>CM038680.1:353401895-354001895 GCA_021605205.1 Aegilops longissima | reverse complement strand
TTTGAGAAATTTCTTGCCTTCTAGATCTTGCTTTGTTCGGGACTCTTGTCCGTCGCCTTCCCCTCACGAGCTCCTCGCGAGCGGGACTGCACGAAGCACGTGCGCCCCGAGCGCGCGCTGCAACTGTTGCCCACTCCACGTGGGGGCCCCTCCAGCAGGGCGGCGAGCTCCTCAAGGCTCTTAGAAACTCGGCACGTCACAGCCTAGCTCAAGGCTGGCGCTGACTAAGGTAAACCAAGGCAGAAAACTCGCATCAGGATTCACAAGTTCACAAGGATACGAACTCACACCGCATGAAAAAATAAAAACTGCGATTTGTTTACATGAGGGGCTCCCCCTCCCAAAATGCTCTGACAAGTTTCCAAGGGCCACGCCCGAGTTTGTGCGCAGGAAGAAATGACATGAGAACAAGGGATCAGCCGAAGATGTCGCTTGCTGCGTCACTTGCAGACGCGTCACTCCCGTCGACGTCGTCTTCGTCGGCCTCATCCCCGTCATTGGCGATGCCCCCGTCGCCATCATCGACCACACCGCCTTCGTCTGCGACGACCACCACCACATCATCTTTCGAAGCGAAGGCCCTGACCAACGCGTCCACACGGTCTCGACCCAACAGGCTGCGGTCGCCCGGACAGCCATGGGTACGGGGGCGATGGCAGCGTCAAAGTCGAAGTTGGGGTCGGCATTCAGTAGATGGCTGAAGACGCGCGAGAAAGCACGCTCAAGCAAGCCACGCCCCCTTTCCTCCACAAGCTGGCGAGCTTGGGCAGATCGAGCCTCCAGGCGCATCACCACCTCGGTGAAGAAGGTCAGGTGGCTAGCGTAATTGTTCGAGTGAGGAGTCGGCGCCTCCACATCGTAAATTTGGCCCAGGGCGATATTGGCCCTGTTCCGAAGCTCCTGAAGCATGGGGGCATGCTCGCGCTCCAGCGTTAGGCATCGGAGCACCTCCTCCGTGTTCTGCCTCGCGACGGCCTCTGCATCATCAACCCGTCTCCGGAGGGAGCGCAGCTCAGCGCGGGCAGAGGCCAAGTCCGCCTGCGCTGTGACCAGGGCTGCAGCTGTGGCCTCCGTGCGCCTCTCAGCCTCGTCCAACCTGGGCCTGAGGGCAGCGGCCCTGCCCTCATCCTCCACACCCGTGAGCTTCAGCTTCAGGTTGTACCTGCCCTCCAGGTCCGTGCGAACCTCGGCCATCCGGCGGTTCACCTCCTCCTTGACTCCAGCCTCACGAGCCCCTACGGCATCCTTTGCTTGGGCAACTTGACGCTCCCTCGTCTCCAGTTGCTCGAGCTTGCGGCTACGCTCCATGGCATCCAGGGCCAACTCCTCCTCATGCTTCCGGACCTCCTCTTCCTCCGCGGGCGTCCCCCTCAGCGACGCAAGAGCGGCCCTACGCGCCTCCACCTGCTGCTCGAGAGACGCGCCCCAGGCCTGGAGCTCCCAAGCACGCTTCTCCGCGGCCTCGCGGCGGCGATCGGCCTCGTGAGCCTCTTCCAAGGCTCGTGAGCGAGCCTCGTAGGAGGCCTTGAGAGACGCCCCAGCCTTTGCATTCTCAAGGTCACGTTGATAGCGGCCGAGGCTGATGGCCACATTCAGCTTGCGCCGCTCCTCCAACAGCCGAAGACCTTCCGCCTCAAGACGTGAATCAACACTCGCGAGCTCCCCACCAAGCCGGCTCATCGCCTCCTGGAAGAGCTCATGGAGAACCACACTCTGCTCGCGCTCAAGCCCGAACGCCCGGCCTTCTTCGTCCTCCGCCTCGGGGGCTGCGGGCGGGGCGCCACATGGCACGCCGTCCCTCTGCAGGAGGCTGGGGGCTGGCGCCGCACCAGACACCAGCATGTCTTCGTGACAAGCCCACGTTTGTTGGGGCTTGCCACTCGAGGAGGAGCCGAGGATCGAAGCCAACAAGCTACCACCGAAGACCAACGGAGGAGTCTTGGGCACACCTGCTGCTACCTCTTGAGCACTGCGTTGGATTTTCCCGAAGAGGAGAGGATGATGTAGTAAAGTAGCGTAAGTATTTCCCTCAGTTTTTGAGAACCAAGGTATCAATCCAATAGGAGGCCACGCACAAGTCCCTCGTACCTGCACAAAACAATAGCTCCTCGCAACCAACGCGATTAGGGGTTGTCAATCCCTTCACGATCACTTACGAGAGTGAGATCTGATAGAGACGATAGATAATATTTTTGGTATTTTTGGTATATAGATGCAAAGTGAAAAGTAAAAGGCAAAGTAAAAAAAAGCAAGTATTAAAGTGATGGAGATTGATATCATGAGAATAGACCCGGGGGCCATAGGTTTCACTAGTGGCTTCTCTCAAGAGCATTAGTATTCTACGGTGGGTGAACAAATTACTGTTGAGCAATTGACAGAATTGAGCATAGTTATGAGTATATCTAGGTATGATCATGTATATAGGCATCACTTCCGAGACAAGTAGACCAAAACGATTCTGTATCTACTACTATTACTCCACTCATCGACCACTATCCAGCATGCATCTAGAGTATTAAGTTAAAAACAGAGTAATGCCTTAAGCAAGATGACATGATGTAGAGGAATAAACTCATGCAATATGATAAATGCCCCATCTTGTTATCCTCGATGGCAACAATACAATACGTGCCTTGCAACCCTTTCTGTCACTGGGTAAGGACACCGCAAGATCAAACCCAAAGCTAAGCACTTCTCCCATTGCAAGAACTACCAATCTAGTTGACCAAACCAAACGGATAATTTGAAGAGACTTGCAAAGATAACCAATCATACATAAAAAAATTCAGAGAAGATTCAAATATTATTCATAGATAAGCTAGATCATAAACCCACAATTCACCGGTCTCAACAAACACACCGCACAAAGAAGATTACATCAAATAGATCTCCACGAGAGAGGGGGAGAACATTGTATTGAGATCCAAAAAGAGAGAAGAAGCCATCTAGCTACTAGCTATGGACCCGAAGGACTGAAGTAAACTACTCACACTTCATCAGAGGGGCTATGATGTTGATGTAGAAGCCCTCCATGGTGGATGCCCTCCCGTGAGCTCCTAACAGCCCCAAGATGGGATCTCGTGGATACTGTGAAGTTGCGGCGGTGGAATTAGGTTTTGGCCCTGTTCGATCGCTTGGGGGTACGAGGTATATAGGAGGAAGGAGTACGCCGGTGGAGCGACAGGGGCCCATGAGGCAGGCGCGCACCCTAGGGGCGCGCCCACCCTCGTGATCGCCTCTTCGTGCCTTGGCGAGGGTCCAAGTCTCCGGATCACGCTCGTGAGAAAATCACGTTTCCAAAGGTTTCATTCCGTTTGGACTCCGTTTGATATTCTATTTCTTCAAAACACTGAAATAGGCAAAAAAAACAGTAATTCTGGGCTGGGCTCGGGAAAATATCTTCAGGGGCGCCCGGCTGCGGCGAACAGCCGGGCACCATTTCGCCACGATCTCCCGAGGCTCCTGGAGCCTTGGCCTCAAGGGTCGCACACAGCGTCTCCTCAGCAACCGATGACTCGGGAGGGGCGTGGCAGGCTCCCGAGGACGATGCCCTAGGATCACCGCCCGGCACGTGCTCATCGGCACATGAGCCGCCGGTCTCCGCCTGAGCTCGCCCACCTGCACCGTCACTTGGGGCGAGCCCAGCATCAGGAGCAAGAAAGGGAACCACAACGACAGGATTCTCCTGAGGCCCCTCCAGGCCGACCGGTCGTGGCCCACATTCATCGAAGAGAGGCATGGCCTTCACAAATCCGTCCTTATTCTCGCAACGGTACAGCAGTGCAATCGTTCTCGAGCAGATCAGCCGCGAGAGACGCCTGTCAGACTCCCTAAGCACCGTCCCTCGCGTCCCAAGGAGGAGCGCGAACTCCTGAAACCTCATGCGGTCTTGGCTTCTGAGCAAGGTCCACATGGGGCGAGAATGGCGCTGGAGCGGAGTGACCCGGCGTCGCATGAATTCCTTCACCACCATCGGTGCGGTTACGCCGAGATCCTTCAGCAACTTCAACCTGAGCCAGACATGGGTAAGGCCGGGGCTCGCGAGGCGCTGATGGCCCCAGCCAGGGTAAGGATCAGCGGGCCCCGACAGAGCCTGAAGTAGAGGACTGAGCACGCCGGCATCAACAAACACCCATCATATCCGGAAGTCGCTCGTAGATGGAGGAAGCTCAAAATCAATCCCATCGCCTGCTGTCGCGGCCACAGCCTGGAAGCTCACGCACCCTGAGCACTGCTGGGGGTCGTCCAGATGCAATGAGAAGAAGTTGCGGAAGAGAGCCATTGCAGGAGCAATGCCCACCATGGCTTCACACACGAAGGCAAAGACGGCGAGAAGTGTCACGGACTGAGGGTCGAGATGCAGCAAGTGGATCTAATAATAATCAAGCACAGCATTGAAGAAGGAAGAGAAGGGAGGAATCAGACCTGCCTAGAGGGCGTCGATGAAGATTGGGATCTCAGTGGCCGTCTGAACCGAAGCGAAAAGTGGACGCGGACAAGCCACCGCTCCCCCCTCATTGAAGCTGGAGGCAAGCATCGGACGCACCTTGTCCATGGCCTCGTCGTTGAGCACGCAAGACCGGCCGAGCGCCGGTGCGAAGGGCGGAGGCGCGGCCGAAAGAGGAAAAGGGCTCTTCCCCTTCTCAGCTTGCTTGGGCGCCATGGCTATGGAGCAGGTAGAGCACGAATCGGATTGGGGAAGAGAAACAGTGTCGCAACGAAGCAGAGGAATTGGGGGAAGCAAGGCGCAAGAGGCGGAAGAATAACTATGTAGGCCGCAGGGGCCGCATAGTCGGGCGGATTCAAAGACAGCGTGGGGAAGCGGAGACGCCCACGTCCAATCAACCGCCACGGGTCGACCAAGGACGCAGGCTTTTGGGGCCCGCGGCACTCTGAACTTGACCCTTGGCTTCGCCGCAAAGCCAAGCCCGATCGCATCTTGGGCCCGGGGGCTACTGTCGGTGTTCTGGGAACAGGGGTCCCCAGACTTGCCTGCCTGCGGCCCACAGCGTGGCTAGGCAGCGGGCCGTACGGCCCATCTTTATCAACAAGGCATCCAAGACCTTCGTGAGGGTCCAAGCCTCACGAGGCGGACGATGCAAGACCTCCTCTGGAGTGGCCTAGCCAAGCAGGCTCACGAGGAGCGGAGATATCAAGGAGGGGCAAACCTCACGAGGCACTCATGACGTGAGCCATGACGAACGGTGCCAGGAGGGTGCCAGGCGGGCGCCAGTGCACATAGCATCCCCATTTCCTCTTTGGTGCTAAGGAGGCAAGCGTAGACGAAGAGTACCGAGGCATCAGGAAAAGGTTGCCATATTGGTGCAACAAGACCAAGACCAGGAGGACGGCAAGGCGGAGGTCATCGTGGAGCCCAAGACGGCGTCACGCCAGAGCTTTTCGCAGGCGAAGAACGCTTTTGTCAAGATATCTTGTACTAGCTGTCCCCCTTCAAATTTGCCCGCTGTTGTTAGCTCCCTTCCCGCTCAACATTTGGGAAGAGGACCAGGGCCTATATAAGTAGAGCTAGCCACCACAGGGGGAGCAGGGAGCACTTCATCGGCTCCTCGCACCACAAGTTCATACACACAAGAACACCTCAACCTCAGGAGGTTGTTCTTCCCTTGTACTGTTCATCATCAGCCCAAGAGGCAATCCACCACCATCACACTGGAGTAGGGTATTACACCACAACGGTGGCCCGAACCAGTATAAACCCCGTGTCTCTTTCTGTGTTGTGAGTTCGTCGAGTTCGTCCACAAGATCCTAGCGAGCTAGAGCATAGATCGGTAGGAGGGAAAGACTACACGCGCACCCCAGTGTCGAACTTTAAGGGTTTGCCGGAACCCCACATCCGACAACCCCGTTATGCAATGGTAAAGGAAGTAATGCAGATAAGGTTCAAGGTAGTGAGACATCCCTGTTGGTCTCCAACAAAGCTGATAAAAACTATATTGAAGACACTAAGACAACCCCAAAGTCCTGTCTTGATGTAGTGTTCGAGTTATTGGCTACTACTGCTGGCACCAGCTCTTCGAACTCGCTGCCTGAATCAGTTCGGCTTCTTGAGTCTTAACTTCAAGTTGAAAGACATCGATCAGATGTAATGCGACAGGAAGCCAAAGGACTGAGGAAGTCCCTGCAGAATTCAGATGCATACTTTGTGGCGCAACAACAAGTGCTGGAGGATTTAAGCGCCAAACAAGAGAAAGTTAATAAGCTTGCTAAGCATCTTGCCAGCATTATGAGTACCCAGGATATTGTTTCTTGAGCTCTTCTGAAGTGGTTTCGGTTCTTGACTTGTTTTGCTGCGGCATTTATATGCTGCTTTGTTCCCTATATTTGCACTGGTGGCGAACTGTGGTGCCCAGTGGATGTAATATGTGTAATAGCCGTGATAGCCTAGCGTAAGTTGCTTGCTAATTTATTTCCTTATTGTCTTGTTTATTTGTTTTCTTGTAGTCAGTGCAGATCTTTTTCCGCGGTTTGCTAGTGGCCGCAATAACCTATTTTTTAAAACTAGGCCACAATACCCATGGGCTACATATTTACTGTAGTTAACATGGGCCTCCTACGGGCCGTAGAAACAATGGGTGTTCTACAGGGCATAGAAACAATGGGCCTTATACGGGCCGTAGACACGATGGGCCTTCTACGGGCCGTATCATCAATGGGCCTTCTACGGGCCGTATGATCGGTTGGCCAAACATGGGCCAATAATAGACCACATTATAGCCGTAAATGGGCTAGAATTGAAATCGTCCGTTCATGGGCCGACCATAACGGGCCGTCGTTAATCGGCCGTATTTTATGATGCTATGAAAACGGCCCAATGTATTAAAGGGCCACAAACGGGCCGATTATAACCACGGGCTGAATATGGCCCACAAGCAGAAAATGACAGTAACGGGTCGTAAGTAAATGAATGCTGGAAATGAGCCCAAGAAAAAATGGTCCCTAAGAAGGCTGAAAGATAACATGGGCTGGAAACGGCCCAAAGGAATAACAGGCCATTAATGGGTATAAAGTGATACACTCTTCATTATGGCCAGTTTCACCACGTGCCGTTAATGGGTATAAATTCATACACTGTTCATTACAGGCCAGTTTTACCACGGGCCGTTAATGGGCCGAGAGTTACAAAGGGCCTCATATGGGCCGAAAGACGTCATGGGCCATACATGGGCCGGAGGTTAAAATGGTTTGGAATTATATTGGACGGCCCAGATGTCGCTACTGGGCCTAATTCGGATAGGCCGTAAATGGGCCCTGGGTTAGCGGGTTGTAAATGGGCTATATGCGAACAGGTCGTTAATAGGCTTGCCGTGGGCCGGCCCGCCACCTTTTGACCAAGTCAAATGGGTCGGCCTTTTCACAAGAATGGGCCTCTGTTGGGCCGTGCCACGTGTCGACATATCATAGGCGCTTCGGGTCCAATGAGGGGATGACATCTGTCCCAACGGTGAGCCGACACGTGTTTCCTGCAGCCAATGATGATTTTACACGTGGAAAATCCCCATTGGTCGGGGCTGTTAACGGGTTATCGGATCCAAAACTGGACCCGATAGCTTAACGACGTTCCGTTATGGTGGATTCCACGTGTCGCTCACCCTTGACGAAAGCACTTCTGTGACGCGCGTGTTGGAAATATGCCCTAGAGGCAATAATAAAAGGATTATTATTATATTTCCTTGTTCGTGATAATTGTCTTTTATTCATGCTATAATTGTATTATCCGAAAATCGTAATACACGTGTGAATAGATAGACCACAACATGTCCCTAGTGAGCCTCTAGTTGACTATCTCGTTGATCAATAGATAGTCATGGTTTCCTGACTATGGACATTAGATGTCATTGATAACGGGATCACATCATTAGGAGAATGATGTGATGGACAAGACCCAATCCTAAGCATAGCACAAGATCGTGCAGTTCGTTTTGCTAGAGCTTTTCCAATGTCAAGTGTCTTTTCCTTAGACCATGAGATCGTAACTCCGGATACCGTAGGAGTGCTTTGGGTGTACCAAACGTGACAACGAATCGGGTGACTATAAAGGTGCACTACAGTATCTCCGAAAGTGTCTCTGGGTTGACACGGATCGAGATCGGGATTTGTCACTCCGTATTAGGGAGAGGTATCACCGGGCCCACTCGGTAGTGCATCATCATAATGAGCTCAAAGTGACCAAGTGTCCGGTCACGGATCATGCATTACGGTACGAGTAAAGTGACTTGCCGGTAACGAGATTGAACGAGGTATTGGGATACCGACGATCGAATCTCGGGCAAGTAACATACCGTCTGACAAAGGGAATAGTATAAAGGGTTGCTTGAACCCTCGACATCGTGGTTCATACGATGAGATCATCGAGGAGTATGTGGGAGCCAACATGGGTATCCAGATCCCGCTGTTGGTTATTGACCGGAGAGCCGTCTCGGTCATGTCTGCATGTCTACCGAACCCGTAGGGTCTACACACTTAAGGTTCGATGACGCTAGGGTTGTATGAATATGAGTATGCAGCAAACCGAAAGTTGTTCGGAGTCCCGGATGAGATCCCGGACGTCACGAGGAGTTCCGGAATGGTCCGTAGGTAAAGAATTATATATAGGAAGTGCTGTTTCGGCCATCGGGAAAGTTTTGGGGTCACCCGGTATTGTACCGGGACCACCGGAAGGGTCCCGAGGGTCCACCGGGTGGGGCCACCTATCCCGGAGGGCCCCTGGGCTGAAGTGGTAGGGGAACCAGCCCCTGGTGGGCTGGTGCGCCCCCCTGGGCCCCCCTCTGCTCCTAGGGTTGGGAACCCTAGGGAAGGGGGCGCCCCACTTGCCTTGGGGGGCACTCCACCCCCTTGGCCGCCGCCCCCCCCTAGGAGATCCCATCTCCTAGGGACGGCGCCCCCCCTGGGGACCCTATATATAGAGGGGGGGAGGGAGGGCAGCCGCACCCTTGCACTTGGCGCCTCCCTCCCCCTGCTACACCTCTTCCTCCTCCCCAGTTGCTTGGTGAAGCCCTGCCGGAGTACTGCTGCATCCACCACCACGTCGTCGGGCTGCTGGATCTTCATCAACCTCTCCTTCCCCCTTGTTGGATCTAGACGGAGGAGACTTCACACTGACCGTATGTGTGTTGAACGTGGAGGTGCCGTCCGTTCGGCGCTAGGATCTCCGGTGATTTGGATCACGACGAGAACGACTCCCTCAACCCCGTTCTCTTGAATGCTTCCGCACACGATCTACAAAGGGTATGTAGATGCATCTCTCTCACTCGTTGCTAGATGAACTCATAGATGGATCTTGGTGAACGTAGAATTTTTTTTATTTTATGCAACGTTCCCCAACAGTGGCATCATGAGCTAGGTCTATGCGTAGTTCTCTTTTGCACGAGTAGAACACAATTTGTTGTGGGCGTAGATGTTGTCAACTTTCTTACCGCTACTTGTCTTATCTTGCTTCAGCGGTATTGTGGGATGAAGCGGCCCGGACCGACCTTACACGTACGCTTACGTGAGACAGGTTCCACCGACTGACATGCACTAGTTGCATAAGGTGGCTAGCGGGTGTTTGTCTCTCCCACTTTAGTTGGAGCAGATTCGATGAAAAGGGTCCTTATGAAGGGTAAATAGAAGTTGACAAATCACGCCAGGCTTTCACGTAGGTAAGAAAACGTTCTTGCTAGAACCCTATTGCAGCCACGTAAAAACTTGCAACAACAATTAGAGGACGTCTAACTTGTTTTTGCAGCAAGTGTTTTGTGATGTGATATGGCCAAAGTTGTGATGAATGATGAATGATATATATGTGATATATGAGATCATGTTCTTGTAATAGGAATCACGACTTGCATGTCGATGAGTATGACAACCGGCAGGAGCCATAGGAGTTGTCTTTATTTTTTATATGACCTGCGTGTCATTGAGAAACGCCATGTAAATTACTTTACTTTATTGCTAAACGTGTTAGCCATAGTAGTAGAAGTAATAGTTGGCGAGCAACTTCATGGAGACACAATGATGGAGATCATGGTGTCATGCCGGTGACAAGATGATCATGGAGCCCCGAAGATGAAGATCAAAGGAGCTATATGATATTGGCCATATCATGTCACTACTATATAATTGCATGTGATGTTTATTATGTTTATGCATCTTGTTTACTTAGAGCGATGGTAGTAAATAAGATGATCCCTTATAATAATTTCAAGAAAGTGTTCTCCCTAACTGTGCGCCGTTGCTAAAGTTCGTCGTTCCGAAGCACCACGTGATGATCGGGTGTGATAGATTCTTACGTTCACATACAACGGGTGTAAGACAGTTTTACACATGCAAAACAATTAGGTTAACTTGACGATCCTAGCATGTATAGACATGGCCTCGGAACACAAGAGACTGAAAGGTCGAACATGAGTCGTATGGAAGATACGATCAACATGGAGATGTTCACCGACGATGACTAGTCCATCTCACGTGATGATCGGACACGGCCTAGTCGACTCGGATCATGTAACACTTAGATGACTAAAGGGATGTCAAGTCTGAGTGGGAGTTCATTATATAATTTGATTAGATGAACTTAATTATCATGAACATTAGTCTAAAATCTTTGCAAAATGTCTTGTAGATCAAATGGCCAACGCCATGTCACCATGAACTTCAACGCTGCTCCTAGAGAAAACCAAGCTGAAAGACGATGGCAGAACTATTCGGACTGGGTCCGAACCCGAGGATCATCCTCATAGCAGCCAAGAAACAATATGTCCTAGAAGCACCGCTAGGTGAAGCACCCATCCTGCAGAACCAAGACATTATGAATGCTTGGCAGTCTCGTCTTGATGATTACTCCCTCGCTCAAGTGCGGCATGCTTTACAGCTTAGAACCGGGCTCCAAAAGCGTTTTGAGCAACACGGAGCATATGAGATGTTCGAGGAGCTGAAAATGGTTTTCCAAGCTCATGCCCGGTCGAGAGATATGAAGTCTCCGACAAGTTCTATAGTTGTAAGATGGAGGAAAATAGTTCACATCGGTGAGCACATACTCAAAATGTCCATGTTGCACAACCGCCTTGTCCCAAATGGACATTAACCTCCCGGACGAGGCGGTCATTGACAGAATCCTTCAGTCACTCCCACCGAGCTACAAGAGCTTTGTGATGAACTACAATATGCAGGGGATGGTGAAAACTATTCCTGAAGTATTTTCAATGCTAAAGTCAGCAGAGGTAGAAATCAAGAAAGAACATCAAGTGTTGATGGTCAATAAAACCACTAAGTTCAAGAAGGGCAAGGGTAAGAAGAACTTTAAGAAGGACGGCAAGGATGTTGCCGCGCCCGGTAAGCCAGTTGCCAGGAAGAAGTCAAAGAATGGACCCAAGCCTGAGACTGAGTGATTTTATTGCAAAGGGAAGGGTCACTGGAAGCGGAACTGCCCCAAATACTTAGCAGACAAGAAGGCCGACAACACTAAAGGTATATTTGATATACATGTAATTGATGTGTACCTTACCAAGACTCGTAGTAACTCCCGGTATTTGATACCGTGTCGTTGCTCACATTTGTAACTCACAGCAGAGCTGCGGAATAAACGGAGACCGGCGAAGGACGAGGTGACGATCGCGCGTCGGAAATGGTTCCAAGGTCGATGTGATCGCCGTCGCACGCTACCTCTACATTTACCTATGGGATTAGTTTTAAACCTCAATAATTTTTATTTAGTGCCAAGTTTGAGCATGAACATTGTATCGGATCTCGTTTAATGCGAGATGGCTACTCATTTAAATCCGAGAATAATGGTTGTTCTATTTATATGAGAGATATGTTTTATGGTCATGCTCCGATGGTCAATGGTTTATTCTTAATGAATCTCGAACGTAATATTACACATATTCATAGTGTGAATACCAAAAGATGTAAAGTTGATAACGATAGTCCCACATACTTGTGTACTTCGCCGCCTTGGTCACATTGGTGTCAAGCGCATGAAGAAGCTCCATTCTGATGGACTTTTAGAGTCTCTCGATTATGAATCATTTGACACATGCGAACCATGCCTGATGGGCAAAATGACCAAGACTCCGTTCTCTGGAACAATGGAGCGAGCAACCAACTTATTGGAAATCATACATACCGATGTGTGCGGTCCAATGAGCGTTGAGGCTCGCGGAGGATATTGTTATGTTCTCACTCTCACTGATGACTTGAGTAGATATGGGTATGTCTACTTGATGAAACACAAGTCTGAGACCTTTGAAAATTTCAAGGAATTTCAGAATGAGGTAGAGAATCAACGTGACCGAAAAATAAAGTTCTTACGATCAGATCGTGGAGGAGAATATTTAAGTCACGAATTTGGTACACACTTAAGTAAATGTGGAATCGTTTCACAACTCACGCCGCCGAACACCTCAACAGAACGGTGTGTCCGAACGTCGAATCGCACTCTATTGGATATGGTGCGATCTATGATGTCTCTTACAGATTTGCCGCTATCATTTTGGGGATACGCCTAGAGACAGCTACATTCACTTTAAATAGGGCACCGCCTAAACCCGCTGAGACGACACCGTATGAATTATGGTTTGGGAAGAAACCTAAGCTCGTTTCTAAAAGTTTGGGGATGCGATGCTTATGTCAAGAAACTTCAACCTGAAAAGCTCGAACCCAAGTCGGAAAATGCGTCTCCATAGGATACCCTAAGGAAACCATTGGGTATACCTTCTACCTTAGATCCGAAGGCAAGATCTTTGTTGCCAAGAATGGATCCTTTCTGGAAAAGAGTTTCTCTCGAAAGGAGTAAGTGGGAGGAAAGTAGAACTCGATGAAGTACTACCTCTTGAACCGGAAAGTAGTGCAGCTCAGAAAATGTTCCTGGTGCCTACACCGATCGGAGAGGAAATTAATGATGATGATCAAGGTACTTCAATCAAGTTGCTACTTGAACTCGTAGGTCCACAAGGACACGCTCCACACCAGTGGTATGGCAACCCTGTCCCGGAAATCATGTTGTTAGACAACGGTGAACCTTCGAACTATGAAGAAGCAATGGCGGCCCAGATTCCAGCAAATGGCTTGAAGCCATGCAATCCGAGATAGGATCCATGTATGAAAACAAAGTATGGACTTTGACAGACTTGCCCGATGATCGGCGAGCGATAGAAAACAAATGGATCTTTAAGAAGAAGACGGACGCGGATGGTAATGTTACCATCTATAAAGCTCGACTTGTCACTAAAGGTTATCGGAAAGTTCAAGGGGTTGACTACGATGAGACTTTCTCTCCCGTAGCAAAGTTGAAGTCCGTCCGAATCATGTTAGCAATTGCCGCATACTATGATTATGAGATATGGCAGATGGACGTCAAAACGGCATTCCTTAACGGCTATCTTAAGGAAGAACTATATATGATACAGCCGGAAGGTTTTGTCGACCCTAAGAATGCTAACAAGGTGTGCAAGCTCCAGCGATCCATTTATGGGCTGGTGCAAGCATCTCGGAGTTGGAACATTCGCTTTGATGAGATGATCAAAGCGTTTGGGTTTATGCAGACTTATGGAGAAGCCCGCGTTTACAAGAAAGTGAGTGGGAGCTTTGTAGCATTTCTCATATTATATGTAGATGACATACTTTTGATGGGAAATGATATAGAACTTTTGGACAGCATTAAGCCCTACTTGAATAAGAGTTTTTCAATGAAGGACCTTGGAGAAGCTGCTTATATATTAGGCATCAAGATCTATAGAGATAGATCGAGACGCCTCATAGATCTTTCACAAAGCACATACCTTGAAAATATATTGAAGAAGTTCAAAATGGATCAGTCCAAGAAAGGGTTCTTGCTCAGACATAAGGTGTGAAATTGAGCTCGCTCAATGTCCCACCACGGCGAAGATATAGAAGAGATGAGTGTCATCCCTATGCATCAGCCATAGGGTCTATTATGTATGCCATGCTGTGTACCGACTGATGTAAACCTTGCCGTAAGTTTGGTAGGAAGGTACCAAAGTAATCCCGCAAGGAACACCGGACAGCGGTCAAGAATATCCTGAAGTACCGAAAAGGACTAAGGATATGTTTCTCGTTTATGGAGGTGACGAAGAGCTCGTCGTAAAGGGTTACGCTAACGCTAGCTTCGACACGATCTGGATGACTCTAAGTCACAAACCGGATACGTGTATATGTTGAATGGTGGAGCAATGGCTGGTGCAGCTGCAAGCGAGCGTCGTGGCGGGATCTACATGTGAAGCGGAGTACATGGCAGCCTCGGAGGCAGCGCATGAAGCAATTTGGGTGAAGGAGTTCATCACCGACCTAGGAGTCATACCCAATGCGTCGGGCCGATCAAACTCTTTTGTGACAACACCGAGCTATTGCACTTGCCAAGGAGCCCAGGTTTCACAAGAAGACCAGAGCACATCAAGCGCCGCTCAACTCCATTCGTGAAAATGTTCAAGATGGAGACATAGAAATTTGCAAAGTGCATACGGATCTGAATGTCGCAGATCCATTTACTAAACCTCTTCCGTGAGCAAAACATGATCAACACCAGAACTCTATGGGTGTTCGATTCATCACAATGTAACTAGATTATTGACTCTAGTGCAAGTGGGAGACTGTTGGAAATATGCCCTAGAGGCAATAATAAAAGGATTATTATTATATTTCCTTGTTCGTGATAATTGTCTTTTATTCATGCTATAATTGTATTATCCGGAAATTGTAATACACGTATGAATAGATAGACCACAACATGTCCCTAGTGAGCCTCTAGTTGACTAGCTCGTTGATCAATAGATAGTCATGGTTTCCGACTATGGACATTAGATGTCATTGATAACGGATCACATCATTAGGAGAATGATGTGATGGACAAGACCCAATCCTAAGCATAGCACAAGATCGTAGTAGTCGCTTTTGCTAGAGCTTTTCCAATGTCAAGTATCTTTTCCTTAGACCATGAGATCGTAACTCCGGATACCGTAGGAGTGCTTTGGGTGTACCAAACATCACAACGTAATCGGGTGACTATAAAGGTGCACTACAGGTATCTCCGAAAGTGTCTCTTGGGTTGACATGGATCGAGATCGATTTGTCACTCCGTATTACGGAGAGGTATCACTGGCCCACTCGGTAGTGCATCATCATAATGAGCTCAAAGTGACCAAGTGTCTGGTCATGGGATCATGCATTACGGTGCAGTAAAGTGACTTGCCGGTAAAGAGATTGAACGAGGTATTGGGATACCGACGATCGAATCTCGGCAAGTAACATACCGCCGACAAAGTGAATAGTATACGGGTTGCTTGAATCTCGACATCGTGGTTCATCCAATGAGATCATCGAGGAGTATGTGGAGCCAACATGGGTATCCAGATCCCGCTGTTGGTTATTGATCGGAGAGCCGCCTCGGTCATGTTCAGATGTCTCCGAACCCGTAGGGTTTACACACTTAAGGTTCGGTGGCGCTAGGGTTGTATGAATATGAGTATGCAGCAAACCGAAAGTTGTTCGAGTCCCGGATGAGGTCCCGGATGTCACGAGGAGTTCCGGAATGGTCCGAGGTAAAGAATTATATATAGGAAGTGTTGTTTCGCCATCGGGAAAGTTTCGGGTCACCCGTATTGTACCGGACCACCGGAAGGGTCCCGGGGTCCACCGGTGGGGCCACCTATCCGGGAGGGCCCCATGGGCTGAAGTGGGAGGAACCAGCCCTGGTATGCTGGTGCGTCCCCACAGGCCCCTCTCGCGCCTAGGGTTGGGAACCCTAGGGGGGGCGCCCACTTGCCTTGGGGGGCACTCCACCCCTTGTCGCCGCCCCTAGGAGATCCCATCTCCTAGGGCCGGCGCCCCCCTGGGGAACCTATATATAGAGGGGGGAGGGAGGGCAGCCGCACCCTTGCACTTGGTGCCTCCCTCCCCCTGCTACACCTCTTCCTCCTCCCGAGTTGCTTGGCGAAGCCCTGCTGGAGTACTACAACATCCACCACCACGCCGTCGTGCTGCTGGATCTTCATCAAACTCTCCTTCCCCCTTGCTGGATCAAGACGGAGGAGACGTCACGCTGACCGTACGTGTGTTGAACGAGGAGGTGCCGTCCGTTCGGCGCTAGGATCTCCGGTGATTTGGATCACGACGAGAACGACTCCCTCAACCCCGTTCTCTTGAACGCTTCCGCACGCGATCTACAAAGGGTATGTAGATGCATCTCTCTCACTCATTGCTAGATGAACTCATAGATGGATCTTGGTGAACGTAGAATTTTTTTTTTATTTTATGCAACGTTCCCCAACAGCGCGATTTATCGTCATGGAAGTGGACACTTCCGTGATGATAATTTTGGTAATGTCATGGAACACTTCTACGACAGCACAGGTATGACTATCTTGATTCTGTCATAAATTTTTCATGGATGTACATGCATGACAGAAAATGTGACCTACTGTGACAAACACGTATCATCACGGAAGTGTATTTTTTGTAGTGTTCACGGGCCCACCCTACTCCCTCCGCTGGCCTGGCCGCACGCAATCAACTGCCTCCTTATTACACGAAAAAAATGATTCCTCCCACTGACATCTGGGGCACACCGGTCCGGAGGCTGACCTATGGGCCTACTAAGTTGACGCGTATACAGGGCTTTGTCAACTTAGTCAACAAACGATTCTAGCAGCAGTGACCATTGGATTTGAATCGAACGGTCTTGTTGTTTCTTCAATCGCTGCTCTTCTTGCACCAGCCGCCCAAACCAGCGTCAGCGAGACCACCTGCTCCTGCCTCCAGTGGCCGGCTGTGCTGCCGTTGAGGCCTCACCGCCCCCTACTACTCCCACCACTGGCCAGGCCCTATGGCGAGGGCAGGCTCACACCGAAGCTGAACCAGTGAACCCTTGTACTCCTCTCCGCGTGGGCTTCCACTGCCGCGTCTTCCCCGACTCCGCGTCGTCCCCTTCCTAGGCCTCGCCGTCGTCCACCGCTCTGGTGCTCTCGCTGTGGCGTGGTCAACATGGTCAAGGAACGACTTCCATCGGAAGAGTATTGTACGTCGAGAGGCTGTCAGCTGGGTCCACAGCCGCAGCAAGGAAGTGCCTCCTTATTATGTGGAAAATAATGGTTCCTCCACCTGACAGCAGGGACCCACCGGATGGGCCACCGTATTTCATGAAAAAAGTTCCCCCCTGATTGCTGGGACCCACCAGCTACATCTTCGCACGCAAGGAAGTGCGTCCATATTACGGGCAAAAAAATGATTCGCCCCCTGACTGCTGGGACCCACCAGCTATATCTTCGCACGCAAGGAAGTGCCAGACAGTCGGCACCCACCTGGTCGAAGCGTATGTAGCGTTGTCATTCTGGTCGCGAACGTGTACGTACATACGATCGGTCAGTCTGCAGGCTGCAGCGATGAACCATGGCCGTGTAAGGAAGGGCACGTGTCGTAATAGAGGCGCGCACGTGTCGTAGTAGAGGCGCGCACAAAGCATGTACATGTACGTACAATGGCCAGGGTGCAAGAAAGTAAATACGGCCACATACGTACATACGGGCGGGGTCTCGAACGCCTACTCGCGCATACGTACGGCCAGGGCTCGTGTACATGGTTGGGTCGGAACGGAGAAACTGCGTCGTTGTCGTGTTCATGGGGAGGCAACGGAATGCGTCGTGTTCATCGGGAGGCAACAGAACGTGTGATGTTCATCGGGAGCCAACCAGCTTGTAGGGAATAGCCGATGGAAACGAGGCCTGGCATACCGCAGAACGGAGGAAACAACCTTGTGTTTGACCGGCCACGGTCGAAATGGGATCCTGTTCATCGGGAGGGGTCTGGCGTACTGCAAAACAGAGGAAGTGGACCTCCTACGGTCGAAATAGGATCATGTTGATCGGGAGGGGTGTGGCGTACCGCAAAACAGAGGAAACAGACTTGTGTTGGAGCGCTACGGTCAAAACGGGGGTCATGTTCATCGGGAGGGGTGTGGTGTACCGCAAAACGGGACTCCACGGGATACTGTTCATCTCCACCATCGACTGCCTCCATGGGCTACTATTCATCCACCGTCGACTGCCTCCATGGGCTCCTGTTCATCCACCGTCGACCTCCTCCAGCCTCCACCTACGACTGTTCATCCACGGGCTCCTGTTCATCCAGCCTCCACCGCTCCTCCGCCGGCCATCGCTCAACCAGCCCTCTCCACGGGTAATCGCTCAACCACCCTCCACGGGCTATCGCTCATCCAGCCTCCACCGCCATCGCTCAACCAGCCCTCCACCCGCTACTATTCAGCCAGCCCTCCACGGGTCCTGTTCATCCACCGGCTCGATCGATCGGGGTCCTGTTCATCCACCGGCAACGGCCTCTACTACCACGGGGTTCTATTCATCCAACCCCCCACCGGGAACTGTTCATCCAAACCCCCCAACAACGCTCACTGTTCATCCAGAGGCAGCATCGATCGGCTTCAGATAACAGCAGTAGCAAAGGAATCACTCGGGTTCAGTTAACAACAAGGGATCAATCGATCGCCGGGTTCGAGAACTCATAGCTCGCAGCGGCAATCGCCGGGTTCGATTAGAGCCCAACGCCGCCGGGTTCGATTAGAGTGCAACACCGCACACACGCCAGCAGACGACGAGAGAAAAACGCATCGCTCGGCCCCCGACCACCCACCATAACCGGGAACTCCCCCGATATTTTCCTTGCCCTCGCTTCTACCACGGTTTTTTCCGTCATGGACGCCCATGCAGCTGCTTCTCCGGCCCGCCCAGGACGAAAAGCCCATTTTCTGTCATGATTTTTTGTCATAGAAGTAGGAGCCCAGCACATCTATGATGATACCGGGTTTTTTCACAATTATCGTCATAGAAGTGTCATAAGCATGACAAAAAAAATTCGTTCAGCCCAAAATGTCATGGATGTGTCTTTTTTTTGTAGTGGCACCAACTGACAGCTCCACCATTCAATATAAATATGTATCCTGTTTGTGACTTAGAATCATCCGGATCAGTGTCAACGCTAGCATCGACGTACCATTTAAGACGAGCTCTTTGTCACCCCATAAACGAGAAACATATCCTTAGTCCTTTTTAGGTACTTCAGGATGTTCTTGACCGCTGTCCAGTGATCCACTCCTGAATTACTTTGGTACCTCCCTACTAAAGTTATAGCAAGGCACACATCAGGTCTGGTACACAACATTGCATACATGACAGAACCTATGGCTGAGGCATAGGGAATGACTTTCATTTTCTCTCTATCTTCTATAGTGTTCGGGCATTGAGTCTGACTCAACTTCACACCTTGTAACACAGGCAAGAACCCTTTCTTTGACTGATCCATTTTGAACTTCTTCAAAACTTTATCAAGGTATGTGCTTTGTGAAAGTCCAATTAAGCGTCTTCATCTATCTCTATATATCTTGATGCCCAATATCTAAGCAGCTTCACCGAGGTCTTTCATTGAAAAATTCTTATTCAAGTATCCTTTTATGCTATCCAGAAATTCTATATCATTTCCAATCAACAATATGTCATCCACATATAATATTAGAAATGCTACAAAGCTCCCACTCACTTTCTTGTAAATACAGGCTTCTCCAAAAGTCTGTATAAAACCATATGCTTTACTCATGCTATCAAAGCGTATATTCCAACTCTGAGAGGCTTGCACCAGTCCAAAAATGGATCGCTGGAGCTTGCACACTTTTTTAGCACCCTTAGGATCGACAAAACCTTCTCATTGAATCATATAAAACTCTTCTTAAGAAATCCATTAAGGAATGCAGTTTTGACATCCATCTGCCAAATTTCATAATCATCAAATGCGGCAATTGCTAACATGATTCGGACAGACTTAAGCATCGCTACGGGTGAGAAGGTCTTGATACATCTCCGTCGTATCTACTTTTCCAAACACTTTTTCCCTTGTTTTGGACTCTAACTTGCATGATTTGAATGGAACTAACCCGGACTGACGATGTTTTCAGCAGAATTGCCATGGTGTTATTTATGTGCAGAAACAAAAGTTCTCGGTCAAGAATGACCTGAAACTTCACGGAGATTATTTTTGGAAATAATAAAAAATAATGGCGAAAGAATCAAGGCCAGGGGCCCACACCCTTTCCATGAGGGTGGGGGCGCGCCTGCCCCCCTGGGCGTGCCCCCTGCCTCGTGGGCCCCCTGGAGCTCCACCGACCTCAACTCCAACTCCATATATTCGTGCTCGGGGAGAAAAAAATCAGAGAGAAAGATCCGTTGCGTTTTACGATACGGAGCCGCCACCAAGCCCTAAACTCTCTCGGGAGGGCTGATCTGGAGTCCGTTTGGGGCTCCGGAGAGGGGAATCCATCGCCGTCGTCATCATCAACCATCCTCCATCACCAATTTCATCATGCTCACCGTCGTGCGTGAGTAATTCCATCGTAGGCTTGCTGGACGGTGAGGGGTTGGATGAGATTTATCATGTAATCGAGTTAGTTTTGTTAGGGTTTGATCCCTAATATCCACTATGTTCTGAGATTGATGTTGTTATGACTTTGCTATGCTTAATGCTTGTCACTAGGGCCCGAGTGCCATGATTTCATATCTGAACCTATTATGTTTTCATGAATATATGTGAGTTCTTGATCCTATCTTGCATGTCTATAGTCACCTACTATGTGTTATGATCCGGCAACCCCGAAGTGACAATAATGGGACCACTCCCGGTGATGACCGTAGATTGAGGAGTTCATGTATTAACTATGTGTTAATGCTTTGGTCCGGTACTCTATTAAAAGGAGGCCTTAATATCCCTTAGTTTCCACTAGGACCTCGCTGCCACGGGAGGGTAGGACAAAAGATGTCATGCAAGTTCTTTTCCATAAGCACATATGACTATATTCGGAATACATGCCTACATTACATTGATGAATTGGAGCTAGTTCTATGTCACCCTATGTTATGATTGTTACATAATGAACCGCATCCGGCATAATTCTCCATCACCGATCCAATGCCTACGAGCTTTTCACATATTGTTCTTCGCTTATTCACTTTTCCGTTGCTACTGTTACAATCACTACAAAACCCAAAAATATTACTTTTGCTACTGTTACCGTTACTTCCATACTACTTTGCTACTAAATAATTTGTTGTAGATATTAAGTTATCCAGGTGTGGTTGAATTGACAACTCAACTGCTAATACTTGAGAATATTCTTTGGCTCCCCTTGTGTCGAATCAATAAATTTGGGTTGAATACTCTACCCTCGAAAACTGTTGTGATCCCCTATACTTGTGGATTATCAGGTCTCATCGTAGTCAACTCCTTGAACTTGTCGAAAACCTTTCGCAACAAGTCGGGCTTCGTAGACAGTAACATTACCATCAGCGTATGTCTTCTTCTTGAATATCCATTTATTTTCTATGGCTTGCAGATCATCAGGCAAGTCAACCAAAGTCCATACTTTGTTCTCATACATGGATCCCATCTCAGATTTCATGGCCTCAAGCCATTTTGCGGAATCTAGGCTCATCATCGCTTCCTCATAGTTCGTAGTTTCGTCATGGTCTAGTAACATGACTTCCAGAACAGGATTCCAGTACCACTCTGGTGTTGAACGTACTCTAGTTGACCTACGAGGTTTGGTAGTAACTTGATCTGAAGTTTCATGATCATTATCATTAGCTTCCTCACTAATTGGTGTAGGCATCACTGGAACTAATTTCTGTGATGAACGACTTTGCAATTCGAGAGAGGTACACCTACCTCATCAAGTTCTACTTTCCTCCCACTCACTTCTTTCAAGAGAAACTCCTTCTCTAGAAAGAATCCATTCTTAGCAACAAATATCTTGCCTTCGGATCTGTGATAGAAGGTGTACCCGACAGTTTCTTTTGGGTATCCTATGAAGACGCACTTCTCCGATTTGGGTTCGAGCTTATCAAGCTGAAGCTTTTTCACATAAGCATCGCAACCCCAAACTTTAAGAAACGACAGCTTAGGTTTCTTGCCAAACCACAGTTCATATGGTGTCGTCTCAACGGATTTAGATGGTGCCCTATTTAACGTGAATGCAGCTGTCTCTAATGCATAACCCCAAAAGATAGTGGTAAATCGGTAAGAGACATCATAGATCGCACCATATCTAATAAAGTACGGTTACGACATTCGGACACACCATTACGCTGTGGTGTTCCGGGTGGCGTGAGTTGCGAAACTATTCCACATTGTTTTAAATGAAGACCAAACTCGTAACTCAAATATTCGCCTCCGCAATCAGTTCATAGAAACTTTATTTTCTTGTTACGATGATTTTCCACTTCACTCTGAAATTCTATGAACTTTTCAAATGTTTCAGACTTGTGTTTCATTAAGTAGATATACCCATATCTGCTCAAATCATTTGTGAAGGTCAAAAAATAACAATACCCACCGCGAGCATCAACACTCATCGGACTGCATACATCAGTATGTATGGCTCGCTCCATTGTTCCGGAGAACGGAGTCTTAGTCATCTTGCCCATCAGGCATGGTTCGTAAGCATCAAGTGATTCCAAAAGCCCATCTGCGTGGAGTTTCTTCATGCACTTTACACCAATATGACCTAAATGGCAGTGCCACAAATATGTTGCACTATCATTATTAACTTTGCATCTTTTGGCATCAATATTATGAATATGTGTATCACCACGATCGAGATTCAACAAAAATAGACCATTCATCAAGGGTGCATGACCATAAAATATATTACTCATATAAATAGAACAACCATTATTCTCTGATTTAAATAAATAAACATCTCGCATCAAACAAGATCCAGATATAATGTTCATGCTCAACGCTGGCACCAAATAACAATTATTCAGGTCTAAAACTAATCCCAAAGGTAGATGTAGAGGTAGCGTGCCGATGGTGATCACATCGACGGCGCTACTATGAGCATTAGTAAGGTACACATCAATAACATGTATATCAAATATACCTTTCACTTTGCCATCCTTCTTATCCGCCAAATACTTGGGGCATTTCTGCTTCCAGTGACCAGTCCCTTTGCAGTAGAAGCACTCAGTTTCAGGCTTAGGTCCAGACTTGGGCTTCTTCCCGAGAGTAGCAACTTGCTTGCCATTCTTCTTGAAGTTCCCGTTCTTTCCTTTGCCATTTTTCTTGAAACTAGTGGTCTTGTTAACCATCAACACTTGATGCTCTTCTTGATTTCTACCTTCGCAGCCTTGAGCATTGCGAAGAGCTCGGGAATCGTCTTGTTCATCCCTTGCATATTATAGTTCATCACAAAGCCTTTATAGCTTGGTGGCAGTGATTGAAGAACTCTGTCAATGACACTATCATCTCGAAGATTAACTCCCAGCTGAGTCAAGTGATTATGGTACCCAGACATTCTGAGTATGTGTTCACTGACAGAACTGTTCTCCTCCACCTTGCAGCTATAGAACTTGTTGGAGACTTCATATCTCTCAACTCGGGCATTTGCTTGAAATATTAACTTCAACTCCTGGAACATCTCATATGCTCCATGACGTTCAAAACGTATTTGAAGTCCTGATTCTAAGCCATAAAGCACACTGAACTATCGAGTAGTCATCAGATTTAGCTTGCCAGACATTTATAACGTCAGGGGTTGCTCCTGCAGCAGGCCTTGTAGCTAGCAGTGCATCAAGGACGTAATTCTTCTGTGCGGCAATGAGGATAATCCTCAAGGTATGGACCTAGTCCGTGTAGTTGCTACCATCATCTTTCAACTTAGCTTTCTCTAGGAACGCATTAAAATTCAAGGGAACGGTAGCACGGGCCATTGATCTACAGCATAGATATGCAAAAACTATCAGGACTAAGTTCATGATAAATTTAAGTTCAATTAATCATATTACTTAAGAACTCCCACTTAGATAGACATCCCTCAAGTCATCTAAATGATCGCGTGATCCATATCAACTAAACCATGTCCGATCATCACGTGAGATGAAGTAGTTTTCAATGGTGAACATCTATATGTTGATCATATCTACTATATGATTCATGTTCGACCTTTCGGTCTCAGTGTTCCGAGGCCATGTCTGTACATGCTAGGCTCGTAAAGTTTAACCCGGGTATTCCGCACGCGCAAAAATGTCTTGCACCCGTTGTCGGTGTCAAAACCGGCGGATCTCGGGTAGGGGGTCCCGAACTGTGCGTCTAGGCGGATGGTAACAGGAGACAAGGGACACGATGTTTTTACCCAGGTTCGGGCCCTCCCGATGGAGGTAATACCCTACTCCTGCTTGATTAATATTGATGATATGGGTAGTACAAGCGTAGACATACCGCGATATCAAGGAGGCTAAACCCTAGAAGCTAGCCTATGGTATGATTGTTGTTCGTCCTATGGACTAAAACCCTCCGGTTTATATAGACACCGGATAGGTTAGGGTTACAGAGTCGGTTAAAATGGTAGGAGATCTACATATCCAGACGCCAAGCTTGCCTTCCACGCCAAGGAAAGTCCCATCCGACACGGACGAAGTCTTCAATCTTGTATCTTCATTGTCTTGGAGTCCGCCGTGATGATAGTTCGCTATCCGGACACCCCTAGTCCAGACTCCTCAAGAGCCCTCGAACCAGGCTTCAATGACGACGAGTCCGGCGCATATTGTCTTCGCATTGCAAGGCGGGTTCCTCCTCCAATACTTCATAGAAGGTTTTAACACAAGGATAGTGTCCGCTCGCAAAACAAGTTCCACATACCACCGTAGAGAGAATAACTTTTGCACAGATCTGCCGACGTATTCCGCGGCGTGACATCACACCACGGCCAGCCTTTATATGAATCGCTTTTTACTGTTCCACCTCAGCCGCTTAGCGAGGCGGTTTCCGCACGCCTTATCAAAGCATAGATCGTGCCCCTTATTCCGGGATTCCCATCAATACGGATGTGGGTAGCCCATCCGCGTCCGTCGGCACGCCTCCTCTATCAAAGGCGAGTCCTAATCGACCACGGGTGGGCTCTTGGCATTCAACCTCTTTATAATGAGACCAAGGCCCTCTTCTTTTACACCCTCCATCGAAGTTCGCCTCGCTTCGAGTTCTAACACCCAAAGCTTCAGATTTAGGCGCTTCGGACCTTCGACGATGTCCGGCTCCGACCAGCACGGCCGATGGATGTCTTCCTCCGTCACAGAAGAAAACATGTGCTAAAGCTGTGAGACGCCAGGTATCTAACCGGCGAGATCTCGCATAGGTTGCCTGCTCTAGGGCAGGTCATTCCCACTCCCGAGCCCGGCGAGAACGTGGTGTTCGTGTCTCACTTCCTTCGGGGTTTAGGCTTCCCGACGGATCCCTTTGTGCGGGGGCTCATGTTTTATTATGGGCTGGATTTCCATGACTTGAATCCGGAGTCTATCCTCCATATCTCGTCATTCAATGTCATATGTGAGGCCTTCCTCCATATTACCCCTCACTTTGGATTGTGGCTCAAGACCTTCAAGGTGGAGCCAAAGATGATCGGGGGGCAACAAGCTGAGTGCGGAGGGGCGGTCATAAGCAAATGTGCTGATGCTCAGGGGCCGAGGGCTCTTTTCAAGAGGAGCTTGGTTTGTGGCAACGGGAGTGGTTTTATATCACCGCCCCTGGGGCACCAAATGGGTGGCGCCCCCGCCTTCGCCAGTCCACCACAGCGATCAAGCGCCATGGGTCAACAAGGGCTCGACTGGGGCCGTCCAAGGACGTTCCTTTGCTGCAGGGCCGTATTCGATACCTCCAAGAAAGAGAGATCAATCTGGTTGCAGTGGCACAGGTTATGTTGATCCGGTGCCTTCTGCCCTGCAAGCGTCGCCCCCTCCGCCTGTGGGAATTTAATCAGGAGGGACCACGAGCTCTCCAAAATTTTATGGGCACGACGCCCGTGGAGATGTATAAACTGTTCTTCAGATCACAAGAGAAGTGTCCGGACCTGACTGAGGACGCAGGACTAAGCTGCAATTGCCCAGATACTCAAGTAAGTAGTCCTGTAACCGGACAGGCTGTTCATTCATTTATCATATGTATGCCCTTTAAAGGAGCCGCTTGAACAGGAGTGGATAGCCAAGGCAAAGTTAATAAGGTGTCCGCTCCTCCCAGAGACCACGCCGGATCCCATGCTTGACCAAGATGTTGAAGGCCGCGCTTTTTAAAGAAGGCGAAGGGGGAGCAGGAAGCAACCGCCTCCACGAAGGAGGCTTCGAGGAAGGAGGGATCGAAAGTCCCACCCTCCAAGGAGAGAAGAGGACCGCTTGAAGATCCGGAGGTCAAGGCCTCAAAGAGAGGAAAGAAATCTTCATCAGAGAGTCCGGCGTTGGGAAGCAACCCAGCCACACTGCTTCCCCAAGGGATCAGCCTCCAACAAGCCGTAAGTAAAAAGGAAGGGTCTTGTAAATAAGGAACATCCTGGATCTACTTCTAAAGATAACCAAATTGTACCTTGTAGTTCGGATCTCAGCCCTTCTCGCAGAGCTCGCCTTGGGGATCTTCTTCCGAGATGATGGAGAGCGAAATGCCTCCACCTATTGCACCCTCATGCAGGCGGACGACCCCGAGGTGTCGCCGCGAGGGTTTCTGGTTCCGCGGGGCCGGAAGGTTCGATGCCACCGGCGTGCGGTTGGAGGAGTGAAGGATCTGCTCGGGCGAAGCGGTTATCTCGAAGATCACCGTGCTCTAATGGGTACGGTGATTGAAAGAATTGCATCCGCCGAGAGCGGATTGCATGAAGCCGCCAGAATTTCTTCAAGGGGTTTGAGGTATGCAAAATAATGTACCTTCTGACAGTTATGCATATAGAATGTGCCCTGTATAGATAGTAGCCCCTGAGACTCGGTATGTTGTCAAAATTGACAGCGTGCCGAGGATCATAATCTCAGTTATAACATATCGCCGCTCCTAAATAGGTGGTGGGGCGTCCGGTGGCCAGCCAGACTGATGAATATGCCGAACTAAAGCGGCAACTTGACGAGGCGGATGCGGACATCGCGCTGGTCAATAAACGGTTTGACGAGTCACAAGGTATGCGACTTCTACGCGGACACCAGGTAAGGGAGCTTGATGCCCATGCCTTACTACTTGTCTGCTTCATTGTAACACCCTCGATGCGGCTATATCTCCCACGTGTCGAAGCACGACTTAGAGGCATAACCGCATTGAAAGCAATGTCGCAAGTGAGGTAATCTTCACACAACCCATGTAATACATAAGGGAAAGAGATACATAGTTGGCTTACAATCGCCACTTCACACAATACATGAGTAAAGCATTACATCATACAGATACAATCAAGGTCCGACTACGGAACCAAAATAAAGGAAGACTACCCCAAATGCTACACAGATCCCCGATCGTCCCAACTGGGATCCACTACTGATCAACTGAAACGAAACAACACAACGAACAAGATCTTCATTGAGCTCCTCCTTGAGCTCGGGTGCTTCACCTGCATGGTTTCATCGGCACCCGCAAACTGGTTTTGGAAGTATCTGTGAGTCACGGGGACTCAGCAATCTCACACCCGCGAGATCAAGACTATTTAAGCTTATGGGTAGGAGAAGGTAGTGAGGTGGAGCTGCAGCAAGCGACTAGCATATCTGATGTCTAACATACGCAAATGAGAGCGAGAAGAGAAGGCAAAAGCACGGTCGAACAACTATGATCAAGAAGTGATCCTAGAACAACCTACGTCAACCATAACTCCAACACCGTGTTCACTTCCCGGACTCCGCCGAGAAGAGACCATCACGATTACACACGCGGTTGATGTATTTTAGTTAAGATAAACTTCGGGTTTTCTACAACCGGACATTAACAAATTCCCATCTGCCTCATAACCGCGGGCACGGCTTTCGAAAGATAATACCCTGCAGGGGTGTCCCAACTTAGCCCATTATAAGCTCTCACGGTCAACGAAGGATATTCCTTCTCCCCGAGAAGACCCGATCAGTCTCGGAATCCTGGCTACAAGACATTTCGGCAGTAATAAAACAAGACCAGCAAAGCCGCTCGAATGTGCCGACAAATCCCGATAGGAGCTGCACATATCTCGTTCTCAGGGCACACCGGATGAGCAGTCCGTACAACTAAAACCAGACCCCAAGTTTCCTTGAGGGGCGCTGCAAAGCGCTTAGTTTGGGCCAACACTCGAGGAGCATTGGCCCGGGGTTAAAATAAAGATGACCCTTGAGTCTGCAGAACCCAAGGGAAAAAGGCTTAGGTGGCAAATGTTAAAACCAATGTTGGGCCTTCTTTGGAGGAGTTTTATTCAAAGCGAACTGTCAAGGGGTCCCATAAATCACCCAACCGTAAGGAACGCAAAATCAAGGAACATAACACCGGTATGACGGAAACTAGGGCGGCAAGAGTTGAACAAAACACCAGGCATAAGGCCGAGCCTTCCACCCTTTACCAAGTATATAGATGCATTAATTAAAGAAGATATATTGTGATATCCCAACAAGTAAACATGTTCCAACAAGGAACAACATCTCCATGTTCCAACAAGGAACAAACTTCATCTTCACCTGCAACTAACAACGCTATAAGAGGGGCTGAGCAAAGCGGTAACATAGCCAAACGACGGTTTGCTAGGAAAGGATGGTTAGGGGCTTGACATGGCAATATGGGAGGCATGATAAGCAAGTTATAGGTAACGCAGCATAGGCATAGCAAAAGAGCGAGCATCTAGCAAGCAAAGATAGAAGTGATTTCGAGGGTATGGTCATCTTGCCTGAAATCCCGCAAGGAAGAAGAACGAGTCCATGAAGAAGACAAACGGACGAAGTCGAACGAATCCTCACAACTCCGAACGAAACCAAGGTAACGAGAGAAGCAAACCGAAAGAAGCATACAACATGGTAAACACACAAGCATAAACATGTCATGATGCACAAACAAGTATGATGCATGTCTGGTTTAATGAGGCATGGCATGGCAATAAGCACAAACAACACTACAAGTTAAGTGGAGCTCAATATGCAATGAGTTGCATATTACAAAACACCACATCAATTATTTAGTTCACTCCCGATTAGGTACTCAACAATATTAAATATTGGTTAACATGGCAAGAGGTGAAGCATAACGAAACTATACCATCTTAACAATTTAAATGGGGCGGATATAACAAACAAAAATCCGTAAATCCCCATATGCATTTAGCAAATTAATGGAAACAACAAATATAAACATTTAAATGTTGTTATCATGATGCGGATGACATGTGCAAGTTTTAAGCAATTTTATGAAAATGTCGACATGAGCATGTTATGAAGCATTTGGTCACCATGGCGGAACGAAAGGGGTGCCACGGCTACGAATTCAAAAATGATGCCACGGCAACATATCGATCTCGATAACTTGATTGAGATACCGATGCAAACGAGAAGTGTGCGGATGTGTAGAACACGCAAGAGATGGTGGGGTGCTCCCGACTACCGGGTTCCCGACGGTCGACGGCATGGCAAACGAGGAACGTGCAAAGACCTCTCTCGACACGGTGCAAACACGAGCATCTCATACAACACATGCATTCGCTCACGGGCGGTCGTCTCGGGTTATACCTTTGAAGCGCATGCTTTGGGCGGTTCACAAATGTCGAGGGAAGTAGTGGTACACGGGACGTAGTGGGAATTAGTCGTTCTCGTGGCGGTAGTGGAAGTAGTGGTACATGTTATCTTACCGAATCAATGGCGGCGGTAGTTGTACATCTCGTAGTGGAACTTGGTGATCCACGGTTGATCGAACTTGGCGCTCATGGTACACGGGTCTTCGGGCGACGGTAGATGTACACGGCAATTGTAGTCGAACTTGAAGGGCCAGCGAAGTCGTGGTACTTGGCGAGTCCGCAATCGTAGAGGGGTCATAGGGGAACTTGGCGTTTGCACTGTAGTCGAACACGGGTCAAACAAAGGCATTGACGAATTTGGAGGGAGCTCGCGAACAGAGCCGCCGCGAGGATAGCGATCGGAAAAGGGGCGACTTCGCCTTGACGTGAAGCGGGAGGCGGAGCTCTGCGCGGTCGATGGTGACGAGCAGGCAAAGGGGCTGCTGGGACTTGACGACGCAGGGGAGCAGCTGCAGCAAGGCGAACATGGTGGAGCAACAGCGAGGCGTCCATGGCTGGCGCCGGGCACGAGGTGAGGAGGAGGACCAGAGGAAGGGGAGGTCGTCGTCGCGGGAACAGCGACACGAGAGCTACTGGAGCTCGGGGAAGCTCCTGGAGGTGTCCGTGTCCAACACGGGGCTGATGAGGCCGTCGGGAACGCCGACGATTTGCGGGTGCGGAGGCAGAGAAGCTCGAGGGAGAGGCTCAGGAGGAAGGAGCAGGGCGCAAGGAAGAGGAGCTCTCCTCTTGGCGGCACAAGGGGGGTCCTCGTCGACCGGAGCGGCGACGGCATCGATCGGGAGGCGCGGGCGTGCAAGCGCTCGCGCGCAGAGGCGACGGGGGAAAGGTATGGAGACGACGAGGGGAAGGTAGGGACGACGCGACGGAGGAGGAATCACGGTGGAGGAGGCCGAGGGGGTCGAGGGAGGGAGATGGCGCCGCGAGGGAGGAGATGGGGATCGGGCACTGGGAACGAGCGATGCGGCGCTGGAGGGAGGACGAGGGAGATGGAGATCGAGCGGAGGGGAGGCTAGGGTTAGGTAGGGGCGTGGCTGGGCTTGGCGCAGATGGTCCTTGGAGGCAGGGTCGGCCTAGCTGCAGGTTGCGGTTGGGCTCTCTCTCACTACTAAAAGAAAAGAAAAAAACAGAGATTAAGAAAGAAAAGAAAGAGAGGTTAGGGGAAGAAGTTGGACACACGGATAATTTTCCCGGGCTCACAAAATTATGCTTGTTCCGAGAAAAATAGAAAGGCCACGGTTGAAAGATGTAAATTCAAACTCATTTGAATTTAATTCAAATGGGTTTGAACTAGGACTTGATAAAAGGAAGGTCCAAAAATATTCGGATTTTTGGTGGAGCTCCGGAAAATGATGAAAGAAATTATGGACAAGGTTGGAGACCAAGAATTGAGATAACAACGGCATGGGATATTATTTTGCAAGTGGGTTATGGGTGATTCCGAATTAGTGGAATATTTAATAATATCTCCCTAAATATCGGGAGGGTATGTTATAAAGAGAAGTCACCCTTCCCTCGATTTAAATGGACCGAAGATCCATGCAATTTATTTGGAAGAGTTTTAAAAATTAAATGACATGATGGCATGATGACATGATGCAAAGCAAAAAAATAAAAGATCAAGCACAAATGAAACAGACGGCGAAACTCGGAATAGCTGGAAGGCATATGGAGCGTCGGTCTCGGGGTGTTACAACACTCCACCACTACAAGAGGATCTCGTCCCGAGATCTAGGATGGCACCGGATAGAAAAACGGAAGAAGAAAGAGATAAACTAAGTTGCTTCTTCGACAAAAGAGTGAAACCAAAGAACCTTGAGAGGTTGAAAAGTTGAAAGAAAGAACACAACGCGGTTGAACACACTTGAGAGCACGACGGTAGAAAATAGAAACAAGGAACACCATGTGAACCTTGGAGGTTGCAAAGCTATGAATGACGAGTAGAATGGACACGAAGGAATTGGAACCACTCTGGTTGAAACGAGATAAGAATGAATAAGAATGATATAATTTTGACAGCACTTCGGCTGAAAATGGAAGGAATTAGAATCATGAACTTGACAAGATGAGAGGATACTTGATGAAAGAAAATAGGATACTTGATGAAATCAACAAACACTGCCTCTGGAACTATTGAAAAAATGGCACAAGGGGTAAGAAAGATTTCAGACCGCACTCTGGTTAAATGGATAAGCAAGAAAAGAATATAATCTTGGCAAAACGAGATGATGGGACGAAGAGAGAAACATCACAATGCCTCCGGAAGAAATAATAGAAGATAGATCATTGGAATAATAGAATGGAGAACAAAATGCCAACTTCTTCCACAAATGAGCTTGGAAAGCACACTTCCAAGAAGGTTATAACGGAGTTGTTGGAAAACCAACAACGAAAAGAATAAGCTTGTAGTGGGCTTATGGAAACATCTCAACATTATGAGGTGAGCTTCTGCCACCAACGGAAACAAACGATTGGATTGATATCAACAAGGAGACGAGAAACTTATATCACCGAGAGGACAAATGGAGGACTTGGGTCATTTATAAGCACCATAAATAGCAACAATCCTTAGGGAAAGCTTTAGGTGAAATATAACCCAAGATAACTCCAATGAAGAGATTGATGGATTTAAATATCTCATTCTTGACAACATGTGAATCATGAAGCATGAAGGGAAATTGTCAAGAATGACATAACACCATCTCAAGAGATAAGGTAGAAAGAATTGCACTTCGGAATGCAAGATGAAGAATACTTGAACTCCTCAAAACAAAACATGTGTTGAACACCATGCTTATTTTGAGTATAGCTTGGCGGATCTTAACTTCGAGAGAAATCTTGAAGAACAAATCGAGAAAGAAATGAATCCTTGACGAACCACCATGTAGAGCCTCCATGAAGAACTCCGGTAATGAAAGGATGATAGAAAGAAAGATAAGTTGACAACACAAGGTGAAGCCTTGCGATGATTTAGATGGAGCTTTGCGACGAGATAATGCGGAAAACTTGGAACTCCGGAAGAATGAATCAATCACTTGGATGAAACAAGAACAAGAATTATGTTATGCGTATCCTTCACCAATTTAGATTGATGACAAGCAACGGATTAGGCATGCTACTTATTCTCATTGAAAAAAGGATTGAAGAGAGATATTGCTCAACTTGGGAAGGTCTTCAACGATCCGCCGGTAGGATTTGGGAAGAACGAATTAATCTATATAATAACGAAGGAAGAGAACTCTTGAACGAACCACCGTAAGAATTGAGAATGAACGTAGCAAAGGCGCAATTCACCGAGAATAATTAGAAAATGAATAAAGATACTTGACAGAATTTAGATACATGAGAACGAAGAGATCAAGAGCTGATTAGATAATACTTGAATGATGCACCGGTATGATTTGGAAAACGAGAGCTGAAAGCTGGAATGAATAATTATGACATGATGGCCTACGGAGGAAAGAAATGGGAACAACTCATGAAATGCTCCGGATGGGTAAAAAGAATTCTCACAATCGAAAAAAATTATGAGAGGATGGCATCAAGCTAGAACCATGAATCTTGAAGAGAAAGGAGAAAGATTTAAGAGAAACTCTTCTTAGGTCTTCAAAATTCGAGAATGACGACGAGAAACACCACCATGAATTGTTGAGGCACTCCGGAATGAAAATTAGAAAGGTTGAACCAAAGATGAAAAGAATTTGAAAGATCTTGGAGAAAAGCATTTGACTGATGATAAATCATTCTAACGTCAAACTTTGCAATGAATTTGGGAATAGCGCCGGGAAAATTAGAAGAGTCAGGTAAGATACTGGAAAAAGACTTGTGGGTTAGGGCCCACTCAAAAGAAACACCATTGAACGATTGCTTAGGAAGAGATAATGCACCGGTTGATTTAAATGGCTTGAATGAGATAGCATCCTCAAAAGAACTTGAGTGAATTGAGAATGGAAACTTGAATCTTCTGAGATATCTTCATCACTCCCAACCAAATGAATAGCGAGAAGTGAATGATTAGGAGATACACCGGCATGAGAAAGCATTGTGAAAAGAGGAAAAGGGATAAGATCAACACCGAAATCTTGAATTAAATCCACCGGAGAAGAAAATTAGAATGGAACAATGATAAGGTTGAAACTTCCTTAGCGTCTTCATGAGAAATCACCGGATAAAACATTAAAGGAAAAGAATGAAGAAACTTCACTCAATAAAATGGATACTTGATTAAGAAATCTGAGTCCTTGAAAAAAAAGAGTGGGAGGGCGGAAAACAAAACAACTTGGGTCGTATGAAACGAACACCGTTGAGAAAAAAAAACTTAGAATTGATCTTGCGAATGTTGCAATGATCGGATTTACTTGGAGAGAAGCACACGGTTGGAAAGGATTGAAAAGACGACCTTGATGAACAAGAAGGATTAGCATCCACATAGAAATATGAGAACGCCGTTTAGAATAAGGTATGGAATCAACACTTGGCATTGAAGCAACTTGAATACCACAAAAACAAAACAAAAACAAAGGATTTGGCTTGCGGAATAAGCCGGAAACAAACATATGATAGATCCCATATCGTATCATGTGTGTGTTGGAAAGATATCCTACAAGATACTTGAATTCCCACTTATAAACTCCCGAGACTTTCTGGTTATGCAATCTGGTGTTGGGGATACAGGGGACACAAAATATATCACCCAAACTAACAATACCTAGATCCAGCTGTATCCATCCTTCAACACATAACCAAGAAAACTCCGGAAATCGTTTACCTCAACCTTCGAAAAGCATCCGTTATACGAGTTATGGCAATACTCTCGAGCTCGCCCCAGTACTGGGTTATCGAGGTTATCTCACCAACAACTGCATAAAAGAGATTTTCGGTGTCGGCAAAGCTCAGGTATTCCAGAACTGCAACAATAAGATTGTGACGACAACACCTCGGAGCTCAACTCCCCGGGACACTGCCACAACCCCTAGATGACAGGAGGCACCAAGAACAATGTTCTCGTCACAAAACCATCGGAACGATTCCAAGATACCCGCGTGAACCTAAAAAAAATTTAGTGAAATTTGAGGAGAGAAAAGTCAAAACTTCTACGTCAGGAGACCTCACCAGAGCGACGAAGGGACTGAGGAGTAAAAAGAATCCTACTCTCCGATATATATAATCCTAAGACTCAAAACATTTTTTGTTCTAGACTCAACAACGCCAGCAAACAATCAAGCAGGGGGCTCCTAAGTCGGGCATGGCTCTGATTACCAACTTGTAACGCCCTCGATGCGACTATATCTCCCACGTGTCGAAGCACGACTTAGAGGCATAACTGCATTGAAAGCAATGTCGCAAGTGAGGTAATCTTCACACAACCCATGTAATACATAAGGGAAAGAGATACATAGTTGGCTTACAATCGCCACTTCACACAATACATGAGTAAAGCATTACATCATACAAATACAATCAAGGTCCGACTACGGAACCAAAATAAAGGAAGACTACCCCAAATGCTACACAGATCCCCGATCGTCCCAACTGGGCTCCACTACTGATCAAGTTAAACGAAACAACACAATGAACAAGATCTTCATTGAGCTCCTCCTTGAGCTCGGGTGCGTCACCTGCACGGTTTCATCGGCACCTGCAAACTGGTTTTGGAAGTATCTGTGAGTCACGGGGACTCAGCAATCTCACACCCGCGAGATCAAGACTATTTAAGCTTATGGGTAGGAGAAGGTAGTGAGGTGGAGCTGCAGCAAGCGACTAGCATATCTGGTGTCTAACATATGCAAATGAGAGCGAGAAGAGAAGGCAAAAGCACGATCGAACAACTATGATCAAGAAGTGATCCTAGAACAACCTACGTCAACCATAACTCCAACACCGTGTTCACTTCCCGGACTCCGCCGAGAAGAGACCATCACGGTTAAACACGCAGTTGATGTATTTTAATTAAGATCAACTTCGGTTTTCTACAACCGACATTAACAAATTCCCATCTGCCTCATAACCATGGGCACGGCTTTGAAATATAATACCTGCAGGGTGTCCCAACTTAGCCCATTATAAGCTCTCACGGTCAACGAAGGATATTCCTTCTCCCCGGGAAGACCCGATCAGTCTCGGAATCCCGTCTACAAGACATTTCGGCAGTAATAAAACAAGACCAGCAAAGCCGCCCAAATGTGCCGACAAATCCCGATAGGAGTTGCACATATCTCGCTCTCGTGGCACACCGGATGAGCAGTCCGTATAACTAAAACCAGACCCCAAGTTTCCTTGGGGCGCTGCAAAGCGCTTAGTTTGGGCCAACACTCGAGGAGCATTGGCCCGGGGTTAAAATAAAGATGACCCTTGAGTCTGCAGAACCCAAGGGAAAAGGCTTAGGTGGCAAATGTTAAAACCAATGTTGGGCCTTGCTTTGGAGGAGTTTTATTCAAAGCGAACTGTCAAGGGGTCCCATAAATCACCCAACCGTAAGGAACGCAAAATCAAGGAACATAACACCGTATGACGGAAACTAGGGCGGCAAGAGTGGAACAAAACACTGGGCATAAGGCCGAGCCTTCCACCCTTTACCAAGTATATAGATGCATTAATTAAAGAAGATATATTGTGATATCCCAACAAGTAAACATGTTCCAACAAGGAACAACATCTCCATGTTCCAACAAGGAACAAACTTCATCTTCACCTGCAACTAACAACGTTATAAGAGGGGCTGAGCAAAGCGGTAACATAGCCAAACAACAATTTGCTAGGAAAGGATGGTTAGGGGCTTGACATGGCAATATGGGAGGCATGATAAGCAAGTGATAGGTAACGCAGCATAGGCATAGCAAAAGAGCGAGCATCTAGCAAGCAAAGATAGAAGTGATTTCGAGGGTATGGTCATCTTGCCTGAAATCCCGCAAGGAAGAAGAACGAGTCCATGAAGAAGACAAACGGACGAAGTCGAACGAATCCTCACAACTCCGGAACGAAACCGAAGGTAACGAGAGAAGCAAACCGGAAAGAAGCATACAACATGGTAAACACACAAGCATAAACATGTCATGATGCACAAACAAGTATGATGCATGTCTGGTTTAATGAGGCATGGCATGGCAATAAGCACAAACAACACTACAAGTTAAGTGGAGCTCAATATGCAACGAGTTGCATATTACAAAACACCACATCAATTATTTAGTTCACTCCCGATTAGGTACTCAACAATATTAAATATTGGTTAACATGGCAAGAGGTGAAGCATAACGAAACTATACCATCTTAACAATTTAAATGGGGCCGGATATAACAAACAACAAATCCGGTAAATCCCCATATGCATTTAGCAAATTAATGGAAACAACAAATATAAACATTTAAATGTTGTTATCATGATGCGGATGACATGTGCAAGTTTTAAGCAATTTTTATGAAAATGTCGACATGAGCATGTTATGAAGCATTTGGTCACCATGGCGGAACGAAAGGGGTGCCACGGCTACGAATTCAAAAATGATGCCACGGCAACATATCGATCTCGATAACTTGATTGAGATACCGATGCAAACGAGAAGTGTGCGGATGTGTAGAACACGCAAGAGATGGTGGGGTGCTCCCGACTACCGGGTTCCCACGGGTCGACGGCATGGCAAACGAGGAACGTGCAAAGACCTCTCTCGGACACGGTGCAAACACGAGCATCTCATACAACACATGCATTCGTTCACGGGCGGTCGTCTCGGGGTTATACCTTTGAAGCGTGCGTTTCGGGGCGGTTCACAAATGTCGAGGGAAGTAGTGGTACACGGGACGTAGTGGGAAGTAGTCGTTCTCGTGGCGGTAGTGGAAGTAGTGGTACATGTTATCTTATCGAATCAATGGCGGCGGTAGTTGTACATCTCGTAGTGGAACTTGGTGATCCACGGTTGATCGAACTTGGCGCTCATGGTACACGGGTCTTCGGGCGACGGTAGATGTACACGGCAACTGTAGTCGAACTTGAAGGGCCAGCGAAGTCGTGGTACTTGGCGAGTCCGCAATCATAGAGGGGTCATAGGGGAACTTGGCGTTTGCACTGTAGTCGAACACGGGTCAAACAAAGGCATTGACGAATTTGGAGGGGAGCCTGCCGAACAGAGCCGCTCGCGAGGATAGCGACTGGAAAAGGGGCGACTTCGGCCTTGACGTGAAGCAGGGAGGCGGAGCTCCTGCCGGGTCGATGGTGACGAGCAGGCAAAGGGGCTGCTGGGACTTGACGACGCAGGGGAGCAGCTGCAGCAAGGCGAACATGGTGGAGCAACAGCGAGGCGGCCATGGCTGGCGCCGGGCACGAGGTGAGGAGGAGGACCAGAGGAAGGGGAGGTCGTCGTCGCGGGAACGGCAACACGAGAGCTACTGGAGCTCGGGGAAGCTCCTGGAGGTGTCCGTGTCCAACACGGGGCTGACGAGGCCGTCGGGAACGCCGACGACTTGCAGGTGCGGAGGCAGAGAAGCTCGAGGGAGAGGCTTAGGAGGAAGGAGAAGGGCGCAAGGAAGAGGAGCTCTCCTCTTGGCGGCACAAGGGGGGTCCTCGTCGGCCGGAGCGGCGACGGCATCGATCGGGAGGCGCGGGCGTGCAAGCGCTCGCGCGCAGAGGCGACGGGGGAAAGGGATGGAGGCGACGAGGGGATGGTAGGGACGGCACGACGGAGGAGGAATCGCGGTGGAGGAGGTCGAGGGGGTCGAGGGAGGGAGATGTTGCCGCGAGGGAGGAGATGGGGATCGAGCGCTGGGAACGAGCGATGCGGCGCTGGAGGGAGGACGAGGGAGATGGAGATCGAGCGGAGGGGAGGCTAGGGTTAGGTAGGGGCGTGGCTGGGCCTTGGCGCAGATGGGCCTTGGAGGCAGGGCCGGCCTAGCTGCAGGTTGCGGCTGGGCTCTCTCTCACTACTAAAAGAAAAGAAAAAAAACAGAGATTAAGAAAGAAAAGAAAGAGAGGTTAGGGGAAGAAGTTGGACACACGGATAATTTTCCCGGGCTTGTTCCGAGAAAAATAGAAAGGCCACGGTTGAAAGATGTAAATTCAAACTCATTTGAATTTAATTCAAATGGGTTTGAACTAGGACTTGATAAAAGGAAGGTCCAAAAATGTTCGGATTTTTGGTGGAGCTCCGAAAAATGATGAAAGAAATTATGGACAAGGTTGGAGACCAAGAATTGAGATAACAACGGCATGGGATATTATTTTGCAAGTGGGTTATGGGTGATTCCGAATTAGTGGAATATTTAATAATATCTCCCTAAATATCGGGAGGGTATGTTATAAAGAGAAGTCACCCTTCCCTCGATTTAAATGGACCGAAGATCCATGCAATTTATTTGGAAGAGTTTTAAAAATTAAATGACATGATGGCATGATGACATGATGCAAAGAAAACAAATAAAAGAGCAAGCACAAATGAAACAGACGTTGAAACTCGGAATAGCTGGAAGGCATCTGGAGCGTCGGTCTCGGGGTGTTACAACACTCCACCACTACAAGAGGATCTCGTCCCGAGATCTAGGATGGCATCGGATAGAAAAATGGAAGAAGAAAGAGGTAAAACTAAGTTGCTTCTTCGACAAAAGAGTGAAACCAAAGAACCTTGAGAGGTTGAAAAGTTGAAAGAAAGAACACAATGCAGTTGAACACACTTGAGAGCACGACGGTAGAAAATAGAAACAAGGAACACCATGTGAACCTTGGAGGTTGCAAAGCTATGAATGACGAGTAGAATGGACACGAAGGAATTGGAACCACTCTGGTTGAAACGAGATAAGAATGAATAAGAATGATATAATTTTGACAGCACTTCGGCTGAAAATGGAAGGAATTAGAATCATGAACTTGACAAGATGAGAGGATACTTGATGAAAGAAAAGAGGATACTTGATGAAATCAACAAACACTGCCTCTGAACTATTGAAAAATGGCACAAGGGTAAGAAAGATTTCAGACCGCACTCTGGTTAAATGGATAAGCAAGAAAAGAATATAATCTTGGCAAAACGAGATGATGGGACGAAGAGAGCAACATCACAATGCCTCCGGAAGAAATAATAGAAGATAGATCATTGGAATAATAGAATGGAGAACAAAATGCCAACTTCTTCCACAAATGAGCTTGGAAAGCACCCTTCCAAGAAAGTTATAACGGAGTTGTTGGAAAACCAACAACGAAAAGAATAAGCTTGTAGTGGGTTTATGGAAACATCTCAACATTATGAGGTGAGCTTCTGCCACCAACGGAAACAAACGATTGGATTGATATCAACAAGGAGACGAGAAACTTATATCACCGAGAGGACAAATGGAGGACTTGGGTCATTTATAAGCACCATAAATAGCAACAATCCTTAGGGAAAGCTTTAGGTGAAATATAACCCAAGATAACTCCAATGAAGAGATTGATGGATTTAAATATCTCATTCTTGACAACATGTGAATCATGAAGCATGAAGGGAAATTGTCAAGAATGACATAACACCATCTCAAGAGATAAGGTAGAAAGAATTGCACTTCGGAATGCAAGATGAAGAATACTTGAACTCCTCAAAACAAAACATGTGTTGAACACCATGCTTATTTTGAGTATAGCTTGGCGGATCTTAACTTCGAGAGAAATCTTGAAGAACAAATCTTCGAGAGAAGTAGTGGTACACGGGACGTAGTGGGAAGTAGTCGTTCTCGTGGCAGTAGTGGAAGTAGTGGTACACGTTGTCTTGTCGAATCAACGGCGGCGGTAGTTGTACATCTCGTAGTGGAACTTGGTGATCCACGGTTGATCGAACTTGGCGCTCGTGGTACACGGGTCTTCGGGCGACGGTAGATGTACACGCAATCGTAGTCGAACTTGAAGGGCCAGCGAAGTCGTGGTACTTGGCGAGTCCGCAGGCCGTAGAGGGGTCATAAGGGAACTTGGCGTTTACAATCAGTAGTCGAACACGGGTCAAACAAAGGCATTGACGAATTTGGAGGGGAGCTCGCGAACAGAGCAGCCGCGAGGATAGCGATCAAAAAGGGGCGAATCGGCCTTGACGTGAAGCGAGGAGGCGGAGCTCTGCCGGGTCGATGGTGACGAGCAGGCAAAGGGCTGCTGGGACTTGACAACGCAGGGGAGCAGCTGCAGCAAGGCGAACATGGTGGAGCAACAGCGAGGCGGCCATGGCTGGCGCCGGGCACGAGGTGAGGAGGAGGACCAGAGGAAGGGGAGGTCGTCGTCAAGGAACGGCGACACGAGAGCTACTGGAGCTCGGGAAGCTCTCGAGGTGTCCGTGTCCAACACGGGTTGACGAGGCCGTCGGGAACGCCGACGACTTGCGGGTGCGGAGGCAGAGAAGCTCGAGGAGAGGCTCGGGAGGAAGGAGCAGGGCGCAAGGAAGAGGAGCTCTCTCTGGCGGCACAAGGGGGTCTCTCGTCGGCCGGAGCGGCGACGGCATCGATCGGGAGGCGCGGGCGTGCAGGCCTTCATGCAGAGGCGACGGGGAAAGGGATGGAGGCGACAAGGGAAGGTAGGGACGGCGCGACGGAGGAGGAATCATGTGGAGGAGGCCGAGGGGTCGAGGGAGGGAGATGGCGGCGAGGGAGGAGATGGGGATCGGGGCTGGGAACGAGCGATGCGGCGCTGGAGGGAGGACGAGGGAGGTGGAGATCGAGCGGAGGGGAGGCTAGGGTTAGGTAGGGGCGTGGCTGGGCCTTGGCGCAGATGGGCCTTGGAGGCAGGGCCGGCCTAGCTGCAGGTTGCGGCTGGGCTCTCTCTCTCACTACTAAAAGAAAAGAAAAAAAACAGAGATTAAGAAAGAAAAGAAAGAGAGGTTAGGGGAAGAAGTTGGACACATGGATAATTTTCCCGGGCTCACAAAAATATGCTTGTTCCGAGAAAAATAGAAAGGCCACGGTTGAAAGATGTAAATTCAAACTCATTTGAATTTAATTCAAATGGGTTTGAACTAGGACTTGATAAAAGGAAGGTCCAAAAATGTTCGGATTTTTGGTGGAGCTCCGGAAAATGATGAAAGAAATTATGGACAAGGTTGGAGACTAAGAATTGAGATAACAACGGCATGGGATATTATTTTGCAAGTGGGTTATGGGTGATTCCGAATTAGTGGAATATTTAATAATATCTCCCTAAATATCGGGAGGGTATGTTATAAAGAGAAGTCACCCTTCCCTCGATTTAAATGGACCGAAGATCCATGCAATTTATTTGGAAGAGTTTTAAAAATTAAATGACATGATGGCATGATGACATGATGCAAAGCAAAAAAATAAAAGAGCAAGCACAAATGAAACAGACGGCGAAACTCGGAATAGCTGGAAGGCATCTGGAGCGTCGGTCTCGGGGTGTTACATTAATGCAGATGGTGCCGCTGCTGTGGAGGAGCTGCGGGCGGAACTCGCGCGAGCGAAAGAGTAAGCCAAAAATAGTAATGCGGCCGCTTTAAGGGCGGCCGAAGAGCTAGAAGCCGAACGGGCTGCTCACTGCCGAAGCAAAGAGGAAATGGCAGGTATGGCCAGAAAATTGAAGGATACTACCGACCGCTGTGAGGTTCTTGAAAAAGAACGTCAAGCTGAGCAAGAGGGCCTGAAAAAGGCCACCGCCGAATCCAAGGATGCCCGTTCCGCTTTGAGAGCGGCCAAGGAGGAGCTGAGTCAAGCTGGGTCTATTGCGGCTGGAAAACCGTTTCTGCTGCGGAGGAAATATACGGATCCGAAGTATGCTCAGTTGGACAAGTTGTGGAGTTTGGAGGATGCTTATCTAGACTTAGCGGCGAGCGCTGCGGACGCGATTGAGCACTTCCGAGGCCAGAAGGGGCACAGAAGGGAAGAGCTATATTGGTAGCAATTCCACAGTCCGGAGCGTCCTCTTCCGTTGACCGATCGGTTGGCCGAATGGGCCGAGCTGAATCGATTATCCGGACTTGCCATGAAGCATGTCATGACTCATTTGTGGCCAGGCGGACCCGAGCCGAAGAGTTATTTTGGCTTAGTGCAGCAGTTCCTTGGTGCGGTACAGCGTGACGACGCAATGAAGCGGTCGGCGTGCATTGAGGGAGCGCGATGGCTCGCCCGTGTCAAGACATACTGGGCGGAGATGAAGGCCACCGATGTTGCGTCCCAAGATTCGGACAGAAGTCGAGTACCTGTCGAGCACTATTTTGAGGAAGTCTGCAGGCGCTGCTTAATAGAGACGCAGTGCTCAAGGATATCATGTTTAAATGACATGTATGATTTGTGAAAACAATGTTTCAATAAAATATAAGAGCTTTTTATACTTGTGCGTTCAAGTAGTAGACTACTCCTCAGTCGGCCGCTTATGTATATGTATATATAACTTTGAAAGATGGCAGTCCTTGGCTTCAGCCCCACGCACATAGTGTGGGGTGTTTGCAAAGAAGGCGCTTTTCACACTTAATCCAACGCCTTGGTCCTGTTAAGGAGGTGGTAGCGTAGCAAACTAGGCAACCGGACTATAATGCTTTATCACTTTCACTTAGCCATAGGAGTTCGAGGGTGGGGCTACTATATAGCCCACAGGCACCGCACTCTCCGAATTCGGGTGCGTATGTGCTGACCAAAACCGTCCTTCGTTAATGCGGAGGAATTCTAAACATTCCGATGAGTCATCGAGTGGTTGACCAGTCTCTCGCTATATCATGACAGTCAGTTTTGGCTTTCTCTCGAGGTGCTCGCCCGGCGACCGAACCGGGCACAATCGCAGAGTTCTCCGGTGTCACGTTAGCCGATAGAATGTAACGTAAGGCAGCAAAACACAGGAGCCGGGCAAGCCCAACATTTGACCAAAGACATGATTCGAGCTGATGCATATAAGGCCTAACTCGAGACGCCGAATACTCCCTAAGGTATTCGGTCTTTATAAAAACAGGCAGAATAATGCCCTAAGCCCCTGGTGTCCAGGTACATGCAAAAATTCTGGTGCGGCCAATGCCAAAACGCCAGCCTCCTCGTCGGTTATAGTAAGAAACCGGGGGATGTATATCAACAAGAGACAGTAAAAAAGGTTTACGCAGGGTCTTAATCTGAAAATAATCCTTGCAACGGGTCCCTCTTGCACGCCTCGTGTCTCCGTTGTTCCGTATCAGCCGTGATCCTCGACGGGTGTAGCATGTTGTTCATCTGTAAAATAGAGGAACTTAGTTTAAAAGAAAAACGATCGTGCGAAAGATGTACTTTATATTAAATAAACAGAGTATGATTCGAAGAAGTGAATAAAATTGAGCTTTATTGTCTCTTGTTATACATGCATGCAGCCCCTTGTATGGGGGTATGTCAGCTAGTAGGCGCCGGACTCGCCTAGCCGTGTCCGGGTTTGAATGACCTATTCAGGTTCTTTGACTAGCGGAGCCGGATAGGTGTGGGGCTGTCAAGGCAGTCTCACGTTCTTCCGTGCTCGAGTAACACTTAATACTTCCTTTTAATGAGATGATGTCGCGTGGACCGGGCATTTTAAGTGTTAGAGATGCATAATGCGGTATTGCGTTAGCAGGCGAAAGCTTCGCGTCCCAATAGTGCTTGATGGCTACTTTTAAATGGGGTGACATGGAAGACTAACTTTTCTCGACAGAAGTTGTTGGATGAACCGAACACAACTTCTAGCAGTAGGGAGCCCGTACAATGGGCATATGGGCCTGGCATTACCCCTTTAAAGGAGGTGTTGCTATGGCGAATTTTGGTTGGGTCTATCCCCATCCTGCGGATTGTGACCTGATATATCAGGTTTATGTCACTCTCGCCATCCATGAGGACTTGTGTAAATTGGAATCCGTCGATTATAGGATCCAATATCAAGGCAGTCCATCCTGCGTTCCGTATACCTTCGGAGTAGTCCTGATGGTCGAAGGTGATTGGTTTTGACAACCAGTGTTGGTACTTCACTAGGGTAGTATGTGCGGCGCGCATCTTAATGGGTGCCGCTCTGTTTTTCCCTTTTATCACGTGAAGTGAGTTTACTGTTTTAACCTCTTGTGGGAAATTCTTTTGTTTTCCGGTGCTCTGCTTGTGGGGTTCGTCATCATCCTCACTTGGTGTGTCGAGCCCTTGTGTTCGGCGTTGAGTCTGCTTGACTGTTTGAAGACCCAACAATCTCTGTGGGTATGGTTTGCGTGCCTCCGGAGTACTATGGATTTGACATATCTTGTCCAGATTTTGTTTAAGTTGGATAGCTCATCACTATTGTCCTTAAGGGGCAGTTTTTTGTTGTTCTGCCGTGAGCTTTTAAATCCGGCGTTGACTGCCGCGCTCTTTGGACCGTTCCCTTTAATCCGGCGCTGGTCCTTGTTGCGCCGTGGTTTCCCATTCCATCCCCGACTTGGATGTACTTGGGTCACTGGTGCTGCATCTTGCTAGCCAGCTATCCTCTCCAGCATAAAGCGGGTCATGAGGCTTGTTAATGCGGCCATGGTTCTCGGCTTCTCTTGCCGAGGTGTCCGGCGAGCCATTAAATCTCGGACGTTGTGTTTGAAAGCTGCTAAGGCTTCAAGGTCCGGACAATCGACTATTTGGTTCTTTTGGTGAGGAACCTGTTCCAGAATTTGGGCTGACTCTCCGGGTTGTTGAGTTATATGACTTAAATCGTCTCAGATCCGGAGGACGGACATAAGTCCCTTGAAAGTTTGCCCAAAAGTATCCTCGAGCTCTTCCCAACTTCCAATGGTATTTTCAGGAGGCCTTTGAGCCAATTCCGGCTGGCCCTTTGAGCTTGAGGGTAAGTATTTTATGGCGTGGAGATCATCTCCTCTAGCCATGTGTATGTGGAGGATATAATCCTCAATCCGCACTGTGGTCTGTTATTCCGTCGTATGCCTCTATGATTACGGGTTTGAATCCCGCCGAATTCGTGATCCAAAGACTCATCGGTGAAACACAAAAGTGTCGGCTCCCTATATTTGGGTGTGCCGTGATTTTCGGATTTTTGGCGTGTTGCATTGCTTTGAAGAGCTTGCTTTCTTGGCCCATAGATGGACCTAATGGGCCATCCTTTTGATGTGAATCCTTATGCGGATCGCATACACCGCTTGTGTGCGCGCCATTTGCCGCTCTCTTTTTGCGTGGGGTCGCCCATCCGACCAGTGGCCTTCTTACTTTTTGATTGTGGGGCTCTCGGCCTCCTCGTCAAATTCGGGCGTAGCTTTCTTTTGGGTAGCTCTTTGTTCGTTGTCGTCGCCAGATTTGTCTATGTGTTGAATACTTTGCTCCATCTGATTCTGAGTGCATCTTCCGCTGTTTTGAGCTTCCGCTTCTACTTTTTCAGGCTACGCGCAGTGGCGACGAGCCTTTTCTGGAGGTTATTTTGCTCCAACAATTTGTCCGGCGTGAGATCGTCCGGACTGTTGTCTTCGCCGGGGACGGGTTGTTTATCCAAGTTGTCTTGTTTGGACGATTTCTCGATAGCATGTTCGTCGTCCACCGGTTCACCCTGCTCTATGGCTGGGTCTCTGTTGAGGCGGGACTTGGTTCGGCGTTTACGTTACCGGTTCAAGGGATTTATCCTTCGTAGCGTCCCGTTGTTCCTCGTCTTCATTTCCTTTAGGTGTATCCACCATGTATACATCCTGGGATGAGGTGGTTGTCCAGCATCCTATAGGCGCTGGTTCATGGTTGTCTCCTACATCGCCGCCCATACCGCCGATGTCTTGAGTCGAAATCGAGCACGCCGTGTAAGCTTTCGGCGGGCTCTGATGTGGGTGGTGGGTGGGCGTTGAATTTCTTTGTTGTCCGCATCCCAACCTTCTGACCGTAGTCCGCCATGGCTCTCCGGATAAAGAGAGAGACTTTAGTGAATTCAGGATGTCGCCAAAGGCGAGTCTTTGAAAGATGTCCGCGCAGTGAACTCCATGACCGGCGCCCGATCGGATTCGATTAGCACAGCGCGGAGGGTTCGAGTCCAAGAGGAGTCCGCACACAGAGTCACGGTCTTCGCAAAGACAGGGATTATGTTCGCTTAATCGCCAGTAAGATTTCAGCCTCGAGGTGGCGCCCATCCAACCATCCTCAATCGGCGAGATCGGCTCCGAATCAATGTTCGGAGTCGACAATAGCGCGCCTCGAGGACCGCTCGCGGCGAGAGCTAGATCATGCCCATCGAGATAGTGTGGCGCTATTGGCTGTGGCTCAATTCGTCAAGATCAAGTCTCCGCGGATGTCGGCCGATAATTCAAGCTTCCAAATCTGACCTGATGGCCAGGGCGGGCTTTTGATCTGCTCCGATGGCCAAGTGAATTGCCCGCGTGCAAAGCCGCGAATCGAAGATCTGTCCGGGAGAGAAGTCTCACCCGGACCGCGTCGTTGTTGATGATCGAAGGAGCCATCGGGCCTATCGGTGACGACACGAGGAACTCTCAATGAAAGAACCAATGTCGGTGTCAAAACGGCGGATCTCGATAGGGGTCCCAACTGTGCGTCTAGGCGGATGGTAACAGGAGACAAGGGACACGATGTTTTACCCAGGTTCGGGCCCTCTCGATGGAGGTAATACCCTACTCCGCTTGATTAATATTGATGATATGGGTAGTACAAGAGTAGATCTACAGCGAGATCAAGGAGGCTAAACCCTAGAAGCTAGCCTATGGTATGATTGTTGTTCGTCCTACGGACTAAAACCCTCCGGTTTATATAGACACCTGATAGGTTAGGGTTACACAGAGTCGGTTACAATGGTAGGAGATCTACATATCCGTATCGCCAAGCTTGCCTTCCACGCCAAGGAAAGTCCCATCCGGACACGGGACGAAGTCTTCAATCTTGTATCTTCATAGTCTTGGAGTCCGTCCATGATGATAGTTCGGCTATCCGGACACCCTCTAGTCCAGGACTCCCTCACCCGTTGTATGTGCACATAGAGCTTATCACACCCCGATCATCACGTGGTGTCTCGGCATGACGAACTGTCACAATGGTGCATACTCAGGGAGAACACTTATACCTTGAAATTTTAGTGAGGGAACGTCTTATAATGCTACCGCCGTACTAAGCAAAATAAGATGCATAAAAGATAAACATCACATGCAAACAAAATATGTGACATGATGGCCATCATCATCTTGTGCCTTTGATCTCCATCTCCAAAGCACCGTCATGATCTCCATCGTCACCGGCTTGACACCTTGATCTCCATCGTAGCGTCATTGTCGTCTCGCCAACTATTTCTTCTACAACTATCGCTAATGCATAGTGATAAAGTAAAGCAATTACATGGCGATTGCATTTCATACAATAAAGCGAAAACCATAAGGCTCCTGCCAGTTGCCGATAAATTTTACAAAACATGATCATCTCATACAATAACGTATATCACATCATGTCTTGACCATATCACATCACAACATGCCCTGCAAAAACAAGTTAGACATCCTCTACTTTGTTGTTGCAAGTTTTACGTGGCTGCTACGGGCTTCTAGTAAGAACCGTTCTTACCTACGCATCAAAACCACAACGATGTTTCATCAAGTGTGATGTTTTAACCTTCATCAAGGACCGGCCATAGTCAAATTCAATTCAACTAAAGTTGGAGAAACAGACACCAGCTAGCCACCTTTATGCAAAACAAGTTGCATGTCTGTCGGTGGAACCGGTCTCATGAACATGGTCATGTAAGGTTGGTCCGGGCCGCTTCATCCAACAATACCGCCAAATCAAAATAAGACGTTGGTGGTAAGCAGTATGACTATAATCGCCCACAACTCTTTGTGTTTTACTCGTGCATATCATCTATGCATAGACCTGGCTCGGATGCCACTGTTGGGGAACGTAGCATGCTATTTCAAAAAAATTCCTACGATCACGCAAGATCTATCTAGGAGATGCATAACAATGAGAGGGGGAGAGTGTGTCCACGTACCCTCGTAGACCGAAAGCGGAAGCGTTAGTTTAACGCGGTTGATGTAGTCGAACGTCTTCGCGATCCAACCGGTCAAGTAATGTTCTTTGGGGTGCCCCCCTGCCCCCGTATATAAAGGAGGGACAGGGAGGGCCGGCCTAGGGGGCGCGCCAAGTGGGGGCAATCCCACTTGGACTCCTAGTCCAATTCGCCCTACCCATTCCTTCTTTCGGAGGGGAAAGGGGGGAGGAGAGGGAGAGGGAGAAGGAAAGGGGGGCTGTCGGTGTCAAAACCGGCGGATCTCGGGTAGGGGGTCCCGAACTATGCGTCTAGGCGGATGGTAACAGGAGACAAGGGACATGATGTTTTTACCCAGGTTCGGGCCCTCTCGATGGAGGTAAAACCCTACTCCTGCTTGATTAATATTGATGATATGGGTAGTACAAGAGTGGATCTACCACGAGATCAGAGAGGCTAAACCCTAGAAGCTAGCCTATGGTATGGTTGTTCGTCCTAGGGACTAAAACCCTCCGGTTTATATAGACACCGGATAGGGTTAGGGTTACACAGAGTCGGTTACAATGGTAGGAGATCTACATATCTGTATCACCAAGCTTGCCTTCCACGCCAAGGAAAGTCCCATCCGGACACGGGACGAAGTCTTCAATCTTGTATCTTCATAGTCCAGGAGTCCGGCCAACGGTGATAGTTCGGCTATCCGGACACCCCCTAATCCAGGACTCCTTCAGTAGCCCCTGAACCAGGCTTCAATGACGACGTATCCGGCACGCATATTGTCTTCGGCATTGCAAGGCGGGATCCTCCTCCGAATACTTCATAGAAGATTTTGAACACAAGGATAGTGTCCGGCTCTGCAAAACAAGTTCCACATACCACCGTAGAGAGAATAACCTTTGCACAGATCTGCTGACGTATTCCGCGGCGTGACATCACACCACGGACAGGCCTTTATACGAATCGTTTTACTGTTCCACCTCAGCGTGTTTAGCGAGGCGGTTTCCTTGGCACGCCTTATCAGGGCGGATATCGTGCCCCCTTATTCCAGGATTCTCATCAATACGGACGTGGGTAACCCAATCGCGCCATCGATTACGGCGCTTGGGAGATAAGCGAGTTTTACCAGTGGCGGGGACGATAGCTCGTCCGTCCATATAAGGGATAAGGATCCACCTTTAACCTACACCTTCTTCCTCCTTTTCTCATCCATTTCACAAGACTCGAGCTCCAGCGCCTAAGTCCGCACATCCCACCTCAACCTTCTCCAACCATGTCCGGAGCGGGAGGCAAGTGGATGGCCTCCTCCGTCACGGAGGGGCACATCAAAAAGCTGCGGAAACCGGGATACTTGTCCGGCGACATTGCGTGTCAGCTCCCCAACAAGGGGCAGCTCATCCCCACCCCAGGCCCCATGAGAGGGTGGTGTTCCTCCCCCACTTCCTCCGCGGACTAGGGTTTCCACTTCACCCATTCGTCCGGGGCTCATGTTCTACTACGGCCTAGATTTCCATGATCTAGCCCCGAATTTCATCCTCAACATCTCGGCATTTATCGTCGTGGTGCGAGGCCTTCCTCTGCATCCAGCCCCACTTCGCTTATGGTGAAGACCTTCAATGTCAAGCCAAAGGTAGTGGGCGGCCGCCAAGCCGGAGTCTTGGAGGTGCCATGCGCCGGCAGGATGGCCAACGTCCTATGGCTCGAGGCTCCTTTGTGGAGACCACAAAGGTGGCAATCGGGTGGTTCTACATCACCGAGCCACAAGAACTCTCAATGGGCGGCGGCCCCAATTCGATCCGCTTCCCCACACTGCTCACATCATGGAAAGAGACGGGTCTGACGTGGGGTGATTCGGAAGAGCTGTCCGGACTCCAAACCTGCGTCCGAAACCTGGTGGACAAGAATCTCAAGCTTGTCAACGTAATCCAAGTGATGCTCATCCGCCGGATTCTCCCATGCCAGCAACGGGCCTTCAATTTGTGGGAGTTTGATCCGCACAGATCGAACCTTGAGCCGGCTCTTCACACTCGTGAGAAGATGCCCGGAAGGTGCTGTTCAAGGGTGCCGGCTCCCGCATCCGCCATGTAAGATCGCGGATTCAGCTCGCAGCGTCAAGCCAGCGAGGTGTTATTTTACCCTTTATGGGACTCTTTTTCATAGTTTGACTCTATGCGGATCTAAAACTCCCTAACCTTTGACAGATCTGGTGAAGACGTTCGGACAGATTAACCGTCTGCCCCTTGCCGAAGACCCAGCCGACGCCTTGATTGACGGGGCTGCTGGCTCCGCACCTCACGTGGTGCCGAGAAGAAGGCCAAGAAGAAGGCCACGGAACTCGAAGGAGCTCCCGCGCTAGGTGTTGCTCGGACTCATCGTCCGACGACTCGAGGCTAAATCCTCCCTAAGGACGAGGAGGAGGAAAAAGAAGCCTCTCCCAAGCGGGGGGAGAGAAGAAAAGGAAGGCCGCCCCAACTGGGGAGGCCAGAGGGTCCAAGAAAGGAAGGACCCTTCCTCCGACTTCTCCACCAACGCCAACAACGACGAGGAGGAGGGCTACCAAGGGTCAAGCCTCGGCGAGATCGTAAGTGTCCGGCTCCTAATAGCTCAGACTTTTTATTTGTCGCATAGTGTCTTCTAACGCCGAATATAACCATGTAGCCCGCCCAAGGACGAGGCTCGCCGCCGTCGAAAGCAGCTCCTGGATTCGCCGGATGAATAGCACTTCACTTCCAACCGCCTCCTCTCCTCGTGACGCAGATGGCACCGCGGTGGAGTCCCAAAGGGGCCCCACCAGGAGGAGGTGGTCTGGAGGCGCCGCAAGGCGACCTCCCGGACTCCGGCAAAAAGGCGAAACCCGGAGGGTTTCTAAGTCCGCCCTGTGTCGGACTCCATCTCGAACCTTCAGTGGTTCCAAGTCCGCAAGCGGCCCTTCAGAAGAAGGGCAAGATCTGCGACGCCGGTGACCTCCGTCCCATCCGGAGGCACCAGATAGCTTCTTTGGAGGCGCTTAACGGCGCCTCCATCGACGAGGAGCACCGCCTTTATTATGAGTGTGGTGATCCGAAAGTTCACCTGCCAAGAGCGGGCTAATCAAGCCTGTACTGCACTTCTAACAGGCTTTGAGGTAAGTTTAGAATATGTAAAAATATTACCGCATAGACAGTAGCCCCTGATGCTTAGTTCAGTGTTCGGAAAGAAAAACCGGACTGAGGATCTAAAAAGATATACGCGGGAGTCTAACATAAGTATGTCAATATGGGAATTCAGGCTGCGCTGCTGACCTCTGCCGCACTGACTACGGAGGTCAATGCATTGAAGCAAAGCCTCGAGCGGTCCGAGAACGAGCTCGGCCTTGCCAAGAAGCAGCTCGAGGACAAGGAAGGTAAGTAATACCTTCTTAAAGTAATACCTTACAGAAAGGATTTGGTTGCAAAAATGACAGGACTAACGTGGGTATTGTGGTGTCACATCCCTAGTTCTGGTATGACCTAGACTAGCTAGTCATGTGTGCATCATGTTTAAATTCCATTTAAATTTGAATTAGGGATTTGTGAAACCCTCAGAATCATTTCTGGAAATGACCCAAATAAAAATTGCTCCAAAAGGGTCCAAGAAAATGCTCATGTTGCTCTCTGAAAATATTGGACAGAGATAAAAATCAAACCAATATTTTTAGGAGCTCATAAGTATTTATTTTGGTCATTTGGAATTAATCTAATAATTAATTGCTTTGGATATATACTTATATATATATAATATATGTCCAAAAATTATGCCAGTTATTGAGGAGCTCTGGAATAATGCCACTAGCCCCTACAAAAATTGGCATAAGAAATTAAAATGGTTTAGTATTTTTGTTAAACCAAACAAATGTCAGACAAATAGAAAAGAAACAAAAATAGAAAAAGCTTACCTGGCGCTTACCTACAGCCGCCTGGCGCCTTTGGCCGGCCCGTTTCTGTTCTGGCCCAGCCCACCAGGGGCATAGCCGTCTTCCTCCTTTTGCCAGTAGGCAGAGGGGAAGCGGTGCCCGACGCCGTGCACGCCGGCACGCAGCTGCCTGCCTGGCTCCCTCTCCTCACGCCAGACGTCGCCACGCGCCCCCCAAGCCTCTCTCGCTCTCTCCCGTGCCATTCTTTCCTCCCCCTCGCTCCCTCTCTCGCGGCCGAAATCACCGTCGCCGCCGTTCACAGCCACCGTGGCCTCGGCCATTGCCGCACCTCCCCGACACGCTCCCCAGCTCCGCCGCGACCCCCTCTACCTCCTCGTCGAGCCACGCACCTCCGGATGGCCTCCATCGTCACCATCGTCGTCTCCTTCACCGCGGCCGCCGTGGATCCCCATCGCCGCCCCGTCGACCACAGCGCATCCCCGAGCTCGCCGTCAAGCCCATCGAGATCGCTGTGAGCTGCTGCTCCTCCTCCCCCTCTCCGTTCTCGCCCTCGCACACCGCAGCCGCATCCCTGCTCGTGCCCGAACACCGGCCGCCGCTGCGAGCTCCGCTCCGGCGACCTCCGCCGCCCAGCAGTCTTATCGCACCCGATACGCTGTGAGCACCAAAGACTCGGGATGGTCTCCGCGCCCATTTGTCGCCGAGCGACGATCCTGCCTCTCCGCCGCCTTGGCCTCGCCAAGGCTAGACGCCAAGGGATTGACTGGTTTGACCCCAGTTGACCCAGATTTGACCCGTATGGGTCAATGACAGGTGGGCCCCGACCCTGACTAATTTTTAGTTAGGGTGACTAATTAACCTCTGTTAGTTAACTGTGATCTGACGTGTGGACCCCGCGAGTCAGGTTTGACCCAGTCAGCGCTGTTGACTTGCTGACGCAAGCATGACGCAGTGCTGACGCAGAATTTGACTTTCTGGATTTAAAATAATTCGGAAATTCCAGAAAATAGCCAAAACTTCAAAATTTCATATAAATTCAACCGTAGCTCAGATTGAAATAATTTATATATGAAAAATCATCAGAAAAATGCAATCTATCCATCTGTACCAGTTTCATGCATGATAAACCAACTTATACCTGCTGTATAAGTGAAACACTATAATGGCATTTATAAAGAACTTACTTTGGAAATGCATTTGAATCTTTGGTTCAAATGGGCATCAACCAAATGAACTCTAGCTGCATTAGCTCAAACAACATCACATCTACATGCCATGTTCATGCATCATATTGTTGCATATGCTTGTGTATTGATTGCCGACACCGTTCCTTCTCGATAGGTCCTGCTCCAGAGACCGAACCAGAGTACCTGTCAGAGGAGCAGTGCCCCCCTGTTGATCTACCAGGCAAGCAAACCCCCTTGTTCATTCCGATATAATCCTACTCTCTCGCTCCTGCTCTCAGCTATAGCATTAGGACAACAACGATTCATCTGCTACTTTGTGATGCGGTAGTTGAACCCATTCCTCTGCATGACCTGTCATTGCCACAGTAAATAGTTGAAACCCACTAGCATGTGTAGGAGTTGATTGAGCCATGTTGTGTTCCTACCATGCCATGCCTACTATTGCTTAGAGTTGTGTCGGGTCTGATTCATTGGGAATGAGTTGGAGTGCAATGCTATGTTCTCATGCTGAGAGTGAAGTGTGTGAACACGATTTGGTAAAGGTAGCGGTGAGAGGCCATGTAGGAGTACATGGTGGGTTGTCTCACCGAACCGTCCTTAAATTTGAGTTCTATGTATGTTGTCCAATGACTCGATACTACCACACACCGGGTTCCGTAACTCGACCCCTCTCGACTTATTAACCAACTTGATCTCTGTCCGTGAGTTGCAACTAGTTTACGGTGTTTGTAGGTAGTGCTATTTTTCATCGAGTGGCACCCGGCGAGGTGGGCTTAGGACAGACTAGGCACAGGTGGCACGGTGTACCAAGTGGCACCGGATGGTGGGCTTGGGAACCCTGCTCACATCGTTTGGGGCCGTGGCGACACCCGGCGGATCTCCATGCGGATGGAACCCGAATAGGCGATAAACCTGGACTAGAGTCTTGTGTGGTTAGTCAGGTCGTGGCCGACACCCTCGCCAGGCTTCCGCTTGAAGGTTGCCGAGATACATGACGTGTACATGGCGTTAAGTGGCGAGAGCGTGTGTGAAGAAGTACACCCCTGCAGGGTTATCATGATCTATTCGAATAGCCGTGTCCTCGGTTATGGACTTCTTGGATGCTTACGTGGTACATAGACAACTTGAAGTGGATACTTTAAAATGCTCAAGACAAGTGTGAGTGCTATGGATGGCCTTCTCATAGGGAGAAAGGGATGAATCCATAGTAGTGTATTGTGTGGTGAATAGTGGGCTCGTGTGCGCCATATCACCTCAAAGAAGTTCTTGTAGTCGTAGAACAGGATAGCCACTGAGTCAAAGCTGGCTTGCTGCAACTAGACCCCACATTACCTTCTTGATACAAATGCATGTATGATAGGATCTGATGTAAGTCTTGCTGAGTACCTTTGTACTCACGTTGCTTTATTTATGTTTTTGCAGCGGAGATTTCGGTCTTACTAGTAGTTCCGCTTGGACTTCGACGAGTAGCTTGTTACCTCAGCTACGATCTTGTACCCTTGGGAGGGTCTTGTAGATAGTCAGGCTTCTCAGCCCTTTTTATTTTGTAGTTGTCTGTACTCAGACATGTAATGCTTCCGTTGCTTGTATGCTCTGAATGATGGGTCATGTGACCCTGTTTGTATTTAATGCTATGTGACTCTTCTGGGCCTTTATCTATATGAGTTTGCATTATGTTGTGATGCCATGTTGTACAACACATATTTGCATGTTATGCGTACGTGTAACATGTATTGCTATGTGGGATCCGACAACCTAGTTGTCTATCCCGGTAGCCTCCTTATGGGGAAATGTAGTCTAGTGCTTCCACCGAGCCATGGTAGTCCGCTACAGCCCGGTTCTTCGGAGGCCTGCTAGCCTAGCACTCTTTGCTCCTAACACTTAGATGGCCGGCATGTGATTCACTTCGTTCCTGTGTCTATCCCTTCGGGGAAATGTCACGCGGTGACATCCGGAGTCCTGCCTAGCCTGCTACAGCCCAGGTTCCTGGAGTCCTATTAGCCCAGTTGCTACAGCCCGGATTCACATGCTGCTGATCGACATGCTCGATGTTGTTTCATGTATGCCTGTCCCCGTAAGTTAGTGCCACTTCGTGTTCACGACTAGTAATGTCGGCCCGGGTTCTCTGTCATATGGATGCTAGCGACACTATCATATACGTGAGCCAAAAGGCGCAAACGGTCCCGGGCCATGGTAAGGCGACACCCGTGGAAATACCGTGCGTGAGGCCGCAAAGTGATATGAGGTGTTTTATGCTAGATCGGTGTGACTTAGAATCGGGGTCCCGACAGCTTTGGTACCAGAGCCTGACTGCCTGTAGGATTTCCAAGCCAACCTGGTCGAAGTTGAGTCTAGAAATTCTTTAGTTATGTAAGGGAATTGATTGTGGGAAGGAACGTAAGGCTCTTTTTACTCCTTTACCTCATGGCGTTCTGATCTAAGTCATCTTATCTTTCTTACGGGGTTAAGGAACTAGGCTTCTCTTCCGTCTATCAGGATCACGTGCTACTACTCAGTAGTTCCATAGGATTGGTTGATCAGAGTCATATCCCAGTTCGAGTACCTCCGGTGTAGCCTGTTTAGTAATATCTCAGAACCTTGAGGTGAAGATGTTGAGTATGTTACTACCCCATTTTAGCAGGATGTCTCATTCTGAGCATTTTACTGCCGTTATGCTGCCGGAATTGCCCTAGGAGTTCGAGAGTTACTAATTTCCTTGTCCTACATTCTATAGCCTATAGTTGATGCTGATCCGTCCTTGGTTCCGTTTCTCAGGATGTCATCAGTTAAGCAAAGTTCAGTTGCCCGTAGCCAGAACGACGGAGATGGTAGGGATGAGGATCCTCCCGACCAGCCTTCATTGGCAGAGTTCATGTTAGAGATGGAGAGGAACAAGCGTGAGTCTAACCGCTTGTTGGCACGTATCGAGGAGAACATCACACATCAGTTCAAAGGATCGGTGACCCTTCATGACTTAATTCGCTTGCACCCACCCACCTTTCATCATTCCATTGAGCCACTCGATGCAGATGACTGGCTCCGTAGCATTACTCGTAAGCTGCGTTCCGCAAACGTAGCTGACGATGACAAGGTCACCTATGCCACATACCACCTGGAAGGTCCTGCTAGTCTTTGGTGGCAGAACTATGAGGCTATGCTTCCAGCTGGCCAGATTCCTACCTGGAGGGATTTCACTGAGGCTTTTCGCGAGCATCACATTCCTCAGGCCCTCATCGATCGCAAGAGAGAAGAGTTCTGTAGTTTCACCCAGAGTAAAATGGATGTTGATGCTTACAGCAGAGAGTTTGAGAACCTCGCCCGTTATGCCACAGAAGAGGTGTCCACGGACGCCAAGAAGCAGGCTAGGTTCCGGAAGGGTCTCAACCCCAAGTTGCGTCGTGATCTCCACCTGCATCATTGTGATACATTCCAAGCTCTTGTGAACAAGGCCATTAATGCAGAGACAGCTCAGCTCACTTACGAGGAGTCTCGTAAGCACACCCGTGATTTGGGATCTTCCTCCGGTTCTAGTTCTCAGAAGCGCCGGATTTGGATTCCGAACTCTGCTCTTCCACCCGGATATTCACCGAGGCCATCTTATGTGGCACCTCACCCAGTTCAGCAGTATGCTCCACCCAGGCCTATTGGTAGACCGCTTGTCAATGCGGGTCCACGTCCTACTTCAGGGACTTGCTTTACATGCGGAGAGCCAGGACACTATGCACGTGACTGCTCTCAAGCCAGTTATGCTCCACCCCAGCCCGAGGAGTCTGTTGGCCGTGGTAAGCCAACACGCAAGATGATCAGTGTCAAGTCAGCTCCCACTGAACGTGGATGTGTGCATCACGTCTCAGCTAAAGACGCTCATGATGATCCGGATGTTGTTCTTGGTACACTCCTTGTCAACTGTCATCCAGCTTCGGTTCTATTCGATACCGGAGCATCTCATTCCTTCATTTCTGAAAGATATGCTAACTTGCACAACATGTCATTTTGTGATATGCCCTCTCCACTAGTCATTCAAACCCCTGGATCCAAATGGCAAACTTCTAGTGTAAGCCATGGTAATGAAATCCTTGTAGATAGACTTGTATTCCTTGCATCACTTATAGCCCTCAAGTCTAAAGATATTAACATCATCTTGGGTATGGACTGGATGGAAGCTCATTATGCCAAGATTGACTGTTACACCAGGTCCGTTCAGCTTACACACCCATCTGGCAAGATAGTCACTGTCTCCACTAGAGTTGCAAGGCGTCAGCTCTATTATCTTAATGCCAGCCCTCTTCCAGACCTTGAAGATATTCCGGTAGTCTGTGACTTTCCGGATGTCTTTCCAGAGGAACTGCCAGGTGTTCCACCTGACAGAGATGTAGAGTTTGTCATAGATCTTATCCCAGGAACTGCTCAAATCTCTAGGAGACCTTACAAGATGGCACCCTTAGAACTAGCCGAGCTTAAGAAACAACTTGATGAGTCCTTGCAAAAGGGTTTCATCCGTCCTAGTTCTTCTCCTTGGGCTTGCCCGTCCTCTTCGTCAAGAAGAAGGATGGTACGGACCGGATGGTTGTAGATTATCGTCCCGTTAATTTGGTCACGATAAAGAACAAGTATCCGCTCCCCAGGATCAACGACCTGTATGATCAGCTCGCTGGATCCTCAGTCTTTTCTAAGATGGATTTGAGGTTAGGCTACCATCAAATCCAGATTAGAAATGGGGACATCCCTAAAACGGCTTTTGTCACTCGTTATGGTCAGTACGAGTACACCGTCATGTCTTTTGGTCTAACCAATGCTCCAGCTACATTCTCCCGCTTGATGAACTCGATCTTCATGGAGTACTTAGATAAGTTCGTCGTGGTTTACCTCGATGATATTCTTATTTACTCGAAGAACGAGGAAGAGCATGCAGAACATCTTAGACTTGTGCTAGAAAAATTCAGAGAGCACCGCCTTTATGCCAAGTTCTCCAAGTGTGAATTTTGGTTGCCAGAAGTGACCTACCTAGGCCACGTAATCTCTGGTAAGGGCATTGTTGTCAATCCCGAGAGATTTAAGGCCGTTCTCGATTGGACTCCACCTGAAACCGTTAAACAAGTTAGGAGTTTCCTTGGTTTAGCCAGCTATTGTCGCCGCTTTGTTGAAAACTTCTCCAAAGTAGCCAAACCCCTCACAGAACTTCTCAAGAAGGATAAAAAGTTCGAGTGGTCCCCATAGTGTAAGTACAGTTTTCAGGAACTGAAAAGACGCCTGACTTCTGCTCCCATACTTGTGCCACCGGATTTCACGAAGGACTTTGTTATCTACTGCGACGCCTCACGACAGGGACTAGGTTGCATCCACATGAGGAGAATTATCCTACACATGATCTAGAGCTTGCAGCCGTAGTCTATGCACTCAAGACCTGGCGACATTACCTTCTTGGTAAACGTTGCGAGATCTACACCGATCACCAGAGTCTCAAGTATATCTTCACCCAACCATATTTGAACCTTAGGCAAAGACGTTGGTTGGAGTTGATCTCAGATTATGATCTAGGGATTACCTACACTCCAGGAAAAGCTAATGTCATGGCTGATGCGCTAAGCCGTAAACCCTATTGCAACAATCTCATGTTGCAAAGTAGGTCAACCACTTCTCCATGAGGAATTCTATAAGCAACCTTCACATTGCTCCTCATGGATTCCTTTCTACCTTGGTGGCGAAACCTACTCTTGTGGATCATATCATAGAAGCCTGTATATGATACGGAATTACCCGGATCAAGAGAAGCATTGCCAAGGGTATTGCTGGTAGTTTCTCTATAGATGATCGAGGTGTCATTTTCTTTGGGAACCGCCTGGTGGTCCCCAAGAAGCAGCATCTTCGACAATTGATTCTTAAGGAGGCACATGAATCTCCTCTCACGATTCATCCCGGTAGTACTAAGATGTATCAGGACCTATGCCAGAGGTTCTGGTGGACTAGGATGAAGAGAGAAATTGCTCAATTTATTGCTAACTGTGACGTTTGTCATCGCGTTAAGGCAGAGCATCAGAGACCTGCTGGCACTCTTCAGCCTTTAGTTATTCCTGAATGGAAATGGGATAAAGTTGGTATGGACTTCATCACCGGCTTTCCCAGGACCAAGAGAGGGAATAATGCTATCTTCGTAGTCGTTGATCGTCTTTCCAAAGTGGCTCACTTCCTTCCTGTTCGAGAGAGTATCACTGCTAGTCATCTCGCTGACTTATATATTTCTCGAATAGTATCACTCCATGGTGTTCCACTAGAGATCAATTCAGACCGTGGTAGTCTTTTCACTTCTCAATTCTGGGAGAGTTTCCAAACTTCCATGGGAACCCATCTTTCCTTCAGTACCGCTTTCCACCCTCAATCAAGTGGTCAGGTGGAACGGGTCAACCAAATTCTCGAAGACATGCTTAGAGCTTGCGTTATCTCAATCGGTATGGATTGGGAGGAATGTCTTCCTTTCGCCGAGTTTGCTTATAACAATAGCTATTAATCCAGCCTCAAGAAAGCTCCTTTTGAGATTCTCTATGGACGAAGATGTCGAACACCTTTGAACTGGTCAAACCGTGAAATACAATTCTTTGGACCGACATGATCCAGAGGCGTAAGAGCAAGTTCGATCATTCGTGAGAATTTGAAAACAGCCCAATCTCGTCAAAAGAGCCAAGATGACCGTCGCCATAAGGAAGTGGCTTATGAAGTTGGCGACAAGGCTTACCTTCGGTTACCCTCTAAAGGGTACCCATCGCTTGATATCAAGGGCAAGTTGGCTCCTCGTTACATTGGTCCCTTTCGCATTCTCGCTAAACGAGGAGAGGTTGCCTACCAGTTGGAACTACCCCCACATCTTTCCAGAGTGCATGATGTCTTCCACGTCTCTCAACTCAGGCGTTGCTTCTCGAATCCCATCCGCGGAGTGGACCACGAAACGCTTGATCTCCAAGATAACCTCACATATCGAGAGTACCCGGTTCGCATTCTTGATCAAACAGAGCGTGTTACCCGACGTCATAACATCAAGTTTATCAAGGTTCAGTGGTCTCCTCATTCCGAGAGAGAAGCTACTTGGGAGCGAGAAGATCGTCTTCGACTGGAGTACCCCACCTTCTTTCCATCGACCCACAATCTCGGGACGAGATTCTTTCAAGTGAAAAGAGTTGTCACATCCCTAGTTCGGTATGACCTAGACTAGCTAGTCATGTGTGCATCATGTTTAAATTCCATTTAAATTTGAATTGGGATTTGTGAAACCCTCGAAATCATTTCTCGAAATGACCCAAATAAAATTGCTCCAAAAGGGTCCAAGAAAATGCTCATGTTGCTCCCTCTCAAAATATTAGATGAGAGATAAAAATCAAACCAATATTTTTAGGAGCTCATAAGTATTTATTTTGGGCATTTGGAATTAATCCAATAATTAATTGCTTTGGATATATACTTTTATATATATAATATATGTCCAAAAATTATGCCAGTTTGAGGAGCTCTGGAATAATGCCACTAGCCCCTACAAAAATTGGCATAAGAAATTAAAATGGTTTAGTATTTTTATTAAACCAAACAAATGTCAGACAAATAGAAAAGAAAAAAAAAATAGAAAAGGCTTACCTGGCGCTTACCTATAGCCGCCTGGCACCTCTGGCCGGCCCGTTTCAGTTCTGGCCCAGCCCACCAGGGGCATAGCCGTCTTCCTCCTCTTGCCAGTATGCAGAGGGGAAGCGGTGCCCGACGCCGTGCACGCCGGCACGCAGCTGCCTGCCTGGCTCCCTCTCCTCACTCCAGACGTCGCCACGCGCCCCCCAAGCCTCTCTCGCTCTCTCCCATGCCATTCTCTCCTCCCCCTCGCTCCCTCTCTCGCGGCCGAAATCGCCGTCGCCGCCGTTCACAGCCACCGTGGCCTCGGCCACTGCTGCACCTCCCCGACATGCTCCCCAGCTCTGCCGCGACCCCCTCTACCTCCTCGTCGAGCCACGCACCTCCGGACAGCCTCCATCATCGACATCGTCGTCTCCTTCACCGCCGGCCGCCATGGATCCCCATCGCCGCCCCGTCGACCACAGCGCGTCCCCGAGCTCGCCGTCAAGCCCATCGAGATCGCTGTGAGCTGCTGCTCCTCCTCCCCCTCTCTGTTCTCGCCCTCGCACACCGCAGCCGCATCCCCGCTCACGCCCGAACACTGGCCGCCGCCGCGAGCTCCGCTCCGGCGAGCTCCGCCGCCCACGCAGTCTTCCGTCTGCACCCCTGGATGCGCGCGAGCACCAGCACCTCGGGGATGGTCTCTGCGGCCCATTTGGTCGCCGGAGCGGCGATCCTGTGCCCCTCCGCCGCGTTCGGCCTCGCTGGCGGCTAGACGCCGGTGGGATTGACTGGATTTGACCCCCAGTTGACCCAGATTTGGCCTGTATGGGTCAATGACAGGTGGGGCCCGGCCCTGACTAATTTTTAGTTAGGGTGACTAATTAACCTATGTTAGTTAGCTGTGATCTGACGTGTGGACCCCACGAGTCAGGTTTGACCCAGTCAGCACTGTTGACTTGCTGACGCAAGCATGACGCAGTGCTGACGCAGTATTTGACTTTCTGGCTTTAAAATAATTCAGAAATTCCAGAAAATAGCCAAAATTTCAAAAATTCATATAAATTCAACCGTAGCTCAGATTGAAATAATTTATATATGAAAAATCATCAGAAAAATGCAATCTATCAATCTGTACCAGTTTAATGCATGATAAACCAACTTATACCTGCTGTATAAGTGAAACACTATAATGGCATTCATAAAGAGCTTACTTTGGAAATGCATTTGAATCTTTGGTTCAAATGGACTTCAACCAAATGAACTCTAGGTGCATTAACTCAAACAGCATCACATCTACATGCCATGTTCATGCATCATATTGTTGCATATGCTTGTGTATTGATTGCCGACACCGTTCCTTCTTGATAGGTCCTGCTCCAGAGACCAAACCAGAGTACCTGTCAGAGGAGCAGTGCCCCCCTGTTGATCTACCAGGCAAGAAAACCCCCTTGTTCATTCCGTTATAATCCTACTCTCTCGCTCCTGCTCTCAGTTATTGCATTAGGACAACAACGATTCATCTGCTACTTTGTGCTGCGGTAGTTGAACCCATTCCTCTGCATGACCTGTCATTGCCACAGTAAATAGTTGAAACCCACTAGCATGTGTAGGATTTGATTGAGACATGTTGTGTTCCTAGCATGCCATGTCTGCTATTGTTTAGAGTTGTGTCGGGTCTAATTCATTGGGAATGAGTTGGAGTGCAATGCTATGTTCTGATGCTGAGAGTGAAGTGTGTGAACACGATTTGGTAAAGGTAGCAGTGAGAGGCCATGTAGGAGTACATGGTGGGTTGTCTCACTGGAACCGTCCTTAAGAACTGATTTCTATGTATGTTGTACAATGACTCGATACTACCACGCATTGGGTTCCGGTAACTCGACCCCTCTCGACTTATTAACCAACTTGATCTCTGTCCAGGAGTCGCAACTAGTTTCTGGTGTTTGTAGGTAGTGGTATTTTTCTACCGAGTGGCACCCGGCAGGGTGGGCTTGGGACAGACTAGGCACAGGTGGCACGGTGTACAAAGTGGCACCCGGATGGTGGGCTTGGGAACCCTTCTCACATCGTTTGGGGCCGTGAGCGACACCCCGGCCGGATCTCCTTGCGGATGGAAGCCGAATAGGCGATAAACCTGGACTAGAGTCTTGTGTGGTTAGTCGGTCGTGGTGACACCTCGCCAAAGCTTCGCTTGAAGGTTGCCGAGATACATGACGTGTACATGGCGGTAAGTGGCGAGGCGTGTGTGAAGAAGTACACCTGTAGGGTTATCATGATCTATTCAATAGCCGTGTCCTCGGTTATGGACTTCTTGGATGCTTACGTGGTACATAGACAACTTGAAGTGGATACTCTAAAATGCTCAAGACAAGTGTGGTATGGTTGACCGTTCTGGGACTAAAACCTCCGGTTTATATAGACACTGATGGAGTTAGGGTTACTGAGTCGGTTACAGTGAGGAGATCTACATATCCGTGTAATAGCTTGCCTTCCGCCAAGGAAAGTCCCACATCGGGACAGGGCGAAGTCTTCAATCTTGTATCTTCATAGTCGAGTCAAATAGCGGTGATAGTTCGACTATCAGGACACCCCTAATCGAGACTCCCTCGAGGCGCGCCCTCCCCTCCAATTTGGTCTCCCCATGGGAAGCGCGTGCCCACCTCCTTGCAGGCTGCCCTCTCTCCCCTATGGCCCATGAGGGCCGTTACTTTCCTGGGGTGTTCGATAACCCCTCGGTACTCAGATAAATACCGAAACACTCGAAACCATTCCAGTGTCTGAATACCATCGTCTAATATATCAATCTTTACCTCTCGACCATTTGAGACTCCTCATCATGCCCGTGATCTCATCGGGACTTGAACAATCTTGGGTCACCAAAACACATATCTCATAATACAAAGCGTCATCGAGCGTTAAGTGTAGCCAGACCCGCCGGGTTAAAGAACTATGTAGACATGACCGAGACATCTCTATTCAATAACCAATAGTGGAACCTAGATGCTCATATTGGTTCCTACATATTCTATGAAGATCTTTGTCGGTCGGCCGTAATGACAACATACATCATTCCCTTTGTCATCGATATATTTACTTGCGAGATTGATCGTCGGTATCCTCATACCTAGTTCAGTCTCGTTACGGCAAGTCTCTTTACTCGTTCCATAATGCATCATCCATAACTAACTCATTAGTCACATTGCTTGCAAGGCTTATCATGATGTGCATTAAAGAGAGGGAGAGAGATACCTCTCCGATACTTGGAGTGACAAATCCTAATCTCGATCTGCCAACCCAACAAACACCTTGGAACACTGTGAAACATCTTTATAATCACCCGGTTACATTGTGGCGTTTGATAGCACACAAGGTGTTCCTCCAGTGTAGAATTACATAATCTCATAGTCAGTAATATGTATAAGTCATGAAGAAAGCAATAGCAATAAAACTTAAGTCATTATGCTAAGCTAACAGATGGGTCTTGTCCATCACATCATTCTCTAATTATGTGATCCGTTCATCAAATGACGACACATGTCTATAATTAGGAAACTTAACCATCTTTGATTAACGAGCTAGTCAAGTAGAGGCATACTAGGGACACTTTGTTTTGTCAATGTATTCACACATGTATCAAGTTTCCGGTTAATACAATTCTAGCATGAATAATAAACATTTATCATGATATGAGGAAATATAAATAACAACTTTATTATTGCCTCTAGGGCATATTTCCTTCATTTTAACAATTCATGACCACAAAGTTTACATTTTTCAACAAGATCAAATCAACTATCACAACATGATCCCAAAGGCTTTACTTGGCACAAACACTAATTTAAACATAAAAAACACAATCATAACAGTAGCATAATTGTGCAAACACTCAAAACGAGAAGAAAAGACCAAAATAAATTTTTTATTCATTGGGTTCCCTCCCAACAACGCTATTGTTTTATGCTAGCTGGGCATAATGCAAAAGATCAAGTGTTGTCAACTTTGTTCTTATTTTCCTTAGAGTGTTTTTTGTGGGGAGGCTTTGCAAAACAACGTAAAACATATTATACATGAAACTTTAGCACTATTAAGTTGCTTATCATCATAACCCTTTGATTTCGGCAACAATCCAAGAATAATGTTGATTAACATTATTGAAAACTTGCTGGATTATATCTAAGGGACTTCTTTTTGAATTCTCATAAGATTTGATTATCCCCAAGCAAATGTCTTAGCATAATCACTATTATAATAATTTCATCTATCACATGGGCTTTCACGATTCATACCATAAAAATCAAAGATTTCTAGCTTCCCGTATTATGTAGTCAAATTCATTCATGAGAGCGAGTGGCCAACTTTTAGCTTTAGGATTATTTAAATGGGTAACTCAAAAACAATCTTTGCAAAGTAGGATGAGTAAGGATAATTTATTTTCAAGTTTCAGAACTAAAGCTGTATATCTAAGAAAATTAGCTAAGCGGGTTGCATAAATTCCTCCAAAGAAGTCTCGTTATATCTATTATGATGCAACCTCGAGCTACAATGGCTCCCATATGATAAGATTGGTCTCCTAACACAGCACTCCACGAGAATGCTAAGATCAGGGGCACACATGACACATGCTTCATCCTTAGCATTTATGCACCTACCTATGAAGAGACAAAATAATGTATAGCGAGAAAGTGAATGCTCCTAGTGGCTTGCGTTATATCTCTAGATTCCCCAGTTATACTAGCGAAAGTCTCTAAATTAGATTTGAGGGGATGAGCAGTACTACCCCAATGTGGGTGTTGCAAGCGAGTAAAGTCCTCTAAGTCCATGGTATAAGATTTGTCATAAAGATAAAACATGGTGAAGGAGAATTCTGTGAAGATGAAAATTCAAACCTCCTCACAAATGAACTAGTGAGATCATGATACTTTGGAATTTGTGCCTCGAAAGTCCACAAAGGCCATTACATGAAATATCGTTAAATTCTTCTTTGGTTCCTGCTCGATCCATAAAATTTCCGAAGGCCATTCACGGGGCCTCACGGGAGGCGTCCTTGGGGCTCCTCATCGACATCGCATTGCAAGCCAGGGGCCTTGCTTCCTGAAGAACCACCTTGGAACATCTTCCTAAACATATTGTTTTCTGAAAAATTTCTGAAATTTTAGTGACTTCAAACAAAAGTGAACCAACAATAAAATACAACTTCTCCTACAAGTGCCTAGAGCCTATATCAAGCATTAGAACTACTTGGAACCATATAAATTTGACATGCAAGCTCAAGAACATGGTCACCTATGCAGCACATATTTGCAATGAATAAAGCACTAGAACAAAACTAATTGGACCAATGGAGGAGTCACATACCAAGGAACAATCTCCCAAGCAGTTTTGTGAGTGCTTTGAGCAAGGAGATCGAAAATCACAGCAACAGGGGTGGAACTCGTGTTTGAGCGGATATTAGTGTTTGTGGGGAGAAGAAGAGGATGGGTGGGAATAAGTGGAGGAGGGCCATGGGCCCATGAGGCAGAGGGTGCGCCCGGAGGGTAGGCGTGCCCTCCACCCTCGTGGCCAGTGGCAGCTCCCCTGGTAATTTTTGCACCATAAATCCTCAAATATTCCCGAAAAATCATATTAAATTGGCATGGCATTACGAGGACTTTTATTTTGGGTATTTTTATATTGCACGGATAAATCAGGAAATGAGCGAGAAAATACTATTTTTACTTTATTTCAACTAAATAACAAACTATAAGAGAGTACGAGAAGGTTGTGCTTCTAGTTTCATCGTCTCATGATCATCAAAGGAATCCACTAACAAGGTTGATCAAGTCTTGATAACAAACTCATTCGAATAACATGGAACCGGAGAAATTTGAATAACACTATGTTACCTCAGAGATATGCACATCCTATAATAAGAATATCATATTTCTTCTTGACGATGGGAGAGGAAATTCAAAACCTCAAATATAATCGATGGAATTTTCCAATAGAGTTGATGCTATAAACTTGAGGTTGTTTCCTCGGAAAGTGTAATGTATGCTCATTACCATTAACATGAAAAGTGACATTGCCTTTGTTGCAATCAATAACAGCCCGCGGTATTCGAAAAGGTCTTCCAGAATAATAGACATACTATCGTCTTGGGATATCAAGAATAACAAAGTCCGTTAAAAAATAGTAGTTTGCAACCATGAGATCCTCACAAATCCAAGCCAGTATATGATTGATTTATCAGCCATTTGCAAAGATATTTCAGTAGGTGTCAACTTATTCAAATCAAGTCTCGATATAAAGAGGCATAACACTAACACCGCTCCAAGATCACATAAAGTAGTTTTAACATAATTTCTTTTAATGGAGCATGGTATAGTGGGTACTCTGGATCTCCAAGTTTCTTTGGTATTCCACCCTTAAAAGTATAATTAGCAAGCATGGTGGAAATTTCAGCTTCAGTATCTTTCTCTTATTGGTAATGATATCCTTCATATACTTAGCATAAGATTTGTTTTGAGCACATCGATTAATGCATCATAAAAATGGTCTAATCATTTCAATAAGCTCAAAATCCTCATCATCCTTTTTCTTGGATGGTTTGGGAGGAAAAGGCATGGTTTACGAACCCATGGTTCTCTTTCTTTACCATGTTTCCTAACAAGTCTCTCTTTATCATAACGTTGATTCTTTGATTGTGGGTTATCAAGATCAACAGCGAGGTTCAACTTCTACATCATTATCATTACTAGGTTGAGCATCATCATGAACATCATCATTATTATTTCACTAGGTTCATTTCATTACAGTTGTGTTTCACGCCGAGAAATAGATATATCATTTGGATTCTCGGATGGTTCACAATAGGTTCACTAGAAGTTTGCAAGTCCTATCATTTTCTTTTCTTCCTTTTAGAAGAACTAGGCACATCAATATTATTTCTCAAGAATCTTGCTCAATTCTCTTAGGGTGGCCTTGGGATACAAAGGTTCTGAGTCATTCTACCAGTTCTAGTAGCCACTCTAACAACATAATCATTTTCTTACTATTCATTTCATTGAGCAAATCATTTTGAGCCTTAAGTACTTGTTCTACTTGGTGGTAACCATAGAAGCATGTTTGCTAACAAGTTTAAGTTCATCTAACATTGCCATATAATCACCCAAGTGTTTAATCATATAAGATTTTGTTTCAATTGTCTACCAAAATAAGCATTAAAATTTTCTTGTTTGACAATAAAATTATCAAACTCATCAAGCATTGTCTAGCAGACTTATAGTGAGAATATCACTTCATCAAATCTATAGAGAATTTACCTTTACTACGTATTGGTTATCGGATCGGAAGGTTCTTAATTAGGTAATGGATCAAGATCATATGTTTCTTCAACATGCGGTAAATTAAGACCATGTATTTCTTCAATAGGAGGTAAATTCTTAACATCTTCAGCTTTAATACCTTTTTCTTTCATAGATTTCTTTGCCTCTTGCATATCTTGGAGTAGAAATAGAACACCTCTCTTCTTGAGTTGGTTTAGGAATAGGCTCGATGGTGGAGCAGGAGCTGGCTCGGGAGGTGCCCAATTATTTTCATTTGTCAACATATTATTCAATAGAATTTCAGCTTCATCGGTGTTCTTTCCACGAAAAGAACCACACAACTATCCGGTAATCTCTGGAAGCATCGGTTAGTCCATATAAAAGATATCAAGTATTTCATTTTTCTTAAAGGATGATCGGGCAAAGCATTAAGTAACTTGAAGCCTCCCCAAGCTTGTGGGAGACTCTCTTCTTCAATTTGCACAAATTGTATATTTCCTAAAGCAGCTTGTTTCTTATGAGCGAGAAATATTTAGCGAGAAGTAATAAATCATATCACAGGGACTCGCACACAACCAGGATCAAGAGAATTAAACCATATCTTAGCATCACCCTTTAATGAGAGCGAAATATTTTAAGGATATAAAGTAGCAAGATCTCTCATCATTAGTGAGAGGGTGGCTATATCATTTAATTTAGTAAGATGTGCCACAACAGTTTTAGATTCATAGCCATGAAAAGGATCAGATTCAACCAAAGTAATTATATCGGGATCAACGGAAATTCATAATCCTTATAGAACACAAATAGGTGAAGTAGCAAAAGCGAGGGTCAGTTTCATTCTATCTCTAAGAGATTCTACTCCATTTAACTAATAGCCTCTTAAGTTCGTTTCTATCCTTGCAAAAAATAGCTGAGAAGATTCCATATCAAAACATAACCCTCGGGAATAACAGGCATATCTTCATCATCAATTTCATCAACATATCAATTTCAATAATTTCTTTCTCTCTAGCCTAGAAATTTGTTCATCAAGAAATTCACCAAGGGGCACAGTAGTATCAAGCATAAGTAGTTTCATCATAAGTATCATGCATAGCAGTGGCATCATCAATAACATGCGACATATCAAAGCGAATAGCGAAGCGAGGTTTGGTGTATAAGCTTACTCATAAGAGAAGGTGAATCAAGTGCGAGCTAGATGGCGGTTCCTTACCTCCCCTCGTAGTTGAGGATAAATTTTTGTCTTAGCGTCTTTCAAGTTCTTCATAGTGTCAGCAGATATAAATCCCAAGTGACTCAAAGAATAGAGCTATGCTCCCAACATTGTTGAGAAATTGGTCTTGATAACCCACAAGTGTAGGGGATGCAACAGCTTTGAGGTAGTATTCAACCCAAATTTATTGATTCGACACAAGGGGTGCCAAAGAATATTCTCAAGTATTAGCAACTGAGTTGTCAATTCAGCCACACCTGGATAACAATATCTCGACAAAGTATTTAGTAGCAAAGTAGTATGATAGTAGTGGTAACAAAAGAGTAATGAAAGCAAAGGTAATATTTTGGTATTTTGTATTGATTGTAATAGTAGCAACGGAAAGTAAATAAACAAAACGATTATATGGAAAGCTCGTGAGCCATTGGATCGGTGATGGAAAATTATGCGGATCACGGTTCATCATGTAACAATCATAACATAGGGTGACAAGAACTAGCTCCAATTCATCAATGTAATGTAGGCATGTATTCGAATATATAGTCATACGTGCTTATGGAAAGAACTTGCATGACATCTTTGTCCTACCTCCCCGTGGCAGCGGGTCTAATGGAAACTAAGGGATATTAAGGCCTCCTTTTAATAGAGAACCGGAACAAGCATTAGCACATAGTGAATACATGAACTCCTCAAACTATGGTCATCAAAGTATCCCGATTATTGTCACTTGGGGTTGTCGGATCATAACACATAATAGGTGACTATAGACTTGCAAGATAGGATCAAGAACACATATATTCATGAAAACATAATAGGTTCAGATCTGAAATCATGGCTTTTCGGGCCCTAGTGACAAGCATTAGCATAGCAAAGTCATAGCAACATCAATCTCAGAACATAGTGGATACTAGGGATCAAACCCTAACAAAACTTTCGATTACATGATAGATCTCATCCAACCCATCATCGTCCGGCAAGCCTCTGATGGAATTACTCACGCTTGCGGTGAGCATCATGAAATTGGTGATGGAGGATGGTTGATGATGAAAACGGCGACGAATCCCCTCTCCGGGCCCAGCGGACTCGAGATCAGCCCTCCGAGAGGTTTTAGGGCTTGGCGGTGACTCGTGTCGTAAGCGTGATATTTCTTCTCTCTGATTTTTTCTCCGAGCAATATATAGAGTTGGAGTTGGCGTCGGAGGGTCTCGAGGGCCCGAGGAGAGGCGCCCCACCACTAATGGGCGGTGTGGGCCCCTGGTCTTCATCTTTAGCGAGATTTTTTATTTTTTTCTAAGATGTTTCGTGGAGTTTCAGGTCATTCCGAGAACTTTTGTTTCGCATAAAAACAACATCATGGCAATCTCTGAAAACTGCGTTATCGGTTAGTTCCATTCAAATCATACAAGTTAGGTCCAAAAAAGGGCAAAAGTGTTTGGAAAAGTAGATCTGACGGAGCGTATCAGGCTTCCTGATGTCGGAAATTGACATAACAATCAAAGCAATCAGGGGCAGCAAGGTGTTATAACTATCGAGGATAAACCTTGACTGACAGTCAGTTACCGAGCAACCCGAAGCGAGTTGAATGCAAGGCGGGTATCATGTCTTCACCACTAGCCCTGAACAAGCGATGGAAGCTTCATAAAAGGCAGTGAATTACATTGAACCGGCGGTCTCCCGTCTTATTAGTGCACGACAGCCTATTGTGTGGTCGAGAAGATCATCGCCCGAGTTGATAATCCGGGTCATTTAAGCGTTAGTGGTGGCACCTCGGTGGGAGGTTATAAGTTCACCAAAGGTACTCATGGACGGAGGAGTAATATCAATATCCTTTATTATGAAACTTTCCGTAGCATGGGGTTAACCAATAAAAATCAAACCATCCATACGATTGTTCCATGGTGTGGTGCACAGTAATCGGCATCCCGTTGGTAAATAGCTCACGGAGGTTGCTTTTGGCGAGCATGATTCAAGATCGAGAAGTTGACCTTTGAGTGGTAAAATCAAGAGCCCATATCATTCCTGTCCGGACAGTGACTTATGCTAAGTTTATGGCAAGGCCCTGTTAGATCTATCGCAGCTCAAGATGCTTGGGTCATAAGGGAACTATAACCGTGCGGGAGCCGTGGATTGCTCACGGAGTGTGAAGAAGGTGATGCGGCCTATGTTGAGTCGGTTTGTGCAATAGAAGAGTTGAAGTTTACAAAGACAATTAATGTTGATCCGGAATATGACTTCATTGAAGAAACCAACTCTGAGCATGATCGGCCTGATGAGACTAAGCTTGTTGACTTTGTGCTGGCGATTCGTCCAAGCGGTTGCATCAGCGCTTGGGATCCAAAATAGGAAAGCGCGCTCATCGAGGTTCATCCTTGAGAATCGGGACATCTTTGCGTGGAAGCCTTGACATGCGGTGTCACCGAAGAACTCATTGAGCACACTCTCAATGTTGATCCTAAGTATAAACGGTCAAGCAGTTTCTCCACGGTTCAATGAAGAAAGATGCAAGGCTATTGGAGAAAAGTAGCCAGGCTCTTGGCGGCTGGATTTATCGTTGAAGTTCATCACGAGTGGTTGGCTAATCCGGTGCTGGTCCTTAAGAAGAATGGCACTTGGCGTATGTGTGTGGACTACGGATCTCAACAAAGCTTGTCGGCAGATCCTTTGCCCTCCCTCGTATTGATCAAATTATTGATGCTATGGCGGGTTGCGGCGTTTAAGCTTTTTCGATGCATACTCTGGTTATCATCAGATCAAAATGGCAGTTAAGGACCGGGAGAAGACAGCCTTCATAACTCCTTTGGAATACGCTGTCCATGCCCTTTGGGCTTAAGAGTGCCCACGACTTATCGGTGATGTGCTGGTGTCTTCATAAACAGATCAGCATAATGTTCATGCCTATGTGGATGATATTGTGGTGAAATCAAGGAAGAAGGAGACATTGATTGATGACTTGAAGAAACCTTTGATAACCTCGGGTTTATAAAATGATGCTTAATCGGCCAAGTCTCGTGTACCTCGAGCAAGCTCTTGGGCTTTTGGTGTCTAACGAGGGCATTGAAGCTAATCCGGAAAAGATCAAGCCATCACCTCCTTGGCCAAACCGAAGTGTATCAATGATGTTCAACGCGGCAGGCGGATTGCAGCGTTGAGCGGTTTATCGATCGCCTTGAAAAGGCCATCCTTTATATGGATCTTTGAAGAAAACGAATAACTTAAATGCAGGTAGTATTGCTAATGAAGTGTTTGAGGACTTAAAGCGGCAGCGAGCTAACCCGCGTTCTTCTTGCTCCGTTGACAAAGAGCCATTGTTGTTATATGTGGCAGCTAACGCTCGGGCTGTTAGTGTGGCTATTGTGATGGGCGCGAAGGCGAGGAAAGGAATATTCGGTTCAGCGGTGGTTTATTATGGTGAGGTGCTTATTGAGTCCAAGCGGAGGTACCGCATTGGCAAAATTGGTGTATGGGGTTTTCATGGGCCGGAAGCTTAACAATATTTTCAAGGTCATCCCATCACGGTGGTCAGCTCTTGCTCCTTTGGAGATATAATCCGAGCGAGGAAATGGCGGATTGCTAAGTGGGCTATCGAGCTCGGGCCTCATGGGTTGAAATACACCACTGAGCAGGCGATCAAATCTCAGGCACTTGTGGATTTCATCAATGATTGGACGAAATTGCAAGCGCCCGGAAAGAAGCGGATCATACTTATTAGACTATTCATTTTGATGGGTCCGAGCAATTGGAGGATCGGGGCTGGAGTCATTAACTTACGGTGATAAGTTTTGTTATTTTCTTAGTCTAATGTTCCTTGCACTAACAATGCAGCTGAATATGAGGCCTTGCTCCATGGTCTTGGATGGCTAAGGAGATGAACCTAAGCCGAGTTAAGTGCTTGTGACTCGGGCTGGTGGCTCAACAAGTGTCAAGCACTTGGGACTCAAGGACCCACTCATGGCAGCATATCGTGCGTGAGGTGGATATTGTTGCGAGTCACTTCAAAGGTTATCAGGTGGATCATGTGGACGGCGGAAGAATGGCGGCGGGCGCCTAAGTCACTGGGTTCCCAACGTAAACCGGTTCCACCTAATGTTTTCTGGATGTTCTACATAATCCGTCAGTCAAGCTCCACGGTGAAGGATTTGGCTGTTCTGATTCGGAAGCTCTCTTGGTGGCGACTCTTCATGTTATTCCGTTGGACGGTTCCACATTTGGCGTATATGAACCAAGCTGAGTTACCATAGGATGAAACTTTGGCGAGCGGATAATCCGTGGTCCAAGTCTATGACTATCAATGGAGAGTTACATCGTTCTTGATGTGACAAGGCGTTTCAACGTTGTGTCTCTGAAGAAGGCCGTGAAATGCGTGAGATCCATGAAGGAGATTGTGGTCACGCCCGGTTCAAAGTCTTTGGTGGCCAAGGCATTTAAATCACGGTTTCTATTGGTTGACAGCTCATGCTAATGCCGAGGACTTTGTCAAAAGATGTGATGGCTGTCAAAAATTTTCAAGGCGCACTCATGTACCGCTCTAGAATTGAGGATGATTCCAATCACCTAGCCGTTTGCAACTTGGGGCTGGACATGGTCGGGCCTTTCAAGAGATCCAGGACAAGAAGACCCACCTTGGTGGCGGTTGATAAATTCACAAAGTGGGTGGAGGCGAGCCGGTTAGTAAGTGTGATGCAGCTACGGTTCAATTCATCAAGAAGGTGATCTTCGGTTTGGCTTTCCACAGCATCATAGCCGACAATGGTACCAATTTGTCCAAAGGTGCTATGAAGGAGTTACATCAGCGTGAGCACATCCGGCGGCGTGTCGCCGATGGCTCACCAGTCAATGGTCAGCGGAGAGCCAACCAAGAGATCTTGAAAGGTATCAAACCCGGATTATAGTTCCTTTACAGCGGACGTTGGGTTGTTGGGTTGAGGAGTTATACGTGTTATGGAGCATCAATACCACACCAACGGTCGACGGGATACATGCCTTTCTTCATTGTTTACGGTGCGAAGCGGTTCTTCCTAGTGACATCCATCATGATTCACCTCGGGTAGCGGCATATGTTGAAGGCGACGAAGCCTGGCGAGAAGCTCTTGACCTGTTGGATGAGGCGTGACATAGCGGCAGCCCGTTGGTGATTTATCGGTAAGATCTGCGCCGTTATCACAGCGGCAGTTAGAACAGAACCTTTCAAGAAGGCGATTGGTTGCCGACTCATCCGAGGATCGAACGGATATGCAAGCTATCCCCCTTGGGAAGGACCCTTTGTGGTCGACAGAATCTGCTGCAGGTCATACTACCTTATAGATGTTGAGGCGCAAAGACTCACATAAATCGGAGGAGGAGACCCACCGGCCGTGGAATATCGCTCATCTTGGCCCTACTATACTTGAGCCATAGGCTCTGCTTATGTACATATTATGACAATGTATATATTATGATCAAGATAATAAACGGAACCTCAGCTAAAGCGGGTATTGTTTTTTTCTTACATCATGTGTGGTTACATGGAGCTTACGTTTATAAAGCACGTCCGGTTTACCCCTTGATTCAGCTTCTCAAAGCTTTATATGACATCACTTGGGGCTTGGTGGTATCGAACCATAGCTACACCTCTTGATCGGCGCAATGCCACAGCATCACTTGGGGCTTGCGTATTGAACCATAGTTACACCTCTTGATGGCTCAAAGCCAAATCAATCGGGGCCAAAGAGAGTGTTGTAAAGCAACAATTCAAACATAGACCCATGAGCACAGCTCAAAATGTTACAAGGATTCTTTCTTCGTGAAATGAACTAAGAATCTACACTTGTAATAGGCTATCAAGCCATGGCTTGGAAGCTTGGTGTATACACCTAAAACCGGGTTAACCTACCTATTTAAGTAAGTCACTCCTTGAGTAAACCTGGTATGACCCTTGAACTTTGACAAGTGACTCTAAAATAAAGACCCTGAACTTGTCAAGTTAAAAGCGATGATTGGTTAAGGATTGAGGACCATCTTAAAGGCTTTGCAAAAATGGTTTAACTCGGTGGTGCGGCAGCCATGAAAAGCCTCGAATTTGGGGCACAGCAGCCCGTGAAAACCTCGACTAGCGGTTTTTATTTGCCTTTTGCTAAGTTTTTCTTTGTTTTGATAAGATTTGTGATGTTTTCAAACTGGTGTTTATCAACCCGGTTAGGTACATCAACTACAAGCTGTCGATTACGATCAAATTATAATCCGGAGACTATCGGCCGATGCTGTTTTGACTCAAAGTCACCGTATGGAATAAACGGTGTTTATCACAACACAGAGCGGTTTTTTTGTAAACGGCATCATATAACAGGAGTTACTTATCCTCCAGTAGGGTTGACCCTCACTACAAAGTTAATTAGGCCAACATTATGCCTAAAGGTCACGGTATTATATATTTCCATATTTGGTTATCTTTTACAACCTTGGTCATATATATATATATATATATATATATATATATATATATATATATATTTGGGTATCATGACCATTGGGGAATGCTGAGCACTTTAAGCTTCTTATCGAAGGCAGCTTGAATAAATGGCTATGGATTATGAACATCATATCTTAAGCATGTCGGATTAAGCAAGCATCGATCAGCGAATAAATATGCATGAAGGCATACCAGACCAAGTATTTTAACTAGCCTATTACAAGGCGTTTGGGTCTTGATAATTGTTTTCTCAAATACATGTTGCAGCATGTAGAAGACTAAACCAGCCTCCGGTTGATTGGTCACCAGCGGCACAGCGGCTACGGATCATCTCGCCGGTTCAACTCCTCCTCTCTACGGTGGGCTGAAGTCAGGGTTGCCCAGTCGATCCCGATTAGGGCTTGGAATAATTAGGGATTATCCTCCAAGGTTGTGCTGCTTGCGCCAATGCGCTCCAACAATTTCCATTTTTGAAGGGTTTCCTCATAGATGAGGTTTAATCCGCTGCCGCCATCCATGAGTACCTTAGTAAGACGGAAACCGCCCACTATCGGACCGAGGACCAATGCGGCTGGTGCTCTAGCTGTTCGAATTTAGGTTCGTCGCTGGCGTTGAAGGTGATAGCCGTGTCGCCCATGGATTTGTTGTTGCTACTTGGTAGACTTCAAGCGAGGCTGCTGATTGTTCATTTCGCATGTTATTTGATGCGAAAGTCTCAAGACTGTTAATACCGTGCATCGGTATTGCTGGGTTGGTTGCCCGGGGCTAAAAAGCCTCGCCACTTTTGGCCACTGCCGTAGTATCCAACACGCCAAGGCTGTGTGTTGGAGTGGCGCCCGCATCTTGGATTTTGCAGGTCCGCTGAGCCAACCCTCCAAGACGTTCCGCACTTTTTAGGGGTTTTGGTTTTTGGTATTCAACCCGGTGCTTGATAATGATGCACCCTTTTGTTTCGGACTAGGGATGTATTCGGGCCGGATTATCCCAAAATTTACTTTCGCTTTTCCAGCGCTCTCCATCGCACAGACTTTTGTACTATGGTTACCAAGTCAAGAAGCGTGTTATTTCGCGACGACTTATGGCGCTTAGGATTCCCTTGTCCGTGCAATTATTGCAGAAAATTGGGATTACGCCCTCCTCTCGGCAGTCCTTTATCCTGTTCATAACCAGGAGGAATCGCCCAAGAATGATGTAATCGTTTCAGCGGGCTCTTGCGAATTCGAGAGAGATCGCTAATGTTTGGGTGGGCGGTGGAACTAGATCCGAACCCCGCCCAATTTAGGACTCAAGGGCCGAGAAGTTTCCGAACTTGGAAGTTTGGATTTTTGAGTGTTACCCAATGAGTCCAACCCGTCGCCTGACTTTAAGTTCGGGCTTGATCGACATCCGCCCCTCTGCGGGAATCCGGCATGGAGGGATCGGGAACCGGACGTAACTAGTCCTTAAGATACAAGAAGAATCGCCGCATTGCTGCTCTATCACAGCAACATGATGGGTAGCCTGGGAGAGTTGATCTCTCTCGAGATCGATTTTAGGCCCGATCCGGTCGTAGTCATGGCGACTCCTGATGCGGCGATGCGATCCAAGAGCTCGCTTATGAAGGAGAGCTCGATCGATCTAACTGTTCGCAAGTTCGAACTAACTCGAGACTGGTTTCGATGACTCGAGAGGTCATCGTCGGCGCGGTGGCCGGACTGGCGGTCATAAGAAAACCACCTAGCCGAAGAGTCTGGCCAGCGGCCAAGGCTCCTTTGGCGATAGTATCATCTTTAAAGATTTAGATGAGCCATCCTACCTGATGGCGGCGACATTGAGGAACTCTCAATGAAAGCACCAATGTCGGTGTCAAAACCGCGGATCTCGGTAGGGGGTCCCGAATCGCGTGCGTCTAGGCGGATGGTAACAGGAGACAAGGGACACGATGTTTTACCCAGTTCGGGCCCTCTTGATGGAGGTAAAACCCACGTCCCGCTTGATTAATATTGATGATGTGTGTTACAAGAGTGGATCTACCACGAGATCAAAGAGGCTAAACCCTAGAAGCTAGCCTATGGTATGATTGTTGTTCGTCCTACGGACTAAAACCCTCCGGTTTATATAGACACCGGATAGATTTAGTGTTACACAGATTCGGTTACAATGGTAGGAGATCTACATACTGTATCGCCAAGCTTGCCTTCCACGCCAAGGAAAGTCCCACCCGGACACGGGTCGGAGTCTTCAATCTTGTATCTTCATAGTCTTGGAGTCCGGCCGATGATGATAGTTCGGCTATCCGGACACCCCCTAGTCCGGAACTCCCTCACCGGCGCTTGGGCTGTTTCTTGGAGGGGTCATCCTCCGCTGTTCCATCGCCGTTCCCATCTTTTGGGATGTCCACCATGTATATGTCGTATGACGAGGTGGCCTTCCGGTGCCTAGAGGCGCTGGTTCTGGTCGCTCTCAAGATCGCCGTCCATACCGTCGATGTCTTGGAGTCGAAGTCGAGCATGTCGGTTAAATCATCGACAGTGGCTACAAAGTGGGTGGTGGGTGGGTGTTGAATTTCTTCGTCGTCCGCATCCCAACCTTCCTGACCGTAGTCCGGCCAGGGCTCTCCTGATAAAGAGAGAGACTTTAGTGAATTCAGGATGTTGCCAAAGGGCGAGTGCTGAAAGATGTCCGCGGCTGTGAACTCCATAAACAGCGCCCAATTGGATTCGATTGGCGGGGGCGCGGAGGGTTCGGAGTCTGGAGAGGGGTCCGTCACCTTGGAGTCACGGTCTTCGCAAAGGACAGGGATGGAGTTCGGCTTAATCGCCGTAGAGATCGTAGCCCCCGAGGCGGTGTCCAGCCACTTGTCCTCGATCGGCGGAGTCGGCTCCGAACTAAGGATCGGAGCGGACGCTGGTGCGGCCTCCAGGACACTGTTCGGCGGCAGAGCTAGATCGTGCACATCGAGACAGTGCGGCGTGCTTAGCTGTGGCTCGAATCCGTCGAAGATCAAGTCTCCGCGGATGTCGGCCGTGTAGTTCAAACTCCCAAATCTGACCTGATGGCCAGGGGCGTAGCTTTTGATCTGCTCGGATGGCCAAGTGAATTGGCCCGCATGCAAAGCCGCCGAATACGAAGATCTGTCCGGGAGAAAAGTCTCACCTGGACCGTCGTTGTTGATGATCGAAGGAGCCATCGGGCCTAAGGATGACGACACAGAGGAACTCTAAATGAAAGCACCAATGTCGGTGTCAAAACCGGCGGATCTCGGGTAGGGGGTCCCGAACTGTGCTTCTAGGCTGATGGTAACAGGAGACAAGGGACACGATGTTTTTACCCAGGTCCGGGCCCTCTCGATGGAGGTAAAACCCTACTCCTGCTTGATTAATATCGATGATATGGGTAGTACAAGAGTGGATCTACCACGAGATCAGGGAGGCTAAGCCCTAGAAGCTAGCCTATGGTATGGTTGTTCGTTCTACGGACTAAAACCCTCCGGTTTATATAGACACCTGATAGGGTTAGGGTTACACAGAGTCGGTTACAACGGTAGGAGATCTACATATCCGTATCGCCAAGCTTGCCTTCCACGCCAAGGAAAGTCCCATCCGGACACGGGACGAAGTCTTCAATCTTGTATCTTCATAGTCCAGGAGTCCGGCCAACGGTGATAGTTCGGCTATCCGGACACCCCCTAATCCAGGACTCCCTCAGGGGCCGCGCCCCCTCCCCCTGTCCAATTTGGTCTCCCCATGGGGGGCGCGTGCCACCTCCTTGCGGGCTGCCCTCTCTCCCCTATGGCCCATGAGGCCCGTTACTTTCCTCGGGGTGTTCCGATAACCCCTCGGTACTCCGATAAATACCCGAAACACTCCGAAACCATTCCGGTGTCTGAATACCATCGTCTAATATATCAATCTTTACCTCTCGACCATTTCGAGACTCCTCATCATGCCCGTGATCTCATCCGGGACTTCGAACAATCTTCGGTCACCAAAACACATATCTCATAATACAAAACGTCATCGAACGTTAAGTGTGTGGACCCGCCGGGTTCGAGAACTATGTAGACATGACCGAGACATCTCTCTATTCAATAACCAATAGTGGAACCTAGATGCTCATATTGGTTCCTACATATTCTATGAAGATCTTTATCGGTCAAACCGTAATGACAACATACATCATTCCCTTTGTCATCGATATGTTACTTGCCCGAGATTCGATCGTCGGTATCCTCATACCTAGTTCAGTCTCGTTACCGGCAAGTCTCTTTACTCGTTCCATAATGCATCATCCCGCAACTAACTCATTAGTCACATTGCTTGCAAGGCTTATCATGATGTGCATTACCGAGAGGGCCCAGAGATACCTCTCCGATACTTGGAGTGACAAATCCTAATCTCGATCTATGCCAACCCAACAAACACCTTCGGAGACACCTGTAGAGCATCTTTATAATCACCCAGTTACATTGTGACGTTTGATAGCACACAAGGTGTTCCTCCGGTATTCGGGAGTTGCATAATCTCATAGTCAAAGTAATATGTATAAGTCATGAAGAAAGCAATAGCAATAAAACTTAACGATCATTATGCTAAGCTAACAGATGGGTCTTGTCCATCACATCATTCTCCTAATTATGTGATCCCGTTCATCAAATGACGACACATGTCTATGGTCAGGAAACTTAACCATCTTTGATTAACGAGCTAGTCAAGTAGAGGCATACTAGGGACACTTTGTTTTGTCAATGTATTCACACATGTATCAAGTTTCCGGTTAATACAATTCTAGCATGAATAATAAACATTTATCATGATATAAGGAAATATAAATAACAACTTTATTATTGCCTCTAGGGCATATTTCCTTCATTTTTAACAATTCTGTGACTGGCACACAAAGTTTCTGTTTTTCAACAAGATCAAATCAACTATCACCCAACATGATCCCAAAGGCTTTACTTGGCACAAACACTAATTTAAACATAAAAAACACAATCATAACAGTAGCATAATTGTGCAAACACTCAAGAACAGAAAGAAAAAGACCAAAATAAATTTTTATTCATTGGGTTCCCTCCCAACAAACGCTATTGTTTTATGCCCCTAGCTAGGCATAATGCAAAAGATCAAGTGTTGTCAACTTTGTTCTTATTTTCCTTAGAGGTGTTTTTGTCGGGAGGCTTTGCAAAAACAACGTAAAACATATTATACATAGAAACTTTAGCACTATTAAGTTGCTTATCATCATAACCCCTTTGATTTCCGGCAACAATCCAAGAATAATGTTGATTAACATTATTGAAAACTTGCTGGATTATATCTAAAACAGGGACTTCCTTTTTAAGATTCTCATAAAAGATTTGATTATCCCCAAGCAAATGTCTTAACGCATAATCACTATTATAATAATTTCATCTATCACATGGGCTTTTCACGATTCATACCATAAAAATCAAAGATTTCCCTAGCTTCCCGTATTATGTAGTCAAATTCATTCATGAGAACGAGAGTGGCCAACTTTTTAGCTTTAGGATTATTTAAATGGGTAACTCAAAAAACAATCTTTGCAAAGTAGGATGAGTAAGGATAAATTTATTTTCAAGTTTCAGAACTAAAGCTGAAATATCTAAAGAAAATTAGCTAAGCGGGTTGCATAAATTCCTCCAAAGAAGTCTCCGTTATATCTATTATGATGCAACCTACGAGCTACAATGGCTCCCATATGATAAGATTGGTCTCCTAACACAGCACTCCTGAGAATGCTAAGGTCAGGGACGCACATGTGACATGCTTCATCCTTAGCATTTATGCACCTACCTATGAAGAGAGCAAAATAATGTATAGCAGGAAAGTGAATGCTCCCTATAGTGGCTTGCGTTATATCTCTAGATTCCCCCACAGTTATACTAGCAAGAAAGTCTCTAAATTCGGATTTACGGGGATGAGCAGTACTACCCCAATGTGGGTGTTTGCAAGCCGAAGTAAAGTCCTCTAAGTCCATGGTATAAGATTTGTCATAAAGATAAAACATGACTGAAGGAGAATTACGCGAAGATGAAAATTCAAACCTCCTCACAAATGAACTAGTGAGATCATGATACTTTGGGAATTTGTCTGCCTCGAAGTCCACAAGACCGGCGTTACGCAAATATGCGTTAAATTCTTCTTTGGTTCCTGCTCGATCCATAAAATTTTCCGAAGGCCATTCACAGGGCCTCACGGAGGCGTCCTTGGGGCTCCTCATCGACATCGCGCATTGCAAGCCAGGGCCTTGCTTCCTTGAAGAACCACCTTGGAACATCTTCCTAAACATATTGTTTTCTCTGAAAAATTTCTGAAATTTTTAGTGACTTCAAAACAAAAGTGAACCAACTTCAATAAAATTGATAGCAACTACTCCTACAAGTGCCTAGAGCCTATATCAAGCATTAGAACTACTTGGAACCATATAAATTTGACATGCAAGCTCAAGAACATGGTCACCTATGCAGCACATATTTGCAATGAATAAAGCACTAGAACAAAAACTAATTGGACCAATGGAGGAGTCACATACCAAGGAACAATCTCCCCAAGCAGTTTTGTGAGAGGTGCTTTGAGCAAGGAGATCGAAAATCACAGCAACGGGGGCTGGAACTCGTGTTTGAGCCAGATATTCGTGTCTGGGGGAGGAAGAAGAAGAGGATGGGTGCAGGAATAAGTGGAGGAGGGCCACCGTGCGCCCATGAGGCAGAGGGGTGCGCCCAGGGGGGTAGGGCGTGCCCTCCACCCTCGTGGCCAGGTGGCAGCTCCCCTCGTGGTAATTTTTGCACCATAAATCCTCAAATATTCCCAGAAAAATCATATTAAATTGGCATGGCATTCTGAGGACTTCTGTTTTCGGGGTATTTTTATATTGCACAGATAAATCAGGAAATAGACAGAAAATACTATTTTTACTTTATTTCAACTAAATAACAGAAACTATAAAGAGGGTACAGAAGGTTGTGCCTTCTAGTTTCATCCGTCTCATGATCATCAAAAGGAATCCACTAACAAGGTTGATCAAGTCTTGATAACAAACTCATTCCGAATAACATGGAACCGGAGAAATTTGAATAACACCATAAGTACCTCAACGGGATATGCACATCCCCTATAATAAGAATATCATATTTCTTCTTGACAGTAGGAAGAGGAAATTCAAAACCTCCAAATATAATCGATGGAATTTTTCCAATAGAGTTGATGCTATAAACTTGAGGTTGTTTCCTCGGAAAGTGTAATGTATGCTCATTACCATTAACATGAAAAGTGACATTGCCTTTGTTGCAATCAATAACAGCCCCTGCAGTATTCAGAAAAGGTCTTCCAAGAATAATAGACATACTATCGTCTTCGGGGATATCAAGAATAACAAAGTCCGTTAAAATAGTAACGTTTGCAACCACAACAGGCAGATCCTCACAAATACCGACAGGTATAGCAGTTGATTTATTAGCCATTTGCAAAGATATTTCAGTAGGTGTCAACTTATTCAAATCAAGTCTACGATATAAAGAGAGAGGCATAACACTAACACCGGCTCCAAGATCACATAAAGTAGTTTTGACATAATTTCTTTTAATGGAGCATGGTATAGTGGGTACTCCTGGATCTCCAAGTTTCTTTGGTATTCCACCCTTAAAAGTATAATTAGCAAGCATGGTGGAAATTTCAGCTTCCAGTATCTTTCTCTTATTGGTAATGATATCCTTCATATACTTAGCATAAGGATTTGTTTTGAGCACATCAGTTAATCGCATACATAAAAGATAGGTCTAATCATTTCAAAAAAGCGCTCAAAATCCTCATCATCCTTTTCTTGGATGGTTTGGGAGGAAAAGGCATGGGTTTACGAACCCATGGTTCTCTTTCTTTACCATGTTTCCTAGCAACAAAGTCTCTCTTATCATAACGTTGATTCTTTGATTGTGGGTTATCAAGATCAACAGCAGGTTCAACTTCTACATCATTATCATTACTAGGTTGAGCATCATCATGAACATCATCATTATTATTTTCGCTAGGTTCATGTTCATTACCGATTGTGTTTCAAATCGGAAATAGATATATCATTTGGATTCTCGATGGTTCAGCAATAGGTTCACTAGAAGTTTGCAAAGTCCTATCATTTTCTTTTCTTCCTTTTAGAAGAACAAGGCACATTAGTATTATTTCTCCGAGAATCTTGCTCGATTATTTTAGGGTGGCCTTCAGGATACAAAGGTTCTGAGTCATTCTACCAGTTCTAGTAGCCACTCTAACAACATAATCATTTTTCTTACTATTCATTTCATTGATCAAATCATTTTGAGCCTTAAGTACTTGTTCTACTTGAGTGGTAACCATAGAAGCATGTTTGCTAACAAGTTTTAGTTCGCATCTAACATTAGCCATATAATCACCCAAGTGTTTAATCATATCGGAATCGTATTTCAGCTGTCTACCAAAATAAGCATTAAAATTTTCTTGTTTGACAATAAAATTATCAAACTCATCCAAGCATTGTCTAGCAGACTTATAGTGAGGAATATCACCTTCATCAAATCTATAGAGAGAATTTACCTTTACTACCTGTGTCGGGTTATCGGGATCAGAAGGTTCTTAGTTAGGTAATGGATCAAGATCATATGTTTCTTCAACATGCGGTAAATTAAGACCATGTATTTCTTCAATAGGAGGTAAATTCTTAATATCTTCAGCTTTAATACCTTTCTCTTTCATATATTTCTTTGCCTCTTGCATATCTTCAGGACTGAGAAATAGAACACCTCTCTTCTTCGGAGTTGGTTTAGGAGTAGGCTCAGTAATTGGAGCAGGAGCTGGCTCAGGAGGTGCCCAATTATTTTCATTTGTCAACATATTATTCAATAGAATTTCAGCTTCATCCGGCGTTCTTTCCCTGAAAAGAGAACCAGCACAACTATCCAGGTAATCTCTGGAAGCATCGGTTAGTCCAATATAAAAGATATCAAGTATTTCATTTTTCTTAAGAGGATGATCAGGCAAAGCATTAAGTAACTTGAGAAGCCTCCCCCAAGCTTGTGGGAGACTCTCTTCTTCAATTTGCACAAAATTGTATATATCCCTTAAAGCAGCTTGTTTCTTATGAGCAGGGAAATATTTAGCAGAGAAGTAATAAATCATATCCTGGGGACTACGCACACAACCAGGATCAAGAGAATTAAACCATATCTTAGCATCACCCTTTAATGAGAACGGAAATATTTTAAGGATATAAAAGTAGCAAGATCTCTCATCATTAGTGAACAGGGTGGCTATATCATTTAATTTAGTAAGATGTGCCACAACAGTTTTAGATTCATAGCCATGAAAAGGATCAGATTCAACCAAAGTAATTATATCAGGATCAACAGAGAATTCATAATCCTTATCGGGAATACAAATAGGTGAAGTAGCAAAAGCAGGGTCAGGTTTCATTCTATCCCTAAGAGATTCTTTACTCCATTTAACTAATAGCCTCTTAAGTTCGTTTCTATCCTTGCACGCAAAAATAGCTGCAGAAGATTCCATATCAAAAACATAACCCTCAGGAATAACAGGCATATCTTCATCATCAATTTCATCAACATTATCAATTTCAATAATTTCTTTCTCTCTAGCCCTAGAAATTTGTTCATCAAGAAATTCACCAAGGGGCACAGTAGTATCAAGCATAGAAGTAGTTTCATCATAAGTATCATGCATAGCAGAAGTGGCATCATCAATAACATGCGACATATCAAAACGAATAGCACAAGCAGGTTTAGGTGTCGCAAGCTTACTCATAACAGAAGGTGAATCAAGTGCAGAGCTAGACGGCAGTTCCTTACCTCCCCTCGTAGTTGAGGGATAAATTTTTGTCTTAGCATCTTTCAAGTTCTTCATAGTTTCCAGCAGATATAAATCCCAAGTGACTCAAAGAATAGAGCTATGCTCCCTGGCAACGGCGCCAGAAATTGGTCTTGATAACCCACAAGTGTAGGGGATCGCAACAGCTTTTGAGGGTAAAGTATTCAACCCAAATTTATTGATTCGACACAAGGGGTGCCAAAGAATATTCTCAAGTATTAGCAACTGAGTTTTCAATTCAGCCACACCTGGATAACTTAATATCTGCAGCAAAGTATTTAGTAGCAAAGTAGTATGATAGTAGTGGTAACAAAAGAGTAATGAAAGCAAAGGTAATATTTTTGGTATTTTGAATTGATTGTAATAGTAGCAACGGGAAAGTAAATAAACAAAGAACAGTATGTGGAAAGCTCGTGAGGCATTGGATCGGTGATGGAAAATTATGCGGATCACGGTTCATCATGTAACAATCATAATATAGGGTGACACAGAACTAGCTCCAATTCATCAATGTAATGTAGGCATGTATTCCGAATATATAGTCATACGTGCTTATGGAAAAGAACTTGCATGACATCTTTTGTCCTACCCTCCCGTGGCAGCGGGGTCCTAATGGAAACTAAGGGATATTAAGGCCTCCTTTTAATAGAGAACCGGAACAAAGCATTAGCACATAGTGAATACATGAACTCCTCAAACTATGGTCATCACCGAGAAGTATCCCGATTATTGTCACTTCGGGGTTGTCGGATCATAACACATAATAGGTGACTATAGACTTGCAAGATAGGATCAAGAACACACATATATTCATGAAAACATAATAGGTTCAGATCTGAAATCATGGCACTCGGGCCCTAGTGACAAGCATTAGCATAGCAAAGTCATAGCAACATCAATCTCACAACATAGTGGATACTAGGGATCAAACCCTAACAAAACTAACTCGATTACATGATAGATCTCATCCAACCCATCATCGTCCAGCAAGCCTACGATGGAATTACTCACGCACGGCGGTGAGCATCATGAAATTGGTGATGGAGGATGGTTGATGATGAAGACGGCGACGAATCCCCCTCTCCGGAGCCCCGAACGGACTCCAGATCAGCCCTCCCGAGAGGTTTTAGGGCTTGGCGGCGGCTCCGTATCGTAAAACGTGAATATTTCTTCTCTCTGATTTTTTTCTCTCCGAAAGCAAATATATAGAGTTGGAGTTGGCGTCGGAGGGTCTCCAGGGGGCCCACGAGGAAGGGGCGCCCCACCTCGTGGGCGGTGTGGGCCCCTGGTCTTCATCTTTAAGCGAGGATTTTTTTATTTTTTCTAAGATGTTTCGTGGAGTTTCAGGTCATTCCGAGAACTTTTGTTTTCTGCACATAAAACAACATCATGGCAATTCTGCTGAAAACTGCGTTAGTCCGGGTTAGTTCCATTCAAATCATACAAGTTAGGTTCCAAAAAAAGGGCAAAAGTGTTTGGAAAAGTAGATACGACGGAGACGTATCAGGCTTCCACGGTAATCAGGGTGGACATAACAATCAAAGCAATCAGGGCAACCAAGGTGGTTATAACTATCAGGGGGATCAGCAACAGCAGCAGCAGTCGGGTTACCAGAGCAACCCGAAGCAGTTGAATACCGGGCAGTATCATGTCTTCACCACTAGCCTAGACAAGCGCGATCAGAAGCTTCATAAAAGGGCAGTGAATTCTGTTGAACCGGCGGTCTCCCGATACTTACGCTGGTCTGAACAGCCTATTGTGTGGAGTCGAGAGGATCATCCGCCCCAGGTTGATAATCCGGGTCATTTGGCGTTGGTGGTGGCACCTCGGGTGGGAGGTTATAAGTTCACCAAGGTACTCATGGACGGAGGGAGTAGTATCAATATCCTTTATTATGAAACTTTCCGTCGCATGGGGTTAACCAATAAAAATCTTAAACCATCCAATACGGTGTTCCATGGTGTGGTGCCTGGTAAATCGGCATATCCCGTTGGTAAGATAGCTCTGGAGGTTGCTTTTGGCGACGAGCATGATTCAAGATCAGAGAAGTTGACCTTTGAAGTGGTAAAATCAAGAGCCCATATCATTCCCTGTTCGGACGACTGACTTATGCTAAGTTTATGGCAAGGCCCTGTTAAGTCTATCTGCAGCTCAAGATGCCGGGTCATAAGGGAACTATAACCGTGCACGGGAGCCGTAAGATTGCTCTGGAGTGTGAAGAAGGTGATGCGGCCTATGTTGAGTCGGTTTGTGCAATAGAAGAGTTGAAGTTTTACAAAGACAATTAATGTTGATCCGGCAGATATGACTTCATTGAAGAAACCAACTACAGAGCATGATCCGGCCTGATGAGACTAAGCTTGTTGACTTTGTGCCTGGCGATTCGTCCAAGCAGTTTAGCATCAGCGCTAACTTGGATCCAAAATAGGAAAGCGCGCTCATCGAGTTCATCCTTGAGAATCGGGACATCTTTGCGTGGAAGCCTTCTGACATGCCAGGTGTACCGAGAGAACTCGCTGAGCACACTCTCAATGTTGATCCTAAGTATAAACCGGTCAAGCAGTTTCTCCGCCGGTTCAATGAAGAAAGATGCAAGGCTATTGGAGAAGAAGTAGCCAGGCTCTTGGCGGCTGGATTTATCGTTGAAGTATTTCATCCTGAGTGGTTGGCTAATCCGGTGCTGGTCCTTAAGAAGAATGGCACTTGGCGTATGTGTGTGGACTACACAGATCTCAACAAAGCTTGTCCAGCAGATCCTTTTGCCCTCCCTCGTATTGATCAAATTATTGATGCTATGGCGGGTTGCGAGCGTTTAAGCTTTTTCGATGCATACTCTGGTTATCATCAGATCAAAATGGCAGTTAAGGACCAGGAGAAGACAGCCTTCATAACTCCCTTTGGAGCCTTCTGCTATGTGTCCATGCCCTTTGGGCTTAAGAGTGCCCAGGCGACTTATCAGTGATGTGTGCAGAATTGTCTTCATAAACAGATCAGCCGCAATGTTCATGCCTATGTGGATGATATTGTGGTGAAATCAAGGAAGAAGGAGACATTGATTGATGACTTGAAGGAAACCTTTGATAACCTGCGGGTTTATAAAATGATGCTTAATCCGGCCAAGTGCGTCTTTGGTGTACCTCCAGGCAAGCTCTTGGGCTTTTTGGTGTCTAACAGGGGCATTGAAGCTAATCCGGAAAAGATCAAAGCCATCACCTCCTTGGCCAAACCGAAGTGTATCAATGATGTTCAACGCCTGGCAGGCCGGATTGCCGCGTTGAGCCGGTTTATCAGTCGCCTTGGCGAAAAGGCCATCCCTTTATATCAGATGCTGAAGAAAACGAATAACTTCGTCTGGAGTGACGCTGCTAATGAAGTGTTTGAGGACTTAAAGCGGCAGCAGGCTAACCCGCCGGTTCTTGCTGCTCCGGTTGACAAAGAGCCATTGTTGTTATATGTGGCAGCTAACGCTCGGGCTGTTAGTGTGGCTATTGTGATGGAGCGCAAGGAGGCAGGAAAGGAATATTCGGTTCAACGGTCGGTTTATTATATCAGTGAGGTGCTTATTGAGTCCAAGCAGAGGTACCCGCATTGGCAAAAATTGGTGTATGGGGTTTTCATGGCAAGCCGGAAGCTTAAGCAATATTTTCAAGGTCATCCCATCACGGTGGTCAGCTCTGCTCCTTTGGGAGATATAATCCAGAACAGGGAAGCAACTGGCCGGATTGCTAAGTGGGCTATCGAGCTCGGGCCTCATGGGTTGAAATACATACCCTGAACGGCGATCAAATCTCAGGCACTTGTGGATTTCATCAATGATTGGACAGAATTGCAAGCGCCAGAAGAGAAGCCGGATCATACTTATTAGACTATTCATTTTGATGGGTCCAGGCAATTGGAGGGATCGGGGGCTGGAGTCGTATTAACTTCCCCACGAGGTGATAAGTTTTGTTATTTTCTTCGTCTAATGTTCCCTTGCACTAACAATGCAGCTGAATATGAGGCCTTGCTCCATGGTCTTCGGATGGCTAAGGAGATGAACCTAAGCCGAGTTAAGTGCTTCGGTGACTCGGGCCTGGTGGCTCAACAAGTGTCCGGCACTTGGGACTCCAAGGACCCACTCATGGCAGCATATCGTCGTGAGGTGGATATTGTTGCAGGTCACTTCAAAGGTTATCAGGTGGATCATGTGGACCGGCGGAAGAATGAAGCGGCGGACGCCTTAAGTCACCTGGGTTCCCAACGTAAACCGGTTCCACCTAATGTTTTCCTGGATGTTCTACATAATCCGTCCGTCAAGCTCCCTGGTGAAGAGGATTTGGCTGTTCCTGATTCGGAAGCTCTGTTGGTGGCGACTCTTCATGTTATTCCGGATTGGACGGTTCCACATTTGGCGTATATGAACCAAGCTGAGTTACCATAGGATGAAACTTTGGCCAGGCAGATAATCCGGCGGTCCAAGTCTATGACTATTATCAATGGAGAGTTACATCGTTGCAGTGTGACAAGGGCGTTTCAACGTTGTGTGTCTCCTGAAGAAGGCCGTGAAATTTTGCGTGAGATCCATGAAGGAGATTGTGGTCACCACGCCGGTTCAAAGTCTTTGGTGGCCAAGGCATTTCGTCACGGTTTCTATTGGTTGACAGCTCATGCTAATGCCGAGGACTTTGTCAAAAGATGTGATGGCTGTCAAAAATTTTCAAGGCGCACTCATGTACCGGCTCTAGAATTGAGGATGATTCCAATCACCTAGCCGTTTGCAACTTGGGGGCTGGACATGGTCGGGCCTTTCAAGAGATCCAAGGACAAGAAGACCCACCTGTTGGTGGCGGTTGATAAATTCACAAAGTGGGTGGAGGCAGAGCCAGTTAGTAAGTGTGATGCAGCTACGGCGGTTCAATTCATCAAGAAGGTGATCTTCCGGTTTGGCTTTCCACACAGCATCATAACTGACAATGGTACCAATTTGTCCAAAGGTGCTATGAAGGAGTTCTGTCAACGTGAGCACATCCGGCTTGACGTGTCATCAGTGGCTCACCCCCAGTCCAATGGTCAAGCGGAGAGAGCCAACCAAGAGATCTTGAAAGGTATCAAACCCCGGATTATAGTTCCTTTGCAACGGACGTTGGGTTGTTGGGTTGAGGAGTTACCTTCTGTGTTATGGAGCATCAATACCACACCCAACAGATCGACGGGATACATGCCTTTCTTCATTGTTTACGGTGCGAAGGCGGTTCTTCCTAGTGACATCCATCATGATTCACCTCGGGTAGCGGCATATGTTGAAGCTGACAACGAGAAGGCACGGCAGGAAGCTCTTGACCTGTTGGATGAGGAGCGTGACATAGCGGCAGCCCGTTCGGTGATTTATCAGTAAGATCTGCGCCGTTATCACAGCCGCCGGGTTAGAACCAGAACCTTTCAAGAAGGCGATTCGGTGCTTCGACTCATCCAGGATCAGACGGATATGCACAAGCTATCCCCCCCTTGGGAAGGACCCTTTGTGGTCAGCAAGAATCTGCACAACGGGTCATACTACCTTATAGATGTTCGAGAGCGCAAAGACTCACATAAATCAGAGGAGGAGACCCACCGGCCGTGGAATATCGCTCATCTTCGGCCCTACTATACTTGAGCCATAGGCTCTGCTTATGTACATATTATGACAATGTATATATTATGATCAAGATAATAAACCGGAACCTCAGCTAAAGCGGGGTATCTGTTGTTTTTCTTACATCATGTGTGGTTACATGGAGCTTCTGTTTATAAAGCACCGTCCGGTTTACCCCTTGATTCAGCTTCTCAAAGCTTTATATGACATCACTTGGGGGCTTGGTCGTATCCGAACCATAGCTACACCTCTTGATCGGCGCAATGCCACAGCATCACTTGGGGGCTTAGTCGTATTCGAACCATAGTTACACCTCTTGATCGGCTCAAAGCCAAATCAATCCGGGGCCAAAGAGAGTGTTGTAAAGCAACAATTCAAACATAGGCACCCACTGAGCACAGCTCAAAATGTTACTTGGGGATTCTTTGCTGTCGAAATGAACTAAGAATCTACACTTGTAATAGGCTATCAAGCCATGGCTTGGAAGCCTGGTGTATACACCTAAAACCCCGGGTTAACCTACCTATTTAAGTAAGTCACTCCGCCCAGGTAAACCTGGTATGACCCTTCGAACTTTGACAAGTGACTCTAAAATAAAGACCCTGAACTTGTCAAGTTAAAACGATGATTGGTTAAGGATTGAGGACCATCTTAAAAGGCTTTGCAAAAATGGTTTAACTCAGTGGTCTGGCAGCCCATGAAAAGCCTCGAATTTGGGGCCTGGCAGCCCGTGAAAAGCCTCGACTACAACGGTTTTTATTTGCCTTTTGCTAAGTTTTTCTTTGTTTTGATAAGATTTGTGATGTTTTCAAACTGGTGTTTATCAACCCGGTTAGGCTGTCAACTACAAGCTGTCAGTACACGATCAAATTATAATCCGGAGACTATCAGCCCGGTCTGGTTTTGACTCAAAGTCACCAGTATGGAATAAACCGGTGTTTATCACAACACGAGCGGTTTTATTGTAAACGGCATCATATAACAGGAGTTACTTATCCTCCAGTAGTAGGTTATGACCCTCACTACAAAGTTAATTAAGCCAACATTATGCCTAAAGGTCACAGTATTATATATTTCCATATTTGGTTATCTTTTACAACCTTGGTCATATATATATATATATATATATATATATATATATATATATATATATTTGGGTATCATGACCCGCCCGGGGGTAAACTGCCAGGGCACTTTAAGCTTCTTATCTGAAGGAACAGCTTGAATAAATGGCTATGGATTATGAACATCATATCTTAAGCATGTCGGATTAAGCAAGCATCAGTCGCAGATAAATATGCATGAAGGCATACCAGACCAAGTATTTTAACTAGCCTATTACAAGGCGTTTCAGTGCCGGTAATTGTTTTCTCAAATACATGTTGCAGCATGTAGAAGACTAAACCAGCCTCCAGTTCATGATTGGTCACCAGCTTGGCCTGACGGCTACGGATCATCTCGCACCGGTTCAACTCCCTCCTCTCTACCCAGTGGCTGGAAGTCAACAGTTGCCCAGTCGATCCCAGTTAGGGCTTGGAATACAGCTTCACCGCTTATAAGCGTGGACGGTTCAATGTCAGGGGCATAAGTGTGCTTGCGGATTGGTGGGATAAGATTTTGCGCTTCCGGAATTGGTGCAGCAACCCGTCTGTTTTTGTAATCATAACTCGCCTGGTAGTACGAGAGGTCCGCCTCTTCAACCAGTTGGCAAGCCAACAGACGTACTTCTCGGTTTATGGTTCGGAGATCATCATTGCCAAATTCTGTTCCATCTTCCTTCAAACTAGGATAGCCTTGGGCCGCTTCCACCGGATCGAAGTCAGGTACCCATGCTTTTGCCTGGGTTAGTGCGGTCAAAGCGCCCGTTCTTGCGGCAGACTTTTTTAGCTCGTCTACCCGGGCAGGAAGCATAGATAACCTTTCTAAGGTATCCTTGATCAAGGTGGGAGGAGGATTATTGTGTGAAGCAGTATAAATGATCTGCTGCGTGCCGGTGTACAACTGTTCTATTAGAGTGTAAGCAGCCTTCAGCTTCTTCTGTACATCAGAGCCCAGGTGGCTAATACGAGTTCCTGCACCATTGTCCACATCAGTAAACCGACAACACATGAGAAGATATGTTGAAAGTATTAAGGAAAAGATGTTTACCGAACACAGCAGCAGTCATGGCATGAATCTGCCGCTTTACACCAGTCGGTTTATCAACCACCGGTTTAAGAGCTGCTTCTGCTTTCTCGGCTCTTTTTATCAAAGCGGATTTTTCAGTCTCCCAATCCGCCCGCTCCTTGTTGAAGCCCTCTTTCAGTTTTTCCATAGCGCCTAGAGCGTTGGTCAACTCCTCCCTGGCTTTGGAGGTTTCGGCTTGCTGGGATTTGAGGTTCTCTTGCAGATCAGTGGTTTGGCTTTCTTTCTTGCTCAGTTCAGCATATAAAGAGACATATATATAATGAGTTGACAGTACATATTTGAAGTACCAAGTACACAACAAGTTATGCCCTTGGTACTTGGGGGCTAATGCATATTTTCTTCTTATCAGAAATTTCTAAAAGTCCCAAGCACAATACAAGTATTAAACTTGGCACTTGGGGGCTAATGTGTGTTTGCTCATAATTGCTGATATGGGAATTCTTCTACAAAGTCCCGGTTCATCTTTATAAAGTTAAACCGGCCCTTGTGGGCTACATCAGTGAAGTTAAGATGCATTGTTGCAAACATGAATTTGTTAAACATGAATTTGTTACTAAGTCCCGGTTTAGATTGGTACCTTAAACCGTCACTTGGGGGCTACTGGAGTTGATAAGCTACAATTGAATGTAAGAGACAAACACTTATGTAGTTACCTCATATCGCTCCTTCATCAAATTTACCAAACCGGCTTCATAGTCACGGCTAGTGTACAGACGGTTCAAGAAGCCGGAGTGAAGGTCTTGAGCATTCAGATGGGCATAATTTGACAAATCGGCGTTCCATTTACCTTTGCCAATTGCAGAGACCTTGTCTTTGGCAGTATGCTTGGACAAAGCGACAGGATTGCCAGGAGTGGTATGGCCAGTGCCAGTAATCATAATGTCATCATCTTTGTCATCAGCAGCCGTTACTGGGGTTGGCGGTTTGTCAGTATTTTTAACTGGACTTGCCGGTTTGTCCTCAGTTCGGACAGGGCTGGTAGGCTGGTCAGCATGGCTTGTGGTGTCAACTTCTACCTGCTCAGCAATAAAGTCATGATCTTGAGGCGGTGGGTCATTCAGTATGGCATCAACATTGGTATCTTCAGGATCTGGAGTTTTTTCCAGTTCAACAGCCACGTCATCATCAGCCGGTTTATTCAACCGAGCCTTCTTGCTGGGTCTGGGCTTGGCGCTGAAAACGGTCAGATCTAACTGGCCATTGGTATTACTGAAGGAAGAATAGCTTCAAGCTATGAAGAACACCGAACCCTAATGGCGGATCTAGGGCGAGAAGAAGAGGAACTTACTGGTGCAGGAGGAAGCAGCGGAGGATCACCGTGTTTCTCTGATACAGTCAGGTTGATGCAGCGGCCTTTGTCGAAGCAGAGGCGAAGGACGACGGCGGCGGCAGAGCTCGAGGGTCGGTCGGCGCGAGGAAGACGACGACGCGAAGAGGTACGAGGGGGAAAAGTGAAAGTGACCCCTCGGCCCTATTTATAAGATGAATGGATAAAAGGCAGGCGCGAGAATCGAGGAGCCCAAAAAATGGGTGCGTGACAGCTCTGTTGCCTCGATCCTCAGAGGCCCATTAATGAAGATGGGTTATACACGGTTTTAAATAACAGATGACGTCATGGCGGTTTACCATGGTCCTGGAAGGTGACGTCACGGCGGTTTACAAGATTATGTGAAGATATTGAAGAAGAATTTTTCTTAAGTATTGAGGATTGACATGAGCAAGTTCAAATCAATCTGGGGCCTAATGTTGGGGATATTACCACTGGGCGTAAACCGGCCAGGATAGGCCGGGTTAACCCCATCAGTAGTTCATTATATCTGAAGCCCATGAAGACAGACGGTGAAGCTTTATGAAGGCCCAGGGACCAAAACCGGTTTAAGGCCTGTAGACATAAACCGGTATTGATATGTAAACTTGTGTTGTAAGATAGAAAGAGCGGAGACCGAGCCGGACACGTTTATGAGCCGGCCTCGGGATTCTGTAAACCGACGGGCGTCAACCCATGTATATAAGGGGACGACCCGACGGCGGTTCAAGGACAACAGACAACAACTCGTGACTCAGGCAAAGCGTATTCGCTCCCTGGTCATCGAAACCTAAGCAATCCCACAACAACTGGATCGTAGGCTTTTACCTTCACCGTAAGGGGCCGAACCAGTATAAACTCCCTTGCGTCCCTTGTCCGCTTTAACCCCTTTAAGTTAACCCGTAGCGATGGCTCCACGACTAAGTCCTTTCCCTAGGACATCTGTCGTGACAAAACCACGACATATCCCTAGAAAACTTTATGATGAGTGGGAACCTACTATTAAAATTAAAATTAAAGATCATGAATGCTATGCTTTGTGTGATTTGTGTGCTAGTGTTTCCACGATCCCAAAAACTTTGTGTGATTTGCTAGGATTCCGTGAATTTGATAATTGTTCTTTGAACTTGCACCTTGCGGATTCCACCATTAAGAAACCTATGGGAAGAATTAATGATGTTATTATTGTTGCAAATAGGAACTATGTGCCCGTAGATTTCATCGTTCTTGACATAGATTGTAATCCTTCATGTCCTATTATTCTTGGTAGACCTTTCCTTAGAACGATTGGTGCAATTATTGATATGAAGGAAGGGATTAGATTCCAATTTCCATTAAGAAAAGGCATGGCACACTTCCCTATAAAGAAAATAAAATTACATTACGAATCTATTATTAGAGCCACTTATGGATTGCCTACCAAAGATGGCAATACCTAGATCTATCCTTGCTTTTATGCCTAGCTAGGGGCGTTAAACGATAGCGCTTGTCGGGAGGCAACCCAATTTTATTTTAGTTTTTTTGCTTTTTGCTTATATTTAGGAATAAATATTTGATCTAGCATCTGGTTAGATTTGTTTTTATGTTTTAATTAGTGTTTGTGCCAAGTTAAACCTATAGAATCTTCTTGGATGGTAGTTATTTGATCTTGCTAAAAATTCCAGAAACTTTCTGTTCACAAAAACAATTGTTAAAAATCACCAGAACGTGATAAAATACTGATTCCAATTGCAGTAGATCAATAAACAAATTGTCTAGGTCGTCCTATTTTTGTAGATGTTTTTGAGTCCCAGACGTTTGCGTTAGTTACAGATTACTACAGACTATTCTGTTTTTGACAGATTCTGTTTCTCGTGTGTTGTTTGCTTATTTTGATGAATCTATGGCTAGTAAAATAGTTTATAAACCATAGAGAAGTTGGAATACAGTAGGTTTAACACCAATATAAATAAAGAATGAGTTAGTGGTGTTTTGTTTTCTTTCACTAACGGAGCTCACGAGATTTTCTGCTAAGTTTTGTGTTGTGAAGTTTTCAAGTTTTGGGTAAAAGATTTGATGGATTATGGAACAAGGAGTGGCAAGAGCCTAAGCTTGGGGATGCCCATGGCACCCCAAGATAATCTAAGGACACCAAAAAGGCAAAGCTTGGGGATGCCCCGGAAGGCATCCCCTCTTTCATCTACTTCCATCGGTAACTTTACTTGGAGCTATATTTTTATTCACCACATGATGTGTGTTTTGCTTGGAGCGTCTTGTATGATTTGAGTCTTTGCTTTTTAGTTTACCACGATCATCCTTGTTGTACACACCTTTGAGAGAGACACACATAAATCAGAATTTATTAGAATACTCTATGTGCTTCACTTATATTTTTTGAGCTATATAGTTTTTGCTCTAGTGCTTCAATTATATCTTTTAGAGCACGGTGGTGGGTTTGTTTTATAGAAAATATTGACCTCTCGTGCTTCACTTATATTTTTTTGAGAGTCTTAAAACAGCATGGCAATTTGCTTTAATTATAATATCATGAGAAATTTGATGCTTGATAATTGTTTTGAGATATAAAGGTGGTAATATCATAGTTGTGCTAGTTGAGTAATTGTGAAATTGAGAAATACTTGTGTTGGAGTTTGTGATTCCCGTAGCATGCACGTATGGTGAACCGTTAGGTAACGAAGTCGGAGCATGAGGTATTTTATTGATTGTCATCCTTTGTGTGGCAGTCGGGATCGCGCGATGGTTAACTCCTACCAACCCTTCCCTTAGGAGCATGTGTAGTAGTACTTTGCTTCAAGGGCTAATAAATTTTTGCAATAAGTATATGAGTTCTTTATGACTAATGTGAGTCCATGGATTATACACACACTTACCTTTCCGCAATTTTCTAGCCTCTTCGGTACCGCGCATTGCCCTTTCTCACCTTGAGAGTTGGTGCAAACTTCGCCGGTGCATCCAAACCCTGTGATATGATACGCTCTATCACACATAAACCTCCTTATACCTTCCTCAAAACAGCCACCATACCTACCTATTATGGCATTTCCATAGCCATTCCGAGATATATTGCCATGCAACTTTCCACCGTTTCGTTTATCATGACATGCTCCATCATTGTCATATTGCTTTGCATGATCATGTAGTTGACATCGTATTTGTGGCAAAGCCACCGTTCATAATTCTTTCATACATGTCGCTCTTGATTCATTGCATATCCCGGTACACCGCCGGAGGCATTCACATAGAGTCATATCCTGTTCTAAGTATCGAGCTGTAATTCATGAGTTGTAAGTAAATAAAAGTGTGATGATCATCATTATTAGAGCATTGTCCCAAGTGAGGAAAGGATGATGGAGACTATGATTCCCCCACAAGTCGGGATGAGACTCCGTACTTAAAAAAAGAGGCCATGAAAAAAAGGCCCAAAAGAAAAAAATGAGAGAAAAAGAGAGAAGGGACAATGTTACTATCCTTTTACCACACTTGTGCTTCAAAGTAGCACCGTGATCTTCATGATAGAGAGTCTCTCATTTTGTCACTTTCATATACTAGTGGGAAATTTCATTATAGAACTTGGCTTGTATATTCCAATGACGGGCTTCCTCAAATGCCCGAGGTCTTCGTGAGCAAGCAAGTTGGATGCACACCCATTTAGTTTCTTTTGTTTGAGCTTTCATACACTTATAGCTCTAGTGCATCCATTGCATGGCAATCCCTACTCCTTGCATTGACATCAATTGATGGGCATCTCCATAGCCCATTGATTAGCCTCGTCGATGTGAGACTTTCTCCTTTTTTGTCTTCCCACATAACCCCTATCATTATACCTTATTCCACCATAGTGCTATATCCATGGCTTGTGCTCATGTATTGCGTAAAAGTTGAAAAGGCTGAAGCGCGTTAAAAAGTATGAACCAATTGCTTGGCTAAAACCGGGGTTGTACATGATATGAATATTTTGTGTGGGGAAGATGGAGCATAGCCAGACTATATGATTTTGTAGGGATAACTTGCTTTGGCTATATTATTTTGATAAGACATAATTGCTTGGTTAGCATGCTTGAAGTATTATTGTTTTTATGTCAACATTAAACTTTTATCTTGAATCATATTGAATCTGAACATTCGTGCCACAATAAGAAGAACTACATTGAAATTATGCTAAGTAGCATTCCACACCAAAAAATCTATTTTTATCATTTACCTACTCGAGGACGAGCAGGAATTAAGCTTGGGGATGCTTGATACGTCTCCAACGTATCTATAATTTTTTATTGTTCCATGCTATATTATATTCTATTTTGGATGTTTAATGGGCTCTATTATACACTTTTATATTATTTTTGGGACTAACCTATTAACCGGAGGCCCAACCCAAATTGTTGTTTTTGCCTATTTCAGTGTTTAGCGAGAAAAGAATATCAAGCGGAGTCCAAACGGAATGAAACCTTCGAACGTGATTTTGGAACAAACGTGTTCCGAGGACTTGGAGTCCACTTAAAGAAAACAATGAGACCACGAGGCGGGCGCGCGCTACCCCCAGGCGCCCTCCACCTCGTGGGGCCCATGTTGCTCCACCGACGTACTTCTTCCTCCTATATATACCTACGTACCCCCAAACTAGTAGGGGCATCTACGAAAACCTAATTCCACCGCCGCAACCTTCTGTACCCATGAGATCCCATCTTGGGGCCTTTTTCCGGCGCTCCACCGGAGGGGGCATTGATCAAGGAGGGCTTCTACATCAACACCGTAGCCTCTCCGATGATGTGTGAGTAGTTTACCTCGGACCTTCGGGTCCATAGTTATTAGCTAGATTGCTTCTTTTCTCTCTTTGGATCTCAATACAAAGTTCTCTTCGATTCTCTTGGAGATCTACACTACAAAAAAATACACTTCTGTGATGATACGTGTTTGTCACAGTAGGTCGCATTTTTTGTCATGCATGTACATCCATGACAAATTTATGACAGAATCAAGATAGTCATACCTGTGTTGTCGTAGAAGTGTTCCATGACATTACGAAAATTATCATCGCGAAGTGTCCACTTCCATGACGATAAATCGTGGCGTCATAGAAGTGCTTTTCGTCAAGGGTGACCGACACGTGGCATCCACCGTAACGAACGCTGTTAAGCTATCGGGTCGGGTTTTGGATCCGATAACCGTTAACAGCCCGACCAATGGGGATTTTCCACGTGTAAAATCATCATTGGTCGGAGGAAACACGTGTCGGCTCACCGCCGGGACGAGATGTCATCCACTCATTGGACAAAAGGCGCCTATGATACGTCGACCGTGGCACGCTAACAAGTTTAATTGGGCCAGCCAATTAAAGGCCCACAAGTTTTGTGGACCATAATGGGCAGCCCACTAAAGGCCCACAAGATTTTGCGGACCATAATGGGCGGCCCAGCTAAAACCCACGAGATTTTGCAGGCCATAATGGGCGGCCAGGTAAAGGCCCACAAAATTTTGCGAGCCATAATGGGCCGACCGACTAAAAGGCCCACAAGATTTTTGTGTGCCATAATGGGCCGCCAGTAAAGGCCCGCAAGATTCTTGCGGATCATAATGGGCCGCCCAACTAAAAGGCCCACGAGATTTTGCCGACATTAATGGGCGGCCCACCAGTAGGCCCACAAGATTTTGAGGACCCTAGTAGGCGGCCCATTAACTGGCTGCCATGTTTTGGGCCTGTCGCCCATTATCTCGATCCGGTCCATTAATGGCACCCACGTTCCGACCTAAAAGTGGCACATATGAGATCCGCCCGTTATAAGCCTACCACGTTACGGGCAAATTACGGCCCGAGATCAGGTCCGACCCTTTAAGAGGCTTTGGGCTCAATTATGGCCCCATATCAAATTCGCCCGAAGCTGGACACTATGCTTTTGGGCCCACTTGCTAAAGGCCCACTTAGTAATTGACCGATATTAGTTTTGGCCTGTTAAGGGCCCGCTTAACATTTTGGCCCTATATTAATTTTGACTGTTAAAAGCCCGTCATATAGTTGGGCCTAACTACGGCCCGATTGCATCCGCCCGCTTTCATGACCGATGTCGATTGGGCCAAACAAGGACCGAGACAATTTTGGCTGTTAAAAGCCCATGATTTGATTCACACAATCATGGGCGGGGAGTTCATTTCGGCTGCTGCCGCCCGTGAGCTGTTCGGCATGTTTGGGCCCAACCTACATCGTGATTGCATGACGGCCCGATTATGTACCGTAATTTTACGGTTTGGCGGTTCTTGAAGACATGATATATATCTGATAAAATAACTGCAGCATCGTGAATAAGAAAAACCTAGACTATACAATAAAGAAATTACGGCATATTACATCCTTTGGGCATCAAAGTTCGCCACTATGATAATAAAGCACAAGCGAGGCAGATTACATACATTGGGCATCAAAGATGCCACCGATTGCAAATAAACACGCCGACAAAATAATATACAAAACCGACAAAGACTTCAATAGAGTTCAAGAAAGGTTAGCCCTCTTTGGGGAGCTGCAAATAAACAATGAAACAAGATGATGAGATCAGCGCTTGTTCAACACTTATATCTTCCTCACTCGAAAGATAAACAAGCGGACATATGACGGGTTTTGCACGTAAAAGTATCAAGCTGAAAATTCATCACATTTCTTCTTGATTTAATAAAGTGACACAAGTATAAAATTGCATTAACACAATATGGTATTGTTCAGTTCAAGACATGGCAGGAAATGACATTGTGAAGGAGTTGGCAGCTTCACGACAACACTGGATTACGGATCAAGAACTCATAAGTATCAATGGTTAGTGTCTTTGTCAATTTATACCACTTCAGATTGGCAAATAAAGAGACGGTTTAAATAATAGTAGAATGATATGACATTGTTCATAGTTAAGACATTGCAGAATATGATATTGTGCTATAGTGGGTAGGTTCACCACACCACGGGATTACGGATGAAGAATGAAGCATACATGCGAAGCAAAGAAGATTACTTGCTCAGTATAGTTTAATTTACATGGTATGAAGAAGGAACTTGGTTGTACAACTGAAAACTTAAATTGAGAAAGGACAAACTTTTGTTTATGAACTACATAATAAACTTTAAATAAGCAATTTGATGCAAACACCAAAATAAACAGCTATTGCAGTCATGCCTAACCAAATATATACAACAAAGTTTTAAGGCTTGAGATGGACAAACTTACATTATTGGTGAAGACAGGCTCTATAAAGGCCTTGTCCATGCTGATGGGGGGCAATTCAAGAAGTTTACCACGGAATCTTCTTCAAAAGCATTGCCTTTATTCTACATTTTGTTAAGAGTAAATATAGATGTGATAATATACGAAAAAATGGAGAATATTTAAGATAAGATGAAGAGTGATGCTACATAACCAAGTAGCTATAAATGTAAGTGTTGTGGCTTGAGGATTTTGCTTGGCAGAGTTGTTGGTGGTAGAGTCATGTGTGGCAGAGTCATCATTGGTGGAGTAGGATGCAGCCTTGCGAAATTGACCATCCAATGGACGAATGCCTTCATCTATCACAGCAGTTGCCTTGCCTTTGTCATCAGCTAAGGAAAATGTCCGTTTGAGGACTTCAATTGGAGGCAAGTAGCTGCAGTGGTTCAGAGTATTAGCCTTGTAATTGAGTGAAGACCTTGTCCTGATGAACCTCATAATCCATGGTGCATAAGGCTTCACTCAAAAGGTGACATAGCAATGTTTGCGAGTCCTCATGAAGAAATCATGAAAGTTGACGGGAACATACATGAATGATATTGAAAAGCATATTCTTCATGATGCCAACGACTTCTTCATCATTTGAGTCGTGGCTCGTGATAGGACTCATTGTCTTCGTCGAATCGATAGACAGTCCGAGGCACATCTGATAATTCCTTGACGAGGAATTTGGTTTGAGGGGCCTGCCCTGGCTTCAAAGGCTTCATCAGAACTTGCATGTAGTGATTTGTAAGCTCAGGTTCGCTATAGATGCAACGAGCACCATAAAGGGGAGGACTGAGTGGGAGGGCACGAAGCAATTCAGTTGCTGGTGCCTTGTAGTGAGTATTTTCTGACATCCATTCCAGCACCTATGAATTTACTCTTCAGAATTTCCTGTGATGTGCAGCGTCACATAGAATTGAAGAATTAGTTCTTCATTCCAATCACAGATGTCAGTGCAGAAATTCAGCAAACCAGCATCGTGAAGAACACTGAGGACTGGCTCGAAGCCTGGCAGAGATTCCATGTCCATGTGAGGAATGTGTGCATGATCGAAGACTTTGTCTTTGTTGAATAGCATAGAGGAATAGAAGTTGGCTTGACTAGCAGTCCAGAAACGCCTCTTCCTTATACGAGCAGCGTCATAAGGGTTGTAATCAGTGAAGAAGACATGCTCGCCAAAGAAGTCTTCAGCCTTGAACTTTTGCTTGCTTGAGAATGGATCCTTTGGTTTGGGCAGAGGAGTGTCAGTGAGTTGCATCACAACCTCAGGAATCGCAATCTCAGGTTCTTCAGGCTGAGGATTTTCTGGTTCCTCTTCATATGTAGTCTGTGTGTTCAAAGGAGTAGCAGCAACAGTTTCTTCAGCACTAGGGGCTGGAATTTCTTTATGCACAGATGAGGTGGGATGAGTTTCTTCAGAGCCCATTTGAATTGTTGGTGCAGGGGAATGAGGAATTTGTTGTATTGGAGTGAAGAGTGGAGAATTTGGATCTTGTTGTCCCAAAGTCATCGTTCATCACTGGCGTTGTGCTTCCAATATCCACATCTTCTTCAATTTCTTCAACGCCAGCTTCTTCAGCTGTGAACTGAGGCATTGGCGAGGAAATGATTGGTGTTGAACGGATCGCATCCACTTCAATTTCTTCATCAATCTGCTCTGACGAAGCAGCAGAATGATTTTCTTCATCAGATCTGCTAGGGATCTCATATTCTTCACCAAAAGGAACAAGGTCCTTTGATGGAATGGAGGAAATCGGAACAGCATCAATCGGATTTTCAAAAGAGCTTGTCATGGGCTTCATCTTCTTTGGAGGTGAAGATTTCGAAGCAGTTGATGCTTTCCTTTTCTTCACTGCAGCTCGCTCTGCAGCCTTGGTCTTCTTCACATCTGATGCAGATGGAAGGATAGGAGTTGGTGTAGGCGGCGGGAGGCCGAGGAATCTGTTTGAATTTCCTCGGCGCAATCGATGCGCTTTCCTGACTTCTTGGTTTCTTGAGCGCACCACTAGTGGATGCCACAGCAATTTCTTCGGCGCTGGAATGGAGTCATCAGCCTGGAACTAGCATTGTCTTCAAGGGCTGAAAATCATCGTGATCTTGGCATGTTCTTCATGAGGCTGAGCGGAGGCTCGACTGAGGAACTTCTTGTTGCGTTGGAGCTGCAACATTTGTGAACTTCTTGGTCAGGTTTACAAATCTGACTTTGGCTCCTTGCCAATCAGCATAGTAGGCATCAAAGTCATCGCTGAGGGCTTTGATTTCGAATGGATTTTGAGAAGATCATCGGTGTCATTCGACAACATTTTCCTCGGGAACTTCTCTTTCCTAAACCGAGCCTTCTAGATCTGCCTAGCCTTCTCAAATTTCCATTTCTCTTGAGAGATGAAATGGGTCGACATGTGACTTTGGCCAGAGTCAAATGAAAATCAGGCATAGGGGTGTCTCGGATCCTTGTGCGAGATCAATGTACTCGAGGATCGCCTTGGATCCAAAAGCAATGGCACAGTGTGCCTTTGGCTCTAGCGGCCCTTTCTTGTCTGTCTCTGATGATTTCTGCAAGTTCATCATCATCAGCTTCATCATTAGATGGCACTTGGAAGGCAACATGTTTCTTCTTCGGACTTGGCCGAGGACCTCGACCAGACGTTGCCTTTTTCTTCAACAGAGTGGGGCCTGATGAAGAATTTGGTGCAGCTGAGGAACTTGCTGAGACACCAGAGGCAATAGAGATGCCTGCAGTCCTTTGGCACGTGGCCAGCTGCACAGGTGCTGAGGACTTTGGAGGAGCTGCTGAGGACTTTGGATGTCACGCCCAAGATGCGACCCTATCCAAAAGGAACTCGAAGGTCCCACCAAGGATAGAAGCGCATCTTGAAGACGCTTTTGCAAGGTAGATATCATTACATCAACATTACATAATACATAGGGATACATACATAAGGCACAAATGCCACAAGAATACATCAACATCATATACAAGATCAACATCCGACTACGGTTGAAAGTATGAACCAATTGCTTGGCTAAAACCGGGTTGTACATGATATGAATATTTTGTGTGGGAAGATGGAGCATAGCCGCACTATATGATTTTGTAGGGATAACTTGCTTTGGCTATATTATTTTGATAAGACATAATTGCTTGGTTAGCATGCTTGAAGTATTATTGTTTTTATGTCAACATTAAACTTTTATCTTGAATCATATTGAATCTGAACATTCGTGCCACAATAAGAAGAACTACATTGAAATTATGCTAAGTAGCATTCCACACCAAAAAATCTATTTTTATCATTTACCTACTCGAGGACGAGCAGGAATTAAGCTTAGATGCTTGATACGCTCCAACGTATCTATAATTTTTTATTGTTCCATGCTATATTATATTCTATTTTGGATGTTTAATGGGCTCTATTATACACTTTTATATTATTTTTGGGACTAACCTATTAACCGGAGGCCCAACCCAAATTGTTGTTTTTTGCCTATTTCAGTGTTTCGCAGAAAAAGAATATCAAACGGAGTCCAAACGGAATGAAACCTTCGGGAACGTGATTTTCGGAACAAACGTGTTCCAGAGGACTTGGAGTCCACTTAAAGAAAACAATGAGACCACGAGGCAGGGGGCGCGCCTACCCCCCAGGCGCGCCCTCCACCCTCGTGGGGCCCATGTTGCTCCACCGACGTACTTCTTCCTCCTATATATACCTCACGCACTTCAAACTAGTAGGGCATCTACGAAACCTAATTCCACCGCCGCAACCTTCTCGCACTCCATGAGATCCCATCTTGGGGCCTTTTTCCTGCGCTTCCACCGAGGGGGCATTGATCAAGGAGGGCTTCTACATCAACACCGTAGCCTCTCGATGATGTGTGAGTAGTTTACCTCGGACCTTCGGGTCCATAGTTATTAGCTAGATTGCTTCTTTTCTCTCTTGGATCTCAATACAAAGTTCTCTTCGATTCTCTTGAGATCTACACTACAAAAAATACACTTCGTGATGATACGTGTTTGTCACAAGAGGTCGATTTTTGTCATGCATGTACATCCATGACAAATTTATGATGTAATCAAGATAGTCATACCTGTGTTGTCGAGAAGTGTTCCATGACATTACGAAAATTATCATCGCATGAAGTGTCCACTTCCATGACGATAAATCGCGTCATAGAAGTGCTTTCGTCAAGGGTGACCGACACGCGGCATCCACCGTAACTTAACGCTTAAGCTATCGGGTCGGGTTTTGGATCCGATAACCTGTTAACAGCCCGACCAATGGGGATTTTCCACGTAAAATCATCATTATCGGAGGAAACACGGTCGGCTCACCGCCGGGACAGATGTCATCCACTCATTGGACAAAAGGCGCCTATGATACGTCGACACGTGGCACGGCTCAACAAGTTTAATTGGGCCAGCCCAATTAAAGGCCCACAAGTTTTGTGGACCATAATGGGCCGCCCACTAAAGGCCCACAAGATTTTGCGGACCATAATGGGCCGCCCAGCTAAAGGCCCACGAGATTTTGCAGCCATAATGGGCGGCCAGTAAAGGCCCACAAAATTTTGCAGCCATAATGGGCCGACCCAGCTAAAGGCCCACAAGATTTTTGTGTGCCATAATGGGCCGCCAGTAAAGGCCCGCAAGATTCTTGCGATCATAATGGGCCGCCCAACTAAAGGCCCACGAGATTTTGCCGACATTAATGGGCCGCCCACCGTAGGCCCACAAGATTTTGAGGACCCTAGTAGGCCGCCCATTAACTGGCTGTTATGTTTTGGGCCCTGTCGCCCATATCTCGATCCGGTCCATTAATGGCCCGCCACGCTCCGGCCTAAAAGTGGCACATATGAGATCCGCCCGTTATAAGCCTACCACGCGCGGGCAAATTACGCCCGATCAGTCCGCCTTTAAGAGGCTTTGGGCTCAATTATGGCCCCATATCAAATTCGCCCAAGAATCGGACACTATGCTTTTGGGCCCACTTGCTAAAGGCCCACTTAGTAATTCGCCCGATATTAGTTTTGGCCTGTTAAGGGCCCGCTTAACATTTTGGCCCTATATTAATTTTGACCGTTAAAAGCCCGCCATATAGTTGGGCCTAACCACGCCCGACGGTATCCGCCCGCTTTCATGACCGATGTCCGATTGGGCCAAACAAGGACCGAGACAATTTTGGCTCGTTAAAGCCCATGATTTGATTCACACAATCATGGGCCGGGTTCATTTCGCTGCTGCCGCCCGTGAGCTGTTCGGCATGTTTCGTGCCCAACCTACATCGTGATTGCATGACGGCCCGATTATGTACCGTAATTTTACGGTTTGGCGGTTTATCATGCGAAGACATGATATATATACAGAAAATAACCGCAGCATCGTGAATAAGAAAAACCTAGACTATACAATAAAGAAATTACGCATATTACATCCATCGGGCATCAAAGTTCGCCACTATGATAATAAAGCACAAGCGCATGCAGATTACATACATTGGGCATCAAAGATCGCCACCAAAGGCAAATAAACACGCCGACAAAATAATATACAAAACCGACAAAGACTTCAATAGAGTTCAAGAAAGGTTAGCCCTATCGGGAGCTGCAGCGCAAACAATGAAAGCAAGATGATGAGACTGCGCTTGTTCAACACTTATATCTTCCTCACTCAAAGATAAACAAGGCATATATGACAGGTTTTGCACGTAAAAGTATCAAGTTGAAAATTCATCACATTTCTTATCGATTTAATAAAGTGACACAAAGATAAAATTGCATTAACACAATATGGTATTGTTCAGTTCAAGACATGGCAGGAAATGACATTGTGAAGGAGTTGGCAGCTTCAATGACAACACCGGATTACGATCAAGAACTCATAAGTATCAATGGTTAGTGTGTCATCAATTTATACCACTTCAGATTGGCAAATAAAGAGACGGTTTAAATAATAGTAGAATGATATGACATTGTTCATAGTTAAGACATTGCAGAATATGATATTGTGCTATAGTGGGTAGGTTCACCACACCACCGGATTACTGATGAAGAATGTATATACATGCAAAGGTAAAAAGAAGATTACTTGCTCAGATAGTTTAATTTACATGGTATGAAGAAGGAACTTGGTTGTACAACCGAAAACTTAAATTGAGAAAGGACAAACTTTTGTTTATGAACTACATAATAAACTTTAAATAAGCAATTTGATGCAAACACCAAAATAAACAGCTGTTGCAGTCATGCCTAACCAAATATATACAACAAAGTTTTAAGGCTTGAGATGGACAAACTTACATTATTGGTGAAGACAGCTCTATAAAGGCCTTGTCCATGCCGATGGGGGGCAATTCAAGAAGTTTACCACGGAATCTTCTTCAAAAGCATTGCCTTTATTCTACATTTTGTTAAGAGTAAATATAGATGTGATAATATACTAAAAATGGAGAATATTTAAGATAAGATGAAGAGTGATGCTACATAACCAAGTAGCTATAAATGTAAGTGTTGTGGCTTGAGGATTTTGCTTGGCAGTTGTTGGTGGTAGAGTCATGTGTGCGAGAGTCATCATTGGTGGAGTAGGATGCAGCCTTGCGAAATTGACCATCCAATGGACGAATGCCTTCATCTATCACAGCAGCTTGCCTTGCCTTTGTCATCACCTAAGGAAAATGTCCGCTTGAGGACTTCAATTGGAGGCAAGTAGCTGCAGTGGTTCGAGTATTAGCCTTGTAATTGAGTGAAGACCTTGTCCCGATGAACCTCATAATCCATGGTATAAGGCTTCACTCAAAAGGTGACATAGCAATGTTTGCCGTGAGTCCTCATGAAGAAATCATGAAAGTTGACGGAACGCCATGAATGATATTGAAAAGCATATTCTTCATGATGCCAACGACTTCTTCATCATTTGAGTCGTGGCTCGTGATAGGACTCATTGTCTTCGCTGTAATGCGATAGACAGTCCGAGGCACATACAAGAATTCCTTGACGAGGAATTTGGTTTGAGGGGCCTGCCTCGCTTCAAAGGCTTCATGTAACTTGCATGTAGTGATTTGTAAGCTCAGTTCGCTATAGATGCAACGAGCACCATAAAGGGAGGATCGAGTGGGAGGGCACGAAGCAATTCAGCTTGTCGGTGCCTTGTAGTGAGTATTTTCTCGACATCCATTCCAGCACCTATGAATTTACTCTTCGAATTTCCTGTGATGTGCAGCGCCACATAGAATTGAAGAATTAGTTCTTCATTCCAATCACAGTATGTCAGCAGAAATTCAGCAAACCAGCATCGTGAAGAACACCGAGGACCTGCTCAAGCTCCGGCAGAGATTCCATGTCCATGTGAGGAATGTGTGCATGATCAAGACTTTGTCTTTGTTGAATAGCATAGAGGAATAGAAGTTGGCTTGACTAGCAGTCCAGAAACGCCTCTTCCTTATACGAGCAGCGTCATAAGGGTTGTAATCAGTGAAGAAGACATGCTCGCCAAAGAAGTCTTCAGCCTTGAACTTTTGCTTGCTTGAGAATGGATCCTTTGGTTTGGGCAGAGGAGTGTCATGAGTTGCATCACAACCTCGTGAATCGCAATCTCAGTGTTCTTCAGCCGAGGATTTTCTCGTTCCTCTTCATATGTAGTCTGTGTGTTCAAAGGAGTAGCAAGAATAGCTTCTTCAAAGACTAGGGGCTGGAATTTCTTTATGCATAGATGAGGTGGGATGAGTTTCTTCAGAGCCCATTTGAATTGTTGGTGCAGGGGAATGAGGAATTTGTTGTATTGGAGTGAAGAGTGGAGAATTTGGATGCTGACTGTCCCAAAAGTCATCGCTCATCACCGGCGCTTGTGCTTCCAATATCCACATCTTCTTCAATTTCTTCAACGCCACTTCTTCACCGTGAACCGAGGCATTGGCGAGGAAATGATTGGTGTTGAACGGATCGCATCCACTTCAATTTCTTCATCAATCTGCTCGACGAAGCAGCGAGAATGATTTTCTTCATCGATCTGCTAGGGATCTCATATTCTTCACCAAAAGGAACAAGGTCCTTTGATGGAATGGAGGAAATCGAACAGATCAATCGGATTTTCAAAAGAGCTTGTCATGGGCTTCATCTTCTTTGGAGGTGAAGATTTCAAGCAGCTTGATGCTTTCCTTTTCTTCACTCGCAGCTCGCTCTGCAGCCTTGGTCTTCTTCACATCCGATGCGATGGAAGGATAGGAGTTGGTGTAGGCGCGGGAGGAGCCGAGGAATCTGTTTGAATTTCCTCAGCGCAATCGATGCAGCTTCGACTTCTTCGCTTTCTTCAAGCGCACCACTAGTGGATGCCCCGCAATTTCTTCAGCGGCCGGAATGGAGTCATCAGCCTCGAACTAGCATTGTCTTCAAGAAGCTGAAAATCATCGCCGTGTCAGGCATGTTCTTCAAGAGGGCTGAGCAGAGGCTCCACCGAGGAACTTCTTGTTGCGTTGGAGCTGCAACATTTGTGAACTTCTTGGTCAGGTTTACAAATCTGACTTTGGCTCCTTGCCAATCAAGATAGTAGGCATCAAAGTCATCGCGAGGGCTTTGATTTCGATCGATTTTGAGAAGATCATCGTGTCATTCGACAACATTTTTCCTCGTGAACTTCTCTTCCTAAACCGAGCCTTCTAGATCTGCCTAGCCTTCTCAAATTTCCATTTCTCTTGAGAGATGAAATGGGTCAAGATGTGACTTTGGCCAGAGTCAAATGAAAATCAGGCATAGGGGTGTCTGGATCCTTGTGCCAGAGATCAATGTACTCGAGGATCGCCCTTGGATCCAAAAGCAATGGCACAGGTGTGCCTTTGGCTCTAGCGGCCCTTTCTTGTCTGTCTCTGATGATTTCTGCAAGTTCATCATCATCAGCTTCATCATTAGATGGCACTTGGAAGGCAACATGTTTCTTCTTCGGACTTGGCCGAGGACCTCGACCAGACGTTGCCTTTTTCTTCAACAGAGTGGGGCCTGATGAAGAATTTGGTGCAGCTGAGGAACTTGCTGAGACACCAGAGGCAATAGAGATGCCTGCAGTCCTTTGGCACGTGGGCCACCGCATGTGTGCCGAGGACTTTGGAGGAGCTGCCGAGACTTTGATAACACGCCCAAGATGCGACCCTATCCAAAAGGAACTCAAGGTCCCACCAAGGATAGAAGCGCATCTTGAAGACGCTTTTGCAAGGTAGATATCATTACATCAACATTACATAATACATAGGATACATACATAAGGCACAAATGCCACAAGAATACATCAACATCATATACAAGATCAACATCCGACTACGGTTGAAACATAAATGTAAACTCAAACGACATCCACCTCGCTAGCCCAGGCTGCCGACCGAACCTATCCCCGATCAAGAAGAAGCGTAAGAAGAACTCCAAAACAAGTAAACATCGCCTCAAGGCCATGAGCATCACAAACCTGTACCTGCAATCGGTGGTGTAGTAATCAGTGAGCCACGAGGACTCAGCAATCCCATTACCATGGGTATCAAGACTAGCAAAGCTTAAAGGGAAAGGAAGGGGGTGAAGTGGTGAGGTTGGAGCAGCGACTAAGCATATATGGTGGCTAACATACGCAAATGAGAGCGAGAAGAGAAACAAAGGAACAGTTGCCAACTAGTAATGATCAAGAAGTGATCCTGAACTCCTACTTACGTCAGACATAACCCAGAAACCGTGTTCTCCTCTCGATCAACCACGAAAAGAGACACTCACGGTTACGCACACGGTTGGTGTATTTTAGAAGAGTTTGCTTCAAGTTTACTACAACCGGATATTAACAAATTCCCATCTGCCACATAACCGCGGGCACGGCTTTCGAAAGTTCAAACCCTGCAGGGGTGTCCCAACTTAGCCCATGATAAGCTCTCGCGATCAACGAAGGATATTCCTTCTCCCCGAAGACCCGATCAGTCTCGAATCCGGCTACAAGACATTTCGACAAAGAATAAAACAAGACCAGCAAAGCCGCCGGATGTGCCGACAACCCGATAGGAGTCGACGTACTTCGCTCTCGTGGCACACCGGATAAGTCAAGCTATGAGTAAAACCAACCCTCGAGTTGCCTGCAGTGGCCCCAAGAAGTTGCCCGGTTCGACCAACACTCGAAGGAGCACCGCCCGGGGCTAATAAAGATGACCCTTGGGCTCCGAAACCCAAGGGAAAAAGGGCATAGGTGAGGCAAATGGTAAAACCAATGTTGGGCCTTGCCGAGGAGTCTTATTCAAAGCGAACTGTCAAGGGGGTCCCATAAATCACCCAACCGCGTTAGGGACGCAAAATCCGGGAACATAATATCGATATGACGGAAACTATGGCGGCAAGAGTGGAACAAAACACCAGGCATAAGGCCGAGCCTTCCACCCTTTACCAAGTATATAGATGCATTAATAATATAAGATATATTGTGATATCCCAACAAGTAAACATGTTCCAACAAGGAACAACATCTACATGTTCCAACAAGGAACAAACTTCATCTTCACCTGCAACTAACAACGCTATAAGAGGGGCTGAGCAAAGCGGTAACATAGCCAAACAACGGTTTGCTAGGAAGGGTGCAAAAGGTTAGAGGCTGACATGGCAATTTGGGATGGCTTGAGGAACAAGTGATAGGTAGCGCAGCATAGCGATAGAACGAAGCAACTAGCATAGCAATGATAGTAATGAGATCCAGGGTAGCGGACATCTTGCCTGAAATCCCGCTAGGAAGAAGAACGAGTCCATGAAGAAGACGAACGGATGAAGCCGAACCAAGCGTAGACGAACGAATCCTCACGATCGCAACGAAACAGGAACTAACAAGAAGAAGCACACAACATGGTAAACACACCACACATGAACAAGACAAGATGCACAACAAACATGATGCATGACAAATCTAGATGAGGCTACTCATGGCAAGAGATGATGCAAACAAGAACAACACATCAAGGCAAGTTTAAATGAGGCCGGAAACAACATATAACAATTCCGGTAAGTCCTCATATGCAAATTTTGAAATTGGTCCAGATCTGAATAACTTTATGTTCAAGTGGTTAAACAGCAATTTAAGATGCACCAAGATGATCTACACGAAATTCTAGTCAAGTTACGTATAAAGTTCATTAGATTCGGAGCTACGGCCTAGAAGATATGAGCAAAACAAGATAAGCATGGCATTGATGCGAAATGCATACAAACATCAAGCAAACACCTCAAAACAAGGATGCAACATGATAATATGAAGCTACATGCAAAATCACGCAAGTTTCATATAGAGCACACTCAAAACGGAGCAACGGTTCAACACATACACACAATACAAGTTTAAAGGACAAGCTGTCCAAAACAGCAACTAGGCATATTGCAAGCATCAAAACAACATGCTACGGAATCTCAACATGAAAACAAAAGGCATGGGCATGATGTACAGGTAAAGCATGACAAAACATGAACACTGAGCTAACTCCAGAAATCACTAGAACATGCTCAAACACACATGGCAAGATTGCAAATAATAACAGCTTCAGCATTGGCGTAAATAACATCAAAGTTGCAATGTTTAGAGCTATCAAACAACATGTTACAGGAACTTATCATGGCAAACAAAGGCATGGCATGAATCTAATAATTGCATAGAACAAAAGTCCCTTACTGACCATGAGACAAAAAGGACTAAAAAATATGATGGCACCCATGTAAACATGGCAAGTTATATTACAGATTCATATATGGCAGGAACAACAATAAGTAGGCATGTTGGTGAGCTTGAACCACTCACCACAGAGCAATAAAAGTCATGGCAAGGCAACTCACAGTAAGAAGACATGTCATAGAAGCTATACATGGAAGAAAAACATCATAGCATACACGGATCAACTACAACAACCTTGGCAAAATTGAATAACATGTAAACAACCTGCCAGGAAACATTTTATAGCTAAAGTAGAGCTCGATTGACTCAATCTATGGCACTCCATAATTTCAAACAAGGGCATGGATGGATAGATAATAACCATATGTTAAAAACATACTTACTGAAGTATCCAAAAATAAGCATGGAACTCTCTATAGCATCAAGTTTACATGGCATAAAAATATCAGCAGAACAGGGGCTGAAATCAGCAACATCATGAAGCCTAGTTTGCATGCTTGTGCTAGTCACCACAGAGATCACAAAAATACATGGCATACACCCCTGTAAAGATGGCATGGCATATTACAAAACACATGTAGGACTCAAGTTCATAGGGTGCACACATCAATCATGGAAAAAATGACAAAAGTGCAAGTTCTGATAAGAATCTGAAACTAACATCACATAGCACTCTTCTAACAGTATTTCGGGCATCAAGATGAGCTCAAATTAAAATGATGCAATGGAATGAAATGATGTAATCGTCGAGACGAACAATAAACGGACCTACGGATGCAGAGTTATGGCATGATGAATATGGCATGATAATTACAAAAACTGGGGACTTAGAGAAAAACGAGGGGGAAGAAAGTCAACCGGGACGAGGTGGTGCGGGATGAGGGGATCCGGGGCATGTGGAGGCGCTGGTTGGCCGGGCGGTGGATTCATCCCACCCGCCGGATCCGGCGATGAGGCGGCCGGGCGACGGCGGCGGAGGGCGGGCGGCACCGAGGAGGCCGGGCGAGGGCGGCGAGGCGCGGACGCCGCGGGAGCCGCGATGGAGGCAGCGGCCTCGGCAGCGCGGGAGGCGGGCGAGGCGGCCATGCGCGCGGCGGCGGCTCGGCCGGTGGAGGCGGCGGTCGACGGTGGCGAAGCGGCCGGGCGCTGGTGGCGGCGGGCGGCGGCGGCGCGGCGCGGGCGGGGACGCGGGCGCTCGGCGCGGCGCGAGCGGACGGGTTTCAGGGGCCTGCTGCCGGCGAAGCGCTGCGGCGGCGGAGGAGCTGCGGGCGACGTGGCGCCGCCGCTGGCTGGAGCGGCGGCGGCAGACGCGTCCGGCGCCGGGCGGACGTGTCCGGCGCGCGGAGGAAGAAGGGGCTAGGGTTCATCTGCGAATTCATCCGCAAATTTCGAGGGAGGGGCTAGGTGTTTATATAGGTAGAGGGAGCTAGGAGAGTCCAAATGAGATGCGGTTTTCGCCCACACGATCGTGATCGAACGATCGAGAGCATGGAGGGGAGTTTGATGGGTTTTGGGCCACTTTGAAAGGGGTGTTGGGCTGCACACAAAAGAGGCCTTTGCGGTTACCCGGTTAACCGTTGGAGTATCAAACGACCTCCAAATGGCACGAAACTTAACAGACGGTCTACCTCGGTCCATTCCGAGACCATTTAACACCCGCACATGAAAAAGAGGTAAAAGGGGGCGCCGGGAGACATAGGAGTGCCGGATTGCAAAACGGACAACGGGGAAAATGCTCGGATGCATGAGATGAACACATATTCCAATGCGATGCCCATGATGACATGATATGAAATGCAGATGATGACATGGCAAAGTGCAACACGCAAGCAAATGACATGGCAACGACGGCGAATAATCGCGACACACTGGCGATCGAATCCGGGCGTTACAACACTCCTCCACTAACAAGAGATCTCGTCCCGAGATCTTAGGACCGAGACGGGAGGGAAAAGGATGAGGTGAAACAAGAACTCAAAGAAGAGGCAAGGAATCGAGAGCACTCGAGAAGAAGAGAGGAACGACGAGAATGACGAGAATCAAAAGCTCACGGAAACAAGATGGACACTGACACCACTCCGGTTAGAACAAGATAAGAAACGAATAAGACTGAAAGGATTTAGGCAGCACTCCGGCTGAAACATGGAGGAATAGAACATGAACTTGAGAGGATGGAATGATACTTGATGAAGACATGACACAAAACCTCCGGAAAGAATTGGAAAAATTGAATGAAAAGAACTTAGAAGGAAGGATTGACTGGAGTTGTTGAGAAAATCAACAACGAAAGAATGTGATTGTTGTGGACTTATGGAAAACATCTCAAAATTATAAGGTGATAACCGACCACAAGCGGAAAAAAATTGAATAGCTGAGAAGAACGGAGAGATGCAAAACTCCACTTCAAAAGAATACGGAGAATTAATTGCACTTCAAGATGCAAGAAGAAAGATACTTGAACTCCTCCAACAAAATCTTGATGAACTCTTGAAGAAAGAATTAAAACATGAAGAACCGCCATGAAGAACTCCGGTAACGAAAAGGATGATGAGATAGAATGAAGGATGAAAGAATAAGATTAAAGCTTGCGATGATTTAGATGGAGGTTCCGACGAGATGGCCGAGGAAATTTCTGAACTCCGGAAAAGAAAGATGAAAAACACTTGGAACTAGAATTTATTCCTCAAGAACAAACTCTGAAGGAAGGGATTACTCACTAGGAGGAAATAAGAATAAGATTTATTGTATGCTTAAGCTTCATCAAATTAAATTGATGATAAGCAATGGATTTTGCAACCTACTTATTCTTCTTGAAAAGGATTGAGAAGTGACATGTCGCAAACTTGAGAAGGTCTTCATGAACCACCGGTAGGATTGAAAGAAGGAATGGATTAATATGATAATCAAGGAAAAAAATCTTGAACGAACCACCGTAAGAATTCGGAAATGACTGACGAAAGAGAATGAATCACCGGGAAGAATTAGAAGACCAAATATGCTCGAGGGAGTTTAGATGCAAAAGGACAAGGAGATCATGAGCAGACTACAAAAAAAACACTTGAACGGAGCACCGGGATAATATTGAGACGAACGAAGGGGCACGGATATAGAATAATTGGAGAACGACTTTGAAAACTTGGAACGAAGAAATCTTCCAAAAAGATGGCCTCCGGATGATTGAGACGGAAAGTAACTCCTGAAATACTCCGGATGGATGAAAAGAATTTGCATGACTGGAAAAAATTAGATAGGATAACATCGAGCTATCACCATGAATCTCCGTGAGAACGGACAAGATTTAAGAGAAACTCTATTTCGATTTTCAAATGATGACGAGAAACACCACCAAAATAACTGAGGTACTCCGGTAGAATGAAAAGCGAAGAGGTTGAGCCAACAATGAAAAGAATTTGAAATCGATCTTGGAAAAGGCATGTGACCGATGTGATCCATTCTTACGTCACACTCCGAAAAGAATTAGGAATGGCTCCGAAATAATTAGAAGAGTCAGGTAAGATCCTGGGAAAGACCTGTGGGTTAGGGCCCACTAAAGAGAAACACCGTTGAAAAAAAAGGATGTTGAATAGATAGATGATGCACCGGAACAAATGAAATATTTGAATGAGGTGACAACCTCGAATTAATTGGAACACAGACGAATCTCCTGAGATGTCTTTGGAACTCCAGAATGATAAACTGGCGAGAGACGAACGAGCAAAGAGAACACTTCGAAGGAAAAGAATATGATCGACAACGAAAAACTTGAATTGAGTCCACCGGAGAAGAAAAGAGATGAAGGGTGACGAACAAGACGAGAATTCACCGGTTGAAATAATTGAGGGAAGACTGAAGAGGCTCCACACGAATGAAATTGATGGTCTAAAGAGACTCGGGCTCCGGGAAGAAAAGGGGTGGGAGGGCGGGAAAACAAAGGCAATTTGGAAGGGGGGACCGACGAATATCTTGAAGAGAAAACACCGGTTGGAATCGTTGAGGAAAGAAAGCAAAGACTTTGCACGAGTAGGATGGATACTCGATTACGGACTCCGGCTCCGAGAAGAAGAAGGGTGGGCGGGCGGGAAAAGAAAACAACTGAGGATTGGATTTGGCAAAGATGAAGAGGCTCGAGTCAACTTGACGAGAAATGCACCGGATGAAAAGAGCTGAGGGCCAACTACCGGAAAAACCAACTGCGTGAACCTAAAGAAAATTTGAAGGGAAGAGGAGTAATTCAAAACACCTACGTCAAGATTTCTCACCAGAGCGATTTAAGGGCTGAGGAGTAAAAGAATTCCTACTCTCGATATAACTAGACTCAAAATAGTTTTCTTCTAGACTCAACAACGGCCAAACTATACGATCAATCAGGGGGCTCCTAGGTTGGTCGAGGCTCGATACTAACTTGTCACGCCCAAGATGCGACCCTATCCAAAAGGAACTCAAGGTCCCACCAAGGATAGAAGCGCATCTTGAAGACGCTTTGCAAGGTGGATATCATTACATCAACATTACATAATACATAGGGATACATACATAAGGCACAAATGCCACAAGAATACATCAACATCATATACAAGATCAACATCCCACCACGGATGAAACATAAACAAAACTCAAACGACATCCACCCTACTAGCCCAGGCTGCCGACCCAGAACCTATCCCCGATCAAGAAGAAGCGTAAGAAGAACTCCAAAACAAGTAAACATCGCTCTCGATCATGAGCATCGCAAACCTGTACCTGCAATCGGTGGTGTAGTAATCAGAGCCACGAGGACTCAGAATCCCATTACCATGGGTATCAAGACTAGCAAAGCTTAAAGGGAAAGGAAGGGGGTGAAGTGGTGAGGTTGCAGCAGCGACTAAGCATATATGGTGGCTAACATACACAAATGAGAGCGAGAAGAAAACCAAAGGAACGGTTGCCAACTAGTAATGATCAAGAAGTGATCCTGAACTCCTACTTACGTCAGACATAACCCAGAAACCGTGTTCTCCTCTCGATCAACCACGAAAAGAGACACTCACGGTTACGCACACGATTGGTGTATTTTAGAAGAGTTTGCTTCAAGTTTACTACAACCGGATATTAACAAATTCCCATCTGCCACATAACCGCGAGCACGGCTTTCGAAAGTTCAAACCCTGCAGGGGTGTCCCAACTTAGCCCATGATAAGCTCTCGCGATCAACGAAGGATATTCCTTCTCCCCGGGAAGACCCGATCAGTCTCGAATCCTGCCACAAGACATTTCGACAACAATAAAACAAGACCAGCAAAGCCGCCTTGGATGTGCCGACAAATCCCGATAGGAGTCGACGTACCTCGCTCTCGTGGCACACCATATAAGTCAAGCTACGAGTAAAACCAACCTCGAGTTGCCCTGCAGGTGGCCCCAAGAAGTTGCTCGGTTCGGACCAACACTGGAAGGAGCACCGCCCGGGGCTAAATAAAGATGACCTTTGGGCTCCGAAACCCAAGGGAAAAAGGGCATAGGTGAGGCAAATGGTAAAACCAATGTTGGGCCTTGCTGGAGGAGTCTTATTCAAAGCGAACTGTCAAGGGGGTCCCATAAATCACCCGACCGCGTTAGGGACGCAAAATCCGAGAACATAATACCGATATGATGGAAACTATGGCGGCAAGAGTGGAACAAAACACCAGGCATAAGGCCGAGCCTTCCACCCTTTACCAAGTATATAGATGCATTAATAATATAAGATATATTGTGATATCCCAACAAGTAAACATGTTCCAACAAGGAACAACATCTCCATGTTCCAACAAGGAATAAACTTCATCTTCACCTGCAACTAACAACGCTATAAGAGGGGCTGAGCAAAGCGGTAACATAGCCAAACAACGGTTTGCTAGGAAGGGTGCAAAAGGTTAGAGGCTGACATGGCAATTTGGGATGGCTTGAGGAACAAGTGATAGGTAGCGCAGCATAGCGATAGAACGAAGCAACTAGCATAGCAATGATAGTAATGAGATCGAGGGTAGCGGTCATCTTGCCTGAAATCCCGCTAGGAAGAAGCGAGTCCATGAAGAAGACGAACGGATGAAGCCGAACCAAGCGTAGACGAACGAATCCTCACGATCGCAACGAAACAGGAACTAACAAGAAGAAGCACACAACATGGTAAACACACCACACATGAACAAGACAAGATGCACAACAAACATGATGCATGACAAATCTAGATGAGGCTACTCATGGCAAGAGATGATGCAAACAAGAACAACACATCAAGGCAAGTTTAAATGAGGCCGGGGACAACATATAACAATTCCGGTAAGTCCTCATATGCAAATTTCGAAATTGGTCCAGATCTGAATAACTTTATGTTCAAGTGGTTAAACAGCAATTTAAGATGCACCAAGATGATCTACACGAAATTCTAGTCAAGTTACGTATAAAGTTCATTAGATTCGGAGCTAAGGCCTAGAAGATATGAGCAAAACAAGATAAGCATGGCATTGATGCAAAATGCATACAAACATCAAGCAAACACCTCAAAACAAGGATGCAACATGATAATATGAAGCTACATGCAAAATCACGCAAGTTTCATATAGAGCACACTCAAAACGGAACAACGGTTCAACACATACACACAATACAAGTTTAAAGGACAAGCTGTCCAAAACAACAACTAGGCATATTGCAAGCATCAAAACAACATGCTACAGAATCTCAACATGAAAACAAAAAGCATGGGCATGATGTACAGGTAAAGCATGACAAAACATGAACACTGAGCTAACTCCAGAAATCACTAGAACATGCTCAAACACACATGGCAAAATTGCAAATAATAACAGCTTGCATTGGCGTAAATAACATCAAAGTTGCAATATTTAGAGCTATCAAACAACATGTTACAGGAACTTATCATGGCAAACAAAGGCATGGCATGAATCTACTAATTGCATAGAACAAAAGTCCCTTACTGACCATGAGCCAAAAAGGACTAGAAAATATGATGGCACCCATGTAAACATGGCAAGTTATATTACAGATTCATATATGGCAGGAACAACAATAAGTAGGCATGTTGGTGAGCTTGAACCACTCACCACAAAGCAATAAATGTCATGGCAAGGCAACTCACAGTAAGAATACATGGCATAGAAGCTATACATGGAAATAACAACATCATAGCATACACGGATCAACTACAACAACCTTGGCAAAATTGAATAACATGTAAACAACCTGCCAGGAAACATTTTATAGCAAAAGTAGAGCTCGATTGACTCAATCTATGGCACTCCATAATTTCAAACAAGGGCATGGATGGATAGAGAATAACCATATGTTAAAAACATACTTACTAAAGTATCTCAAAATAAGCATGGAACTCTCTGTAGCATCAAATTTACATGGCATAAAAATATCAGCAGAACAGGGGCTGAAATGAGCAACATCATGAAGCCTAGTTTGCATGCTTGTGCTAGTCACCACAGAGATCACAAAAATACATGGCATACACCCCTGTAAAGATGGCATGGCATATTACAAAACACATGTAGGACTCAAGTTCATTGGGTGCACACATCAATCATGGAAAAAATGACAAAAGTGCAAGTTCTGATAAGAATCTGAAACTAACATCACATAGCACTCTTCTAACAGTATTTCGGGCATCAAGATGAGCTCAAATGAAAATGATGCAATGGAATGAAATTATGTACTCATCGAGGTGAACAATTTGACATATTATACGCACAAAACGGACCTACGGATGCAGAGTTATGGCATGATGAATATGGCATGATAATTACAAAAACTGGGGACTTGGAGAAAAAACGAGGGGGAAGAAAGTCAACCGGGACGAGGTGGTGCGGGATGAGGGGATCCGGGGCACAGGGAGGCATTTGGTTGGCCGGGCGGGTGGATCTCATCCCACCCGCCGGATCCGGCGATGAGGCGGCCGGCGACGGCGGACGGAGGGCGGGGCGGCACCGGAGGAGGCCGGCGAGGGGCGGCGAGGCGCGGACGCCGCGGGAGCCGCGGTGGAGGCAGCGGCCTCGGCAGCGCGGAGGCGGGCGAGGCGGAGCGCCGCGGGCGGCGGCTTGGGCCGGTGGAGGCGGCGGTCGACGGCGGCGAAGCGGCCGGCGCCGGTGGCGGCGGGCGGCGGCGCGCGGCGGCGGGCGGGGACGCGGCGGCCGGCCGGGCGACGCGAAGCGACGGGGCCTGCAAGCTCGCTGCCAGCCGAAGCGGCTGCGGGCGGCGGAGGAGCTGCGGGCGACGTGGCGCCGCCTGCTGGCTGGAGCGGCGGCGACGACGCGCCCGCGCCGGGCGGACGGTCCGCGCGCGAGGAAGAAGGGGTTAGGGTTCATCTGCGAATTCATCCGCAAATTTCGAGGGAGGGCTAGGTGTTTATATAGGTAGAGGGAGCTAGGAGAGTCCAAATGAGGTGCGGTTATCGCCCACACGATCGTGATCGAACGACCGAGAGCATGGAGGGAGTTTACTGGGTTTTGGGCCACTTTGAAAGGGTGTTGGGCTGCACACAAAGAGGCCTTTATGTTACCCGTTAACTGCTGGAGTGTCAAACGACCTCCAAATGGCACGAAACTTAACGGGCGGTCTACCGGTGCTATACCAAGGCCGCTTGACAAACCTCGGTCCATTCCGAGACCATTTAACACCCGCACATGAAGAAGAGGTAAAAGGGGGCGCCGGGAGACATAGGAGTGCCGGATTGCAAAACGGACAACGGGGAAAATGCTCGGATGCATGAGATGAACACATATTCCAATGCGATGCCCATGATGACATGATATGAAATGCAGATGATGACATGGCAAAGTGCAACACGCAAGCAAATGACATGGCAACGACGGCGAATAACTGGCAGACACCTGGCGCATCGAATCCGGGGCGTTACATTGGAGGAGCTGTTGAGGATTTGGGAGGAGCATGAGCAACATTAGGAACTGGCCGTGAGGGCATTGAAGATTCTGGCCGTGAGGGCATTGCTGAGGATTTTGGCCGTGAGGGCACTGTTGGTGAAGCACTTGGCTTGTGTGCTGGCTTCTTTGCCATTGATTTTCTGGGCTTGACAGGGGCCTCAGTGGCAGCAGCAGTAGCAGAGTCTTCATTGAATTTCCTCACTACTTCTTTGGCTTGTCTCGCCAACTTGGCTTGGCGCTTGGCCCATTCTTTAGAAAATCCTCACCACGCTTGATGTCGGTGGGTCACTTCTTGGCCAGTGCCAATGGAGCTCTTGGGCATGGCGGATTAAGTGCAAATTTCTTCATATACTTTGGAGTAACATACCAGTATTCCTCCATTCTCTTGCCCATCTCCTTTCAATCCTCTCAGATGCGACCTTGCGCTGATTTTTGTTCTCCTTTCCTAACTTGGCCTCATCAGTGTGCAATAGTCAAGATATATGTCCTCGTGTATTTCAAAAGCAGTCATGACCTCAGCCCTCTTTCCTCCTTTCTCGGGCTTCTTATCACGCCATAGTCTTCAGATGAGGAATTTGAACAATCAAATTCTCTCAAGAAGTATGCAACTTTTCTTCGAGGAACGCTGCAAATGAGTTAAGTTGATGAGAACCTAGTGATTCAGCAGCGACATGAGTACCGTGAAAAGAGTATAGTTGCGAGGAATTTGGAGAGGTCATATGCTCTCGTAAGGTTTTTCAAAAGAACAAGTTTGAGGAATTTGACCAGATGAGTTTTGAAGAATTTCACTAAGCGATCTTTGTCTTAGGTTCCAGAGTTGTATAGATCGAGGATCCACACAATTGAGGAATCTTGAAGAAAAATCATTGCTTAGAGAAACGAATCAAGAGCATATTACGTTTGAGGTGTTCATATGTGTGCAGATTTGAAGAATGAACACCTTTGAAGATTTTCAGGAAGGCTTGAGAATCAAAGCGAGCAATAAAAGTAACTTTTAATTACCCAAAGTGAAGAACACGACGAACTGAGAGGTGTAGATTAGACGTTCGTCAGTTCAGATCTTCCACGCCCTAACTCGACGGAGGAAGACAGCTACGGCGGCATCAGAGTGAAGATTTCCGCGGTCGGCGCAAGTACGACGGCGACGAGGTTGAGGCAGTGAAGCTCTTCCTCACCGGCGACGATGGAGTAGCGGCGGCGCTAGGGTTTGAGAAGCTCGAGCGAGAGAGAGAGCGGTCGAGCGGAGTAAAGGAAGTGAGGAAGGGGAGAGGGGGTATATATAGCCACGGTGAAAAACTGTTCGCCAAGATTTTGGACGAACGTGTTCTCACCCTTCTCATTCGCTTGACATGTGTCACCCACGTACTGAAAAGTGGAGATCGTGTTAGATCGTGGGTGAATAGATAAGTCTATCGTGGGATGCGGAACGGATTGAGCGGCAAAACCGAAAATTTGGATAAGATAAGTTAAAAGTTCCGTTCACAATTTCTTCAGCTGACAAGGACACAGTGAAGATTTTGAACGAATTTCAAATAGAGCGCACATGAAGAATTTGTGAATAGATTGGATTGAGTATAGCATAGAGGGGGAAGGGTCCGATCACATTCACTTAGCAGAAAATGCAACTTGAAGAAATAGCCATAAGTGAATGTTGTAGAGGACATAAACCCATGTATATATATATAGAAAATGAAGAAAGACAACGGAAACAATGAAGATTTTGCAAAGTTGAAGAATTTGAAAAAACTAAAGAATTTCAAAACTGAGGAAAAACTCAAATTGAAGATTTTCAACTTTGGTGGTGGCGTGTCCCACCGTATAAGAATGATGATTTCAGACACCACGTACAATTGTCGTAGGGTTCTGAGAATCAAATTCTTCATTAATTTCTTCACACTTAGAGTGTTATTCTTCATTGATTGAAGAAAACGCTTTCTTCGTGTGTTGCACATCTAAGTCATCAATTTTGCATAAGTGTCGGATGTGTGTCCTTTTCAAAGAACATTCAAAGATTCTAAGATATTTAGCTCACACCGCAACTTGCTAAATCTCTTCTCATCCAAGGGCTTTGTGAAGATATCGGCTAGCTGTTCTTCGCCTTCACATGATCAATAAAGATGTCGCCTTCAACACATGATCGCGAAGAAAATGATGACGGATCTGAATGTGCTTTGTCTTCGAAAGTGCTGAACTGGGTTGTGAGCAATCTTGATGGCACTCTCATTGTCACAAGAGAGAGGCACATTATTCACGTTGATGCCGTAGTCCTTGAGAGGTTGCTTCATCCACAGCAATTGAGCACAAGAAGAGCCAGCAGCAATGTACTCAGCTTCCGCAGAGAAAGGATACGCAGTTCTTCTTTCTTCGAGGACCAACAGACCAAAGATCGTCCGAGGAAATGACAAGTACCAGATGTTGACTTGCGGTCCACGCGATCACCAAAGATAGTCGAGTCGAAATATCCAATGAGATCAAAAGTAGAGCCCTTGGGGTACCATAATCCTAGTGTTGGTGTGTGAGGTAGATATCAAGAATATGCTTCACAGCCTTATGGTGTGATTCCTTCTGTAGCTTGAAATCGGGCACACATGCAAACACTAAGCATTATATCTGGCCTAGATGCACATAAGTACAATAAAGAACCAATCATGGAGCGGTATACCTTGTGATCAAGTCAATACCATTTTCATCAATGCATAGATGGCCATTTGTGGGCATAGGAATTTTGACGCTTTGCAATCTTGCATGCCAATTTCCTCGTAACATCCTTGAGGTATTTCTCCGAGATATGAATATGCCATTGTGTTGTTGATTTAATTTGAAGACCTAAGAAGAGTTTCAACTCTCCCATCATAGACATTTGATATTCTTCACTCATCATATAGGCAAATTCATCACGGGTGTGAAGCCATTCTTCACGAAGAATTCCTTCAAAGTATCATACCACGCCCGAGGGGCCTGCTTGAGGCCATAGAGGGCCTTGTTGAGTCTGAAGACTTTGTCGGGATTCTTTGGATCTTCAAAACCTGGGGGTTGAGCAACATATACTTCTTCCTCAAGCTTACCATTGAGGAATGCACTTTTCACATCCATTTGATATAAAGTGATATTATGATGGTTAGCATAAGCAAGTAATATGCGAATAGCCTCAAGTCTAGCAACAGGTGCAAAAGTTTCATCGAAATCAATTCCTTCAACCTGTGTGTAGCCTTGAGCTACAAGTCGTGCCTTATTCCTCACCACAAGGACATTTTCATCTTACTTGTTGCGGTAGATCCACTTTGTGCCAATCATATTATGCTTGCGAGGATCTGGGCGTTTGACCAGTTCCCAGACATTGTTGAGCTCGAAATGATGTAATTCTTCTTGCATGGCCTGAATCCATTCAGGCTCCAGAAATGCTTCATCTACCTTAGTGGGCTCTGTGATAGAGACAAAAGCATAGTGCCCACAGAAGTTAGATAAATGTGAAGCTTTTGAGCGTGTGAGAGGACCTGGTGCTTCAATGTCATCGATGATCTTGTCAACTTGCACTTCTTTTGCAACACGAGGATGAGCTGGTTGTCGTCGAGGAATTTGATCAGCATTTTCTTCAGCACCATTTTCTTCAAGATTATCTTCAGTGCATCATCTCGACGTTCTTCGCTCGGAATGAATTCTTCGTAGGAATGACATCCTCACGCTTTGAACTTGATAGAATCCTCGTGTGCTGGTTCATCTATCACGGTAAGGTAGGTGCTCTCTTTGCATCCATTAGTTTCATCAAACCGCACATCTACAGTTTCAACAACCTTGTGAAGAGAGATGTTTAAGACTCAGAGGTGTGCGAGTCCTTTCAGAACCAAGCATAAAACCTTCATGTGCTTTCGTGCAAATTTGGCATTGTGATGAGGATCTCTAATCCAACATTTGGCAATCAAGACTTTGAAATAACTCACATTGGGTTTCTTGTCGCTGAGGAGTTCATAGGCAGTCTTCTTGAAGAATTTGTGAAGATATACTGTTGATGATGTGGCACGCGATATCAATTGCATCAATCCAAAAACGACGAGGCGTTTTGTATTCATCAAGCATAGTGCGAGCCATCTTAACAAGAGTTCTGTTCTTGCGCTCCACGACGCCATTTTGCTGAGGAGTATAAGGAGCAGATAACTCATGAGTAATACCAAGTTCATCAAGATAGTCATCAAGACCAGAATTCTTGAACTCAGTTCCATTGTCACTCCTGATGTGCTTGATCTTCACACCAAAGTTGGTTGAAGCCCTCGAGGAAAATCGTTTGAAGACTTCCTGCACTTCATGTTTGTAAGTAACAATGTGTACCCATGTGTAACGAGTGTAATCATCAACAATAACAAAGCCATATAGAGATGCATCATAAGTGACTGTTGAGTAATGATTAGGACCAAAGAGGTACATGTGAAGCAATTCGAATGGACAAGTAGTGGTCATGATAGTCTTCGCTGGATGCTTGGCCTTGGTCATTTTTCCAGCTTCACAGGCTCCACACAAGTGATCCTTGAGGAATTTGACATTCTCAATGCCAATGACATGCTTCTTCTTCGCAAGCGCAGTAAATTCCTCATGCCTACGTGACCAAGTCGTCGATGCCATAGCCAGCCTTCAAGCTTTTGCAAGTAGGCACACGGCTGGTTGTGGTCCTCAGAGAAATCAACAATATACAAGTCTCCTCTCCTAAAGCCTTCAAGACTTTGGAATTGTCACTTCCATAATCACAACACAACGATACTTGCCAAAGACAACAACCATATCAAGATCACAAAGCATTGAGATCGACATGAAGTTGTATCCTAAGGACTCAACAAGCATGACTTTGTCCATGTGTATGTCCTTAGAGATCGCAACCTTACCTAGACCCAATACCTGAATTTTGCCTTTGTCAAGAAAGATGATATGCTTCAGATGTGACGGTGATAAGGAGCATCCATCAATAGATTCTTATCACCAGTCATGTGATTTGTACATCCACTATCGAGGACCCACTCATTTGCTTTGGGTTGATCATCCTGCAGATGAATTAGTGCAACTTACGATCTCATATACTTCATCAGTGAAGAATATGATATCAAATTCATCAGATGAATTTCATCAAGTAGTAAAATAGATATAGCAGTATGAGGACGTGTGAAACGAAAGTTCATTTCTTCATGATTAGCCTGCGTCCTTTCAGGCATTTTTGTCAGGTCCCCAGCACATTCTTCAGACATTAAAGCTCGTCTGGAGACATGACCTTGCAGAAGAGATTAGTTCTTTTTCTTCACCACCCACATCTGAAGGGGTGGCAAAGAGTTCATCACTCTAGGAGCTCCATATGAGAATGGTGGCATAGAAGCCAATCCATTTCGTTTCACATAAGAGGGGTTAGGGTAAGCATATGAATAAGCAGAGAAATTCTTCGAGGACTTATGAACATATTGGTTTGAATAATAATGCACATATTCATAGCCCTTAGCTCTACCTTGCGAAACAGAGTTGTTAGCACGATGATAATCATATGAGGACTTTGATCCTTTTGAGGAATTTGATCCACGTGAGGAATTTGGTCCGTATGAGGACTTGGATCCATATGAAGAATTTGGTCCATATGAAGAGTTTGATCTGAGGTTCCTATTCTTCAAAGGTGGTGTCATGAGGACATTCACCTGAAGACTTTCAAGGCATTTCTTGGGAAACCAGATTTTCTTCATAGGAGAACCGTTCCTGCAGTTAGTGCCAACATATCTTGCAAATACTTCACCATTCTGATTTTTGAACAGTTTATAGTTGGAGTCAAATGACTCATCAGAAGAATGAGGAGATTCACATGTAAAGCCAGATAAGTTAGATGGATCAACTGGAGGTCCCTTTGCAGCAACCCATGATGTTTTGGGGTACTGCTCAGGCTTCCAATATGTTCCATCAGCATTGCGTTTCCTCTCAAAGGCAATACCCTCTTTCCTAGGGTTTCATTGAGGATCTGCTTTTAAGCACATCACAAAGAGTCTGATGCCCTTTGAGGCTTTTGTACATGCTCGTCATGTACAATTCCTTCAACCTCTGATCGTCGGCGATACTCGCAATGTCCTCGAGATGAGGAATTAGTGATAGCAGAGGCAGGTGAAGAATTTGTAACAGTTGAAGCATTTGAACATTCAGTGAAGAATTAGCGATTCACGCTCAATGCACTTTAAGCATGGAGGAACAAATTCTTCCCGAGAAGCGCTGATTTGTTGAGCAAGTAATGAATCGTGCTCCTCCTGAAGATCTTCATAACTCACTCTTAGCTTCTCAAGATCTTGCTTTCTTTGAAGAAATTCATAAGAAAGCTTCTCATGATCAGATAAGAGAGTGTTATGATGACCTTGAAGGCTGTCAAACCTAGATTGAAGTCTCTGAAGATTTTCAGTTAGGGCTTTAGTGCGATCCATTTCTTCACCCAACATATCATTACTTTTGTCTAGCATGTTTTGAACCTTTTCCAAGGTCGTTTGTTGTTTAGTGGCAATGCAAACAAGTTTGGTATAACTAGGTTCAATATCATCATCAGATCCATCATCATCAGATTCATCGTCACTAAACTCGGATGAGGAACATTCGGTTACCTTGTCACCCTTTGCCATGAGACATGATGCAGAAGATGATGATTCTGGTTCGAAAGTCATCGTTTTGAGAGATTCCTTGAAGTCTTCAAACCAAGGATATTGACGGGTTCGATGACCTTCATAGACATCAGAAATTTGGTCCCAGATAAGCTTCGCATTGCAAAGATGCATAATGCGCTTGAATTCATCTCTGGATAGGTAGGAACAGATGATGTACTTCGCCATGATGTCAAGTCGAGTGTACTTGCGAATTTCATCAGCGCCTACCTTCTTGCATAGATCGGTAAGACCAATCTCAGTGACGGTCCACAGCTCGTTGTCCATTACCATGAGGCGCTTCCTCATCATGGCCTTCCACTTGGGATAATCATGACCGTCAAAGATAGCGCATGTCACTTTCTTCATACCTACGGTCGACATAACTAAAACTCGTGGTTAAACTAAATCACACGTAACAAGGGAGTACCTTGCTCGATACCAATTGAAAGTCGTTATATCGACTAGAGGGGGGTGAATAGGCGATTTTATGAATTCTTCATCGAGGAATTTGCGGTGAGGAAATTCCTGAGTGAAGAACTACTTGCAGCGGAATAAGTACTCGAAGTAAGCATAACAGAATACGTGCATGGTCATCATGATGAAATGAAGACAATCACAGAGTACGTAAAGCGTAAACATAGGATAACACAAGATGAAGACAAACAGATCAAGAAATTGAACTAAGGAAATTGAGAAAGTCTTCACCAAAGTCTTCAAACACAGATATGAACAAACACTCAACACAGTAATGAGGAAATGAATGAGTTGAAGAAATAGAACCAGTAAGGTTGGTGAAGACAATGATTTGGTAGACCAGTTCCAACTGCTGTCTCAGTTGTACGTCTGGTTGGAGCAGCTGAGTATTTAAACTCAAGGACACACAGCCCCGACACCCAATCCGAAAGCACGCAGCTCAGACACCAAGTCCTCACTATATTCTCCTTGAACTAAGGTCACACATACCTCGTCCAATCACTGTGGTAAGTCTTCAGCGACTTCCAAACCTTCACAGACTTGGTCACTCGGCGATCCACAATTCCTCTTGATGCTCTAGACCTTGACGCCTAACCGTCTGGAAGAAGCACAGCCTTCAAAGGTAACAAGCATCGGATCCACGAGATCAGTCTCTTCAAGATGCTCAATCACTTTGGGTTTGTAGGGTTTGGTTTTGGGTTTTCCTCACTGATGATTTTCGCCAAAGTCCCTGAGGATGGGATGCTCTCAATTGACAAGTGTCGGTTTCTCTCGAGCAGCCAACCAGCTAGTGGTTGTAGGGGCGGCTATTTATAGCCTAGGGAGCAGCCCGACATGATAAGACATAAATGCCCTTCAATGATATGACCGTTAGGTGGATAAGATATTTTGGGACAGTGGCAAGAAGACAAAGAACGGTCGGAAATTTGACTCTCAAATTCCTCGTATTATCATGTTCCTCATCGTAGGCAATCCAAGACCGGCGAATTCCTAACTCCTCGGTCGAATAAATTCTCAACACTGTAAGAACTTCATCTCTCACATCAAGAAATTGACTAAACTGTATGAGATTTCCAAAGGCTTCACTCAAGGGATTGGTAGGTGTAGGATTTTGAGTTGAGCATCACATGGAAATTTTTCCTTAGTATTTCTCGACCCCTTTAACAAAGACAAGGTGTTTCCTATGACTCGAGAAAGAGAAAACGAAACTACGAAAACAAAAGTCTTCACACTTCATGTTCCTCAAATGAATACCAAGTCTTCAAGGTCACACCAATTTCTTCACTTTCAAAGTCTTCAGAATACCAAAGTCTTCAGTCGAAGAACTTCATTTTTAGGGGTCGACTTTCTCTATAAATATCAAACTCCTCATAGACTTATAGACCTGTGTACACTCATAAACACATTAGTCCCTTAACCTATAAGTCTTCAATACACCAAAATCACTAAGAGGCACTAGATGCACTTACAGGGAGTGATTGCTCTGACACGGACGCGACCTCTCATAGCGCAGGCATTGAACCAAGCCACCGCCAAGAGGGCCGCACTCGCTGCAGTTCCGGCCGAGCACGCCTCGCCTGCGCGTGCAACCAGCTTAAGACTGCCATGCCTGCCTTCATTGAATCACAGCAGTGTGCCGGCAACACGCCACGCCCTTCCGAAGCCGGGCGGGCATTTTAGAACACAAAAATGACTAAAATATAATTAATTTACGATGGTCTTGACTTGTTGTGCTCGCACTGGTAGCAGGAACTAGTAGAGGTTTTTGTTTATTTATAACTCTCCTCACATTGTTTTTGGCTTTGAAATGAATCATGGTTGTGGACATTATGTATGAAATGTGCAGATATCTGTGAACATGAGTTTGATGTGTAAGTTGAACTTGGAATGTCGGGCTTGCGCGTGAACTATACCATGTCCAATGCTTCGTCTATTATTGTTTGGAAAGTAATTGCTGTTATTACATGACCCAAGAAAACATTTTGTGCCACATCAGTAGATGGACGGACATCACAACAGGCATGCTGACTGGATAAACATTTGAACCTAGCTATTATGAAGGAAATTTTGTATTGACAACAGTTTTAGATAGCAGGAGACGCCTAGCCTGCTCTGCCTCTGCTAGCTTATTTCTGGCTTCTTCCATCTCTTCTTTGGCTTGGGTGAAGAGAGCATCTGATTGCTCTTTTCGCTTCTTTAGGAACTCAGCTACATTCTCAAGGGCTGCTGCACACTTTCTTTCGGCCTTTACTAATGCCACGAGGACACGAACAGCTGACGACTCCACCTGGCTTGTGTGTAATCCAGCATCATCTCGGAATTTGCACCTTGTGTCTAATCTAGCATCGTTAGGGAACCGGAACCTTGTGTGTAATCCAGCCTCATTTTGGAAACATGATCTCGAGGTTGACCATACTTCCCTCCTCGCAGAACTGCATCCCGACATGAAGTTACTTTTTTAGATCAATACTCGAGCAACCTAGATCCATTTAGTAGAAGCCAGATAAATGTAACTCGGAGAAGTGAATTCAAAAGGAAAAATATATAAAACAGACTACAAGGTGAGAACACCCACTTCCTACATCAAGCTAAAACGAAAGCATTAGGACGATTAAGACTCTTCTTATTACACATCAAGAACACCACGCATAAGAGAAACAGAAACTACAACATATACGCATCAAGAACACGAGGCTACATGAAAGTAATTGAAAGGGTGTTACTTACCAAAGCTCGCTTTACGTGTTCGGTGCAGCTCCTCTTTAACTTGCCACGCCCTTGAAGATGTCCCGAATATCCCGTGTTTGGTCTTCATTGCTCCTCCGCATGTTCGCACTCGTGGTTTTAAAATCTCAACATGGCAAGAAAATATACTACTAGTAATACTCACAATCTTGTGGGCAACATTAAAGCACTCTGCCGCCATGTTAGAGCATCTCCAACAGAATCGCAACGCACGGCGCTTTAAAAAGAGTTTATCGTCTTTGAGATCGAGAAGTAGATAGAGTAGAGGATAGTTCTCAAAGATAGATAGATAAAAAGATAATTCAACTACCTCGTTGTTCGACTCCTCCTCGGTGATGTCCTCCTCCGACGCCCGATCAGAGGCGTGAAGATACCGATCGCCGCCGGATTCCTGCAGTGACGCTGCTCCTAGCCTCATGTTGAATTGAGCGTCCGCTGCTCCACGCTTGTCCTCGCGATAGGCGGCTCGCCCGCCTCCTCTTAGCCCTCTCCGCCTCCTTTGTGTGTAGAACTCGCGCTGCTGATGATGTCCTGCGGGAAGTGTTGGCGCCACAGTGCCATGGCTTCTCGCCCATCTCGGTGATGCCGAGACGGTGCTCCCGCCGTTGTCACGACAATCTTCGCCGGTGCTAAGCCACGCAGAGGCGCTGAGCTCCTGCGCCGCTTCCCCGCCGGCACGCTGGGGAAGTTCAATGTTCTATGAGGCCACCGAGTCGCCACGCCGCCGCGTCAGTCTGCTGGCGGCCTCGTTAAGCGTGTGTCGAAATTGCCGAGGCCGAGGCGCATCCCGCTGAACCGGATCTCGGCGGAGAAGCCGCCAGAGGGCGCGCGCGACGCCGCGGTATCCCTAAGTTTCGGCGACGCGGGCGGCATGGTGAGCGCGCGGCGAGGCTAAATGAGCGGGAGAGAGCGGTGGCAAGGCACAGAGCGGTGGGAGGGCGTTGATTTATAAAGCGCCACGGACGCCCCGCCAAAACTAGCGCACGCCCGGCCGCTTTTTCCCACGCGCGCGCGATCCTTTCCCGACGTCTTTGCTATCTCTACTCTCTTCTCTACTGTTACTAGCAAGAGGCCCATGCGTTGCATGGAACATCAAGATGCATTTATACGAGTTGTTTATCTTGTGGGAGACGAAGATGAACGAGGGAAGTCCTTATCTGCAAATGTGGAGAGGGGTGTGGGTATCTTTTAGCAAAATTGTCATAGTTTGCTTTCTATCCGTCAGATATAGATCAGACGGTCCATATTGCAGGATGGCAGGCACACCATCATCACCAACTCGGTTTTTTATAAGAGTAGGGATATTTATTATTTATCTCTATTTCCTTTACTGTCTACTTTTTTTTCTCTATACTTTTTTTCTTGCAATATAGGCCGTCCGATTTATATCCGATGATAGGAAGGAAACAAATGGGAATTTTGCAAAAGTACCCATACCCCTCTCCAGATTTGCAAATAAGGCCTTCCTCGCTCATCCTTTTCTCCCACAAGATAAACTGCTCATACAATGCATCTTGATGCGTGCAACGATGGGCATCTTGCTAGTTCTAAAACATTTCCATCATTTGCCACACTACTGGTTGCGTAAGAAAACCTCATCAAGCAGAGCGCGATACAGAGCGACGCACAATTACAAGCTGATATTCTGTTGGACAATGGAGGCTATAACCAATTACTTTTACGGAACAATAGCACCCGGAAATTTGAAGGGTAGGTATGAACAAAATTGAACTGCACATGTACCGCTAAGTGATTCAATACACACATTACCAATCGAGGAGGAGAACGATGGTCGCGGCGGCCTCGTGAGTCATGGTCGGCAACGAGAGTCGGTTCATTGTCCACGACGGTGGTACTTCTGCGCTTACGCGTCGGCTTCCGGAAGCAGATCCGAGACCGTGGAAGACGATGACGGGAAGAGGCTCCGTGTACGACGACGACGATGGACCGCTCAAAGGCGCGGCGACGAGGTCGCCGATGAGGCGAGATCGCTGCGTGGACGAAAAGCGCCGATGTAAAGTGGAGGAGCACGAAGGCTGCGGTGCCATGGAGAAGTCTATTTTATGGGGATAGAAAATGGGGAGTATTCAGTGTACTATCGTGGGTGTCGGGTGGGGTTGGCTGGATAGGGTGAACTCGGTTACGAAAACAGCCCCTACCAAGCGCCATCCGTAGGCCTGTTCAAGGCTATGATGGTAACTTCCCACCGCTCAATCAGGGTCGCGGAAGATTTTCCCACGACCTCAAAATTTTGTGACACCGACTCCCGTGTGGCGGTTGAGTGATTCGCTAAGCAACTAGCGAGTAGTAGTAGTAAACTCTGCATATTAGGTTTGACCAAGTCAAACTTCCTAAAGTTTGACCAAGTTTATAGAAAATATAAACATTTACCATAACAAATATGTATGATGTGAAAGTACATTCAATAATGAATCTAATGGTATTTATTTGTTATTGTATATGTTAATATTTTTGTTATAAGCTTTCGAGAGTTTACAAAACTTGACTTTGACCAATGCTAATACGCTGACTTAAATAAAAACAAAGGAGTACACATTTGTTTTCTTAGTTTGTAGTGAACTAATCATTTGTTGAAATTGTGAAATAAATATATTAGGCTATTGACTTCGAATGTAATGGTCTATACAATTCAATAGTTACAATCATTGTCGAATCCCAAGATGTATACAAGGTCTATAGTACTTCACAACATGCTCAAACTCACATAATCCCAGTCAAATGAGAATCTAAATGCATTTCATAGTTATTACTTTGTAGGATGCAACAAAAACAACCATAACTCTACATCAGCCATTAGAAGCAACATTTTGACATATCCCAATGTGTGAATGAAACGTGCAGAGAGAGCTTTTGAAGATGGAGCAGATAGGGTGGGAAAGATTGTATGTATGTGGACGAGAGAGTAGGAGACAAACCTAACGAGACAGAAGGAGAGAGATAGAGAGAGGAAGAAGTTAGGTCTGTGAGAAAGATGGAGACATGTAATATACGTGAGATGCGTGTGCATCTAGATTCTGTATACGTGGAAGGATAAGAGACAACATGTTTGATGAGAGAGCTAGAAAAACATGGACGAGAGGGGAAGGATCTCGTGGGTTGAGGGATTGACAATTTTGTGCGGGGGAGAGAGGGATTGGTAATTTTGTGCAAGAGAGAGAGAGAGAGAGGGTGGTAGGAGGAGTCACCCACCGTCGCACATCACCCTGCTTCCAAATGACCCCGCATTCTCTAGCGCGGTGTAGTCGCCGTCTTCGATCTGCTCGATGCCCTCTTTGAAGATTGAGGTGTTGTGCATGTTGGGGTGCAAAGAAGCACAAGCGAGAGTGGTCGCCGTATAACCTTGGATGGGGATGAATTGTGTGCTCGGGGGAGTGTGTGTGTGTGTGTGTGTGTGTGTTGTGCTGCGTGTGTCTCTGTGTGTGTGTGTGTGTGTGTGTGTTTGTATGTGTGTGTGAGAGAGAGAGAGATATATATTGAGAGAAAACAAACCTAAGGAGAGAAATGGGTATTCACAAAGAGATTGTGCGGGCCTTGAGGTGGGCAGGGGCCGGGTGAGGGTGTCAAAATGTGCGCGTTGATGCATCTGTTGCATGCAACCGTGCGAGGGACGGACGAATCGAGAGAGATGGTTGTTGTGTTACGGATGCTCCTCTCTCTCTCTCCCTCTCTCTCACACACACACACACAAGTAAACTAGAAGACCGTTCTCTCATGTATACACAATGTATCGGCATATCTGTCTATGTCTCACTCATGCATGATCATTTGCACATTCACACCTCTCTATGTCTCTATCACACGCACACCATCTTCACATTGCCCTTCCGCCACAACACACATATGGACACATACACACGTTCTCTCTCAGTCACACACACAAAATCAGTATTAAAAAAACTAGGGCGCACCTAAAACGTCCAAATCCAAATAAACACGAACTGGAGCTAAATTCAAATATATGGAAATATTGCAGTGTTAAGAACTTTCCGAGGAAAAAAAAGTTGAGTAATATTCGAGGATTGTTTTCACACACACAAAAAGGTTCGGTGGATGTCCTTCGAGCGCGACACGGTGACGCACCGTTCGATTGACCGCGCGGCCGCGGTTCACGCGCTTGCACAGGATTCCGTATCGTGGCTGCGGTACTAACTAATAAAAGCGCTGCCTAAGTCTAATGTTTACGTGTACTAGTACGGTTTCTTTTACGTTTGACCAACCTTATATAAAACTAAAGTAAGCTCCCACACGCGCACTCATCAATATGCCGCCGCCGCTGCGCATGCCGGCGCCCGCCGCTCCGCCAACAATTTCGCCCATCACCGCCATGTCGCCGCCATCCCTGTGCCATGAAGCCAAAGGCTCGCCCGCCACGCCGTCTCGCAGTCCCTCCTCGCGATGCCGCCGCTGCCAAGCACGCGAGCAGCTGGTGGAGCCGCGCCTATGCACGCAGCGCATAAAGAGGAGGACGAGCGCGTGCTCCAAAGACGCCGGGCGAGGAGGAACTAGCGTGTCATTGTCGCTCCGCCTGCGCGGAGGAGGCGCGCATGGTGGCTGTCGCGGCAGAAGCGGTCGCCTTGCCGAGCCCGCAAACCGGTGTGGACGCGAATCTACCTTCGAGACCTTGAATGCCACGTGGATCCCGCAATCTGATGGAGCACTTTGGGTCACCGACTCATGTGAGCCGCTTGATGCAACATGGATGGCTAGAAGGGCTTCTTCCACCTCTTCTGCCGTCTTCTTCCTTCGCTCCGTCGAACTTCTTTCACAAATCGACTGACCCAAATTATACTACTAGTACGAATGTATTAAGTACAGTAGGAACACGAAGATACGAGCACCAGTACCAACTACAAGAAGAACATTAGTAAGACATAGTACTAGTACTACTGTACGTACTAAAGAGTTCAAATAACGAGAAAGAACATACTAAACATAGTTCTGCTGGGGCCTCAAAGACAACACACCCTTGAAAATAAACTAAGCAACTAGTCCGCTTGACACCGCAGAGAACCAGCATGAGCGATGGCATCGCCACCTACTCGGAGTCCGAGTCCACGCCCTCGACTTCGCCCTCATCCTCTTCCTCTTCCTCGTCGCCGACGCTTTTGCTTGAACCGACACTGGGCTCGCTTCTTCATCCAACCCTTGTAGATATTTAAACAAAGGTAGGCATCCATTGTTGCGCATGTGATGTGATCTTCATCTAATGTCTTCGACTCCCATGCATGATGAAACTCGTGATGAGGTTTCTTCGCTTAGCGCATGAAGGATCAATCATGGCTGCTGCCGGGTCAGCATTGAAGGTTGAGAAGAGGACACCAGCTTGCCTTCTAGAGATCAAGGGCTGGCCTACAATAAGACCTATCCGACACAGTGACATCCCCTGCGTTCTTAAAGCCTACAAGAACGAATTTCACTCTTTTGTCCTTGAGGAAGTTCTTAAAATCCACGGCACTCAACGTCGGCATGGCATATGTGGTAGACCAAGAAAACGTTATGTACTCAAACCTGGATCACGTCGGGCTTCTTCCTCTCTTCGTCCTTTTGATCCTTCTCTCGTCCCAGGACTGTGGTGTACTCAACATCTAGCCCAGTGACCCACTCATCCGTTGAACTGTTGAACATGCGTAGGAAGCGAGCAAGCCATGCTTTCACCATCGCGGATCCACGTGTGTAGATGACAATGAACTGATCGCCGGTGATGGCTCTAACCTGGTACTCAGCGGCGACCATGTAAATTTGGGAGGCCATGGATTTTGGAGGAGGGTTAGGAAAAGTTGAACTGTTGTACTCCGCAAAAACTGGGAGCGAACTAAGGTGAAAGGACGGGACGACTGGGAGCGAACTGTTGTAAGGTAGTAGAAGACGGGGATGAGTAGGGCATGCGAACGGCGTGGGGTTGCTGGCTTGCCCAGTGGATAAACGGTTGCAAGCCCCCAAAGAGTTCTCGAGAACTATGCGGGACCCACTAGATGTCATGTCTACTAGACCCATATCGTAGGCCTGACGGTATAGTTTCTGCCTGTTCGCACGCCATGCCGCGCTGTGGATGTAACTTCACTTAATTCCGCCAATCGCGCCTCCCGACCTTCGCCTCCCTAGCGCGTCGGGCCCTTTGAGACTTCGACCGCTATAAATGAGCAATTTTTTGCCTACTCCGATGCATGATACTCCCTCTGGTCCTTTTACTCCCACAACCGCTTATGCGAGTGTTTGACCAAATTTATACTTTTTTGAACACCACCTTATATTAATTAACCAGCCACACCAAGACACTCATTCGACATAATATTCACCACACAGTATGATACGTTATTTACAAGAATACCATCTAATCTATTGTCAAAGCTATACTTAGCGATTAAATGTGCCACCTTATTGGCCGAACGGCTAATCTTTGACAATTGAAGATTGTTGATCAACTTCGAGATGCTCAACACTTTCATCTTCAGGTCACGCATAGTAGACCTGTCATAGTCCCCCGATGCAAGAGACGCTACCACAAAAGAGCAATCAGTCTCTAAAATTACAGGATTATGAAGAGAAATACATATGTAGAGACCGGCAATGCAAGCCCAAAGCTCCGCTTCCTCCATGCTTTGACAGGCATCAATGAAATCCCACGACCAAATTTATACTAAAAATATCAATATCTACAATACTGATTATAATGAGTATAAGAACTACGTTTTATAATTGAAAGCACAAGTGCTCCCTAGGTGGTTTTGGTAATTAATGTCAACATATCTCTTGTTGGACTAACACTTTTATCTAGTATGTTTCAGATAAGTTCAACAATGGAGTGGCATGGACAAAAGGATGTGGGAACTCCTTCAAGATGCTAAGGACAAAGGATTGGCTCAAGCTTCAAGCTCAAGACTCTTCATCTTATATTTTAGTGATCCAAGATCACATTGAGTCTATAGGAAAAGCCAATACTATCAAGAAGGGATGAGGTGTTGCTTAATGGGTTTCTTGCTCCACAAAGGCTTAGTGATATGCTCCAAAACCCTCAACTACTTTCCCACTTCCACACATATGACCTAAACCTAAAGTCAAACTCGGCCCCACCGATTCTTTCTATCCGGCGCCACCGAGTTCAGATGTCATAGCCACTGCCACAAACCCTAGGCAAATCGGTCTCACCGATAGGGATCTCGGTCTCACCGAGATGGGATTGTAATCTCTCTGTGTATGTCCATTACCAAAATCGGTCTCACCAAGTTTGTGCAATTGGTACTACCGAGATTACAATGCAAACTCTCTGGTTAACTTATTACCAAAATCGGTCCCACCGAGTTTGAGTAATCGGTCCCACCGAGTTTGCCTGACCAACTCTCTGGTTAGCTAATTACCAAAATCGGTCTCACCGAGTTAGTGTAATCGGTCTCACCGAGATTACGTTATGCCCTAACCCTAACCATATCGGTCCTACCGAGTTGCATGTCGGTCCCACCGAAAATCCTAACGGTCACTAGGTTTACTAAATCTGTCCGATCGAGTTTGTTGATTCGGTCCTACCGAGTTTGGTAAATTGTGTGTAACGGTAAGATTTTGTGTGGAGGCTATATATACCCCTCCACCTCCTCTTCATTCGTGGAGAGAGCCATCAGAACAAACCCACACTTCCACTTACCAGTTCTGAGAGAGAACCACCTACTCATGTGTTGAGGCCAAGATATTCCATTCCTACCATATGAATCTTGATCTCTAGCCTTCCCCAAGTTGCTTTCCACTCAAATCTTCTTTCCACCAGATCCAAATCCCATGAGAGAGAGTTGAGTGTTGGGGAGACTATCATTTGAAGCACAAGAGCAAGGAGTTCATCATCAACACACCATTTGTTACTTCTTGGAGAGTAGTGTCTCCTAGACTGGTTAGGTGTCACTTGGGAGCCTCCGACAAGATTGTGGAGTTGAACCAAGGAGTTTGTAAGGGCAAGGAGATCGCCTACTTCGTGAAGATCTACCGCTAGTGAGGCAAGTCCTTCGTGGGCGACGGCCATGGTGGGATAGACAAGGTTTCTTCTTCGTGGACCCTTCATGGGTGGAGCCTCCGTGGACTCACAAGAACTGCTACCCTTCGTGGGTTGAAGTCTCCATCAACGTGGATGTACAATAGCACCACCTATCGGAAACACGACAAAACATCCGTGTTCCAATTGCGCTTGAATCCTCCAAAACCCTTCCTTTACATTCTTGCAAGTTGCATGCTTTACTTTCCGCTGCTCATATACTCTTTGCATGCTTGCTTGTTATGTATTGTAAATGTTAAACTTGTGCCTAAACTCCGCTTAAACCTAAAGAAGTTAAAAACTGCAACTTTGGTACTTAGTGTCTAATCACCCCCCTCTAGACACCTCTTCTCAAGGTCCTACAAGTGGTATCAGAGCATTGGTCTCCATTGCTTTGGTTTAAACACCATTGGAGGAAGATGGATGAGTCTTCTTTGGGGAGTCTTAGACATAGAGTGCCTATACTTGATGGAGAGTATTTTCATGAGTGGAAAAATTAGATGCTTGTAATTTTCAATCAATATCATTTGAACAAGTACATTGCTAGCCCTTGTGCACCTTGTGTTGATCCTATGCATCCTACCCTTGATGAATCAATTGACATGACTAGGAATCTTAGAACCGTTAATCTTATCACTAGAGGCTTGCCTAGAAACTTAATTAGAAACTTGCCTACTCTTGAGTGTGCCTACACTATATGGAAATTTCTTGAGGAACGCTTTCCAAATTATTCCTTGAAAAATCTAGATGAAATTCTCCATAAGTCTATTGCCTTGAGTAAGATGAATACTAGTGATCCTATGTTTGGTGATCATCTATTTGAACTTACAAACCTTATGCGTGCCAAAGGAGATGTTGGAATTATTGGTGATATTATTTCCGAAGCTATAAGAATTCATAAGCAAGATCATTGTCAAACTCACTCTAACGAATTACCCTCTCTAGGACTTGATCCACCACATGATGATGTTGAACATGGATACTATGATGAGGATGATGATAGTGACTTCGATCTTGACGATGCAATGAGACATTTTGGTCTTATGGCAAATCTTCGGGATATATGTCGGAGGAAAGGAATGGGTTCTTGACAGTGGATGTACCGATCACATGACCGGAGATAAAGACATGTTTCATGAGCTTGCTGAAAATGATAGTCCTTGAAAGTATGTTACTTTCGGTGATAACTCAAAGGGTAAGGTGGTTGGCCTCGGTAAGGTGGCCATATGACATGATAGCTCCATTCAGAATGTTATGCTCGTTGAATCTCTTGGCTACAACTTACTTTCAAGATTCTAGACTTGCTGATTTCGGTTTCAATGTCCTATTTATCAAGTAGATTGCCAAGTGTTTCGTCGAGACAATCATAAAATGGTCTTTACTGGTATAATGAGAGGTGATCTTTACATTGTTGATTTCTCTAAAAGGCTCAACCTAAAACTTGCTTCATTGCTAAATCCTCAAAAGGTTGGTTATGGCATAGACGACTAGGTCACGCTGGCATGAGAAACCTTGACAAGCTTATTAAAGGGAATCATATCCTTGGTGTTAACGATGTCATATTTGATAAGGATAGACTTTGCAGTGCTTGTCAAGCAGGTAAACAGGTTGGAGGAAGGCATCTCGTGAAGAACATCATGACCACAAGGAGGCCACTTGAGCTACTTCACATGGATCTTTTTGGTCCCAACGCTTACAAGAGTCTCGGTGGAAATTCTTTTGGTCTAGTTATAGTTGATGATTTTTCAATATTTACATGGGTGTTCTTTCTCGATGATAAATCGCAGGTCTAAAAGATCTTCAAAAACTTCTCCACAAGGCTCAAAATCAGTTTGAAGTGAAGATCAAGAAGGTTCGCAGCGACAACGGAATGGAGTTCAAGAACGCAAACGTGGACACCTTTCTTGACGAAGAAGGGATTTCACACGAGTTCTCGGCTACGTACACACCTCAACAAAATGGAGTTGTTGAGAGGAAGAACCGGACGCTCATCGAAATGGCGAGAACGATGCTTGATGAGTACAAGACGCCGAAGCACTTTTGGGCAGAAGCGGTTGAGACAGCTTGTCATGCAAAAAATCGCTTGTATCTTCACAAGCTACTCGGCAAGACAGCATACGAGCTCCTCACAGGTAACAAACCCCAAGTTGGATACTTTCGAGTATTCGCCCAAAGTGCTACATTCTTGATAAGCATCGTCGCTCAAAATTTGCTCCTAAGTCTCATGAAGGTTTCCTACTAGGTTATGTCTCAAACTCTCACAGCTTACGTGTTCACAACAATTTCACCCGAAAGGTTGAAGAGACGGTAGATGTGAAGTTTGATGAATCTAACGGCTCGCAAGTAGAGCAATTGCCAATTGATGTAGGAGACAAAGATCCTTCGGAAGCAATCCAAGACTTTTCTATTGGCAAGGTCCGTCCAACGGAGGTGAAGGGGAGTACCTCGTCCGTCCAAGTGGAAGCTTCTACTTCACGACAAGGTGAACCAAGAGTTGATACGGAAGCATCCACAAGTGGAACACACCAAGATGAAGAAAACGAGGAAGTACATCAAGAACGTCAACAACCTCCTTCTCCACCACGACAAGAAAACGACAATGCCAACAATGAAGAAGATCAAGAAGAAGAAGAAGAACAAGATGAAGAAGATGTTCAACCAAGACCCAAGCAAAAGCTTTCACGAGTTCGAGCAAGAATTGCTAAAGACCATCCCGTAGAGCAAATCTACAATGATATTCAAACCGGGAGAATCACTCGCTCTAAAACTCATTTAGCTAACTTTTGTGAAAACTATTCTTTCATCTCTAGCATTGAACCTATGAAGGTCGAAGAAGCATTGGAAGATCTGGATTGGATAAATGCTATGCATGAAGAGCTACACAACTTTGAGACAAACCAAGTTTGTACATTGGTTGAGAAGCCCGACAACAACCACAACATCATCGGTACCAAATGGGTGTTTCGCAACAAGCAAGATGAGGATGGACAAGTAGTTCGCAACAAAGCATGTCTCGTCGCCCAAGGCTACACACAAGTCGAAGGTATGGACTATGGTGAGACTTATGCTGCCGTTGCTAGACTTGAATCCATTCGCATCTTACTTGCCTATGCTAATCACCATGATATCACCTTATACCAAATGGACATTAAAAGTGCTTTTCTAAATGGTGAAATAGAGGAGGAAGTTTATGTTAAACAACTTCCTGACTTTATCAGTCCTAAGAAACCCAATCATGTTTACAAACTTCACAAAGCTCTTTATGGTCTTAAACAAGCTCCTAGAGCTTGGTATAAATGCTTGACCAAGTTTCTTCTTGAAAAGGGATTTGAAATTGGGAAAATTGATTCCACACTTTTTACTAAAAGGGTTAATGGAGAATTATTTGTATGCCAAATTTATGTTGATGATATCATATTTGGATCAACTAACCCTCATTTTAGTGAGAAGTTTGGAAAGCTAATGTCGGAGAAGTTTGAGATGTCAATGATGAGTGAACTCAAATTCTTTCTTGGGTTGCAAATCAAGCAAACTAAGGAAGGTACTTTTGTCTCTCAAACGAAGTACACTAAGGACTTATTCAAGAAGTTCAATATGCAAGAGTGCAAAGGTATGTCTACACCCATGCCTACTAGTGGACATCTTGATTTGACCAAAGATGGTAAACCGGTTGACCAAAAGGTTTATCGCTCTATGATTGGTTCATTGTTATACCTATGTGCTTCACGTCCCGATATTATGCTAAGTGTATGCATGTGTGCAAGATATCAAGCTGCTCCTAAAGAATGTCATCTTAAGGCCGTAAAAAGGATAGTGAGATACTTAATTCATACACCAAATTTTGGCATTTGGTATCCTTGAAGGAAATATGCCCTAGAGGCAATAATAAAGTTATTATTTATTTCCTTATATCATGATAAATGTTTATTATTCATGCTAGAATTGTATTAACCGGAAACATAATACATGTGTGAATACATAGACAAACATAGTGTCACTAGTGTGCCTCTACTTGACTAGCTCGTTGAATCAAAGATGGTTAAGTTTCCTAGCCATAGACATGAGTTGTCATTTGATTAACGGGATCACATCATTAGAAGAATGATGTGATTGACATGACCCATTCTGTTAGCCTAGCACTTGATCGCTTAGTATGTTGCTATTGCTTTCTTCATGACTTATACATGTTCCTGTAACTATGAGATTATGCAACTCCGCCACCGGAGGAACACTTTGGTGCTACCAAACGTCACAACGTGAATCGGGTGATTATAAAGGAGTACTACAGGTGTCTCCAAAGGTACATGTTGGGTTGGCGATTTCGAGATTAGGTTTTGTCACTCCGATTGCTCGGAGAGGTATCTCTGGCCCTCTCGGTAATGCACATCATATAAGCCTTGCAAGCATTGCAACTAATAAGTTAGTTAAGAGATGATGTATTACGGAACGAGTAAAGAGACTTGCCGGTAACGAGATTGAACTAGGTATTGATACCGACGATCGAATCTCGGGCAAGTAACATACCGATGACAAAGGGAACAAAGTATGTTGTTATGAGGTTTGACCGATAAAGATCTTCAGAGAATATGTAGGAGCCAATATGGGCATCCAGGTTCCGCTATTGGTTATTGACCAAGAATAGTTCTAGGTCATGTCTACATAGTTCTCGAACCCGTAGGGTCCGCACGCTTAAGGTTTCGATGATGCTTATATTATGAGTTTATGAGTTTTGATGTACCGAAGGAGTTCGGAGTCCCGGATGAGATCGGGACATGACGAGGAGTCTCGAAATGGCCGAGACGTAAAGATCGATATATTGGACGACTATATTCGAGTTCGGAAAGGTTCCAATGATTCGGTATTTTTCGAGTACCGGGAGTTACGGGAATACGGGGAAGAGTATTGGGCCTTAATGGGCCTTAGTGGAAGGGAGCCGGAGGTGGCGCGCCCCTCCCAAGCCCAGTCCGAATTGGACAAGGGGTTAGGGCGCAGCCCCCTCTCCCTTCCTTCTCCACTTCCCCTTTCCCCTTCTCCTAGTTGGACTAGGAAGAAGGAGTCCTACTCCTGTGGGAGTAGGACTCCCTTGGCGCCCTCCTCCTAGGGCCGGCCTCCTCCTCCCTCCTCCTTTATATACGGGGCAGGGGGCACCCCATGACACACAAGTTGATCTACGGATCGTTCCTTAGCCGTGTCGGTGCCCCCTCCACCATATTCCACTTCGGTCATATCGTCAGAGAGCTTAGGCGAAGCCCTGCGCGGAGAAGTCATATCGTCATGAGCTTAGGCGAAGCCCCGCGCCGGTGGAGCATCAACATCGCCACCACGCCGTCGTCTTGACGGAACTCATCCCCGATACTTTGCTGGATCGGAGTCCGGGATCGCCATCGAGCTGAACGTGTGCGAGAACTCGGAGGTGCCGTGACGCTCGGTGCTTGGATCGGTCGGATCGTGAAGACGCACGACTACATCAACCGCGTTGTTATAACGCCTCGCTTTCGGTCTCACGAGGGTACGTGGACGGACACTCTCCCCTCTCGCTGCTATGCCATCACCATGGTCTTGCGTGTTCGTGGGAAATTTTTGAAATTACTACGCTCCCCAACAGTGGTATCGAGCCTGGTTTTATGCGCTGATGTCATGTGCACGAGTAGAACACAAGTGAGTTGTGGGCGATACAAGTCATACCGCCTACCAGCATGTCATACTTTGGTTCAGGGGTATTGTGAGATGAAGCGCCCGGACCGACATTACGCAGACGCTTACGCGAGACTGGTTTCACCGCCCGAGCACTCGTTGCTTAAAGGTGACCGCGGTGTCTCTCTCTCTCACTTTAGTTGAACCGAGTATGACTACGCCCGTCCTTGAGAAGGTTAAAACGGAGTCTATTTGACAAACTATCGCTGTGGTTTTGATGCGTAGGTAAGAACGGTTCTTGCTCAGCCCGTAGCAGCCACGTAAAACTTGCAACAACAAAGTAGAGGACGCCTAACTTGTTTTTGCAGGGCATGTTGTGATATGATGTGGTCAAGACGTGATGCTATATTTTATTGTATGAGATGATCATGTTTTGTAACCGAAGTTATCGGCAATCGGCAGGAGCCATATGGTTGTCGCATTATTGTATGAAATGCAACGCCATGTAATTGCTTTACTTTATCACTAAGCAAAGAGCGATAGTCGAGAAGCAATAGTTGGCGAGACGACAACGATGCTACGATGGAGATCAAGGTGTCGCTACGCGTGACGATGGTGATCATGACGGTGCTTGGCGATGGAGATCACAAGCACAAGATGATGATGACCATATCATATCACTTATATTGATTGCATGTGATGTTTATCCTTTATGCATCTTATCTTGCTTTGATTGACGGTAGCATTATAAGATGATCTCTCACTAAAATTATCAAGAAGTGTTCTCCACGAGTATGCACCGCTGCCAAAGTTCGAGTACCCGCACACCACGTGATGATCGGGTGTGATAAGTTCTACGTCCATCTACAACGGTGCAAAACAGTTGCACACGCGAATACTCAGTTAAACTTGACGAGCCTAGCATATAACAGATATGGCCTCGAACACGGAGACCGAAGGTCGAGCGTGAATCATATAGTAGATATGATCAACATAGTGATGTTCACCATTGAAACTACTCCATCTCACGTGATGATCGGACATGGTTTAGTTGATTTGATCACGCAATCACTTAGATGACTAGAGAGATGTCTATCTAAGTGGGAGTTCTTAAGTAATATGATTAATTGAACTTTAATTTATCATGAACTTAGTCCCGTAGTATTTTGCAAATTATGTTGTAGATCAATAACTCGCGTTGTTGCTTCCCTATGTTTGTTGCTTTCATATGTTTATTTTGATATGTTCCTAGAGAAAATTGTATTGAAAGATGTTAGTAGCAATGATGCGGATTGGATCCGTGATCCGAGGTTTATCCTCATTGCTGCAGAAGAATTATGTCCTTAATGCACCGCTAGGTGATGACCTATTGCAGGAGCAGATGCGACGTTATGAACGCTTTGGCTAGCTCAATATGAGCAGATATGACGTTATGAACGCTTGGCTAGCTCAATATGATGACTACTTGATAGTTTAGTGCACCATGCTTAACGGCTTAGAATCGGGACTTCAAAGACGTTTTGAACGCCATGGACCATATGAGATGTTCCAGAATTGAAGTTAATATTTTAAGCAAATACCCGAGTTGAGAGATATGAAGTCTCCAACAAGTTCTATAGCTAAAAGATGGAGGAGAATCGCTCAACTAGTGAGCATGTGCTCAGATTGTCCGAGTACTTCAATCACTTGAATCAAGTGGGAGTTAATCTTCCGATAAGATAGTGATTGACAGAATTCTCTAGTCACCATCACTAAGTTAGTAGAACTTCGTGATGAACTACAAGATGCAAGGGATGACGAAAAAGATTCTCGAGCTCTTCGCGATGCTAAAATCGGCGAAGGTAGAAATCAAGAAAAACATCAAGTGTTGATGGTTGACAAGACTATTAGTCTCAAGGAAAATGGCAAAGGGAAGAAGGGAACTTCAAAAGGAACGGCAAGCAAGTTGTTGCTCGAGTGAAGAAGCCCAAGTCTAGACCTAAGCTTGAGACCGAGTACTTTTGCTGCAATGGAACTGGTCACCGGAAGCGGAACTACCCTGAATATTTGTTGGATAAGAAGGATGGCAAAGTGAACAAGGTTATATTTGATATACAGGTTATTGATGTGTACCTTACTAGTGTTTATAGTAGCCCCTGAGTATTTGATACTGTTCGGTTGCTAAGATTAGTAACTCAAATAGGAGTTACGAATAAACAGAGACTAGTTGAAGGGAAGTGACGATGAGTGTTGGAAGTAGTTCCAAGATTGATATGATCATCATCGCACACTCCCTATACTTTCGGGATTAGTGTGGAACCTAAATAAGTGTTATTTGGTGTTGAGCATAAATATGATTTGATCATGTTTATTGCAATACTGTTATTCATTTAAGTAAGAGAATAAATTGTTGTTCTGCTTACATGAATAAAACCTTATATGGTTACACACCCAATGAAAATGGTTCATTGGATCTCGATCATAGTGATACACATATTCATAATATTGAAACCAAAAGATGCAAAGTTAATAATGATAGTGCAACTTATTTGTGGCAATCGCCGCTTAGGTCATATTATGTAAAGCGCATGAAGAAACTCCATGCTAATGGGATTTTGGAATCACTTGATTATGAATCACTTGATGCTTAAGAACCATGCCTTATGGGCAAGATGACTAAAGACTCGCTTCTCCTAACAATGGAGCGAGCAACCGACTTATTAGAAATAATACATACCGATGTATGCGATCCAATGAGTGTTAAGGTTCGCGGCAGTATCGTTATTTTCGACCTTCACAGATAATTTGAGCAGATATGGGTATATCTACTTGATGAAACATAAGTCCGAAATAGTTGAAAGGTTCAAAGAATTTCAGAGTGAAGTGAAAAAATCATCGTGACAAGAAAATAAAGGTTTCTACGATCTGATCGTGGAGACAAATATTTGAGTTACGAGTTTGGTCTTCAATTAAAACAATGTGAAATAGTTTCACAAATTCATGCCACCTGGAACACCACATCATAATGGTGTGTCCGAACGTCATAACCGTACTTTATTTTGATATGGTGCGATCAATGATGTCTCTTACCGATTTACCAATATCGTTTTGGGGTTATGCATTAGAGACAGCTGCATTCACGTTTAATAGGGCACCATCTAAACCGCTGAGATGACACCGTATGAACTATGGTTTAGCAAGAAACCTAAGTCGTCGCTTTCTTAAAGTTTGAGTTGTGATGCTTATGTGAAAAGTTTTCACCGATAAGCTCGAACCCAAATCGGAGAAGTGCGTCTTCATAGAATACCCAAAGGTAACTATTGGGTACACCTTCTATCACAGATCCGAAGGCAAGTTTTTCGTTGTTAAGATGGATCCTTTCTAGAGAAGAAGTTTCTCTCGAAAGAAGTGAGTGGGAGGAAAGTAGAAACTTGATGAGGTAATTGTACCTTCTCCTTATTGAAAAGTAGTTCATCACGAAATTAGTTCCAAAGATTCCTACACCAATTAGTGAAGGAAGTTAATGATGATGATCATGAAACTTCAGATCAAGTTGTTACCAAACCTCGTGGGTCTTCCAGATAAGATCCGCACTGAGAGTGGTACGGTAATCGTGTTCGGAAATCATGTTACTAGACCATGATGAACCTACAAACTATGAGGAAGCGATGATGAGCCCAGATTCGCGAAATGGCTTGAGGCCATGAAATCTGAGATGGGATCCATGTATGAGAACAAAGTATGGACTATGATGGAGTTGCTCGATGATCGGCAAGCCATATTATATAAATGGATCTTCAAGAGGAAGACAGATGCTTGATAGTAGTATTACTATCTACAAAGCTCGACTTGTCGTAGAAAGGTTTTCGACAAGTTCAAGGTGTTGACTACAATGAGATTTACTCAATCAGTAGCGATGCTTATGTCTGTCCGAATCATGTTAGCAATCGCCACATTTTATGAAATCTGCAAATGGATGTCAAAACTACATTCTTTAATGGATTTATTAAAGAAGAGTTGTATATGATGCAACCGAAGGTTTTGTCAATCCTAAAGGAGCTAACAAAATGTGCAAGCTCCAAATGATCCATCTATGGACTGGTGCAAGCATCTCGGAGTTGGAATATACGCTTTGATAAGTTGATCAAAGTATATAGTTTTATACTGAGACTTTTGGTGAAGCTCGTATTTACTAGAAAGTGAGTGGGAGCACTACAACATTTCGATAAGTATATGTGAATGACATATTGTAGATCGGAAATAATGTAGAATTATTCTGCAAAGCATAAAGGAGTGTTTGAAAGGAGTTTTTCAAAGAAAGACCTCGGTGAAGCTGCTTACATATTGAGCATCAAGATCTATAGAGATAGATCAAGACGCTTGATAAATTTTTTCAATAAATATATACCTTGTCAAGATTTTGAAGTAGTTCAAAAATGGAACAGTCAAAGAAAAGTTCTTGCCTGTGTTGCAAAGGTGTGAAATTGAGTAAGACTCAAATCCCACCACGGCAGAAAATAGAAAAGAGAATGAAAGTCATTCCCTATGCCTCACCATAGGTTCTATAAAGTATGCTATGCTATGTACTGCACCTATTGTATACCTTGCTCTGAATTTGGCAAGGAGTACAATGGTAATCTAGGAGTAGATCATCGGACATTGGTCAAGAACATCCTTAGTGAGGACTAAGGAAATATTTCTCAATTATGGAGGTGATAAAAGGCCCGTCAGAAAGAGTTACATCGATGCAAGCATTTTACACTAATCCAGATGACTCTAAGTCTCAATCTGGATACATATTGAAAGTGGGAGCAATTAGCTAGAGTAGCTCCAAGCGAGCATTGTAGACATAGAATATTTGCAAAATAGATACGGCTCTAAATGTGACAGACCGCTGACTAAGCTTCTCTCACGAGCAAAACATGATCATACCTTAGTACTCTTTGGGTGTTAATCACATAGCGATGTGAACTAGATTATTGACTCTAGTAAACCCTTTGGGTGTTGGTCACATGACGATGTGAACTATGGGTGTTAATCACATACGATGTGAATATTAGTGTTGAATCACATGATGATGTGAACTAGATTATTGACTCTAGTGCAAGTGGGAGATCAAGGAAATATGCCCTAGAGGCAATAATAAAGTTATTATTTATTTCCTTATATCATGATAAATGTTTATTATTCATGCTAGAATTGTATTAACCGGAAACATAATACATGTGTGAATACATAGACAAACATAGTGTCACTAGTGTGCCTCTACTTGACTAGCTCGTTGAATCAAAGATGGTTAAGTTTCCTAGCCATAGACATGAGTTGTCATTTGATTAACGGGATCACATCATTAGAAGAATGATGTGATTGACATGACCCATTCTCGTTAGCCTAGCACTTGATCGCTTAGTATGTTGCTATTGCTTTCTTCATGACTTATACATGTTCCTGTAACTATGAGATTATGCAACTCCGCTTAACGGAGGAACACTTTGGTGCTACCAAACGTCACAACGAATCGGGTGATTATAAAGGAGTACTACAGGTGTCTCCAAAGGTACATGTTGGGTTGGCGATTTTGAGATTAGGTTTTGTCACTCCGATTGTCTGGAGAGGTATCTCTGGGCCCTCTCGGTAATGCACATCATATAAGCCTTGCAAGCATTGCAACTAATAAGTTAGTTAAGAGATGATGTATTACAGAACGAGTAAAGAGACTTGCCGGTAACGAGATTGAACTAGGTATTGGATACCGACGATCGAATCTCGCAAGTAACATACCGATGACAAAGGGAACAAAGTATGTTGTTATGCGGTTTGACCGATAAAGATCTTCAGAGAATATGTAGGAGCCAATATGGGCATCCAGGTTCCGCTATTGGTTATTGACCAAGAATAGTTCTAGGTCATGTCTACATAGTTCTCGAACCCGTAGGGTCCGCACGCTTAAGGTTTCGATGATGCTTATATTATGAGTTTATGAGTTTTGATGTACCAAGGAGTTCGAGTCCCGGATGAGATCGGGGACATGACGAGGAGTCTCAAATGGCCGAGACGTAAAGATCGATATATTGGACGACTATATTCGAGTTCGGAAAGGTTCCAATGATTCGGTATTTTTCGAGTACCGGGAGTTACGGGAATACGGGAAGAGTATTGGGCCTTAATGGGCCTTAGTGGGAAGGAGCAGAGGAGGTGGCGCGCCCTCCCAAGCCCAGTCCGAATTGGACAAGGGGTTAGGGCGCAGCCCCTCTCCTTCCTTCTCCACTTCCCCCTTTCCCCTTCTCCTAGTTGGACTAGGAAGAAGGAGTCCTACTCCGGGGGGAGTAGGACTCCCCTGCGCGCCTCCTCCTAGGGCCGGCCTCCTCCTCCCTCCCTCCTTTATATACTGGGGGGGGCACCCATGACACACAAGTTGATCTACGGATCGCCCTTAGCCGTGTGCGGTGCCCCTCCACCATATTCCACTTCGTCATATCGTCAGAGAGCTTAGGCGAAGCCTGCTACCGAGAAGTCATATCGTCATGAGCTTAGGCGAAGCCCTGCGCCGGTGGAGCATCAACATCGCTACCACGCCGTCGGTTGACGGAACTCATCCCGATACTTTGCTGGATCGGAGTCCGGGATCGCCATCGAGCTGAACGTGTGCAGAACTCGGAGGTGCCGTGACGCTCGGTGCTTGGATCGGTCGGATCGTGAAGACGCACGACTACATCAACCGCGTTGTTATAACGCTTCGCTTTCGGTCACGAGGGTACGTGGACGGACACTCTCCCTCTCGTTGCTATGCCATCACCATGGTCTTGCGTGTTCGTGAGGAAATTTTTGAAATTACTACGCTCCCCAACAAAGGGTATCGAGCCTGGTTTTATGCGCTTGATGTCATGTGCACGAGTAGAACACAAGTGAGTTGTGGGCGATACAAGTCATACCGCCTACCAGCATGTCATACTTTGGTTCAGGGGTATTGTGAGATGAAGCGCCCGACCGACATTACGCCAGACGCTTACGCGAGACTGGTTTCACCGCCCGAGCACTCGTTGCTTAAAGGTGACCGCGGGTGTCTGCTCTCTCACTTTAGTTGAACCGAGTATGACTACGCCCGTCCTTGAGAAGGTTAAACGGAGTCTATTTGACAAACTATCGCTGTGGTTTTGATGCGAGGTAAGAACGGTTCTTGCTCAGCCCGTAGCAGCCACGTAAAACTTGCAACAACAAAGTAGAGGACGCCTAACTTGTTTTTGCAGGCATGTTGTGATATGATGTGGTCAAGACGTGATGCTATATTTTATTGTATGAGATGATCATGTTTTGTAACCGAAGTTATCGGCAATCGGCAGGAGCCATATGGTTGTCGATTATTGTATGAAATGCAACGCCATGTAATTGCTTTACTTTATCACTAAGCAAAGAGCGATAGTCGAGAAGCAATAGTTGGCGAGACGACAACGATGCTACGATGGAGATCAAGGTGTCGCTACGGTGACGATGGTGATCATGACGGTGCTTCGGCGATGGAGATCACAAGCACAAGATGATGATGACCATATCATATCACTTATATTGATTGCATGTGATGTTTATCCTTTATGCATCTTATCTTGCTTTGATTGACGGTAGCATTATAAGATGATCTCTCACTAAAATTATCAAGAAGTGTTCTCCTCGAGTATGCACCGCTGCCAAAGTTCGAGTACCCGCACACCACGTGATGATCGGGTGTGATAAGTTCTACGTCCATCTACAACGGTGCAAAACAGTTGCACACGCGAATACTCAGTTAAACTTGACGAGCCTAGCATATAACAGATATGGCCTCGAACACGGAGACCGAAAGGTCGAGCGTGAATCATATAGTAGATATGATCAACATAGTGATGTTCACCATTGAAACTACTCCATCTCACGTGATGATCGGACATGGTTTAGTTGATTTGATCACGCAATCACTTAGATGACTAGAGAGATGTCTATCTAAGTGGGAGTTCTTAAGTAATATGATTAATTGAACTTTAATTTATCATGAACTTAGTCCCGGTAGTATTTTGCAAATTATGTTGTAGATCAATAACTCGCGTTGTTGCTTCCCTATGTTTGTTGCTTTCATATGTTTATTTTGATATGTTCCTAGAGAAAATTGTATTGAAAGATGTTAGTAGCAATGATGCGGATTGGATCCGTGATCCGAGGTTTATCCTCATTGCTGCGCAGAAGAATTATGTCCTTAATGCACCGCTAGGTGATGACCTATTGCAGAGCAGATGCGACGTTATGAACGTTTGGCTAGCTCAATATGAGCGAATACGACGTTATGAACGCTTGGCTAGCTCAATATGATGACTACTTGATAGTTTAGTGCACCATGCTTAACGGCTTAGAATCGGGACTTCAAAGACGTTTTGAACGCCATGGACCATATGAGATGTTCCAGAATTGAAGTTAATATTTTAAGCAAATACCCGAGTTGAGAGATATGAAGTCTCCAACAAGTTCTATAGCTAAAAGATGGAGGAGAATCGCTCAACTAGTGAGCATGTGCTCAGATTGTCTCGAGTACTTCAATCACTTGAATCAAGTGGGAGTTAATCTTCCAGATAAGATAGTGATTGACAGAATTCTCTAGTCACCATCACTAAGTTAGTAGAACTTCGTGATGAACTACAAGATGCAAGGGATGACGAAAAAGATTCTCGAGCTCTTCGCGATGCTAAAATCGCGAAGGTAGAAATCAAGAAAACATCAAGTGTTGATGGTTGACAAGACTATTAGTCTCAAGGAAAATGGCAAAGGGAAGAAGGGAACTTCAAAAGGAACGGCAAGCAAGTTGTTGCTCGAGTGAAGAAGCCCAAGTCTAGACCTAAGCTTGAGACTGAGTACTTTTGCTGCAATGGAACTGGTCACTGGAAGCGGAACTACCCCTGAATATTTGTTGGATAAGAAGGATGGCAAAGTGAACAAGGTTATATTTGATATACAGGTTATTGATGTGTACCTTACTAGTGTTTATAGTAGCCCCGAGTATTTGATACTGCTCGGTTGCTAAGATTAGTAACTCAAATAGGAGTTACGAATAAACAGAGACTAGTTGAAGGGAAGTGACGATGAGTGTTGGAAGTAGTTCCAAGATTGATATGATCATCATCGCACACTCCCTATACTTTCGGGATTAGTGTGGAACCTAAATAAGTGTTATTTGGTGTTGAGCATAAATATGATTTGATCATGTTTATTGCAATACGGTTATTCATTTAAGTAAGAGAATAAATTGTTGTTCTGCTTACATGAATAAAACCTTATATGGTTACACACCCAATGAAAATGGTTCATTGATCTCGATCATAGTGATACACATATTCATAATATTGAAACCAAAAGATGCAAAGTTAATAATGATAGTGCAACTTATTTGTGGCAATCGCCGCTTAGGTCATATTGGTGTAAAGCGCATGAAGAAACTCCATGCTAATGGGATTTTGGAATCACTTGATTATGAATCACTTGATGCTTATGTAACCATGCCTTATGGGCAAGATGACTAAAGACTCGCTTCTCCTAACAATGGAGCGAGCAACCGACTTATTAGAAATAATACATACTGATGTATGCGATCCAATGAGTGTTAAGGTTCGCGGCAGGTATCGTTATTTTCTGACCTTCACAGATAATTTGAGCAGATATGGGTATATCTACTTGATGAAACATAAGTCTGAAATAGTTGAAAGGTTCAAAGAATTTCAGAGTGAAGTGAAAAAATCATCGTGACAAGAAAATAAAGGTTTCTACGATCTGATCGTGGAGACAAATATTTGAGTTACGAGTTTGGTCTTCAATTAAAACAATGTGAAATAGTTTCACAAATTCATGCCACCTGGAACACCACATCATAATGGTGTGTCCGAACGTCATAACCGTACTTTATTTTGATATGGTGCGATCAATGATGTCTCTTACCGATTTACCAATATCGTTTTGGGGTTATGCATTAGAGACAACTGCATTCACGCTTAATAGGGCACCATCTAAACCGCTGAGATGACACCGTATGAACTATGGTTTAGCAAAGAAACCTAAGCTGTCGTTTCTTAAAGTTTGAGTTGTGATGCTTATGTGAAAAAGTTTTCACCGATAAGCTCGAACCCAAATCGGAGAAGTGCGTCTTCATAGAATACCCAAAGGTAACTATTGGGTACACCTTCTATCACAGATCCGAAGGCAAGTTTTTCGTTGTTAAGATGGATCCTTTCTAGAGAAGAAGTTTCTCTCGAAAGAAGTGAGTGGGAGGAAAGTAGAAACTTGATGAGGTAATTGTACCTTCTCCCTTATTGAAAAGTAGTTCATCACGTAAATTAGTTCCAAAGATTCCTACACCAATTAGTGAAGGAAGTTAATGATGATGATCATGAAACTTCAGATCAAGTTGTTACTAAACCTCGTAGGTCTTCCAGAATAAGATCCGCACTGAGTGGTACGGTAATCGTGTTCGGAAATCATGTTACTAGACCATGATGAACCTACAAACTATGAGGAAGCGATGATGAGCCCAGATTCGCGAAATGGCTTGAGGCCATGAAATCTGAGATGGGATCCATGTATGAGAACAAAGTATGGACTATGATGGAGTTGCTCGATGATCGGCAAGCCATATTATATAAATGGATCTTCAAGAGGAAGATGATGCTTGATAGTAGTATTACTATCTACAAAGCTCGACTTGTCGAGAAAGGTTTTCGACAAGTTCAAGGTGTTGACTACAATGAGATTTACTCAACTCAGAAGCGATGCTTATGTCTGTCCGAATCATGTTAGCAATCGCCACATTTTATGAAATCGCAAATGGATGTCAAAACTACATTCTTTAATGGATTTATTAAAGAAGAGTTGTATATGATGCAACCGAAGGTTTTGTCAATCCTAAAGGAGCTAACAAAATGTGCAAGCTCCAAATGATCCATCTATGGACTGGTGCAAGCATCTCGGAGTTGGAATATACGCTTTGATAAGTTGATCAAAGTATATAGTTTTATACAGACTTGCGGTGAAGCCTGTATTTACTAGAAAGTGAGTGGGAGCACTACAACATTTCTGATAAGTATATGTGAATGACATATTGTAGATCGGAAATAATGTAGAATTATTCTGCAAAGCATAAAGGAGTGTTTGAAAGGAGTTTTTCAAAGAAAGACCTCGGTGAAGCTGCTTACATATTGAGCATCAAGATCTATAGAGATAGATCAAGACGCTTGATAAATTTTTTCAATAAATATATACCTTGTCAAGATTTTGAAGTAGTTCAAAAATGGAACAGTCAAAGAAAAGTTCTTGCCTGTGTTGCAAAGGTGTGAAATTGAGTAAGACTCAAATCCCGACCACGGCAGAAAATAGAAAAGAGAATGAAAGTCATTCCCTATGCCTCACCATAGGTTCTATAAAGTATGCTATGCTATGTACTGCACCTATTGTATACCTTGCTCTGAATTTGGCAAGGAGTACAATGGTAATCTAGGAGTAGATCATCGGACATTGGTCAAGAACATCCTTAGTGAGGACTAAGGAAATATTTCTCAATTATGGAGGTGATAAAAGGCCCGTCAGAAAGAGTTACATCGATGCAAGCATTTTACACTAATCCAGATGACTCTAAGTCTCAATCTGGATACATATTGAAAGTGGGAGCAATTAGCTAGAGTAGCTCCGCAAGCGAGCATTGTAGACATAGAATATTTGCAAAATAGATACGGCTCTAAATGTGATGCACTGCTGACTAAGCTTCTCTCACGAGCAAAACATGATCATACCTTAGTACTCTTTGGGTGTTAATCACATAGCGATGTGAACTAGATTATTGACTCTAGTAAACCCTTTGGGTGTTGGTCACATGACGATGTGAACTATGGGTGTTAATCACATACGATGTGAATATTAGTGTTGAATCACATGATGATGTGAACTAGATTATTGACTCTAGTGCAAGTGGGAGACTGAAGGAAATATGCCCTAGAGGCAATAATAAAGTTATTATTTATTTCCTTATATCATGATAAATGTTTATTATTCATGCTAGAATTGTATTAACCGGAAACATAATACATGTGTGAATACATAGACAAACATAGTGTCACTAGTGTGCCTCTACTTGACTAGCTCGTTGAATCAAAGATGGTTAAGTTTCCTAGCCATAGACATGAGTTGTCATTTGATTAACGGGATCACATCATTAGAAGAATGATGTGATTGACATGACCCATTCTCGTTAGCCTAGCACTTGATCGCTTAGTATGTTGCTATTGCTTTCTTCATGACTTATACATGTTCCTGTAACTATGAGATTATGCAACTCCGCTTACGGAGGAACACTTTGGTGCTACCAAACGTCACAACGAATCGGGTGATTATAAAGGAGTACTACAGGTGTCTCCAAAGGTACATGTTGGGTTGGCGATTTCGAGATTAGGTTTTGTCACTCCGATTGTCGGAGAGGTATCTCTGGCCCTCTCGGTAATGCACATCATATAAGCCTTGCAAGCATTGCAACTAATAAGTTAGTTGCGAGATGATGTATTACGAACGAGTAAAGAGACTTGCCGTAACGAGATTGAACTAGGTATTGGATACCGACGATCGAATCTCGGCAAGTAACATACCGATGACAAAGGGAACAAAGTATGTTGTTATGCGGTTTGACCGATAAAGATCTTCAGAGAATATGTAGGAGCCAATATGGGCATCCAGGTTCCGCTATTGGTTATTGACCAAGAATAGTTCTAGGTCATGTCTACATAGTTCTCGAACCCGTAGGGTCCGCACGCTTAAGGTTTCGATGATGCTTATATTATGAGTTTATGAGTTTTGATGTACCGAAGGAGTTCGAGTCCCGGATGAGATCGGGGACATGACGAGGAGTCTCGAAATGGCCGAGACGTAAAGATCGATATATTGGACGACTATATTCGAGTTCGGAAAGGTTCCAATGATTCGGTATTTTTCGAGTACCGGGAGTTACGGGAATACGGGAAGAGTATTGGGCCTTAATGGGCCTTAGTGGAAGGGAGCCAGGAGGTGGCGCGCCCTCCCAAGCCCAGTCCGAATTGGACAAGGGGTTAGGGCGCAGCCCCTCTCCTTCCTTCTCCACTTCCCCTTTCCCCTTCTCCTAGTTGGACTAGGAAAGAAGGAGTCCTACTCCCGGTGGGAGTAGGACTCCCTGGCGCGCCTCCTCCTAGGGCCGGCCTCCTCCTCCCTCCCTCCTTTATATACGGGGCAGGGGCACCCCATGACACACAAGTTGATCTACGGATCGCCCTTAGCCGTGTGCGGTGCCCCCTCCACCATATTCCACTTCGGTCATATCGTCAGAGAGCTTAGGCGAAGCCCTCACACGGAGAAGTCATATCGTCGCGGAGCTTAGGCGAAGCCCTGCGTCGGTGGAGCATCAACAATCCTAAGAGGGCCTCTTTCGATCTTGTTGGCTACTCCGACTTGGACTATGCTGGAGACAAGGTTGATAGAAAGTCCACTTCGGGTACTTGTCAATTTCTTGGTAGATCTCTTGTGTCTTGGTCCTCCAAGAAACAAAACTCAGTATCCTTATCTACACCAAGCGGAGTACATTGCCGTTGGTTCATGTTGTGCTCAATTACTTTGGATGACCCAAACTCTTAAAGATTATGGGATATATGTGAAACATGTTCCATTGCTTTGTGACAATGAAAGTGCTATCAAAATTGGACATAATCCCGTACAACATTCTTGAACTAAGCATATTGAAGTTCGTCATCATTTCATTCGAGATCATGTTGCTAAGGGTGACATTAATGTAACGCCCTCGATGCGGCTATATCTCCCACGTGTCGAAGCACGACTTAGAGGCATAACCGCATTGAAAGCAATGTTGCAAGTGAGGTAATCTTCACACAACCCATGTAATACATAAGGAAAGAGATACATAGTTGGCTTACAATCGCCACTTCACACAAAGACATGAGTACAACATTACATCATACAGATACAATCAAGGTCCGACTACGGAACCAAAATAAAAGAAGACTACCCCAAATGCTACACAGATCCCCGATCGTCCCAACTGGGCTCCACTACGATCAACTCAAACGAAACAACACAATGAACAAGATCTTCATCGAGCTCCTCCTTGAGCTCGGATGCGCCACCTGCACGGTTTCAACGGCACCGCAAAACTGGTTTTGAAGTATCCGTGAGTCACGGGACTCAGCAATCTCACACCCGCGAGATCAAGACTATTTAAGCTTAAAGGTAGGACAGGGTAGTGAGGTGGAGCTGCAGAAGCGACTAGCATATATGGTGGCTACCATACGCAAATGAGAGCGAGAAGAGAAAGCAAAAGCACGGTCGAACAACTATGATCAAGAAGTGATCCTGAAACTACTTACGCCAAACATAACTCCAACACGTGTTCAATTCCCGGACTCACGAGAAGAGACCATCACGGTTACACACGCGTTGGTGTATTTTAATTAAGATCAACTTCGGTTTTCTACAACCGACATTAACAAATTCCCATCTGCCACATAACCGCGGCACGGCTTTCGAAAGTTCAAACCCTGCAGGGTGTCCCAACTTAGCCCATGATAAGCTCTCGCGATCAACGAAGGATATTCCTTCTCCCGGAAGACCCGATCAGTCTCGAATCCCGCTACAAGACATTTCACAGCAATAAAACAAGACCAAAGAAGTCACCGGATGTGCCGACAAATCGATAGGAGTCGCACGCACCTCGGTCTCGTGGCACACCGGATAAGTCAAGCTACGAGTAAAACCAACCTCGAGTTTCCCGAGGTGGCCCCGCAGTTGCTCGGTTCGACCAACACTCGAAGGAGCACCGCCCGGGGGCTAAATAAAGATGACCCTCGGCCCGAAACCCAAGGGAAAGGGCATAGGTGAGGCAAATGGTAAAACCAATGTTGGGCCTTGCTGAAAAGTCTTATTCAAAGCGAACTGTCAAGGGGTCCCATAAATCACCCGACCGCGTTAGGGACGCAAAATCCGGGAACATAACACCGTATGACGGAAACTAGGGCGGCAAGAGTGGAACAAAACACTGCATAAGGCCGAGCCTTCCACCCTTTACCAAGTATATAGATGCATTAATAATATAAGATATATTGTGATAACCCAACAAGTAATCATGTTCCAACAAGGAACAACAACTCCATGTTCCAACAAGGAACAAACTTCATCTTCACCTGCAACTAACAACGCTATAAGAGGGGCTGAGCAAAGCGGTAACATAGCCAAACAATGGTTTGCTAGGAAAGGATGGTTAGAGGTTTGACATGGCAACATGGGAGGCATGATATAGCAAGTGGTAGGCATCGTAGCATAGGCATAGCAAAAGAGCGAGCATCTAGCAAGCAAAGATAGAAGTGATTTCGAGGGTATGGTCATCTTGCCTGAAATCCCGCAAGGAAGAAGAACGAGTCCATGAAGAAGACGAACGGACGAGGTCGAATGAATCCTCACAACTCCGGAACGGAACCGAAGCTAACGAGAAAAGCAAACCGGAAACAAACAAACAACATAGTAAACAACCATCACATAAACATGGCATGATGCACAATCAAGTATGATGCATGTCCGGTTTAATGAGGCAGGGCATGGCAATATGCACAAACAACACTACAAGTTAAGTGGAGCTCAATATGCAACGGGTTGCATATTGACAAAACACCACAACACTTATTTAGTTCTCACTCGGTTAGGCTACCCAACAATATTAAATGTTATTAAACATGGCAAGAGGTGAAGCATAATGAAACTACCTATCTAGGCAAGTTTAAATGAGGCCGGAAACAACAACAACAATTCCGGTAAAATCCTCATATGCATATTTCGAATTTGGAACAGATCTGACCTAAAGCATATTTTAGAGTTGTTAAACATGCAAAGTAAAGCTACCATGTTAAACTAGGCATTTTTCTACCCCATTTACATATATAATTTATTTAAATCCGAGCTACGGTTATTTAGTTATGAAATAAATCATTTTAGCATGGCATTTAAGCAAATTAATGCAAACAACAATTTTAAACATTTAAATTGTTGTTATGAAGATGCGGATGACATGAGCAAGTTTTATGCAATTTTATGAAAATGTTGACAAGAGCATTAAGAAGCATTAGTCGTCGTGGCGGAAACGAAAAAAAAGGGTGCCACGGCAACGGCAACGGAAATGGTGCCACGGCAACATTCCGGTTCCGGTAGCTAATGGAGATACCGGAGCAAAAGAAGTGGGCGTGAGCGAGTCATGCGAGGATGGTGGGGTGCTCCCGATTACCGGGTTCCCACGGAACGATGGCATGGCAAAGAGGGCATCGCAAGGACAATTCGGACACGGTGCAAACATATCGCATCTCATACATGCAAGGGCATCTCATCGCGGTCGCCTCGGGTTATACCTTCGGATCGCTCAAATGGGACGGTTCGTGTTTCAGAGAGGGAAGTAGTGGTTCACGCTCGCTTTTCGGAGAGGTACTTGACGGGTCCGAATCCTTCGGGTTGTCGTGGTACTTGTCGCCTCGCGATGGTAGTCGACACGGCGAGGGGAAGTAGACGCTCATGTCCCGTGGATGTTCGGGGTCCACGGGTCTTCGAGGGTCGACAGAGTAGTGGTACACACGCCGTAGATGTTCGGATCGACGGTAGCGGTACTTGAAGAATCCCGAACGGACTTGGCGCCTTCGCCGTAGGGTACTTGTCGTTATCCACCTCGGGTGTAGTCGCTCCTGTAGTCGAACTTGACGATCCGAGGGGTTACTTGGCGATCACCGTAGTCGTGCGCTTGTTCGGAGGGGAACTTGGCGAAACCCACGAAGGCTTCCTCGGCTTCCCTGGTTGCCGAGCCTTGGCAGCAACGGAGGGGCGAACAGAGACGCTTCCTCCTCCCTGCTCGAACGAGGCAGAGGCGGCAGGGGCCCATCTGGTCCCCGGCGGTGGGACTCCATGGGCGGCGGCTATGGCGTCAAGCAGGGCCTCCCGAGGTGGTGCAGGAGGCGCGGCCATGGCAGGCTCACGACCCGGCAGGGCGGCGGCGTGGACGATGGAGGGCGACGCGAGGCAGGGGGCGCCGAGTTGGGATGGCGGCGGCTTGAGAAGACCGGCGCTGGCGCGGTGGTCGAGCGACCGGAGGGCGACGGGCATGGGGACGCTGGGAGGAGAAGAGAGGCGGCGAGGGAGAGAGCGAGGGAGATGGGATCGGGAGGAGGCCGAGGGGAGACCGGGAGCGACGCGGATCGAGGAGAGGAGGAGAAGGATCGAGGGATGGGGCGATGAGGGAGAGAAGGGGATCGAGAGGAGAGATGGGAGGCGGCGCCGGTGGGAGTCGAGGAGAGAGATGGCTGCGGGCTAGGGTTAGGAAGGGGCGGCCGGGCCTTGGGCCTCGGGAGGCTAGGCCGGCCCGGAGGGAGCCGCTAGGTGGGCTGGGCCTTAGAGGCCGGTTGGCTGGCTCTCTCTCTCTCTCTTTAAACTCTTAAAACAGAGAAAAAGAAAGGAAAGGGAAGAAAAGAAAAAGATTAGAGAAAGAGTTTGGCCTGGGGATTATTTTCCCGAGCTCGCAAAAATGAGCTGGAACCAGGAAAATTAGAAGTGGGCATGACCGAAAGATTTAAATCCAAAACCATTTGAATTTAATTCGAATGGTATGGACTAGGATTACATTTTGGAAGAGTCCAAAAATGTTAAGAATTTAGGAGGAGCCTCGAAAAAAGAGGTAAGAATTGATGGCAAAGTTTGGGGACCAAACTTGAAGTAGAAAGGGCATTGGAATTTTGCAAGTGTGTTATGGTGATTCCAAAACAATGGAATATTTTATATAGCTCCCTAATATTGGGACGATATGTTATAAAGAGAAATCACCATGTGAATCCCTCGGTTTAAATGGATCGAAAAATCCATACGATTTATTTAGTTAAGTTTTTTAAAAAAATTAAAGACATGATGACATGATGACATGATGCAATGCAAGAGATGACATGAAGAATGCAACAAACAAAACAAAACACATGGCAAAACTCGGAAACCCTGGAAGGCAACTGAAGCTCCGGTCTTGGGGCGTCACAATTAATCTTAAGCATGTTCGCACCGAAAAGCAATTAGCGGATATATTCACTAAACCTCTTGATGAGAAAGTGCTTTGCAGGTTGAGAGGAGAATTGAACATCATTGATGCTTCAAACTTGGAGTATAAACTCCATTGGATACATGCAAGACATGAGCTTATGACTAATCCATGATATTTCTCTTATGATGAAAACCTTATGTCTTGGATATATTTGCATCTTGCATGTTATCTAACCCATGTAGGTACTTGGTTGAATCAAATTCCATGAGATTGTAATCTACTCACATCTTGAGCAATCTCTACATCACAAAGTCTCTACACTATGGTGGTTGAAGACAAGGAAGCACGAAACCATTCAAACATATCCTTTGACAAATTCTATGTTTGAGTTTCATGATTGACATTTTGGATACACAAGTGCTCTTCCTTGCAAGAACTAACCCATGTAGGTAGATGGACTCAAATTCCAAGTGGTGCTCCCAACTCTTGATGAGCTACATCAACCTTGAGCAACCCATACAAGTTCAACTACATGATCAACACCACCAACCAAGGTATGTTATTCCATCTTAGAGAAGCTTTACTCCGAGTAATGAGCTAAAGCAACTCGACAAGATGTGAATACATCAAGATGCTTAAACGAAAAATGGTAACCCCATTTTGAGCTTAAATGAAGAGTATGACCTATGATCAAGTAATCTCACTTGACTCCTAAGTCAATATACTCTAACATAGGTGACTTTGTCGTCGACCATCTCTAGATGAAGTTCTCTCGTGTTCTTTTCTGTGCTTTTACATTTGTCTCATGCATGTTTGTTTCCCCTTTAAAAAAAACTTCATCTAGATTTCTTTCTGTTTGCTATACATTTCCTGCATCCAATTCATTGCATATTATTCAGTAAATTCCTTGCAAATCTTTGTGAGACCTTACTAGTCTAGTGAGCTGAGGTGACAAGTGTTTTCTCTACAATGAACTCGGTTTCACCGATTTGTTGTTTTCGGTCCAACCGAATCCTTTCGGTACAACCGAAGCATACCACTCGGTGCCACCGATTTCACAACAGGAAAAACAGTCTGCCACTTATTCTGTGTTTCTTTTGATCCAGCTCCACTCAATGAATCTTGTCCTCTACAAGCATCATATTTATATAAATGCTTTGTGTTGTGACTCATGGATCAAACCCTTCTTGGAAATTTATGTCAAAGGGAGAGAGAGAGAGATCACATCAAAGCTTATCACTTCTAAAAGGGAGAGAGAATTACTTCCACAGGGGGATAAAGAGATCTCCAGGGGGAGAGAATACTCAAGTATAAAGTATTTCTCAAGGATCCCAGATGCTTGGTGTTCAAGAGGAGAGATGCCACATGTCTTCTTGAGGGGAAAGACATGTTCATATGTGCTTATTTGCATTTGCTCTGTTCATTTATATCTTTCAGCTCTAATTTTCTATTCCCTTTCTTCTCCAAGTATCCCATGCTATATTCAGGGGGAGCAGGGAAAGAAACCATTTAAACTCATTGCATATCTTTACTCTTAGGGACATGTCTAATCCAATGTGGTACTTAGTACTCACTCTCTACATGTCATCCCAGTCTTGGTATTCTTGTGGTTTCTTCTGTTTGCTCTGGCTAGTAGATGTACCTGTGTTATCTAACCTTGTTTACGCAGGTTCATCCCATCCTAAGCCAACTCAAGACTACAAGGTAAGTATATGCATCACAATCATGTGTATGAGGAATTCTTGCTGATGTACATACTGTTTGCAAGAAGGACTCATGAGCATGAATGTATTTTCTTTAATATTCTTTCCTCTGATGCATATGGCCAAGATACATGTAACACATTGCCTACTCTATCATGGTTATGCTCTCACATGCTTCTCTATTCCATATTCACATGATTGCATACATGTAGGGGGAGCCTATGCTTGTTACATGTCTTTCCAAAGCTTTACTTGCTATTCTTTATATCTTTATCTAAAGCTTTGATGTATGTTGTCATCAATTACTAAAAAGGGGGAGATTGAAAGCACAAGTGCTCCCTAGGTGGTTTTGGTAATTAATGTCAACATATCTCTTGTTGGACTAACACTTCTATCTAGTATGTTTCAGATAAGTTCAACAATGGAGTGGCATGGACTAAAGGATGTGGGAACTCCTTCAAGATGCTAAGGACAAAGGATTGGCTCAAGCTTCAAGCTCAAGACTCTTCATCTTATATTTTAGTGATCCAAGATCACATTGAGTCTATAGGAAAAGCCAATACTATCAAGAAGGGATGATGTGTTGCTTAATGGGTTTCTTGCTCCACAGTGCTTAGTGATATGCTCCAAAACCCTCAACTACTTTCCCACTTCCACACATATGACCTAAACCTAAAGTCAAACTCGGCCCCACCGATTCTTTCTATCTGGCGCCACCGAGTTCAGATGCCATAGCCACTGCCACAAACCCTAGGCAAATCGGTCTCACCGATAGGGATCTCGGTCTCACCGAGATGGGATTGTAATCTCTCTGTGTATGTCCATTACCAAAATCGGTCTCACCGAGTTTGTGCAATCGGTACTACCGAGATTACAATACAAACTCTCTGGTTAACTTATTACCATCGGTCCCACCGAGTTTGAGTAATCGGTCCCACCGAGTTTGCCTGACCAACTCTCTGGTTAACTAATTACCAAAATCGGCCTCACCGAGTTTGTGTAATCAGTCTCACCGAGATTAAGTTATGCCCTAATCCTAACCATATCGGTCCTACCGAGTTGCATGTCGGTCCCACCGAAAATCCTAACGATCACTAGGTTTACTAAATCGGTCCGACCGAGTTTGTTGATTCGGTCCTACCGAGTTTGGTAAACTGTGTGTAACGGTTAGATTTTGTGTGGAGGCTATATATACCCCTCCACCTCCTCTTCATTCGTGGAGAGAGCCATCAGAACAAACCCACACTTCCAACTTACCAGTTCTGAGAGAGAACCACCTACTCATGTGTTGAGGCCAAGATATTCCATTCCTACCATATGAATCTTGATCTCTAGCCTTCCCCAAGTTGCTTTCCAATCAAATCTTCATTCCACCAGATCCAAATCCCATGAGAGAGAGTTGAGTGTTGGGGATACTATCATTTGAAGCACAAGAGCAAGGAGTTCATCATCAACACACCATTTGTTACTTCTTGGAGAGTGGTGTCTCCTAGATTGGCTAGGTGTCACTTGGGAGCCTCCGACAAGATTGTGGAGTTGAACCAAGGAGTTTGTAAGGGCAAGGAGATCGCATACTTCGTGAAGATGTATCGCTAGTGAGGCAAGTCCTTCGTGGGCGACGGCCATGGTGGGATAGACAAGGTTGCTTCTTCGTGGACCCTTCGTGGGTGGAGCCTCCGTGGACTCACAAGAACTGCTACCCTTCGTGGGTTGAAGTCTCCATCAACGTGGATGTACGATAGCACCACCTATCGGAACCACGACAAAAACATCCGTGTCTCCAGCCATGCTTGAATCCTCCAAAACCCTTCCCTTTACATTCTTGCAAGTTGCATGCTTTACTTTCCGCTGCTCATATACTCTTTGCATGCTTGCTTGTTATGTATTGTAAATGTTAAACTTGTGCCTAAACTCCACTTAAACCTAAAGAAGTTAAAAACTGCAACTTTGGTACTTAGTGTCTAGTCACCCCCCCTAGACACCTCTTCTCAAGGTCCTACAATAATGAGTGTAAAAATATTGATTTGACATTGTGAATGTTGATACATTTTTCTATAAGTCTGGTGAAAGTAGAGGTACATTGACTTCGGACAAAACTTAAATGCACAATGCGACTAGTTCCTCCGTCCAAAAAGTGCCATGTCCTATCTTGTCATCACAACAAGGTTAGCTATTAGAGTACCACTACCTCCCTTCTAGTTTAGAGCAAGTACAATAGAGTTGAGTCAGCAGGCTATAAGAAATAAACTAGTATATTTCTGCTTAGTTGGAGGAAAAAGAAGAGGAGAGAGAAGGTAATCGGGCTCTTCGTGAAGACCCAGCTCTAGCACGTGCTCCTAGGCACTTTGTGAGAATGAAATGTGGGCCGCATAATAAAAAAAGTAGTACACTTTTTTCATCTACTATTGTACATATTGACTATAAGATGGGCTGTAGATGACATAGATCGCTTATAGCCAGCAATTGGCTATACTATTAACCATGCTCTTAAAGGGCTCGATTCAAAATTTCACCTACTCTTAGCAAGATAGTAGAGGCAAGGAATAGTTTTGAAGTCTGCAAAAGTACTAAACTAGTGATGTTGTTCTTCACACAAAATGTGTTTACCAATGCATGCATGAACACTAGTTACTCTAACCCCCCTCTTCTTTAATTCTTTGCCACATCAAGATGTTTGCTACTATTCCGTGTGCATGATACCATCTAAGATACCACCATTATGGCCAGCCTTAATCATCGCATGCAATAATTTATTGCACCTTGAAATATGAACATGTGTGGGCGTGTATGTTTTAATGACTTGAGACTATACCTAGCCCGCATGCAAGATGACTTATTATGCACCGCTCCCCATACCGCAGAAGCCTGCTCATCTCCAAATCTTTTCCTCTCCATGTGTGGAAACAATATGCCTGCCAAACTCTCCTTCTCCCTCCGTGGTCCCACCACTCCACCCCATGTGAAAAAATCTGCATGCATGACTCTCCTCCCCACGCCGTCCAATCTGTTGACCAGCAATATTTCCACCCCTTCGCTTCCACCGTAATTTACTCCAACAAATATGCCCATGTAGCATTACTTAATGCAGGTGCATTGGGTCACTAACATATGGGCCCAACAGTGTTCGCCCACATGTCGCTGACGAATCGACCTGCAGCTAAGTCAGCAGCTCACCATATCTTACGAGGTGTGCCATTGCTCGCTATAAATACTGCGCCCGACGACATCGCTATCTCCTCCCCTCACGCTCACGCTCATCGCTATCTCCTCCTCCTCTCACGCCGACCACCATGGCATCGCCTCCCAAGCCCTAGGAGCCCTCGCTGCACCGCTGGACGGTCACGCGTCGCCGTTTAGTTCCTCGCCGCCACTAGTCGAGGAGGACGTGTCGGTGTTCCGCTCCTTGCCGCAACACGTCGCCATTCCATTCCTCGCCGCCACTAGTCGAGGAGGACGCGTCGGCGTTCCGCTCCTCGCTGCGACGCGACGCGTCATTGCCTCCGCCTTGCCGCCACTAGTCGAGGAGGGCGCGCCGGCGTTCGATCTCGCCGCGACACGCCGAGGTGGACGCGTCGGCGCTCCTAATCTCGCCAAAGACGCGCTGCCGGAGGACGCAGCTCCTCGCCACAAGGAGAACGCCGCGCCCCGCCGAGCCCCCAGCCTTGAGGAGCTTTGAAAGAAATGGATGTCGCCAGGTGGGAGGCTTTGCCTCCAGCAGAGCGCGCCAAAATAGAGGCAGAGAAGAAGGCCGAGGAAGAGAAGCGCATCATGGAACAAGCTGCCCGGGAGGCCTATGTCCCGTCCCGAGAGTCGTGCAATTGGCTCTTTGGCAGAAGGCTCGTGCGAGGTCCGTGAGGGTGGCGGAGGATGCCCGTGCCGACGCCCTGCGTGCAGTCGGGCCCAAGCGCCTCATCTACGCTTGGCGGTACGTGGACCGGGTGCACGCTTCCAACAAGGCGGAGTACCTGTTGGCGCCGGATCACCACACCGGTGAGATCGCGCCTCACGCCAAGCCGCTAATCAGCACCTCGCGAGTTGCGAGGCTGAGGAAGAGGCGCGTGTCGGGCGCTACTGAAACGGCCGCGCACTAAGGCACTCGTGGCGCACTGCAGCGCCTCCGCGAAGCGCCGTGGCTTTAGAAGGAGTATAATTTTGTTTCGTAAGGCGATCTCATTAGTTTTGGGACGCAAATGATAAATCCCAAAGTTCAGGAATTTTAGCGTCCTTAATTAAGTATGTAAAAGGGAAAGTTTGGAAACCTTGTGTATTCGTACACATTTTGCAAGTATGTGCATATAGCACAAACTTTACTATATACTATCGCACTACACGTCTCTCTGATATATGCTTGCAGACTGTGCTACTCCGCTCTAGGTCAATAAGTCATCTTTGGTTGTGCACCGTGACCGAGGAGGGAAGACTTGTACACCTAGACGGAGGGAGTACTACTATTACTTATGTACGTGCAAATGCACGTTTTAACATTACGATGTGGTTTTTGTAAAAGTAGAAAAACAACACTAGTCAAGCTTGTGAAACGATTCAATGCAAAACAAATGCAAAAATGCTTGTTTGATTGTTTACTTTTAGATTCCTTCTCTGTCGTTATTTCTCTCATGTCAGACTTTGTGCGGAGTATCTCACCGGTTGGAAAGGCATGCAAATTCCCAAACCGCTTCCTACACCTCAGATCAATTTTTTTGCCTAACAAGTTGTGCCGCAATTGAATTCCAACTTGAGTACTACTACTAGTAGGAGTACCAGGGCCGCTTCTTTTAGGCTTCTAGATTAGTAACATTTTATCAGTTAAATCTTTGGTCAAAATTTAGCACAAATTACAATGGTGAGGAATAAACTAGGACGGAGTAGTAGTTTAGAGGCCCAAATAAATGAGTGAGGCGCCTTCTTGTTACTCTCCACTATGACTAGTCTTGTGGAAAAGCTGGGAAGCCGCCAAAAGAACTGCCCTAGGAGTAGTAGCTAGGGATCGAAAAGTAGATGAACCGAGAAACTAAATGCGAGAGATGAAATGCAAAAAGACGGAGGGATGTGATGGTTGCTTGTCCGCTTATTTTACCAGGCCACTTATTACCGGGAGTGGTTGGGTTTTGTGATATGACGGCTTTATCGCCAGCCCACGAGCGGGTGAGAGGTGAGACTCCCGTGCAGCGCCGCCTCTACACTTGTACTACATCGGTCGTGGTTTATTAGTCCCCATTGAATTTGATCAAGATTTAATCGACAAAATGTTAGTGCATGTCAACAAAAACTATATCGTTGGATTCAGATTTGAACATAGTTTCAATGATATAATTTTAGGTGACATGCATCAGTATTTATCGTACTATATATAATGTTAGTTCAATTTTTGGTCGTATTAATCTATAGTAGTAAGGTGCCCGTGTTGCAATCAAGAGTGAAATGCATTGATCGGGAGTTGTTTATTTTGACAAAGGATGTGGGGTCATCTCATGTAACGGTATCGATAGGTTTCTTCGGATATTATCTCATCTCTAGAGCTCACAAACATACGGGTGAAATAGATAAAAATGTATCTTTTGCAAACAAAAGCGTTCAACTGTTCAACCTGCATCCAAAACTTGTGAAGAAATAACACTTATTATGCTTTGCAAGAAATGATCTTTAAGAATTAGTTTTTGAGTATCGATTGTTATAGATGTTGGCTACAGATGACATGGCACTTTCTTATAGTCAACAGTTGGCTATACTATTAAGTAATATTAACCATGCCCTTATACACCTAGACGGAGGGATTAAATCAGGATGACTTGCAAGGGGGCAAAGGAGATGTAAGAAATGGTTCATCGTAAGTCTTTCAACCGTACTGTAGTAAAAATTCATACATGGAAGATTCTAGACTAAACCATAAACGGATACACTTTTATTCATGCGCGATACTCCAATAGAGCAAGATCCTGCATGGAAGTCTCCACATGCTTAGACAGCGGATTACATTGAGCGAAGACTAATGATCAACATTTAACTTGATAATGCGTAAATTTTTTTAGAAGAACATGGAGGCTCCTCCCCGGTTCCATTATCAAATGAAACCCAAAGTGTCTTACTGAGAGGAGCAGTTCAAAGGAAGGACTGCGGCGAAAGCCACTCAAGTTTAACGACAAGATTACAGAATCAAAAGCGGCAAAGACACGGGCCATAAGTGCCCACACACACACTACATGTTTTCTAAGTGCACTTGATGATGGGTATGTCCAGGTGAACCTCCTTGGAGTCCCCGTGCACCGCGTCGGCCGGTAAAGGATAGAACGATTGCCATGGGTTTTCCAAGTCCACATTGGCGGGGTAGTCCCAGCTCCCCAGAGTCCAAGTCCGTTCGATGAGGCCGGTGTCGCCGCCCACGCGACTCGGAGGGGTAGTAACACCACCACGCACCCGCACATCTGCCTCGTGTCGATGTCGGCGTCCACGGCGTCGCCGACGCGACATTACAGAGACGGGCGGCGGCTCGCGCTGGCCTCGCCGGTGCCGCGATCAAGAGGAAGACGCTGCCATCCTCCTCCGGGACTAGCAGTGGCGGTGATCCTCCAAATGACTCCGCATGGTGAATCGTAGCACGCCTCGTGCTTGATGTTCTCCGCCAAGGGCCAGCGGGACCGCTACGCATCCGTGAGGTGATGCACCATGTCCGCCGGCGAGCCACAAACGGCATCGGCACTCATAGCAAGGGACGAAGGGCTCCTTGGAGGCATCGACCAGGCCGTCCATGAAACGGGAGTGGCTGTAGGGGATGTTGCGCCATTGAATATATGAGCACGTTACTATGAGATTTAATCCAATAAGCACAAAATAAATCATGACGGCTATAACAGAGATGAAACTAATCATGTGGACTAGCATAGTAGTAGGATACAGAGTAGAAACATGAATTCTACCACGATTTGAACAGAAGGACATAAACACATACGGTGCAACGGAGCAGCACCGCTGGCATTGAGGTTGTCGCCCATGTTGTTGAGGAAGAGGTTGCCGAGGTCGGGAAGAAGTCGTCGTCGGTGAAGTCATGGCTGCCAAGCGATCGCGAGTGCGCCCCAGATTTCAACAAATACCACCGAATGGAGCACAGGGAGGGAGTGGCTGTAGGAGACGCTATGACACCGAATGGAGCGCAGGAGTAGCACACGGCAAGAGATGGTGTCCTTACTAGTACTCCCTAGTCTCTATCTATCTATATCTATATATATCTACTCTTATATAAAACCGAGTTGGTGATGATGGTATGCCTGCCATCTTGTAATATAGACCGTCCGATCTATATCTGACGGATAGAAAGCCAACTATGACAATTTTACAAAAGATACCCGCACCTCTCTCCATATTTACAGATAAGGCCTTGCCTCGTTCATCCTTATCTCCCACAACCTCGTGCTCCTCCCTATGTCTCTATCTCTACTACTCTTCTTTGTTTTTTATAACAAATCGAATAGTGCTGCGTCGTCTGTTGCACGCCCGGCTGAACACGCCTCCTCGCCTCCATCATCACCAACTAAGTCTTTTATAGGAGTAGGAGTAGAGAAAAAACCGAGTTGGTGATGATGGTGTGTCGTGCAATGCACGGGCATCTTGCTATTTTTTGCATATAAGTCCAAACACCACGTAGACTAGGGCTGGACTAACGAGCAGCTCGGCTCGTTAAGCTCGTACTCGTTAAGCTCGTGCTCGTTAAGGCTCAGCTCGTTAAGCTCGTTAAGTTTAACGAGCAGAAAATCCTGCTCGGCTCGGCTCGTTTGATGCTCGTTAATCTCGTGATCGCTCGCGATCGCTCATTAACAGATTATAATGTGTTATGATATACATGATGAATGTGTAGGTATGGTTTTCAAGATAAAATATTGTGACTACAAAAAGAAATGAAGTAGTATGTTACCTCATATGTCGAGTAGATTAAATAGATGGGCTGAGGTGCTACAAAAAGTTTGTCACGTAATATGAAAATATATGTTGTGTTGTTACAAACGAGCTTAACGAGCTACTCGTGAAACTCGTTAGCTCGCTCGTTAAGCTCGTTAAGCTTAACGAGCTCAAATGAATGATTGGCTCTGTTCATTAAGAAGCGAGCTACGAGCTTAACAAGCCGAACTATCGAGCGCTCATTAAGCTCGCGGGCTACGAGCTTTTGGTCCAGCTCTAACGTAGACACGGTCTTTGAGCATGGTTCGTAGTCGTTCCACGCTCGGGCATTGAAGTTTGTAACTATTTTAGATTAGAATATACTACTACTCCTCCGGTGCTAGTAGTAGAGCAGAGTCCTACTCTACTACTCTACTCTAGCAAGCTAGGGCATAGTACTGTAGTAGGTACTATAGGGAGTACCAGTACTGTGATCACTCATGCAAGTTGTGGCATCGATATGACCCTACGTTGTTGGTATGTGTCTCGTAAGTCAAGCAGCGTGCTGTAGTAATCATCACCTGTCCACTTCCCGCAGCACATATTCGCTTCTCCATCTTTGTCTGCACATAACTCGTCCAAGCTTCCATCCCCGCGGAAGCTAAGGCGCCTCCCCCCTCCTCCGAAACCCAAGAACTAACAATGGCAGAACCGAGCAGCGTCCATCGAAAGAGTGGCTGGAATTCGCTCCCCACAGAGGTAATCAAGCTCATTGTTTCACGTGTGAACAATCTCAGTACCATGTCGCTGCAAGCGTGCTCGTCGGGGCTGTACCGTTTACTCAAAGCCCTCGGCCGAGCTTTTAAGCCAGCTCCTTTCTTGCCGATGTCACCGATCTTGTAAACGGCGTGTCACGCAGCATAACGATCGTGGGTGGCGAGCATCAACCCCTTCACCGTGATCTCGATCCCGTCGGCCTCAGCTATATTAATGGTATGTACTGGTCGGCATGAACACGCCTTGGATGGTGCTCGTCAACGGTCGCGGCAATGGATGCTCGTGGAGGTCTACACCCGCGATTGATCCCCTTCCTTTGATTAACACTTTGCCGCTTTGTCACCGCTGCCCAGAATACTCGGAATCTTACAGTAGCCAACATGATACCAAGTTTGATTTGCTCAAGGTTGTAATCTTCCAAGTGCCCACAAGATCTGCGAATTATAAAGACTTCAGGCTAATTGCGTTCTTCAACCGCGGTCTCGCCTATCTGAAAAGTCACTGCGGTAAGTGGATAAATCAGCATGTCCAGCGCAGGATCATACATCCTCCATGGTTCTCTGATTCCATTGAACACAAGGGCTTCATTTACACTGTCGACTCCTTCTATGGCTGGACGTATTGCTGGCCTACTCCAGTCATTGCTACAAATGGCTGTTACAGCAGTATGTTACTTTCCTATGATATCATGATGGCTTGCTTATATTACTGTCAACATTTACTGAAAAAATACTCATGCTCATAACATGTTGTTCTTAAGATTGACTAAATCAAGAGCCCTTTTTATTTGACTCAACTTGATATGATGTTGTAGGTCACTGGTGTCCCTACCCTTCCTAATCCCGTAACCTTTCAAAGAAAAGCGGCATGGCGATGCGGGTGGTTCTGGCTCGATCGACGACAGCGAAAGATTGATGATCGTTCGCACATACCGGACGTGTTGTTTCGCGGAATACAATCACGATCCACCGCAAGGTCTTTGAGCAGGATCCCGCTTCTCTGGGCCTTCGTGAATTTTTGACCGGAGGCTGGTAAGTAGCCTTGGTGCACGCTCTCTGCTTGTCGAACTGAATTATCCGATTAACCGTGAGATAACCGACGGCAAGGATCATGATGGCAGCGCGGTTTCGTTCATCGGGAAAAACTGTGTGTACACAGCGTACCATGCGCTCTGCATGCACCATACCTCGATATGTGCCGCCATGCTCGCAACCCAAAGTAGGAGAGAGGGTCGCAAGTATCGGACTTTGACCTCTTGGCCGGAGTTTCCCCGTCAGGCTCCCATCTGGTTCAAGCCGTCACCAATCTCCACACTTAATAAATAGTAACGCCTAACCGAGCCGCTTAGTTAGATGCGTACACTTGGTGTAGTAGGATCTTTATTTAGTTTGATGCATACACTTGTTCTTTTTGGTAGCCCTTTTGTAATGATGGCTGATGTTTGGTTTGGAAGAGAGAGTTGCGTCTTCACTCTTCCGCCTGCTTCGCTTCGCTGCACCCCAGCCCTGTTCTGCTGCTGCCGCTGTTTTCAATGTACAATCAGTAGTATATTTCGTCTGTTGGTTGAATAAATGTGTTGTTAGAACGACAAACACAATGTTTTGGAAGTCGTTGCACGGTTCAATCCTTTAGTGCCCCGTACCGTACGTAGCTCATACTATTTTTTTGTACGGAACACATTTTCCACTTGTTGATAAGATGCAGCCCACTGATGAAGGCCCAATAGAGAAGCCCATAATTAACTAGAAGGGAGGCTCTCACATGAATCCGGCCTAGGTACATGCTCATGGTCCCCTAAACATAAATAAGTAAATAAATAAAGGTAAATGCTCATGCACCAGTTCTTTGGGAAAATAGGTAGCCCAGTATTTCTTTTTGAAGAATACCCAAGCTAGGCCTATTTGTTTTCTCTGAATTACTGGGCTACAAATCTTTCAAGATGACGAGGGATGCATTCCGTCTCGCCAAAGAGTATGGTCAATGTCTCATTAAAAGTGATATCAAAAGGTTGAAAATTCCAAAAAATTATAGCAAATGGGATATTAGTTTTTTTGCTTTTGTTCTTCAACGATATCTTATAATGTATTTCATTGGATTTAACATGACATAGTACTAATTTATTTTTAAATTATGGCTATTAATTTTGGATTACTTAATATTTCGCTCCCAGCAAAAATTTGCGAATTTTCAAAATTTCCCACATATTTAGTTAATTTTTGACACCGGTGATCGACTGTAAAATGGCCAGCAATTCTAAAATGGAAAACGGGCTGCAATAAATTCCATATGAATTAGAAAATGAGTAAAAATATAAAAATAATAGCAAATGGCTGACTTGTTTACGCAAGGCTTTGTCGTTGAACACACGATTCTAGCAGCGAAGGATCGTTGGATGTCCATCCAACGGCCGACGTCTTCTTCAATCTCGATCTTCTGCTCCACCGCTTAAACTAGCGCCAAGGGACTACTCTCCCTCCTCTTGTGGCTCATTGTGATGCACGCGAGCCTTCGCCGCCCACCCTACTCCCTCCGTTGGCCTGGCCGCATGCAATCAACTGCCTCCTTATTATGCGAAAAAATGATTTCTCCCATCGACATCCGGGCGCACCGGTTGGGAGGCTGACCAGGGCCTACTACGTTGACGCGTCACGCAGGCTTGTCAACTTAGTCAACAAACGATTCTAGCAGCAAGAACCATTGGATTTGAATCGAACGGTCCTGCCGCTTCTTCTTCAATCGCTGCTCTTCTTGCACCAACCGCCCAAACCAGCGCCGGGAGACCGCTGCTCCTCGCCTCCGAAGGCGGCCGTGCTGCGTTGAGGCCTCGTCGCCCCCTACTACTCCCACCGCTAGCCAGGCCCTGCGGCGACGGCAGCCTCACACCGCAGCCGAACCAATGAACCCTCGTACTCCTCTCCGCGTGGGCATCCACTGCCGCGACTTCCCCGGCTCCGTGTCGTCCCCTTCCTAGGCCTCGCCGTCGTCCACCGCCTTGGTGCTCTCGGCACGGCGTGGTCAATGTGGTCAACGACCGACTTCCATCGGAAGAGTACTGTACGTGGAGAGGCTGATAGCTGGGTCCACGGCCATAGCCCAGTTTTTTTGTGATTTGTCAAGTAAGTCGCTTTGTCAGGCTTGTTGGGCTGCAAATCTTTCAAGACGAGGAGAGCTTTCATTCGGCTGGCCGAGAAAATGGCCCATCAGTAATGAGAAATGGGTTGTACATTTTTAAAACACATCAAACCGGCAATTAGTTTCAAATATCTTTTTTTATTTCGAGATTTTAAATTACATTATTTTTTATGCGTGGAGAATTTGTTGGATTTTATATTGATATACATTTATTTTTAAAATTAGTTTGAATGTGAGTCGAAATTTCGGGATTAAAAACAGTTCGGACCGCACCGAAATATGCAAAAATTCGTATAGTTTTTTAACCGTGGCCACAATATGGGCTGTAATGCTAACAAAAAGAATATGGGCTCCAAAAATAAACCTTAATAATTAGCAAATGGGTTGTAAATTATTAGAAATAATGGCAGATGGGTTGTATGCTGTTTTCCACAGATTTGAGGCTTTCCTAAAAAGGTTGACGACTGCAAAGGATCGTTGGATGGCCATCCAACGGCCGTCGTCTTCTTCAATCTGTGTTCTTCTGCTCGGCCGCTCAAACAAGCACCGCGGGACTGCTCGCTCCCTCCTCCCATGGTGGTTGTCTTTGCCGCCAAGCAGCCTCACCGCCCACCGTACTCCCATCACCGGCCTAGCCATCCCTCTACTCACCCACACTGTTGTTATTCTCCGCGACGGCAGCGAACCAAGAACCTCAGATACCATACTCCCCTCCGCGTGGGAAACAACTGCCGAGTCTTCCCTGCATCCGTGTCGTCCCCTTCCTAGGCCTCGCCGTCCTCCACCGCCGTGGTGCTCTCGGCGTGGCGTGGTCAATGTGGTCAACGACCGACTTCCACCGGAAGAGTACTATGCGTGGAGGCGCTGACAGCTGGGTCCACGGCCGCAGCAAGGAAGTGCCTCCTTATTACGCGCAAAGTAATTATTCCTCCACCTGACAGCGGGGACCCACCGGACGGGCCACCGTAATTCGCGAAAAAACGTTTCCCCATTGCTGGGACCCACCACTACACCTTCGCACGCAAGGAAGTGCGTCCCGCAAAAAACGATTCGCCCCACATTGCTGGGACCCACCAGCTACATCTTCGCACGCAAGGAAGTGCGTCTGGGCAAAAAACGATTCGCCCCGACCGTGGTGGGACCCACCAGCTACATCTTCGCAGCAAGGAAGTGCTCGACGGTCGGACCCACCTGGTCGAAACGCATACCTAGCATTGTCATTCGTCACGACGATGTACGCATATATCTTGGCCATTGTAGAGGCGCGACGTAGCATGTACACGTCACGTACAGCCGCCGTGGTGCAAGAAAGAAAATACGCCCGCGTATGTATGCGTCTGGCGGGTCTCGAACGCCTACTCGCGCATACGTACATGGCTGGGTCGGAACGGAGAAACAGCGTCGTCGTCGTGTTCATGGGGAGCCAACCGGCTGGGTCGGAACGGAATGCATGGTCGTGTTCATCGGGAGGACTTGGACGAAACAGGCGATGGAAACGAGGCCTGGCGTACCGCACAACGGGGGAAACGGACCTCCTACGTTCGGAACGGGGTCCTGTTGATCGGGAGGGGTGTGGCGTACCGCAAAACGGAGGAAACGGACCTCCTACGGTCGAAACGGGGGTCCTGTTGATCGGGAGGGGTGTGGCGTACCGCAAAACGGAGGAAACGGACCTCCTACGGTCGAAACAGGGGTCCTGTTAATCGGGAGGGGTGTGGCGTACCGCAAAACGGATGAACGGACTTGTGTTGGAGCGCTACGGTCGAAACGGGAGTCCCGTTCATCGGGAGGGGTGTGGCGTACCGCAAAACGGGACTCCATGGGATACTGTTCATCTCCATCGTCGACCTCCTCCAGCCTCCATGGGCTACCGTCGACCTCCTCCAGCCTCCACGGGCTCCTGTTCATCCAGCCTCCACCACGCTTACTCCACCGCTATTGTTCAACCACCCTCCACGGGCACCCTCCACCGTCTCATGCTCATCCAGCCCTCCACACCACGGGTCTGTTCAACCACCCTCCACGGCCACCGTCCACCGCTCTCATTCATCCAGCCCTCCACACCATGGGGTCATGTTCATCCAGAGGCAACGCCATCGCCACTGCTCATCCAACTCCCCGCAACGCCACTGTTCATCCAATCGATCGGCTTGATTAGCAGCGATAGCGAAGAATCGCCGATCGGGTTCGATTAACGACCATTGATCGATCGCTCGGGTTCGATGTCGTAGCTGCAGTCAATCGCCGGGTTCGATTAGAGCCCAATGCCTCGCTCGGGTTCGATTAGAGCCAACGCCACAAGCACACGCAGCAGCGTCGTGTCTGAGAGAAACTTGCATCGCTTCGGCCCCGACCTCCCACCGTGAATCGCAACTCCCAAATTTTCCTCCCCTCGCTTCTACCACAGTTTTTTCCGTCATGGACGGCCCAAAGAATGTCATGCAGCTGCGTCTCCGCCCGCCCAGACGAAAAGCCCATTTTCATCATGATTTTTGTCATAGAAGTAGGAGCCCACCACATCTATGATGATACCGGGTTTTGTCACAATTATCGTCATAGAAGTGTCATATGTATGACAGAAAAAAATTTCGTTTGGCCCAAAATGTCACGGATGTGTCTTTTTTGTAGTGATATTCGATGTAATCTTCTTTTGCGGTGTGTTTGTCGAGACCGATGAATTGTGGGTTTATGATCAAGTTTATCTATGAACAATATTTGAATCTCCTCTGAATTCTTTTATGTATGATTGGTTATCTTTGCAAGTCTCTTGAATTATCGCTTTGGTTTGGCCTACTAGATTGATCTTTCTTGCAATGGGAGAAGTGCTTAGCTTTGGGTTCGAGTCTTGCGGTGTGCTTTCCCGTGGATGCGAGGGCGATAAGGCACGTATTGTATTGTTCCCATCGAGGATAAAAAGATGGGGTTTATATCATATTGCATTAGTTTATCCCTCTACATCATGTCATCTTACTTAAAGCATTACTCTGTTCTTATGAACTTAATACTCTAGATGCATGCTGGATAGCGGTCGATGTGTGGAGTAATAGTAGTAGATGCAGAATTGTTTCGGTCTACTTTGTCGCAGACGTGATGCCTATATACATGATCATACCTAGATATTCTCATAACTATGCTCAATTCTATCAATTGCTCGACAGTAATTTGTTCACCCACCGTAATACTTATGCTCTTGAGAGAAGCCACTAGTGAAACCTATGGCCCTTGGGTCTATTTTCCATCATATTAATCTTCCAATACTTAGCTATTTCTATTGCCGTTTATTTTACTTTGCATCTTTATTTCTCTTTATTATAAAAATACCAAAATATTACCTTATCATATCTATCAGATATCACTCTCGTAAGTGACCGTGAAGGGATTGACAACCCCTTTATCGCATTGGTTGCGAGGTTCTTATTTGTTTGTGTAGGTGCGTGGGACTCGAGCGTGGTCTCCTACTGGATTGATACCTTGGTTCTAAAAAACTGAGGGAAATACTTACGCTACTTTACTGCATCACCCTTTCCTCTTCAAGGGAAAACCAACGCAGTGCTCAAGAGGTAGCAAGAAGGATTTCTGGCGCCGTTGCCGGGGAGTCTACGCACAAGTCAAGACATACCAAGTACCCATCACAAACCCTTATCCCTTGCATTACATTATTTGCCATTTGCCTCTCGTTTTCCTCTCCCCCATTCACCCTTGCCGTTTTATCCGCCCTCGCTTTTTTGTTCACTTTTTCTTTTCTTTCGCTTGCTTCTTGTTTACTCGTGTGTTGGATTGCTTGCTTGTCACGATGGCTCAAGATAATACTAAATTGTGTGACTTTGCCAATACCAACAACAATGATTTTCTTAGCACTCTGATTGCTCCTCTTACCGATGTTGAATCTTGCAAAATTAATGCTGCCTTGTTGAATCTTGTCATGAAAGATCAATTCGCCGGCCTTCCTAGTGAAGATGCCGCTACCCATCTAAATAGCTTCGTTGATTTGTGTGATATGCAAAAGAAGAAAGATGTGGACAATGATATTGTTAAATTGAAGCTATTTCCTTTTCCGCTTAGAGATCGCGCTAAAGCTTGGTTTTCATCTTTGCCTAAAAATAGTATTGATTCATGGAATAAGTGCAAAGATGCTTTTATCTCTAAGTATTTTCCTCTCGCTAAAATCATATCCCTTAGATTCATGGGAGCGTTTTCCTTTATATAAGAGTTTGTCCAGGCTTGTCCTTTGCTATAAAAAGGATTCGGCCATCTTGCTGTACCTTATTTACTTTCATTACTTGTTACCCGTTACAAATAACCTTATCACAAAACTATCTTTTACCGATAATTTCAGTGCTTGCAGAGAATACCTTACTGAAAACTGCTTATCATTTCCTTCTGCTCCTCGTTGGATTCGACACTCTTACTTATCGAAAGGACTATGATAGATCCCCTACACTTGTGGGTCATCAAGACTCTTTTCTGGCTCCGTTGCCGGGGGTGAAGCGCCTTTGGTAGGTGGAATTTGGTAAGGAAAAATTTATATAGTGTGCTGAAATTTACTGTCACTTGTTACTATGGAACATAATCCTTTGAGGGGCTTGTTTGGGGTATCTTCACCCCAACCAGTAGAGCAAAGAGTTTCTCCTCAACCTACTGAATCTACTGAAAATGTTTACTTTGAAATTCCTACGGGTATGGTAGAGAAACTGCTAGCTAATCCTTTTACAGGAGATGGAACATTGCATCCCGATTTACACCTAATCTGTGTGGATGAAGTTTGTGGATTATTTAAGCATGCAGGTATGCCCGAGGATGTTATCAATAAGAAGGTCTTCCCTTTATCTTTGAAGGGAGAGGCATTGACATGGTTTAGGCTATGTGATGATATGGGATCATGGAACTACAACAGATTGAAATTGGAATTTCATCAGAAGTTTTATCCTATGCATCTTGTTCATCGTGATCGTAATTATATATATAATTTTTGGCCTCGCGAAGGAGAAAGCATCGCTCAAGCTTGGGGGAGGCTTAAGTCAATGTTATATTCATGCCCCAATCATGGGCTCTCAAGAGAAATGATTATTCAAAACTTTTATGATCGGCTTTCTCTCAATAATCGCTCCATGCTCGATACTTCTTGTACTGGTTCTTTTATGATGAAGACTGTTGAATTCAAAAGGGATTTATTGGAAATAATTAAACGCAACTCTGAAGATTGGGACCTCGACGAAGGTAAGGAGTCAGGTATAACACCTAAGTTTGATTGTGTTAAATCTTTTATGGATACTGATGTTTTCCGTGAATTTAGCACTAAATATGGACTTGACTCTGAGATAGTAGCTTCTTTCTGTGAATCCTTTTCTACTCATGTTGATCTCCCTAAGGAGAAGTGGTTTAAATATAATCCTCCCATTGAAGTAAAAGTAGTTGCACCTATTAAAGTTGAAGAAAAGACTATCACTTATGATGATCATGTTGTTCCTACTGCTTATATTAAGAAACCACCTTTCCCTGTTAGAATAAAGGATCATGCTAAAGCTTCAAATGTGGTCAACAAAAGTAATATTAAGACACCCAAACCCCATGAGCAAATTAAAGTTGAACCTAGTATTGCTATGCTTAAAGATCTCTTGGCTGATAATATTGATGGGCATGTCATTTACTTCTGTGAAGAAGCTGCTAGAATTGCTAGACCTAGTACTAAAAATAAACATAGACCTGTGGTAGGCATGCTTGTTATATCTGTTAAAATAGGAGATCATTGTTATCATGGTTTGTGTGATATGGGTGCCAGTGTCAGTGCAATACCTTACACTCTATATACAGAAATTATGCATGATATTGCACCTGCTGAGATAGAAGAAATTGATGTTACGATCAAGCTTGCCAATAGATATACTATTTCACCAGTCGGGATTGTTAGAGATGTTGAAGTCTTGTGTGGGAAAGTTAAATATCCTGCTGATTTTCTTGTTCTTGGTTCCCCACAAGATAACTTTTGTCCCATTATATTTGGTAGACCCTTCTTGAATACTGTTAATGATAGGATAGACTGCGAAAAGGATGTTGTTACTATTGGTTTGGGTGATATGTACCATGAGTTTAATTTTGCTAAATTTCGTAGACAACCCCGTGATGAGGAATTGCCTAGTAAAGATGAAATTGTTGGTCTTACTTCTATTGCCGTGCCTCCTAGTGATCCTTTAGAACAATATTTGATCGACCATGAAAATGATATGTTTATGAACGAAAGAAGGGAAATAGATGAAGTATTCTTTAAACAGGGACCTATTTTGAAACACAACTTGCCTGTTGAAATCCTACGGGATCCTCCTCCACCCAAGGGTGATCTCGTGTTTGAGCTTAAACCATTACCTGATACTTTTAGATATGCTTATCTTGATGAAAAGAAGATATATCCTGTTATTATTAGTGCTAACCTTTCAGAGCATGAAGAAAAGAAATTATTGAAAACTCTGAAGAAGCACCGTGCTTCTATTGGATATACTCTTGATGATCTTAAGGGCATTAGTCCCACTCTATGCCAGCACAAAATTAAACTGGAGAAAGACGCTAAACCGGTTGTTGATCACCAATGACGGTTAAATCCTAAGATGAAAGAAGTGGTAAGAAAAGAAATACTAAAGCTTCTGGAAGCAGGTATAATTTATCCCGTTGCTGATAGTCAGTGGGTAAGTCATGTCCATTGTGTCCCTAAAAAGGGAAGTATTACCATTGTTCCTAATGATAAAGATGAATTGATCCCACAAAGAATTGTTACAGGTTATAGGATGGTAATTGATTTCCGCAACTTAAATAAAGCTACTAAAAAGGATCATTACCCTTTACCTTTTATTGATCAAATGCTAGAAAGATTATCCAAACATACACATTTTTGCTTTCTAGATGGTTATTCTGGTTTCTCTCAAATACATGTGTCAAAAGAGGATCAAGAAAAGACTACTTTTACTTGCCCTTTCGGTACCTTTGCTTATAGACGTATGCCTTTTGGTTTATGTAATGCACCTGCTACCTTTCAAAGATGCATGATGGCTATATTCACTGACTTTTGTGAAAAGATTGTTGAGGTTTTCATGGATGATTTCTCCGTTTACGGAACTTCTTTTGATGATTGCTTGAGCAACCTTGATCGAGTTTTGCAGAGATGTGAAGAAACTAATCTTGTCTTGAATTGGGAGAAGTGCCACTTTATGGTTAATGAAGGTATTGTCTTGGGGCATAAAATTTCTAAAAGAGGTATTGAAGTTGATAAAGCTAAAGTTGATTCTATTGAAAAGATGCCATGTCCCAAGGACATTAAAGGTATAAGAAGTTTCCTTGGTCATGCCGATTTTTATAGGAGGTTCATTAAGGACTTCTCTAAAATCTCCAGGCCTCTGACTAATCTCCTACAAAAAGATATTCCTTTTGTCTTTGATGATGATTGTGTAGAAGCATTTGAAATACTTAAGAAAGCCTTGATTTTTGCACCTATTGTTCAGCCACCGATTGGAATTTACCCTTTGAAATTATGTGTGAATGCTAGCGATTATGCTGTAGGTGCTGTTCTAGGACAAAGAGTTGATAAGAAATTAAATGTTATTCAATATGCTAGTAAAACTCTAGACAGTGCCCAGAGAAATTATGCTACTACTGAAAAGGAATTTTTGGCGGTTGTATTTGCTTGTGATAAGTTTCGACCTTATATTGCTGATTCCAAAGTAACTATTCACACTGATCATGCTGCTGTTAAATATCTTATGGAAAAGAAAGATGCTAAACCTAGACTTATTAGATGGGTTCTCCTACTACAAGAATTTGATTTGCATATTATGGATAGAAAGGGAGCCGAGAACCCCGTTGCAGACAACTTGTCTAGGTTAGAGAATGTTCTTGATGACCCACTACCTATTGATGATAGCTTTCCTGATGAACAATTGACTGTCATAAATTCTTCTCGCACTGCTCCATGGTATGCTGATTATGCTAATTATATTGTTGCTAAATTTATACCACCTAGTTTCACATACCAGCAAAAGAAAAAGTTTTTCTATGATTTAAGACATTACTTCTGGGATGACCCACATCTTTATAAAGAAGGAGTAGATGGTGTTATAGACGTTGTGTACCTGAGCATGAACAAGGACAGATCCTACTCAAGTCTCACTCCGAAGCTTATGGAGGACACCACGCCAGAGATAGAACTGCACATAAGGTATTGCAATCCGGTTTTTATTGACCTACTTCTTCATGGATGCTCGTAAGTTTGTTTTGTCTTGAGATGAATGTTAGAGAATTGGTAATATTAGTAGACGTCAAGAAATGCCTATGAATTATTCGCTTGTTATTGAACCGTTTGATGTTTGGGGCTCTGATTATATGGGACCTTTTCCTTTCTCTAATGGGTATACACATATCTTAGTTGATGTTGATTATGTTACTAAGTGGGTAGAAGCTATTCCAACTAGTAGTGTTGATCATAACACCTCTATTAAGATGCTTAAAGAAGTTATTTTTCCGAAGTTTGGAGTCCCTAGATATTTAATAACTGATGGTGGTTCACATTTTATTCATGGTGCTTTTCGTAAAATGCTTGCTAAGTATGATGTTAATCATAGAATTGCATCTCCGTATCACCCACAATCTAGTGGTCAAGTAGAATTGAGTAATAGAGAGCTCAAATTAATTTTGCAAAAGACTATTAATAGATCTAGAAAGAATTGGTCTAAGAAACTTGATGATGCATTATGGGCCTATAGAACTGCATATAAAAATCCTATGGGTATGTCTCCGTATAAAATGGTTTATGGAAAAGCATGTCACTTACCTCTCGAACTAGAACATAAGGCATATTGGGCTATTAAAGAGCTCAATTATGATTTTAAACTTGCCGGTGAGAAGAGGCTATTTGACATTAGCTCACTTGATGAATGGAGAACCCAAGCCTATGAGAATGCCAAGCTGTTTAAAGAAAAAGTTAAAAGATGGCATGACAAAAGGATACAAAAGCGTGAGTTTAATGTAGGTGATTATGTTTTGCTATACAACTCTCGCTTAAGATTTTTTGCAGGAAAACTTCTCTCTAAATCGGAAGGTCCTTACATTATCAAGGAGGTCTATCGTTCTGGTGCCATAAAAATCAACAACTTCGAAGGCACAAATCCGAAGGTGGTGAACGGTCAAAGAATCAAACATTATATCTCAGGTAATCCTATAAATGTCGAAACTAATGTTATTGAAACTATAACCCCCGCGGAATACATAAGGGACACTTTCCAGAACGTTTCAGACTCCGAAAAGGAATAGGTATGTGGTATGGTAAGTAAACCGACTCCAAAACAGTTCTAAAGGCATTTTTTCTCCATTTTGGAATATTAAAGAAAATAGGAAAATAAGAAGTAGTCCGGGAAGGACACGAGGCTTCCACGAGGGTGGAGGGCGCGCCCTACCCCCTGGGCGCGCCCCCTACCTCGTGGGCACCTCGTGCGCTCTCCGGACTCCGTTTTCTTGCACGATACTTCTTTTGGTTGGTAAAAGTTCATTATATAATCTCCCGAAGGTTTTGACCACCGTACCACGTGAATATCCTTTGTTTTTGTTTCGAGCTGTTTTTCTGACAGATCTAGATCACCATGACGTCTCCAAGTGCCCCCAAGGACAAGTTCTTCGAGAAGGTCATCAACCCCTACCTCGCGGAAGTGCTGCAACATCCTAAAACCATTGAGATGTGTGAGGGGTTGCTGCACATCCGCGATGTTGAGGGACCAAGGAGGACCGGAAGCGTGGAGACAAGGCTCGAGGCAATGGAGCAACCAGTTTTCAAGTGTCAGGAGATGGTGGAACGTGGACTCGACTCCAATCACATAATGATCACGGAGTTCACCAACAACCACAAGCTGGACGCCAAGGACATTGGGGAGGCCATCTTCAAGCTTCATGATAAAATCGAGCACCTCCAAGCCCAGATCTATGACCTACAAAACCAAAACTGTGAGTATGAATATAGATTCAAGAGGATGAGTTTGGCTGCAGATTTAAGGATCCCGGAGACTCGATCATCCTTCTATGATGGCGAGCCTATGCCTTGGAAGAGGGACGACAAGCCTACATCATCAACAACTCCGTCAACACCACCCCTGAGGAAAGAGATATAATCACATGGGTATGGGCACTCCCCTTGGCAACTGCCAAGCTTGGGGGAGGTGCCCCGGTATCGTATCACCATCACACTCCTATCTTTACCATTTTTCTTAGTTCGATCCTTTTGGTAATATCTTGATCTAGTAGAATAAAGTTTTGGTATGATTTAATTTTGAGTTTTGCCTTATGATCCTTCTATGTAATCAAGTCCGTGAGCTATATATAAAAAAGATTAGTTTTGAGTCAAGGGCTTGATTATTTTTCTTTGATCTTGAGGGAATAAAAGAAAAAGAAAGAATAAAAAGAAATAAAGAGAACATATTGGTCTTATGGAGAGTAATGACTTCACATATAAAGAGTATGATGAATAAAAGTTGTTGAGAGTTGACAAACATAGTTTTGGTCATCGTTGCAATTAATAGGAAGTAATAAAGAAAGAGAGGTTCTCACATATAAATATACTATCTTGGACATCTTTATGATTGTGAGCACTCATTAAAATATGACATGCTAAAGAGTTGATGTTGGATAAGAAAGACAACGTAATGGGTTATGTTTTCTTATATCCGAAATAAAGTATATTGTCATGGATCATCCAACATGTTGAGCTTGCCTTTCTCCCTCATGCTAGCCAAATTCTTTGCAACAAGTAGAGATACTACTTGTTCTTCCGAATACCCTTAAACCCAGTTTTACCATGAGAGTCCACCATACCTACCTATGGATTGAGTCAGATCCTTCAAGTAAGTTGTCATCGTTGCATGCAATAAAAATTGCTCTCTAAATATGTATGATTTATTAGTGTGGAGAAAATAAGCTTTATACGATCTTGTGATGTGGAAGAAATAAAAGCGACGGACTACATAATAAAGGTCCGTATCACAAGTGGCAATATAAAGTGACGTTCTTTCACATTAAGATTTTGTGCATCCAACCATAAAAGCACATGACAACCTCTGCTTCCCTCTGCGAAGATCCTATCTTTTATTCTTGTCTTATACCTTATATAAGAGTCATGGTGATCTTCACCTTTCCTTTTTACATTTTATCCTTTGGCAAGCGCATTGTGTTGGAAAGATACTGATATATATATGAAAAATAGATTCTACCACCTAGTGGTAGTTACCACCTAAGAATCCACCATTCATCTCATGTGCCGATCTAAGCGTGCTAGATGGCCAACAGAATCCTAACGGGTTAGATGAGGTTCCACCCGTTTAGTACTAATTCGTTAATTACTTTATTTTATGGTTAACCACAGCTATCTGATCGTGAGCTTATCCAAAAAACTGACTGCAATTTCCTCCACGTAAAAATATCTTTCTCTGTATGTTCTTGTTACCAACAACAAGCGATTTTTCCTCTATCTAGCGATCTGCCTCAAGGCTGCGTCCCGCACAGGCTGGACACGGCGGATCGGCCTCGTCGTGAGTATCACCAGCTGGAGACAGGGGACCGTCGTCGTCGTGTGCCACCACCCGACTCTCTCTCTCTCTCTCTCTCTCCCCCTCCGTGGATGTTTCCACGTCCAGAAATTTTGTCATGTCGCCGCCATAGATCCATGTTGTTGCCATAGATCGGAAGCAAGTGAGTGTCGCGTGGCACCATCCGCCGTCTCGGCCGGCAGGACGTCGCTAGCTGACTCGGTTTTTTTTTTTTTGAAATTTTGCTGACTCAGGTTTGATACCACTTCCACCACAGGTTCCAATGTTTCATTGCTTGCTCTTTGAAGTTTGAACTTTCATCTGCTTTATTTAGATGATGAATAGGCTATAAGCACCGTCTAGGAGTAGCCTGTTGAGGCGAGCACCTGCGAGTGATTGACACCGTTGATGATGGCTCAGGGTTAATTAGACGCAGCGACGTACGGCGACTGCATGATGACGGCGGCGGATGTCACCGAGGTGAGCAATGCAACGACCACACATTACCACTTGAAAAAAGATCTACGTGAGCAAACACATATGGAAAGAAAATATGGTGCATGATGGATCCTGATGATAACGCCTCGGTGATGCATGAAACTCCAATACTACATACTACTTTTTTCCACGTACTTCCATACGTTCTTTTCACATAGTAGTGCATATATATACTACTACATTTACACGATACTATTTTCTAATGCTACTTCACAATTTTCATTTTTGTAAATACTCTATTTTTTGTGGCACAACGACTAACACTACTTGGCCTCAATGTGCAGGTGCAACGGCGGCCAACGGGAGACTCCGTGACTGCTCTGGCATGACGGCGGCCACGATGACATGCGGTTTACGCAGCGGACAAGATAGCGCTCCAGCAGCAAGACAACGGTGTAGCAGCAGCCACGTGACGTAGTATGACAAATGGTCGACGGGTGATTGCTCCAGTGCGGCGGCTGCTACAAAGTATGGCTGTATAGGATCTGCTCGGACAACAAACTCCATTGTGAAATGAGTGTAGATAATCGTTCAACCTGAGCTCGAAGAGACAATTGAGCCATGGATAAAATTGTATTGTTCCACTCAACTGTATGATATATACTAATTTTTTTTGTACTCACATATATACTCCATACTACCTACTTAATTATACTCCATACTACCTAATTTATGAAGATACACACCACGTATTTCATACTCCATACTCCACATACTTCATACTCCATACTCCACTTCATCCTCCATACTCCATATACCACATACTTCATACTCCATACTCTACACTTCAAAATATTATATGATAAACTCGATACTTCATACACCAAAAATATTACTCCATACTGCAAAAAAATTAGTGTATAGTCCCCATACTGCAATAAAAGGTTTATATACACACACTTATTTTCCATGAGTGATATTCAATACTTCTATAAGTAAATATGCATTCCCTGTACTGTAATTAGTATATTATTCTTAAATATACATACATACATACAATTCCACTAAAAAAATAATAGGCCCATAGGCCAAACAAGAGTATTTGTGCATATTGTAAAACATAATCATCTATATTCTACCTGGAGTATATACCTAAGATTAGGACATATGCATGTACATGCATGTAAGGAGGAGTACGTGGCTAGTGGCTACCATTATCGATTCTACTCGATTCATGCATGCATGCATGCAATTAGCCGGCCAGCAACTCGCGAGGTTTGTTGCAACAGAACCGCTATCTAATTTTTTAACTAATTTAAAAAGTTGATTAATTAGGTGAGCCATATCGGATCCTTTTGGAACCCGGCGACCCGTTTGTTCGCTGGTAGGGTGGGACACGTGGAGGGCTATTGCTTAGGGGGTAACTACCACTGCTTGTAGATAAAATTTGTCATATATATATATATATATATATATATATATATATATATATATATATATATATATATATATATATATATATATATATATATATCCAATTGGATGTAAGTTAGCATGAATTATTATTGTTGACATTGCTCTTGAGGTAAAAGGTTGGGAGGCAACACTATAAGCCCCCATCTTTCTCTGTGTCTGATTAAAACTCCATACTCATAAAGTATTGCATGAGTTTTAGCAATTGTGAAAGACTAAATAATAGTTGAGTATGTGGACTTGCTGAAAAGCTCTTATAATGACTCTTTCCGAAGTTATGATAAATTGCAATTGCTTCAATGATCGAGATCATAGTTTGTTAGTTCTCAAAGAAGTTTCTGATTCATACTTTACATTGTGAATAGATTGTTACTTTAGCATAAGAAATCATATGACAAAATATATTTATGTTGCTGTTATAAGAATGATCATGATGCCCTCATGTCCGTGTTTTATTTTATCGACACCTCTATCTCTAAACATGTGGACATATTTATCGTTATCGGCTTTCGCTTGAGGACAAGCGAGGTCTAAGCTTGGGGGAGTTAATACGTCCATTTTGCATCATGCTTTTATATCGATATTTATTGCATTATGGGTTGTTATTACACATTATGTCACAATACTTATGCCTATTCTCTCTTATTTTACAAGGTTTACATGAAGAGGAGAATGCCGGCAGTTGGAAATCAATGGAAAATGAGCAAATATTAGAGACCTATTCGCACAACTCAAAAGTCTTGAAACTTCACGAAGTCATTTTTGGAATTAATAAAAATACTGAGCGAAGAAAGTACCAGAGGGGCCCACACCCTGCCACGAGGGTGGGGCGCCCTACCCCGGCGTGCCCCCCGCCTCGTGGGCCCCTGGCAGCCTCCGGTGCCCATCTTCCGCTATATGAAGTCTTTTACCTGGAAAAATCATAAGCAAGCTTTGGGAAGAAACTCCGCCGCCACGAGGCGGAACCTTGGCAAAACCAATCTAGGGCTCTGGCGGAGCTGTTCTGCTGGGGAAACTTCCCTCCGGGAGGGGGAAATCATCGCCATCATCATCACCAACAATCCTCTCATCGGGAGGGGGTCAATCTCCATCAACATCTTCACCATCACCATCTCCTCTAAAACCCTAGTTCATCTCTTGTATCCAATCTTTGTCTCAAAACCTCGGATTGGTACCTGTGGGTTGCTACTAGTGTTGATTACTCCTTGTAGTTGATGCTAGTTGGTTTATTTGGTGGAAGATCATATATTCAGATCCTTTATGGATATTAATACCCCTCTGATTATGAACATGAATATGATTTGTGAGTAGTTACGTTTGTTCCTGAGGACATGAGAGAAGTCTTGTTATAAGTAGTCATGTGAATTTGGTATTCGTTCGATATTTTGATGAGATGTATGTTGTCTTTCCTCTAGTGGTGTTATGTGAACGTCGACTACATGACACTTCACCATTGTTTGGGCCTAGAGGAAGGCATTGGGAAGTAATAAGTAGATGATGGGTTGCTAGAGTGACAGAAGCTTTAACCCTAGTTTATGTGTTGCTTCGTAAGGGGCTGATTTGGATCCATATGTTTCATGCTATGGTTAGGTTTACCTTAATACTTCTTTTGTAGTTGCGAATGCTTGCAATAGGAGTTAATCATAAGTGGGATGCTTGTCCAAGTAAGGACAACACCCAAGCACCGGTCCACCCACATACCAAATTATCAAAGTAACGAACGCGAATCATATGAGCATGATGAAAACTAGCTTGATGATAATTCCCATGTGTCCTCGGGAGCGTTTTCCTTTATATAAGAATTTGTCCAGGCTTGTCCTTTGCTATAAAAATGATTGGGCCATCTTGCTGCACCTTATTTACTTTCATTACTTGTTACCCGTTACAAATTACCTTATCACAAAACTATCTGTTACCGATAATTTCAGTGCTTGCAGAGAATACCTTACTGAAAATTGCTTATCATTTCCTTCTGCTCCTCGTTGGGTTCGACACTCTTACTTATCGAAAGGACTATGATAGTGTCACGCCCAATATGCGACCCTATCCAAAAGGAACTCGACGGTCCCACCAAGGATAGACCCGCATATTGAAACGCTTTTGCAAGGTGGATATCATTACATCAACATTACATAATAGTGGGGATACATACATAAGGCACAAATGCCACAAGAATACATCAACATCATATACAAGAGATCAACATCCGACTACGGATGAAACATAAACAGAAACTCAAACGACATCCACCCTGCTAGCCCAGTACTGTCGACCGAACCTATCCCCGATCGAAGAAGAAGCGGAAGAAGAACTCAACGCAAGCAAGCATCGCTCTCACGTCATGATCATCGCATAACCTGAACCTGCAACTGGTGGTGTAGTAATCTGTGAGTCACGAGGACTCAGCAATACCATTACCATGGGTATCAAGACTAGCAAAGCTTAATGGGTAAGGAAGAGGTAAAGTGGTGAGGTTGCAGCAGCGACTAAGCATATATGGTGGCTAACATACGCAAATGAGAGCGAGAAGAGAAACAAAGGAACGGTCGTCAACTAGTAATGATTAAGAAGTGATCCTGAACCCCTACTTACGTCAAACATAACCCAGAAACCGTGTTCTCCTCTCGATCAACCCCGAAAAGAGACACTCACGATACGCATACGGTTGGTGTATTTTAGAAGAGTTTGCTTCAAGTTTACTACAACCGGATATTAACAAATTCCCATCGCCACATAACCGCGGGCACGGCTCTCGAAAGTTTATACCTGCGGGGTGTCCCAACTTAGCCCATGATAAGCTCTCGCGATCAACGAAGGATATTCCTTCTCCCGGGAAGACCCGATCGAGTCTCGGAATCCGGCTACAAGACATTTCGACAACAATAAAACAAGACCAGCAAGACCTCCCGGCGTGCCGACATCCTGATAGTAGCCGCGCATATCTCGTCTCAGGCCACGACCAGATGAGCATTCCGTACAACTAAAACCAAACCTCGAGTTTCCTTGAGGTGGCGCTGCAAAGCACTCTAGTTTGGACCAACACTTAGACAAGCATTGGCCCGGGGGGGCTGAATAAAGATGACCCTCGGGATGCGCGACTCCCAAGGGAAAAAGGCTAGGTGAGGCAAATGTAAAACCAATGTTGGGCCTTGCTGGAAAAGTCTTATTCAAAGCGAACTGTCAAGGGGGTCCCATAAATCACCCAACCGCGTTAGGGACGCAAAATCCGGGAACATAATACCGATATGACGGAAACTAGGGTGGCAAGAGTGGAACAAAACACCAGGCATAAGGCCGAGCCTTCCACCCTTTACCAAGTATATAGATGCATTAATTAAATAAGATATATTGTGATATCCCAACAAGTAAACATGTTCCAACAAGGAACAACATCTCCATGTTCCAACAAGGAACAAACTTCATCTTCACCTGCAACTAACAACGCTATAAGAAGGGCTGAGCAAAGCGGTAACATAGCCAAACAACGGTTTGCTAGGAAGGGTGCAAAAGGTTAGAGGCTGTCATGGCAATTAGGTAGGCTTGAGCAGCAAGTGATAGGTAGCGCAAAGATAGCGATAGAACGAAGCAACTAGCATAGCAATGATAGTAGTGAGATCCAGGGTAGCGGTCATCTTGCCTGAAATCCCGCAAGGAAGAAGAACGAGTCCATGAATAAGATGAACGGATGAAGCCGAACCAAGCGTAGACGAACGAATCCTCACGATCGCAACGAAACAGGAACTAACAAGAAGAAGCACACAACATAGTAAACAAACCATCATGAACAAGACATGATGCACAACAAGCATGATGCATGACACGGCTACATGAAGCTACTCATGGCAAGGGATGATGCAAACAAGAGCAACACATCAAGGCAAGTTTAAATGAGGCCGGAAACAACATAGAACAACTCCGGTAAGTCCTCATATGCAAATTTCGAAATTGATCCAGATCTGAATAACTTTATGTTCAAGTTGTTAAACAGCAAGTTAAGATGCACCACGATGATCTACACGAAATTCTAGTCAAGTTACATATAAAGTTCATTAGATTCGGAGCTACGGTCTAAAAGATATGAGCAAAACAAGATAAACATGGCATTGATGCAAAATGCATACAAACATCAAGCAAACACCTCAAAACATGGATGCAACATGATAATATGAAGCTACATGCAAAATCAAGCAAGTTTCATATAGAGCACACTCAAAACGGAGCAACGGTGCAACACATACACCCTATACAAGACATAACAACAATCTGTCCAAAACAACAAGTAGGCATATTGCAAGCATCAAAACAACATGCTACAGGACCTCAACATAATAACAAAAGGCATGGGCATGATGTACAGGTAAAGCATTACAAAACATGAACACTGAGCTATCTCCAGAAATCACTAGAACATGCTCAAAATGACATGGCAAGATTGCAAATAATAACAGTTTCAGACTTGCAGAAATTAACATCAGGTTGCAATGTTTAGAGCTATGAAACAACATGCTACAGGAACTTATCATGGAAAACAAAGGCATGGCATGAATCTACTAATTTCATAGAACAAAAGTCCCCTACTGACCATAAGCCAAAAAGGATCAGAAGATATGATGGCACCCATGTAAACATGGCAAGTTATATGACAGATTCAAACATGGCAGGAACAACAATAAGTAGGCATGTTGGTGAGCTTGAATCACTCACCACAGAGCAAAACATGGCATGGCAAGGCAACTCACAGCAAGAAGACATGGCATAGAATCTATACATGGCAAGAACAACATCATAGCATGCTTGGATCAACTACAACAACCTTGGCAAAATTGAATAACATGTAAACAATCTGCCAGGAACATTTTATAGCAAAAGTAGAGCTCGATTGACTCAAGCTATGGCACTCCATAATTGCAAACAAGGGCATGGATGGATAGAGCAAGACATGTATAACAAAACATCCTTACTGAAGTATCTCAAAATATGCATGGATCTCTTGATAGCATCAAGTTAACATGGCATCAAAATATCAAGAAAGCAGGGTGAAATCAAGAACATCAAGACACCTAGTTTGCATGCTTGTGCTAGTCACCACATTGATCACAAAAATACATGGCATATACCCCTGGAAAGATGGCATGGCATATTACAAAACACATGTAGGACTCAAGTTCATAGGATGCACACATCAATCATGGCAAAATGACAAAGTGCATGTTACATTAAGAAACGAAACTAACATCACATATCACTCTTCCAACAGCATTTCGGGCATCAAGATGAGCTCAAATGAAAATGATGCAATGAGATGAAATGATCTACTCATCAAGACGAACATTTCGACATATTACACGCGCAAAACGGAGCAACGAATGCAGAGTTATGATGCGATGAAAATGCAACAAAAATATTGACAGATTCGGGACTTAGATGAATTTGGAGGGGGAAAAAAGGTCAACCTCCGTGCACGGGTTTTGAGGCGAGCCGGATCTCGCCGGAGATGGACGGGATCTCGCCGGAGATGGAGGGGGAGATCACCGGAGACCTCGGGAAGGCGCGGGGAGGCGGCCCGGACCGGATCCGGTGGCGGCGGCGACGAGGAGGCTCGCCGGGCGGCGCGGCCTTCGCCCGGCGCCATGGCGGCGATCGAGCGGGCGCCGCGGCTAAAGGCGACGGGCCGAGCCTTCCGAGTCAAGGCGCGGAGCGGCGACGAAGCCGGCCGGGCGGCGGCGGCCTTGAGGGTTCGCAGACCCTTGATGGGCTCCATGGCCGCAGCGGCGGAGGGTGGCGGCGCGACACGTGGCGCGAGGGGATTCGCTGCAGGCGGCGGCGGGGACGACGTCCGGCGCCGTGACGCAGCGTCTGGCCTTGGCAGAGGAGAAGAACTAGGGTTAGGGGGGATTTGGACCGCGAATTTCGGAGGGGGAGATGTATTTATAGGTAGAGGGAGCTAGGAGACTCCAAATGAGGAGCGGTTTTCGGCCACGCGATCGTGATCGAACGACCGAGAGCATGGAGGGAAGTTTGCTGGGTTTTGGGCCACTTTGAAAAGGGTGTTGGGCTGCAATACAAAAGAGGCTTTTGCGGTTACCCGGTTAACCGTTGGAGTACCAAACCACCTCCAAATGGCACAAAACTTGACAGGCGGTCTACCGGTGCTATACCAAGGCCGCTTGACAAACCTTGGTCCATTCCGAGACCGTTTAACACCCGCACATGAAAAGAGGTAAAAGGGGGCACCGGGAGACATAGGAGTGCCGGATTGCAAAACGGACAACGGGGAAAATGCTCGGATACATGAGACGAACACGTATGCAAAATGAAATGCACATGATGACATGATATGAAATGCAAATGATGACATGGCAAAGAGAGACACGCAAGCACATGACATGGCAAAGACGACGAATAACTGGCGGACACCTGGCGCATCGGATCCGGGGCGTTACAGATAGATCCCCTACACTTGTGGGTCATCAGCCATCCGCCAGCAGACGGCAACAGGTCCGGCTGAACGTGCTACGACAAAGGCATCTTTGTCGTCTACTGGTGAACAACAAAGATGAAATGGTCTTTGTCGTCCGCCAGCAGACGACAAAGGACCTGGACGGCAGACGTGGCAGCTACAGGCTGTTAGTGGGTTAACGGTGTGCTTTGTCGTCCGCTGGCAAACGGCAAAGACCTTTGCATATTTGTCGTCGGCTGGCAGACGACAAAGACCTTTGCATATTTACCGTCTCCAGCGGATGGCGTAGCAGTCCACGTGGTAGCACCTGGGGGCTGGCCTATTTGATATCTCTGCCATCTGCTGGCTGATGGAAAAGATGCAATGGTCTTTGCCGCCGGCCAGCAAACGGCAAAGCAACCAAATAGTCAGCCTATTGCCCTAGGTTGCACAGGTAGCTGACATGTGGCATCTTTGCCGTCTGCTGGCTGATGGCAAAGCTCTTTGCCGTCTGCCAGCTGATGGCAAAGAGCCTGTATAGCCCCTTTTTCTGATTTTTCTTAAATTCATTCAATTTCACACACACGCACACATATATATATACATATGAAAATACTTGCCATATGGATATGATCATCCAACACATATACATACCAAATCATATCCCCGCCATATGGATATGATCATCCAACACATATACATAGCAAATCAAAAGTCCATATGCAACATATATAGCTAGCCAACATATCCAATAACAAGCATACAATGGTTTCATCCATACATACATATATAGGTAGCAAGTTCACATTGCTCATCCTACAAAATCAAAACAAGAAGGAAGCATAAAGAGAAGAGTAGACTCCATCAACGCAAGCTTCCTCATCTAAAGCAAATCTGCAAATTGGGAAAGAAGAAATTTAGAAGAAGAAGAAGAAGATTTTTTCTTCTCTTTCTTCTTCTCCTCTCCTCTTCTTTATCTTCTTCTTCTTCTAACTAAGGTAGGTAAAAACGCCATTTTATTGCTAAGCTAGGTAAAAATGCTAAGTGTATGTCATTTTAGAGCTAAGCTAGGTAAATAGGTCATTTTGGAGCTTAGTAAGGTTATTATGTCATTTTGAAGGAAAATAAGCTAAGTCTATATCATTTTGGAGGTAAAAAAGATTATCATGCCATTTTTGACCTAAGTATGCTAAGTATGTCATAAATAAACTGAAGAAGCTAAGTATAGCTCATTTTTTATCTAACTTAGGTAATTATGCCATTTAGGAGGAAAATAAGCTAAGTATCCATTTGTAAAGCAAAACAGTAGAGAAAACTTACCCTCATCACAACAAATGTGATGAAGATCGCAACTAAGGTAATAATTGATCCAACGGCATAACAATACCAAGCCTCATTATCAATGGCATATTTTCTAATCTTCTTAAGCTTTAGGCGCATTGCATCCATCTTCAAGCGCATTGCATTCATCTTCATCTTATGATCATCGACGACATCGGCAACATATAACTTCAATGTCATCTTCTCTTCTTTAATTCTTTTAATTTATTATTTCAAATACTCATTTTCTTTTTCAACTAAATTTAACTTCTCGACAAGAGGGTCGGTTTCAAATTCCTGTTCACATACCTCCTAGATTAAAATATCTATATGTCAACTTGATGGCCATAATTGTCATAAATGCGAAATGCAACAAATAGTTATGAAAGAGAATTTACCACATCCGAGTCATAAAGCGGGTGAGGGCCGACGGGACGGACATCAAGGCCACGGCACTATGTATAAGAGACAATCATACAAAGTAAGAAAATTATACAAGTAACTATATAAATCATACAATCATACAAGTAACTATATAAATCAAGTACAACATAAAAATTGAATGCCTAATAATAATATGGATCGTCGGGTTCAATAAATGCTTCAGGATAAATAAATGCATCATCATCACCACTATCGGTAATGACGTGCTCATCATCATCATTAATAATAAATGCATCATCATGTGGAAGGCCACCTTTATGTAATCGGTCAAGCATTGACAGGTCATCCGCAGCAGTAACCTCTTCTAGTTCAGGTTCTTCTTGTTCCGGCTCAGGGGTGAAGTCGGGTTCACTGTCGCTGTTTACTTCAATGTTCTGGGGTGAAGTAGAGCGGTTCTTGAAATGTTTTTTGGAAAGACGTGTTTCTTGGAAGAATTCTCCTTCATATGTGTCTGGGTTAATGTGAGGTTCATAATCCTCTTCATTGGGGGGAGGTGGTCTAACACGTGGCGGAACTTCATAAACGACATCCCAACCATTGAGATTTGGATCACTTTGACAAGCCCATGGTAGATAGAAAACTTGGGTTGCCTGTTGAGCCATAATATAGACATCGGGAACATCCAAATGGGTGCTTTATTTGATTTCCACTAGCACTAAGTGTTCATGAGTCCTTCTAGTCTCCTTCGGCTGGAACCAATAGCATTTGAAGACTATGACATTTGGTGGGTTTGCACCATAGAATTGAAGTTCATAAATTGCTTCAACTCTTCCATAATACTCGGTATCTCCTTCGCCGATAGCAGAGACACAACAACTTGTAGACTTTTCGTCGGCCATAGATAGCTCTTTGCCATAGGTACGAAAGCGATACCCATTGATGTCGTATTTGTCAAATGAACGGACCTTAAAGTTAAAACCATTAGCGACTTGTCTCAATTCAGCGTCCATTAACTCTGAATTATCCTACAAGTTTAATATGAAAGGGATTGTTGCATTAGCCACAAATTAGATGAAGAAATGAAATGGTTTAATGGAAATTACCGTTTGTTTGAACCAAGAGATGAAACCGGGATAGCCGCCTCCATGCTTTGCCAGAAGCTCATACTCTTTGACGGAATCCTTTTGGATCACCACTCCATACGAGAATTTGGCGACGTATCGACTGCATCAAATTTATCCGGGAATAAGAGCAGTTCAATGGAATTAGAAGTTGCGAAACAATGTACCGAGAACTTACTCGATGTACAGCCGCACTTCTGTTAGGTTGGTGAAGATATACAACGAAATGATTTGCCATCTTTCGAAATCCAACGTTAAGGAATTAGAAGCACCGGCTGGTGCGAGATCCCCTTTGAATAGGTTGAGGTTGGATCCACCCTTTTTAGGTTCGTCAGCATTGTACCGAGGCTTCGGATTATGCAAATGACGATTTTTGGCTTCGTAGTGTGCTATCACGAAGTTTGCCGCCTCCTCAGTAATGAATGCCTCAGCAATCGATGCTTCAATTCTACGCTTATTTTTACATTTTGCTCATAGCGTCTTCTGCATCCTCTCAGTGGCGTAGCACCAACGATTTTGCATGGGCCCCCAATCTTGCCTCGGTTGGGAGATGCAAAATCAAGTGCTGCATTGGATTAAAGAAGCCCGGCGGAAAGATCTTCTCTAACTTCCAGATCAACTCCGGCGCCACTCTTCCATTTCTTCTAGCAGGCCAGGCGATAGATCTTTCGCACAAAGAACACAGAAGAAATAGCTCAGCTTTGCCAGTACTAGCCATTCATGCTCAGGGATGAAGCCCATCACCGGCATTACCCGCTCAATCCATATGTGCCAATCATGACTCTTGAGACCGAATATCTTCAATTTATCAAGACTCGCTCCCCTCTTTAGATTCGCTGCATAACCATCGGCGAACATCAACTGTTGTTGCACCCACAAGATAATTTCCCTCATAGCTGGCCTTCCAAGATTGAACCATATGCCTTTGGCTTCGTCCAGTTCTGCTTTCCTTTCGGTTCTTTCATGTTTTGTAACGGTCTATCACATAGCGCCTCCAGATCGACTCTAGCCTTAGTATTATCCTTTGACTTCCCATCTATGCCGAACAATGTACCAAAAAGTGCCTCGGCGATATTCTTCTCAGCGTGCATCACGTCGATGTTGTGTGGGCAAAGGAGGTCTTTGAAGTAAGGCAGATCCCACAAGCATGTCTTGTGAGTCCAGGCGTGTTTCGAATTATACCCCTTGAAATACCCTGGATGCTCTCGATTTGGCTTGAGAGCGTTTAACTGATCCAGGGTCTCTTGGCCTGTCAACGCAGGTGGTGCAGAGTTTTTGACAACTCTACCTCTGATGAAGTTCTTCTTGTCTTTCCTGAACTTATGGCTAGGATCTAGGAACTGTCTATGCATGTCGAAGCAAGAAAACTTGCGATCGGCCTGAAGCCAACGAAACTCAAGAGCTCCCTTGCATGTGGGGCACGGGAACCTTCAATGCACACACCAACCAACGAATAGCGCATACGCTAGCAAGTCATGCATCAAGTGCATGTACCAGCCACGCATTATGAAGTTTCGTTTGCTAAAGGCGTCGTATGTCTTGAACCCATTATCCCAGGCTTCTTGCAATTTGTCCTTCAGCGGTTGCATACACATTCATATTCTTCCCCGGATAGTTGGGCCCTGAAATTATCAACGTCAGGAAAATGTTCTTTCTTTGCATAATCTGTCCGGGGGGGATTGAGTGGAAAGACAAATACGGTCCAACAACTGTATTGGGTTGCCGTCAGACCAAACACACTAAGCCCATCCGTGCTAATGCCGACTCGAGGATGCCTCGGATCTGCTGCTTTGTCATCATGTAATGCATCGAAGCTCTTCCATGCTTCACCGTCCGATGTGTGCACCATCATCAGCTTCCCATCTGCATCTAGTTGGGTTCTTTTGCCTGTTTTATGCCATGTCATCTGTCTAGCTGTCTCTTTGACCATGAAAAGACGTCGAAGTCTTGGTACGATTGGCATATACCGAAGAACATTAACGGGGATTTTGGTCTGCGTCTTCTCACCAATACCGTTGTCTGCCACAACATACCTGGATGACTTGCAAATGGGACAATAATCCAAGTCCGCATACTGAAGCCTAAATAAGGCACATCCTCTCTTACAGGCATGTATCTTCTCATAGGGCATCTTAAGAGCACGGAGGATTTTGTCTGACTGGTACAAGTTTGCAGGTAGTACGTGGCCTTTGGGTAGAAAACGTCCAAATACTGTCATCATTGCGTCGTAGCATTCTTTGCCCAAGTTGAATTGAGCCTTCAGAGCCATTATTTGTGAGATGGCATCCAGCTGACAAAGCTCAGCGTGCTCGTGGAGAGGACGTTTGAAGACTCCAACATTTCATTGAAGGCCTTTGCAGATTCCTCCATCTCATCGTCCGAGTCCTGAGCATCATCAAAGTCTTGCACCATGTATTGCATCCCGGTACCATGCTCGTCGGTGCGATTTAAAGCACCTCAGCTCTTGCACGTTGGGTAGACTCGCCATGAAATGTCCACACCGTATAATCTGGCGTAAAACCCCTCTTCTGCAGGTGTTTGCCCATTTCATCCTCTGTCCTCTTGTGCCAATTGTCGCACCCGGCATAGGGGCACCATGTTGTCCTCTAGCCATTTGCAAATGCGGCTCCCAGAAACCCCTTGGTTTTTGTTAACCATTCAATTGTCATGTCTTTCCTGACTAATGTGTCCGGTGTACATCCATGCACGATCAGTCATCTTGCCTAGCTACTAGACACATAAGATATATATGTCAGCATGTATATATTTATCAGTTAATGAAGTTTGTCACTTTTATCACATTCATGCAACCTAGAAGCTAATAGGTAAAGATAGGTCCTAATCCCACCCGCATATGTGTAGATTGGGTTCGTTTTCCCATGCTCTGCTCCGGATCCGACGCAAAATTTTGGCAGCACCTCCCTGCTGTTCTCCTGATACACGTCTCGGCAATAAGAAGAGAGGATGTGTACCTGGAGAACAACAGGGAGGCATTGACGATTCTGCATCGGATCCGGAGCAGAGCATATGGAAAAACAAACCCAATCTACACATACTCGGGCTGTCCATGGATAACGTTGGACAATTCGGAAGAGTCACGGTTATAAATATGCAAATGCATGTATATTTATAGATGTAACCCTTTCGAACGGGAGACACATAGTGGTCACGCATACTGATGATTGAAGACACCTATAGCTAGCAAGTTTCATCGGCACGAAGACCAGAACGAGCAAATGAAGGGGGAGGAGATGTCGACCTAACTAAATATTTACAATAGGACGAGCGGGTTAGGGGGTTCCTTGGCGTCGATGGAACCCTAAATAACAAGTATCATCGGTGCGAGATACATGTGGCGCTCGGCGTTGAACACTAGATCCACATCCTACAAGTGAAGCTGGCGCCCGACGTCCCACAACAATAGTTCTTGTGGCCGATGACGGTCGAACACCTTGGCGAATTTGTCTGGCAGCCTTTGCGATGAGGATTAAAGCCAAGTTTTGAAAGTTCAAACAACCTAACCGACTTGAGTCAGTTTGGGTGTTTCAAGTTTCAACACTTGCCTTTTAATCGTCATCGTAGAGGCTGCAAGACAAATTCACAATGGTGTTTGACCGCCATCGACGCCGAGAACTGTTGCTGCGGGACGCCGGACGCCGGCGTCACTTGTGGGACGTGGATGTAGTGTTCGACACCGACGGCCACATGTGTATCGCACCGATGATGCTTTCTATTTAGGGTTCCATCGACACCGAGGAACCCCCTAACCGCTCGACCCCGGGCGCCCCTTTTCCTACTTCTTTTTTTCATCTTTTACTTCTACTTCTTTTTTTCATCATCTTCTTCTTCTACTACTTATTGTTTTTTTCTTCTTCTTCTTCCTCTTCTTCTTTTTCTTCTTTTTTTCATCTTTCTTGATTATTCTTAAGAAACAGAAAAAAAACCTAAACCAAACTATAAACTAAATGTAACCTAAAATAAACTAAATTAACCTAAACTAAACTAAACTAACCTAACCTAAACTAAACAAACATAAACTAAATCTAAAAAAACAGAAAAAAAACTCACCAGACGAGGGCGGGAAGCGGCAAGGCGTGTCAGTCATGGCAGGCAAGGCGGCTTCGGGGCAGATTCGAGGGGCGGGCGACTCGGGCAGGGACGGCACGACGCAGCCAGCGGCTCAGATGCAGGGCCTTGGTAAAGGTGAAGGCGGTTAAGGCGGGCGCACGGCTCGCTCGGATGGGGCGGGCGGGCGGCGACGACAGAAGTGGCGGCAGCAGGCGGCGGCGGGCACCTGAAGCGGTGAGGCGGCGTGATGCGGGCGGCCGACGACTGGGGTGGCGGTCTGGGTTAAGGCGGCGGGGCGGCGGCGCGGCTCGGGCGAGAGAGAGAGCGACGAGAGAGGGGGGGGCGCCGCCGCTTTTAGGTAGGTCATAGCTCTTTCTGCTCGCGCTAGCGATTTACAAAGAGTCTAGCTAACGGACGTTAGGTTGGCCATTTTTTTTGCCGTCAGCTAGCGGACGATAAAGAATCTTTGCCGTCTGCTAGCGGACGACAAAGAAAGTGGCCGTTAGGTGGTTCTCGCTAGTGGGCCACCCTCCCTCTTTGCAGTCAGCTAGCGGATCTATGCCGTCCGCTAGCTGACCGCAAAGTTCTGGCTGACGACAAACATGTTCTTTATCGTCCGCTTCTTCTTTGCCGTCAGTTTTCTTTAACTTGATGGCAAAGAGCTGGCTGACGACAAAGATCCTGATTCTAGTAATGCCTCTGATGGAAAGATTTTTTTTTATTTTTTCCGTTTACGAAAGACACGACTCTGGCATCACAGTTAAAAACAATTTTCAAAGGAAGTGTCCAGAGTCTAATGCCCAAAAGCTAAGAAAGACCAGTGAAAAACAGAAAACCCAAAAAAAAAAAACCTATCTAAAAAGCTAAAAACATGTGCGAAAAATAAAAATAAAATTCGAAGAAAGCGCCCAAAGTCTGACACGTGGCTGATGCGCTTTCAGCCCACCTCAAATGACCTTTGGGGAGGCTCCCGAAACAAGCGCTCCTCAATTAGTTACTGTCGATATAGGTGCCCCTTCTTTTTTAGGGCACCTTTTTTTTTTTCTGAATCTGGGCACTTTTTTTTTTAGGGTGGCACTTTTCTTTTCTTGTTAGCTTTTTTTTTTGAGGTGATCTTTTCTTGTTAGCTTGTTCAGGGTTGAACTCTAGGATTTGCAGTGGGCCTTGCCGGCAACCGAAGCCCACGAGGCCGAGCTTCCCAGAGGTACCAGAAGAGGTATCGCCCCCTCACCACTCACCGGCCTCGCGCACGCACGAAGAACCACCAACAGAGTAGCGCACCTGACGAGGGGGAGGGGAAGAGAAAACCCTATGCCCTAGCGGCCGGCGGCGACCTCTCACCCTCACCGACCTCACGCACGCGCGAGGAGCAAGAGGGGCGAAAAGCCCTAGGCCCTAGCGTCCGGCGGCTACGGGCGAGGCGCGCGCGGAGGCGGGGCGGGCCGTTCTCCTGGCCCCCGTCGCGGCGGCTGCAGGTTCGGTCGCCACTAACTCGCTCACTCGCGGAATCTTAGCCCGAGAGAGGTAGCGTCGTTGCCGCCGTACTGACCTTTTCTCTCCCGGATTCTCTCCCCTTTCCGGTAGCCATGATGATGATGTCCGACGACGATGATGACTCGGACCCGCAGTTCAATGTGGTGGCGGATTACTTCTTCGTCGACGCGGAGAAGAACCCCATCTGTCTCTCAGCCTTGCCGATTCTGTTCGAGCAAGGCACGGATGAGGCCACTCAATGCAAACAGAACATCGTCTTGCGGGGAGTCGCTGACTCTGGCATCACAGTTTACACGCATGTGGTTGCCTGGAAGCTGGGGCTTGAAGGCAAGCAGCCCGTGATCGCCGTGCTGTCCGTGGAAGGCAGCTGGATAAATCTCGCCAAGCCCAGGAACAGCTACGAAGAAGAGTTCCGAACAATTTTTATCACAGTGCGGATGCTTCACTTCCTCAGAAGAAAACCTGAGGAGCCTGAGAAGAACTTGTGGAGTCATCTTCGCAAAGTTTTTGAGTAATCCACCCATGCACTCTCTGCTCTTTTCTCTCAAATGATAAAACTATGATATTTACAGAGCCCTTGCCATATTTTCAGCAAGTTTGACCTTAGACCCTCCAAGGACGATTTCAGGAACCACCGTTCCCTATTGAAGCTGTTTGCTGAGAAAGATTTGAACTTAGCAAAATCACAGGTACAGATTTTCTGCTCCATCATATGTACTCCCTCCGTTTTTATTTAGTCCGTGTATTAGCTTTGGTCAAAGTCAAGCTTTGTAAACTTTGACAAAGTTTATAAACAAAAATATTAACATATACAATAACAAATCAATACCATTAGATTTATTATTGAATGTACTTTCACATCATATAGATTTGTTATGGTAAATGTTTATATTGTTTTCTATAAACTTGGTCAAATTTTACGAAATTTGATTTCAGTCAACTCTAATATGCAGAGTAAATAAAAACGGAGAGAGTACAACTGTGCTTGATAACTGATAAGAATAAGATTGTCCACAATACACCATAAATGTCCATAGGTTTAAATCCATCAAATCTGAGGGCTTCACTACAGATCAACCTTTTGGTGTTTGAGCTGCCTTATGTTGCAATACTTCTCCAATTCGAAATAAAGGCTCTGTTCATTTTTCTTTTTGAATTGAATGCTTCATTCTTCTTGATCATTACTACTCCCTCCGTTTCTAATTATAAGATGTTTTAGATATTGCAATATGGACTACATACGGATTAAAATGAGTGAATATACACACAAACGCTTCTAGATGCATACGAATCTGAGTAAATGGAGAAAATCTAAAACATCTTATATTTAGGAACGGAGGTCTCTTTTTGAACTCATGACCCTGTTTAGCCACCTGTTTCTCTTTCAATTTGTTATATTGCTCCAGGAATCCCTTTATGTAAAAACCAATTTTATTTTATTTCGATTAGCAATTAAGCATACCAGTTGGGTCATAGATATGTGAATGGAGTGGTATGAGTGAATGGTAGTGATCTTTCTGTCTGTTCTGGGAAAAAAGGTGAACAGAGTGCAAATCTGGAACAGAAATGGATTATTTGTGGTACGGAGCAGTGTTTTCCGGCAGGACACCCTCGGAACTAAAATTTTAGTAACCGTAAATGCAGAAATTTCTGTATGTGTGCCCACTTCGATAGCTCATAGAGATTTGGCCCAACATACTATGGCCAGGTTGTTGATTCGGCTATAGGCTGTAGCTGCTGCTTGATGCTTAGTTTTTTTTTCTTTGGCATGGTTCAGGGGGGGTTTTGTGTTCCGGGAGACATGCACCTTTGTATCTATGTCCGCATCATACTCGCCTGAATTCATTTCTGACACTATTTGCTTCTTCCGTATTTGCTTCTGCTTCTGCTAAAAAAGTACGGAAACAGATGTGATAGCAGTCAATTCCATCAGTTTCTGCTTCATTTTCATACGTAGTCCTAGCTGTATTCCTTGTCAACTCTAAATAACTTTATTGATTGTAATAACTCTTGGCTGGCTCTAATAAACAAAATAGAATTCCTGAGTGCCGCGATTCTTATATCTCTTATGATGAATGTTATCACAGGTTTTGCGAGCATTTATTGAAGATGGATCTAAGAAGCAAACAAGCGAGGTATGTGTGGGACTATGAATTCTCTCAATTTTTTTGGCAGGAAACTGATCATGAAGTTAACCGTTTTTCTTATTATCATTTCAACTAGGTTGAGTCAGATAATATTGAAATGAAGCAGTCATTTATTGCCTCCGATGAGGAGATAGAGGATATGGTTTCTGATGGAAATTCTGAATCTGATGGAAATTCTGAATCTGATGAAGAGGAGGATGATCTGTTTGATTTTACTTGTGCCATATGTGACAATGGAGGAGACTTGTTAGGGTAGGTGCAAATCTTCTATGGGATGAGTTGGTGACCTAAAATTCCCTATGCATAGTCAGCTTGAAGTTTAATTAGTATTTAGTTGCTCATGTCTTCAGTTGAACTTACACGAGCAAGATATTTGCCCATTAGCTCTTAGATTTATGAATATTTGGTTGTATCATGCCCACGAACAGAAATGGGCTGGAATGACTATATATGATAGCTAAAATTGTAAAAGTTCAACTATATCTGAAGCTACAGAAAGCCGGGTAGATGAACAGGATTTGGTGCTATCACAACAATTGATTTATTAAGTGGTACACACAGTGAAACTAACCATGACAAATACCCATGGTTAGAATTTTTAGCAATAGCAAGTTAGCCACTAAGTATTTATTTTAGTAATAACCTGACAAAGACTAATTAATACCCGTGGTTAGAATCCTGAGGGCACATTGCAAGATAATTTACTAATTACCATGCTGGCTTAACTTTTGTTGATATAAGTTAAGTATAAGATTTGATTGCACAACAAGTTCCTATTTTTTATAATTAATTTTGTATATTTATTTAGAGACAAAAGTGTCAAACGTTACATCGGCGGTTGTGACATTTGAGCCATGACCAAGGAGTTGTGTTAAGACTATTAGGCAACTAGGCTACTGGACTGTAGGCCATGGACTTAACAGGTTACTTTTTATAAGCCATCACCTCCAATAAGCTGTAAACTTCTTTAAAGATAAAACTACATTCCCTTGTTAAATGGTAGACACGTAGATCATCCAGATGCTAGGCAACACCATCACACCTCGCCTGCATCTAGTGTGTGCCCCATGATGTTTATATCAAATCCAGGCCATGAGCATAGCATGTGTGCCACTATGTTTTCCCTTCTTAAGACTGCAACCTTTGCCCAATAACATTTTCAGTTATTGTTTCTTCTCATTTCATCACTGTCGTGTAGAAGTTTCTATGGTCATCTGTAAGTATTCATTTTGTGCCAATATTCTAATACTTCTCTGTATTCTGTTTGCTGTATTATTCTATTGTAGGTGTGATGGCCCATGTATGAGGTCCTTCCATGCCAAAATAGGAACTGGCGAGGACTCCTATTGTGATACCCTTGGGTTCACTGAGGCAGAAGTTGAGGTAGCTTTTGAAATTCTGAGTGGTAAAGATAGCATGAAATTCAAACTTCTGTTTTCTTTATTGAGTTTTCTCTTTCAATGTGTTTTAGGCAATGAAAACTTTTCTGTGCAAGAACTGTGAGTATAAGCAACATCAGTGTTTTATTTGTGGAGTATTAGAGCCTTCGGATGGACCAACTGCTAAGGTACATTGTCATTGTTTTAGCTTTTTCACTCTGGTTTCATTGTTCATTAACAATAAAGTGATTTTCGGTGCTTATCGGCAACGTTTAATTACTTATTATGCATTAATCTTGCTGTTACTTGGACTTAAAAGCGGCAATCATTATTTGCAGTTTTAGGTTTTCAACCACTATACAGCCAGCATTACCTAGGAATACAGAACTAGAAGTAGTACTATGAAAGAGCATCTAGTTGACATTTCATAAAGTAGACATTCTGTGTTATGAGATAGTTTAGTTGTTCTAGCAGTTATGTACTAGGGGCATTTAGTACCATTTTATCTGTAATTTTTGGCTATTGCAATAAGCCAATAACTAACGATTAGGTAATTAAATTGTTACTATGACCGTATTTCAGCGCTATGAATGGAGTAATTGCATCGTTCTAGCTGTTAGAAAGTGCATCTACTTAAGTATCAATGTGAATCATATTTTATTCAGTGCTTTATAGTTATGTAGTTTTGCTAATTATGATATCATTCTTTAGGTGTTTCTTTGTAACAATGCTACATGTGGGTACTTTTACCACCCCAAATGTGTTGCAAGAAAACTTCATCCTAACAACAAGATTGAAGCCTTAGAAAAAGAGAACAAGATAATAGGTGGATCTTCATTTACGTGCCCCATTCATTGGTGTTTTCACTGTAAAGGCTTGGAGGATAGATCACAAGAACAATTGCAGTTTGCTGTTTGCAGACGCTGTCCAAAGTCATATCATAGAAAATGTTTGCCGAGGTGCTGCTACCATTCTCTTTTTAAATTTCTTAATCCATATATGGTCTCTTCTGTTCTTCTCATACTCGAGATATTTCAGAGAAATACCCTTTGAAGATAGCGACGAGGACATTGTTACACGAGCCTGGGACCTTTCAAAAAGAATTTTGATCTATTGCTTGTATGTAGTAACTTCTTCCCTTATATTTGTTAAATGCTGTTTACATTGTTGATTGTTCATATACTGATTTGTCGTAAACTGTTCAGGGACCATGAGATAGATAGTGACATTGAGACACCTGTCAGAAATCATATAAAGTTTCCGGGTATTCCAAAAATTGTAAAACCAGCAGATTACCTAAAGAGAAAAAACAAGGTGTTGATTAACAAGAGAAAGAGAGATTTTGATGAATCATTTCTTGAACAATCTTCAAATAAAGCTGCAAAGGTGCCAGTCAAGGTTCGGGTGCAAGAAGATGAACACGCCAGAAAATTTGCTGTGAAGAGTTCATCAGAGCAATTTGTTGACAAGCCTGAGAAGAAAAAACCAAAGGTCAAAGATACTTCTGCAAGCAGTTCAAGACCTGCAAATGAGCAGGAAAAATACTTGGCGACTTCACCCTCATCTACTACGGGGAACTTGCCCCAGAGTTCATTTCCTAGGGTGGACAGTGAAACAGAGAAGAGGTTAGTCACTTGATATAATTACTTGAGGACTCCAGTCACTACACACCCATACATGACCATGTGCTAATTGTACTACGTACTATAAGTGTATGCTTGGTTTGTGTCCAAAATGTACCCTACATATTTTTTTCAATGACCAAAAAAAAATGGCCTTTGTTTTGGATGGTTGCAATTTTCTGGCGTGCCCACTTCTACTTTCGTGCAGTTTCTTTTGGTAATATTGGCCAAGCCATAGGCAAGAAAAACCTTGGCCAAAGTTTTGGCTAGCCAAATCTTAGGTAAGGTAGACTTGGCTCATACAAAACACTAAGGAAACTTACCAGAATGCCTGACTCTAAAACCAAACATACACAGAAATGTAGTTCTCCTGGACCCGACCAGGGCCTAAAAGCTTACTTGTTTATCTTGCTACAGTTTTCTTCTTGCGTCCTGTGTTTAGCCTTTTTCGTTCAGTTTTATTGACACGGATGTGCAAAGTATAAGTTGATCAAACATTATTTACATTTTAGACTTTAGAGTCCTCATGGAGTCATGGTACTACCTGATATATTCTCAATCTTACTTGCAGGGTAATTGCTTTGGTAGAGAAAGAAGGCTCTTCCTTGACACTAAAAGATATATCAAGCAGGTGCCTTGTGCCATCAACTCATGTATACGCTGGCAGGCAAACTGATAAGATTGTTGCGACGGGCAAGCTTGAGCGTTCTGTTCAGGTCCATTCACTGTTCAGTATTTCCAGCAGGAAATGCAACTTTTCATACTAGTTATTATTTGTTCAGCATTTTCTGAATGATGGGCTTTTTAGGCTGTAGGAGCAGCTCTAAAAGCGCTGGGTAATGGAGGTAATGTTAATGAGGCGAAAGCAGTATGTGAACCTCAGGTTTTGAAGCAGCTAACAAAGTGGCATGTATGTATATTCTAATCATATATTCATCTTTTCATATACTGTTGTTTTTGTAGAAACTTGCATAAATATATCATTCCTATGAGATTTATGGCACGCTCTTTCCGTGCGCGAAGAAGATTCACTGTTAGTATACTTTGATAATTATGATGTATCTGTTCATAATTATGCTTCAAGTGGTACTTCAATAGTTTTTGTTAATGCCGTTATAATATTGTTTTGGTGTTATCCTCTGAAGTCAGTATACTTTGTTTTAGTCCCGTCAGTTCCAATACTTGAGTTAACCCATTGTTGGTTATAGTAAGAAGATGTCAATCTTCTCATGATCTATGAAAGCCGCAATGGCACTTTTACCCCGTCTTCATCTTAGTGTTTCTCCTGAAATTGTTGTTGGCGGGAATGAGCCATTTATTTCCTGAGTGTACTATGATGTTGGGCGGAACATTTGCCTTGCAATGTTATGGTAGTCAATCGATTTCTAACTTTAGATTGTTTCTCTCGTTCCAGACTAGGCTCAGAGTATATATTTCACCATTCATTTATGGGTCACGCTACAGTTCTTTTGGTCGACATTTCACAAAGGTGGATAAGCTTGTTGAGGTATATTCTTATTCAGAAATTATGTTGACACAGCATGAAACATTAACGAGTATAAAGCCTTAGGGCAAGGTTGTCAGAATCGCAATTCTATTGAATGATTCTACGACTTTACGATCCAAACTAACCACTCTGATTCTACGATCTTGGTTAGTAGAATCTATGTTTTTACGATTCTGCGATTTGCGATCCTACCATTGGAGCTCCGATCCAATTCTGAAAAATCACGGTTCTGACAACCTTGCTTAGGGGCTGTTTGTTTCTAGGCCTAGCAATGCCACACTTTGCCACACATTTCTTCTCAAACTATCCCAAGGTTAGTTCAATAAAATTGGAGCCACAAGTTGGCAAGCCTTAGGGAATCTTGCCACACTAAGTGTATATGATGTGGGGCCCTGGTGTGGCAAAAAGCATCTTACCTAAGGTATGGCTTGAACAAAACACACCTAAATTAGTTAAACTTGCCTCATCTTAGGTGTGGCAACCTTTGGCAAAGTTAGTCTCAAACCAAACAACTTTAAATATCTTTAGAGAGACGAGGAAGTTTCTAGTTTCCACTGTTAGAAAGATATTTGTATTTGTACTAGGTCCCACGTATTTCCTTCTGTATTTTCAGATTCCTAGTTTATACATAGATTAAGTTGCTATTCCTCTTAACATGGTATCTTAGATTGTTTCACCCCCCCCCCCCTCTCCACCGCGTGCCAGCAACCCACACACCCCCTCCCCGTACGCATTGATCTTTTCCCCTATCACACGCTAAAATTTAGGCCGAAGACCAAGCTCCAATTTAATTTTCATTTTGTGGTGCCTGCTGGAAACTGATGTTATGGTCTGTTTTTTTAATCTTGGCTTACTTTGTGGTATTTCTGCCCACTTGTCAATTTGACCTTTTGGTTGACAATAATATCCTCTCTCTTGAAATTCTTACTTGAATGCACTTCACTGAGAAACTCTTCTGCCAATTTTTTTTGCCTATAGACCAGGGATCAAGAAACCAGCATCAGGAACTGTTTTTTCACCCTCTTTGGTTTTATAGAACAAAAAAAGGGCTAGCTCCATGGTCTAATTGTCACCTTTTGATCTCCCCTTTATATTGGAACAGACATATTTCTTGTGCATGATCCAAATGTTTCTCTTGTGAGTTAGAACCAGAAAAGGTTGGCCAGCTGGAAATCACCTTGGGAAATTTCTGGCCAAGAGCTATTAAAGGATCATGAATATTTTTGGACAGGAAATCATAGAATCTGACTGATTGCTCCCATTCATTGCCTGCTGAGTGCTTCAAACTACCTATTTGTTTGTTATTTCTCTTTTTTTACCTGATGTTTGTTATTTCTCTCTATTGAATATTTTACTTAGAATTCTATACAATTACACCTCATTAGCAGATTGTTGACAAACTTCATTGATATGGTACAGATTGTTGATAAACTTCATTGGTATGTGGAACCTGGTGACACGGTATATTCTCTCTCTAGTACATGAGGCACATACTTGTGTCATTGATTATGCCCTCTATTGAAGCAGTGTTCTAGTTATTTTAAAAAGGTTAAGTATGTGTAACCCACCATTGCATATGCTATCTCTGCCGAGTGCTCACTAATGAACGATAATCAGAATGATGTTTTACAGCATGTTACATACTGTGGGTCTGCTCAGTGCTCACTAATGAATGATAATGAAAACGATGTTTTACAACATGTTACATACTATGGGTCTCTGCTCAGTGCTCACTAATGACGGTAAAGAAAATTTATGATAACGTTTGCTGCGATAACCAATCTCAATAAATAGTACAAAGAAGAGCTTAACTACCTGTATTAGAATCGAGGTTTTGTACTACTAAGTTACAGCCTATTGTTGAGCTGTATGAAGTACCCATTTTTCTAATCGTGGCAGGTTATTTTAGTTTAGTTTTTAGGAGGGCTTCTGGCTTTTATCTGTCTTTGTTTAGCTTTGGATTATGTGGATCTATTGCATATTAATATGATTTTACCAGTAGGGATCTCCCGTACTGTCCTTGTAAAATGCTATTTTCATTTTATCATAGCCGCCACACAGTATCACCGATTCATTGTATTTGCATCATGCCTTGATATCTTGAATTCTGTTGAACTTGAAGATAGTGGATTTCTGCTGTGGCGCAAATGATTTCAGTCGATTGATGAAAGAAAAACTTGATGAAGTTGACAAGAAGTGTCATTTCAAGAATTATGATCTTATCCAACCACAGGTAAACTACCGAGTCCTTTTGAGTTGATAGCGCAGTCATTGTTTATCTTGTTTAATTTTCTTCGGGAACATAAAATCCTTGTTTTATTTATCCTCTGGTACTTTGTTGCTTTGTTCCCGATAATTGGATTAAAATTAGACAACTAGTCTTTGTTTAATCTATGATCGGCAAATCGTAACCTGGGCCAGTGGCCCACTTGACTAGAAGGGGTACTGCACGACCGGGTGACTAGTCGACGATTTGTGGTGGCTAATTGAATCTGCCTGGTAGTGCGACTTAAGCCCACTGCCAGTTTTTGAGATATATAGACTATATGTTGAGAGGCAGTTTGAGGCCACTACACCACACGCTGCCAGGCGAAGAGAGGGATGCGCATCACACTAACCACACAGCCGTGTCATGGCCACTGGTTATCGCCCCAGCTCATTGGAACTGTCAGCCCATCTCCGCCTTCGGCCTTTGCAGGTGACTCCTCTGTTCTTTCCTTTCATCTCCTCTTCCATCTTCCGTCATGCTCTGTTCTGTAGGCTATGCTCTGGTCTGCTGCTTTGTTAGCTAGAGTAGTACCTGCTTTCATTCCTAATGCGTGTACTAGCATTGTACCACTGATTTCTTTTAGAGTTAAGACTGTTTGTTGATGTTTACAACACTACTACTGGTTTTAGCATGTGACATACTTGGATAATTAGATCTGCAGATGTTGTACACTAGCAACTATTCCCGTGCTTCTTTAGTTCTACCAACTACCAAATATCAACTAATGCAATACTATGTAACATTGTTTTCTGCAGGTCCCGTGGCTCAGCTACACGGAAGTGATGCAATTGCAGCCATAGCCGCTGGCTCAGGCACCCACGGATCCCGCACAGTATCAAGTTATTTTGGTGCAGTATTGTATATAGTCTAGTATTTGTAGCTGATGGTAGGACTATTCACGACTAACCTTAACTAGTACTCCCTCGTAAACAAATATAAGATGTTCTAACTTTTTTCTGATTCAGATGTGTATAGACGCATTTTAGTGTATTTGTTCACTCATTTCAGTCCGTATGTAGTCCATACTCCATACTGAAATATCTAAAACGTCTTATACTCCCTCCGTTCCTAAATACAAGTCTTTGTAGAGATTTCAATATGAACTACATACAGATGTATATAGACATATTTTAGAGTGTAGATTCACTCATTTTGCTCCGTATGTAGTTCATATTGGAATCTCTCGAAAGACTTATATTTAGGAACGGAGGGAGTATTTGTTAACTGAGGGAGTAGCAACTAGTCGGTACCCCAATAGTCAAGATTTAACGTCTTGTAAACCTTCCCATCAAATAGAGCTCCTGAAGTAAATGCATTAGGGCTTACCTATTGTGATCTGTTTATTCCATGGCCTGAAAGTGCCCTTACTGGAGTTCCAATTGCTTTCCCACTTTCATGCTTACTCCCAATATTTATGCCCTTCCCAGAATAGCTTTTGCTTTGAAAGGAGGGATTGGATGACTGTGCAGCCAGACGAACTGCCTGGCGGAAGGCAACTGGTATACTTTATGCGATGCAGATACTAGTTCTATACAAAATAATTCCTACTGCTGGTTAACATCTATTAATACTTGATTAGATAATGGGGCTTAATCCTCCTTTTGGAGTCAAAGCAGCTCTGGCGAACAAATTTATCGACAAAGCATTGTCTTTTAAGCCCAAGCTTGTTATACTAATTGTCCCAAAAGAAACTAAAAGGTAACAACCATATTCCTTTCAGTTAACCTTTGTGTTGAATTGTTAAGACTGTTATTGACATCTCTTTTTCACACTTACTTTGGACTCTGTTCATGCTCTTCTCATTTTCTGGTATTGCCAGGTTAGATCAAAAGAAGACACCTTATGATTTGGTTTGGGAGGATAGTAACTGTCTTGCTGGGAAGGTAAAGGGCTTATGAACTTCAATAAATCTTATTGACCTTTAAGCGTAGTTTATTCCTTTGTTGTTTTGCCTAATATATTTCTTTGAATTTGCAGTCTTTTTATTTGCCTGGTTCTCTCGATGTGAATGACAAAATAGTTCAAGGGTGGAATGCATCTGCACCACCCCTCTATTTGTGGAGTCGTTCTGATTGGACAAAAAAGCATAAGGAAGTAGCCAAGGCGCATAATCACACAAGTGTGGGGAAAATCTCTCGCCGTGTTGAACAGGGTAATTTGTCAGATGATGGCCCTGCGAAGAAAGAAGCTGAATCTTCTGATGTGCATAATTCAAGACCAGGGAAAGAAAAGGAGAATATAAGAAATACCTCATGCCACCCAAGAGAGGTCAATCTATCAAATAATTTACCTGCACGGAGAAAAGCTGAACCTAAGAGTAAGCAAAATGCTAGATCAGGAAAAGCAAAAGAGACTAGAGAGAAGGCTACATGTGATTTCAGAGAGGATAGTCCATCAGGAAAAGCAGAAGAGAAAAGGCATAAGGCGGCATGCTCTGTCAGAGAGGTTAGTCCATCAGATGACCACCTTGTGAAGAAACAAGATAGACCTGGAGAAGAGAAAGCAGCCAGAAAGGCAAACTTCACGGTGAAGAAGCAAGCTAGGCCTAGAGAAGACGAAGAAGCTAATCTATCAGGTAACCGCCCCCTGAAGAAACAAGCTGAAGCTACCTCTCAACAAATTTCCCGACCAGGGAAACAGAATAGCAGGGATGAAAGCAAAAGCTCTGATGACAGGAGAAGGAAAAGGATCCCTGACGAGGCAGACAGCCTCCCTCCAGAAAAGCAAGTGGAAGTTGCCTATGAGGAGACGAGAGCTATTCCAAGTAAAAGGGGTATGCACCAAGGACAGAGCAATGGAACTAATGCTCGTGTAAAGGAATCGAAAGGGAGTTCAGACATGAGTATGTCATCATCCCTTGAAAACAGCACTGCTCGTTACAGATCCAGAAACAATTCCCCTTTTATACCAAATGAACAACCCTCTGGTTATACGACAGCGCACCGCGATAGTAATACGAAGTATCATGTGAAAGAACCTCGCGTCTCTACATTCAACAGCGCTACTACTTATCAGGCAAGTTATTTGGCAAACAGTGATGGGCGCAAGGATGCAATCGGAGAGATGAATGACCCCACTTTTTACATGGGTGCTGATGATAGGTCAAGTGCGTACAACTCCAGCGTTGAAGAGATGACCAAAAGGTATGCTCCTGGCCGAGCTGGGGACGTGTGCAGTCCGCAAGGTCAGGGAAATGGTGGCAGCTTCTCCAGGAGGCAGGATGATCACCTTCAGACCAGTCTTTACTCCCTTGGTTCTTCAGGTGCTAGATATGACCAGATTGGTTCTTCAGGTGCTAGATATGACCAGATTGTTTCTTCAGGTGCAAGATATGACCCGCGATCTTTAACTTCGCCGTCTTATGGGCTGTTGAGTACAACTCCACGGAGCTCAGTCATAGACAAGTACAGTCCAGGGTTCTCGGGTTCAAGTGGATCTGGACCGCCAGTCATGGACAGCTACGCTCCTGGTTACTTGGGCGCAAATGCACCAGGAAGAAGCTTGGTAATGGACAGATATGCTCCACCCCTCGATGAAACGAACTACGCAATGCGAGTTGTTCATGATGTGCCTGGATATGGAAGGGACATGCCTCCACAGTACCCCTACAGAGGGCCAGATCCTTCTGGCAGAGGGCCGCCTCATATTTGATTACTGAAGCTTCTCCAAGTTACCCTAGCCATGCAGTTTTTCTTCTTTGTGACCCGACCTGTTCAAAGTGACTTCTGTAATTAGGTTGTCTTGAATGAATGGGTATGCAGATGATGACTCGCTGTTTAGTCCTTGCCAATGCTGTGATACCTGTTATGTGAAAATCTCTACCATGCTTTTCTAAGTTTTTTGCACCATGTTTCATGGAAAAAGCTTCCAATCAACCGGCCGATCTTTCTCGCTGCATCCATCGCTCGCACAGTCGTTAGCTCGCGACCCATTTGGTCCACTGGATCGTGAGGGCGTGTGACTCGTGCAGACTTGGTGCACGTGCTTGGGCCCTACTACCTGGGCCAACCCTATTCACTGCAAATAAATTCCGGAATGTTACAAAACTTGCTCCTTTCTGGAACATCATCATAGTTGCAAAGTTTTCTGCAACAATACCATTGTTGCAAAAGTTATATCACGTCTCCACATAACCAATTTGTTGCACGTGCTTGGGCCCTACTACCTGGGCCAACCTTATTCAATGCAAATAAATTCCGCAATGTTGCAAAACTTGCTCCTTTCTAGAACATCACCATAGTTGCAAAGTTTTCTGCAACAATACCATTGTTGCAAAAGTTACATCACGTCTTCGCACAAAGTCTCTGTTTCAGGAACATTGCAATTCATGAAACCGCACGATATAGCATGTATGGTTAGAACCATGTGCGCGTATTTCATGGCACCCTGGCCCTTTGGATAACTAATATCTTAGGTGGATATGGGAGGCCCAGATGTGTCCTCTATGTGGAGTTTGATGGGTGGGACCCATGAGTAAACATGTAGAAACCCATCCGTTCGATGGGAGCTGAGCAGTGTGCATCCATGTGGCCGCCCCGGTGCACAGCCCGAGGGCCAAACCGCCAGATGGCGAGCCTTGACCCTACCATCTTCATTTTCATCCCTTTCGACTGCGCTGCCACCATGACCCGGTCTACGTCTTATTGTTTAAGCTCCAAGCTTGATGTTGTTATTTAAGCTCCAAGCTTGATGTCGACCGGTAGCCATGGTCTGGCAAAAGGTTACCTACTACAAGATGCTGACCCATGTTCTCGCAAAAAAAAGAAGAGCTGACCCGATAGAGATCCTAGTGAAGATGGAGGCATGACACATCGCTCGCATTGCAACCGGACGAGGAGGGGACGCATCAGAGTTTCCGGCAAGAATGTCCTTGACATATCTAATGGCAAGTAGATCCTTTGCTTATTTTTAGCTAGTACGTACATGAATTTTATGTTGTACTATGTGCTACTCCCTTTGTTCCTAAATATAAGTCTTTGTAGAGATTTCACTATGAACCACATACGGATGTATATAGATGCATTTTAAGTGTAGATTCATCCATTTTGCTTCGTATGTAGTCCACCTAGTGAAATCCCTACAAAGATTTATATTTAGAAACAGAGGGAGTAGTATGGATTGAGGATCCGAAAATGAAGACTATGATTGCAATGTCTAAAATTGAGGGGTGATACTATGGACACGTCCGAGATGTATAGGGGTCTAGATTTGTGCAGTCCGGGTATACATATCTACTCCCTCCGTTCCATAATACATCCCTTTCATTTGTCAAAATATAGATGTATCAAGACATGTTTTAGTATATATGTACATCCATTTTTAGACAAATGAAAGTCAAGTATTTTGGAATGAAGGGAGTAATACCCAACATCTGTAGCGATTCCTTGTAGAAATAAAGTATCAGAGGCCTCCATAAACTGAAGAAGTAAGGTGTAGCTGCACTCAAGTCCTCATTTGGTGCTCGAGATCTGCAACACCTGGAGCCGGTGGACATTTTATTCCAAGCGTCACAACACAACATAACCAAGCCTCTATATTTGGGAGAGTTTTCGCTCTATTACTGTTCCACTTGGATGAAAAAGACGTCTTGGTAAATTTGAATGGGGCACATGTATTTGTTTGGTACATGGGTGTGTAGAAATGCGTTGTGGATTCGGTTTTTTGTTTCAAATTTTTTGAACTGGTGTCGCGGTTTGTTTGGTTGCTTTAGCATTTTCGTACTGCATGTGGGGTAGGCTGTCACTGTGGAATTTGGGCCCTGACACCTTTTTCTGCTTCGATGCTTCTTCATATCTCGGTTGGTCGTCGGTTTGCATCTCGGCCGTTGCTGCCCAATCGATATGTCGCTTTCGGTTCCTGCCGCTGTTGGTAAGACGTTGTGTCGCTTTCGGTTCCGACCGCTGTTGCCTGTTGGTTATCCTTGGTGCCGCTTTGGCCGTGCTTTCCAGGGTGTGCTGGTGTGTTTGCATGGGTTCCCATTTGTCTATAAATAGGCTGCTTCTTTGTGAGCTCCACCACCCCTCCTCACCTCCGTGCCCCAGCCGTCCCCGTACGCGCCGCCCTGCTGGTGGAGCTCACCTGCGCCGCCATGGATCTCGGCGGTGTTGGAGGCTCATTCTGCAACGTTGGCCTCCCCAAGGTCCTGCTGGTGACCTGGACGCTCGCCGGCGCTGCTCCGGTTTCTCATGCCGGTGTGATTTAAGAACCAAACGGTGGGCGCTCCTATTTTGCGTGGTGTCCGTCCACGTGCGGCGGTGTGGTAGCTAGAGAGAGGAGCGGCGGCGAGGTGTGTGTTAAGAAAGCAAGAAAAAAAAGGGGGGAGAAGGGGGTTAACACCGCAGTCAAATCCCTCGACGGCGGCGCGCTCACCGCAGAGGGAGGACGCGCGACTGGCGAGGAGGATGGCCACGGCGCAGAGTTGCCGCGCTCCTCTTCCTTCCTCTCACGCGAAAAAGAAAAAGGAGGACACGATGAACGCCTCTCTGAAGGAAATATGCCCTAGAGGCAATAATAAAGTTATTATTTATTTCCTTATATCATGATAAATATTTATTATTCATGCTAGAATTGTATTAACCGGAAACATAATAATTGTGCGAATACATAGACACATAAAATGTCACTAGTATGCCTCTACTTGACTAGCTCGTTGATAAAAAATGGTTATGTTTCCTAGCCATTGACATGAGTTGTCATTTGATTAATGGGATCACATCATTAGGAGAATGATGTGATTGACTTGACCCATTCCGTTAGCTTAGCACACGATCGTTTAGTATTCTGCTATTGCTTTCTTCATGACTTATATATGTTCCTATGACTATGAGATTATGCAACTCCCGTTTACCGGAGGAACACTTTGTGTGCTACCAAACGTCACAACGTAACTGGGTGATTATAAAGGTGCTCTACAGGTGTCTCCAAAGGTACTTATTGGGTTGGCGTATTTCGAGATTAGGATTTGTCACTTCGACTGTCGGAGAGGTATTTCTGGGCCCACTCGGTAATGCACATCACTTAAGCCTTGCAAGCATTGCAACTAATGAGTTAGTTACAGGATGATGTATTATGGAACGTGTAAAGAGACTTGCCGGTAACGAGATTGAACTAGGTATTGAGATACCGACGATCGAATATCGGGCAAGTAACATACCGATGACAAAGGGAACAACGTATGTTGTTATGCGGTCTGACCGATAAAGATCTTCGTAGAATATGTGGGAGCCAATATGAGCATCCAGGTTCCGCTATTGGTTATTGGCCGGAGACGTGTCTCGGTCATGTCTACATAGTTCTCGAACCCGTAGGGTCCGCACACTTAAAGTTTGAAGACGGTTATATTATGAGTTTATGTGTTTTGATGTACCGAAGGTAGTTTGGAGTCCCAGATGTGATTACGGGCATGACGAGGAGTCTCTAAATGGCCGAGACATGAAGATTGATATATTGGACGACTATATTCGGACACCGGAATGGTTCCGGGGGTTATCGGATATATACCGGAGTATCGGGGGTTACCGGAACCCCCCCGGGGGTTTAATGGGTCTACATGGGCCTTAGTGGAGAAGAGGAGGGGCGGCCAGGGCAGGCCGCGCGCCCCCTACCCCTCTAGTCCGAATTGGACAAGGAGGGGGGGCGCCCCCCTTTCCTTCCTCTCTCCCTCCTCCTTCCCCTTCTCCTAATCCAACAAGGAAGGGAGGGAATCCTACTCCCGGTGGGAGTAGGACTCCTCCTGGCGCGCCTCCTCCTGGCCGGCCGCCTCTCCCCCTTGCTCCTTTATATACGGGGGCAGGTGGGCACCCCAAAGATACAACAATTGATCTCTTGATCTCTTAGCCGTGTGCGGTGCCCCCCTCCACCATAATCCACCTCGATAATATTGTAGCGGTGCTTAGGCGAAGCCTTGCGTCGGTAGAACATCATCATCGTCACCACGCCGTCGTGCTGACGGAACTCTCCCTCAAAGCTCGGCTAGATCGGAGTTCGAGGGACGTCATCGAGCTGAACGTGTGCTGAACTCAGAGGTGCCATGCGTTCGGTACTTGATCGGTCGGATCGTTAAGACATACGACTACATCAACCGCGTTGTGCTAACGCTTCCGCTTTCGGTCTACGAGGGTACGTGGACACACTCTCCCCTCTCGTTGCTATGCATCACCATGATCCTGTGTGTGCGTAGGAATTTTTTGAAATTACTACGCTCCCCAACAAAGGGCATCCGAGCCAGGTTTATGCGAGATGTTATATGCACGAGTAGAACACAAGTGAGTTATGGGTGATACAAGTCATACCGCTTACCAAAGATGTCATACTTTGGTTCGGCGGTATTGTTGTATGAAGCGGCCGACCAACATTACGCTGCGACGCTTATGCGAGACTGGTTCTACCGACGTGCTTTGCACACAGTGGCTGGCGGTGTCGGTTTCTCCAACTTTAGTTGAACTGAGTGTGGCTACGCCCGGTCCTTGATAAGGTTAAAACAACACTAACTTGACGAACTATCGTTGTGGTTTTGATGCGTAGGTAAGAACAGTTCTTGCTCAGCCCGTAGCAGCCACGTAAAACTTGCAACAACAAAGTAAAGAACGTCTAACTTGTTTTTGCAGGGCATGTTGTGATGTGATATGGTCAAGGCATGATGCTAAATTTTATTGTATGAGATGATCATGTTTTGTAACCGAAGTTATCGCTAATCGGCAGGAGCCATATGGCTGTCGCTTTATTGTATGCAATGCAATCGCCCTGTAATGCTTTACTTTATCACTAAGCGGTAGCGATAGTCGTAGAAGCATAAGTTGGCGAGACGACAACGATGCTACGATGGAGATCAAAGTGTCGCGCCGGTGATGATGGTGATCATGACGGTGCTTCGAAGATGGAGATCACAATCACAAGATGATGATGGCCATATCATATCACTTATATTGATTGCATGTGATGTTTATCTTTTATGCATCTTATCTTGCTTTGATTGATGGTAGCATTATAAGATGATCTCTCACTAAATTATCAAGGTATAAGTGTTCTCCCTGAGTATGCACCATTGCGAAAGTTCTTCATGCTGAGACACCACGTGATGATCGGGTGTGATAGGCTCTACGTTCAAATACAACGGGTGCAAAACAGTTGCACATGCGGAATACTCAGGTTAAACTTGACGAGCCTAGCATATAACAGATATGGCCTCGGAACACTGAGACCGAAAGGTCGAGCGTGAATCATATAGTAGATATGATCAACATAGTGATGTTCACCATTGAAACTACTCCATCTCACGTGATGATCGGTCATGGTTTAGTTGATTTGGATCACGTGATCACTTAGAGGATTAGAGGGATGTCTATCTAAGTGGGAGTTCTTAAGTAATATGATTAATTGAACTTAAATTTATCATGAACTTAGTACCTGATAGTATTTTGCTTGTCTATGTTGATTGTAGATAGATGGCCCGTGCTATTGTTCCGTTGAATTTTAATGCGTTCCTTGAGAAAGCAAAGTTGAAAGATGATGGTAGCAATTACACGGACTGGGTCCGTAACTTGAGGATTATCCTCATTGCTGCACAGAAGAATTACGTCCTGGAAGCACCGCTAGGTGCCAAACCTGCTGCAGGAGCAACACCATATGTTATGAACGTCTGGCAGAGCAAAGCTAATGACTACTCGATAGTTCAGTGTGCCACGCTTTACGGCTTAGAACCGGGACTTCAACGACGTTTTGAACGTCATGGAGCATATGAGATGTTCCAAAAGTTGAAGTTAATATTTCAAGCAAATGCCCGGATTGATATGAAGTATCCAATAAGTTCTACAGCTGCAAGATGGAGGAGAATAGTTCTGTCAGTGAACATATACTCAGAGTGTCTGGGTATAACAATCACTTGATTCAACTGGGAGTTAATCTTCCGGATGATAGCGTCATTGACAGAATTCTTCAATCATCGCCACCTAGCTACAAGAGCTTCGTGATGAACTATAACATGCAAGGAATGGATAAGACGATTCCCGAGCTCTTCGCAATGCTAAAGGCTGCGGAGGTAGAAATCAAGAAGGAGCATCAAGTGTTGATGGTCAACAAGACCACCAGTTTCAAGAAAAATGGCAAAGGGAAGAAGAAGGGGAACTTCAAGAAGAACAACAAACAAGTTGCTGCTCAAGAGAAGAAACCCAAGTCTGGACCTAAGCCCGAGATCGAGTGCTTCTACCGCAAGCAGATCGTCACTTTGAAGCGGAACTTCCCAAGTATTTGGCGGATAAGAAGGATGGCAAGGTGAACAAAGGTATATGTGATATACATGTTATTGATGTGTACCTTACTAATGCTCGCAGTAGCACTTGGGTATTTGATACTGGTTCTGTTGCTAATATTTGCAACTCGAAACAGGGTCTACGGATTAAGGAAAGATTGGCTAAGGACGAGGTGACGATGCGCGTGGGAAATGGTTCCAAAGTCGATGTGATCGTAGTCGGCACGCTACCTCTACATCTACCTTCGGGATTAGTTTTAGACCTGAATAATTGTTATTTGGTGCCAGCGTTGAGATGAACATTATATCTAGATCTTGTTTGATGCGAGATGGTTATTCATTTAAATCAGAGAATAATGGTTGTTCTATTTATATGAGTAATATCTTTTATGGTCATGCACCCTTGAAGAGTGGTCTATTTTTGTTGAATCTCGATAGTAGTGATACACATATTCATAATATTGAAGCCAAAAGATGCAGAGTTAATAATGATAGTGCAACTTATTTGTGGCACTGCCGTTTAGGTCATATCGGTGTAAAGCGCATGAAGAAACTCCATACTGATGGACTTTTGGAACCACTTGATTATGAATCACTTGGTACTTGTGAACCGTGCCTCATGGACAAGATGACCAAAACGCCGTTCTCCCGAACTATGGAGCGAGCAACAGTTTTATTGGAAATCATACATACAGATGTATGTGGTCCGATGAATATTGAGGCTCGCAGCGGGTATCGTTATTTTCTCACCTTCACAGATGATTTGAGCAGATATGGGTATATCTACTTAATGAAACATAAGTCTGAAACATTTGAAAAGTTCAAAGAATTTCAGAGTGAAGTTGAAAATCATCGTAACAAGAAAATAAAGTTTCTACGATCTGATCGTGGAGGAGAATATTTGAGTTACGAGTTTGGTCTTCACTTGAAACAATGCGGAATAGTTTTGCAACTCACGCCACCCGGTACACCACAGAGAAATGGTGTAGAATGTTGTAATCGTACTTTACTAGATATGGTGCGATCTATGATGTCTCTTACTGATTTACCGCTATCATTTTGGGGTTATGCTCTAGAGACAGCTGCATTCACGTTAAATAGGGCACCATCTAAATCCGTTGAGACGATGCCTTATGAACTATGGTTTGGCAAGAAACCAAAGTTGTCGTTTCTTAAAGTTTGGGGCTGCGATGCTTATGTGAAAAAGCTTCAAACTGATAAGCTCGAACCCAAATTAGAAAAATGTGTCTTGATAGGATACCCAAAAGAGACTGTTGGGTACACCTTCTATCACAGATCCGAAGGCAAGACTTTTGTTGCTAAATTTGGAATCTTTCTAGAGAATGAGTTTCTTTCGAAAGAAGTGAGTGGGAGGAAAGTAGAACTTGATGAGGTAACTGTACCTGCTCCTTTATGAGGGAAATATGCCCTGGAGGCAATAATAAAGTTATTATTTATTTCCTCATATCATGATAAATGTTTATTATTCATGCTAGAATTGTATTAACCGGAAACATGATACATATGTGAATACATAGACAAACATATAGTCACTAGTATGCCTCTACTTGACTAGCTCATTAATCAAAGATGGTTATGTTTCCTAACCATAGACATGTGTTGTTATTTGATTAATGGGATCACATCATTAGGAGAATGATGTGATTGACATGACCCATTCCGTTATCCTAGCACTTGATCGTTTATTATATTGCTATTGCTTTCTTCATGACCTATACATGTTCCTGTAACTATGAGATTATGCAACTCCCGTGCTTTGGAGGAACACTTTGGTGCTACCAAACGTCACAACGAATCGGGTGATTATAAAGTAGTACTACAGGTGTCTCCAATGGTACATGTTGGGTTGGCGATTTCGAGATTAGGTTTTGTCACTCCGATTGTCGGAGAGGTATCTCTGGGCCCTCTCGGTAATACACATCACATAAGCCTTGCAAGCATTACAACTAATAAGTTAGTTGTGAGATGATGTATTACGGAACGAGAAAAGAGACTTGCCAGTAACGAGATTGAACTAGGTATTGGATACCGACGATCGAATCTCGGGCAAGTAACATACCGATGACAAAGGGAACAACGTATGTTGTTATGCGGTTTGACCGGTAAAGATCTTCGCAGAATATGTAGGAACCAATATGGGCATCCAGGTTCCTCTATTGGTTATTGACCGAGAATAGTTCTAGGTCATGTCTACATAGTTCTCGAACCCGTAGGGTCTGCACGCTTAACGTTACGATGATAGTTTTATTATGAGTTTATAAGTTTTGATGTACCGAAGTTTTTTCGGAGTCCTAGATGTGATCACGGACGTGACGAGGAGTCTCGAAATGGTCGAGACATAAAGATTGATATATTGGAAGCCTATATTTGGATATCGGAATGGTTCCGGTGAAATCGGGATTTTACTGAACACCGGGTTACCGGAACCTCCCGGGGATAATGGGCCTTAGTGGGCCATGAGGGAGAAGAGGAGGGCCGGCCAGGGCAGGCCACGCCGCCCCCCCCCTAGTCCGAATAGGACAGGAGAGGGGGCGGCGCCTTCCTCTTCTTTCTCCCCTTTCCTTCTCCAACAAGGCAAGAGGGGGAGTCCTACTCCCGGGGGAGTAGGGCTCCTCCAGCGCACTTTGGGGGCGGCCGCACCTCCCCTCCCTCCTTTATATACGGGGCAGGGGGCACCCCATAACACACAAGTTGATCTTCGTGATCGCTCCTTAGCTGCAGCGGTGCCCCTCCACCATATTCCACCTCGGTCATATCGTCATGAGTTTAGGCGAAGCCTCGCGCCGTAGAGCATCATCATCGCCACCACGCCGTCGTCTTCGACGGAACTCATCCCCGACACTTTGCTGGATCGGAGTCCGGGATCGCCATCGAGCTGAACGTGTGCTGAACTCGGAGGTGCCGTCGCTCGGTACTTGGATCGGTCGGATCGTGAAGACGTCGACTACATCAACCGCGTTGTCATAACGCTTCGCTTCGGTCTCACGAGGGTACGTGGACAATACTCTCCCTCTCGTTGCTATGCCATCACCATGATCTTGCGTGTGCGTAGGAAAAATTTGAAATTACTACGTTCCCCAACAAAGGCATCCGAGCCTGGTTTTATGCGTTGATGTTATATGCACGAGTAGAACACAAGTGAGTTGTGGGCGATACAAGTCATACCGCTTACCAGCATGTCATACTTTGGTTCGGGCGGTATTGTGAGATGAAGCGCCCGGACCGACATTACGGTACGCTTACGCGAGACTGGTTTCACCGCCGAGCACTCGTTGCTTAAAGGTGACCGGCGGGTGTCTGCTCTCTCACTTTAGTTGAACCGAGTATGGCTACGCCCGGTCCTTGCGAAGGTTAAAACAGCACCAACTTGACAAACTATCGCTGTGGTTTTGATGCGTAGGTAAGAACGGTTCTTGCTCAGCCCGTAGCAGCCACGTAAAACTTGCAACAACAAAGTAGAGGACGCCTAACTTGTTTTTGCAGGCATGTTGTGATGTGATATGGTCAAGACGTGATGCTATATTTTATTGTATGAGATGATCATGTTTTGTAACCGAAGTTATCGGCAATCGGCGAGAGCCATATGGTTGTCGCTTTATTGTATGAAATGCAAACGCCATGTAATTGCTTTACTTTATCACTAAGCGGCAGCGATAGTCGAGAAGCAATAGTTGGCGAGACGACAACGATGCTACGATGGAGATCAAGGTGTCGTGCGGTGACGATGGTGATCACGACGGTGCTTGAGAGATGGAGATCACAAGCACAAGATGATGATGGCCATATCATATCACTTATATTGATTGCATGTGATGTTTATCCTTTATGCATCTTATCTTGCTTTGATTGACGGTAGCATTATAAGATGATCTCTCACTAAATATCAAGAAGTGTTCTCCCGAGTATGCACCATTGCGAAAGTTCTTCGTCTTTGAGACACCACGTGATGATCGGTGTGATAGGCTCTACGCTCAAATACAACGGTGCAAAACAGTTGCACACGCGAATACTCAGGTCAAACTTGACGAGCCTAGCATATACAGATATGGCCTCGAACACGGAGACCGAAGGTCGAACGTGAATCATATTGTAGATATGATCAACATAGTGATGTTCACCATTGAAACTACTCCATCTCACGTGATGATCGGACATGGTTTAGTTGATTTGGATCACGTAATCACTTAGATGATTAGAGAGATGTCTATCTAAGTGGGAGTTCTTAAGTAATATGATTAATTGAACTTAAATTTATCATGAACTTAGTACCGATAGTATTTTGCTTGTCTATGTTTACTGTAGATAGATGGCTCGTCTTTGTTGTTCCGTTGAATTTTAATGCGCCCTTGAGAAAGCAAAGTTGAAAGATGATGGTAGCAATTACACGGATCGGGTCCATAACTTGAGGATTATCCTCATTGCTGCATGTAAGAATTACGCCCCGAAGCACCGCTAGGTGCCAGTGCCTCTTCTTGATGCAACCGACGACGTTAAGAACGTCTGGCGAGCAAAGTGATGACTACTCGATAGTTCAATGTGCCATGCTTTACGGCTTAGAACCGGCCTTCAACGACGTTTTGAACGCCATGGAGCATATGAGATGTTCCAGAGTTGAAGTTAATATTTCAAGCAAATGCCCGGATTGAGAGATATGAAGTCTCCAATAAGTTCTATAGCTGCAAGATGGAGGAGAATAGTTCTGTCGGTGAACACATACTCAAAATGTCCGGGTATAATAATCACTTGATTCAACTGGGAGTTAATCTTCCGATGATAGTGTCATTGGCAGAATTCTTCAATCATCGCCACCAAGCTACAAGAGCTTCGTGATGAACTATAATATGCAAGGGATGGACAAGTCTATTCCCGAGCTCTTCGCAATGCTAAAAGCCGGAGGTAGAAATCAAAAGGAGCATCAAGTGTTGATGGTTAACAAGACCACCAGTTTCAAGAAAAGGGCAAAGGGAAGAAGAAGGAACTTCAAGAAGAACAGCAAACAAGTTGCTGCTCAAGAGAAGAAACCCAAGTCTGGACCTAAGCCCGAGATTGAGTGCTTTACCGCAAGCGATCGACATCGAAGCGGAACTGCCCCAAGTATTTGGCGGATAAGAAGGATGGCAAAGTGAAGAAAGGTATATGTGATATACATGTTATTGATGTGTACCTTACTAATACGCATAATAGTACCGGTATTTGATAATGGTTCATTGCTAATATTTGCAACTCAAACAGGAACTACGGATTGCGAAGATTGGCTAAGGACGAGGTGACGATGCGCGTGGGAAATGGTTCCAAAGTCGATGTGATCGCGGTCGGCACGCTACCTCTACATCTACCATCGGGATTAGTTTTAGACCTAAATAATTGTTATTTGGTGCCGCGTTAAGCATGAACATTATATCTGGATCTTGTTTGATGCGAGACGGTTATTCATTTAAGTCGAGAATAATGGTTGTTCTATTTATATGAATAATATCTTTTATGGTCATGCACCCTTGAAGAGTGGTCTATTTTATTGAATCTCGATAGTAGTAATACACATATTCATAGTGTTGAAACCAAAAGATACAGAGTTGATAATGATAGTGCAACTTATTTGTGGCACTTGCCGCTTGGGTCATATCGGTGTAAAACGCATGAAGAAACTCCATATTGATGGGCTTTTGGAATCACTTGATTATGAATCACTTGGTACTTGCGAACCGTGCCTCATGGGCAAGATGACTAAAACGCCGTTCTCCTAACTATGGAGCGAGCAACTGATTTGTTGGAAATCATACATACTGATGTTTGTGGTCCAATGAATGTTGAGGCATGTGGCGGGTATCGTTATTTTCTCACCTTCACAGATGATTTGAGCAGATATGGGTATATCTACTTGATGAAACATAAGTCTGAAACATTTGAAAAGTTCAAAGAATTTCAGAGTGAAGTGGAAAATCATCGTAACAAGAAAATAAAATTTCTACGATCTGATCGTGGAGGAGAATATTTGAGTTACGAGTTTGGTTTACATTTTAAACAATGCGAAATAGTGTCGCAACTCACGCCACCCGGAACACCACAACGAAATGGTGTGTCCGAACGTCGTAATCGTACTTTACTAGATATGGTGCGATCTATGATGTCTCTTACTGATTTACCGCTATCATTTTGGGGTTATGCTTTAGAGACGGCCGCATTCACATTAAATAGGGCACCATCAAAATCCGTTGAAACGACACCTTATGAACTATGGTTTGGCAAGAAACCAAAGTTGTCGTATCTTAAAGTTTGGGGCTGCGATGCTTATGTGAAGAAACTTCAACTAGATAAGCTCGAACCTAAATCGGAGAAAAGTGTCTTCATAGGATACCCAAAAGAGACTATTGGGTACACCTTCTATCACAGATCTAAAGGCAAGATTTTCGTTGCTAAATTCGGATCCTTTCTAGAAAAGGAGTTTCTCTCGAAAGAAGTGAGTGGGAGAAAAGTAGAACTTGATGAGATAATCAGATCTGCTCCCTTATTGAAAGTAGTTCATCACAAGAACCGGTTCCTGTGACAACTGCACCAATTAGTGAGGAAGCTAATGATATTGATCATGAAACTTCAGATCAAGTTTCTACTGAACTAGGTAGGTCAACTAGAGTAAGATCCGCACTGAGTGGTACGGTAATCCTATTCTCGAAGTCATGTTACTTGACCATGGCGAACCTACAAACTATGAAGAAGCGATGGTGAGCCCAGATTCGCAAAATGGCTGGAAGCCATGAAATCTGAGATGGGATCCATGTATGAGAACAAAGTATGGACTTTGGTTGACTTGCCCGATGATCGGCAAGCCATTGAGAATAAATGGATCTTTAAGAAGAAGACCGACGCTGATGGTAATGTAACTGTCTATAAAGCTCGACTTGTTGCGAAAGGTTTTCGACAAGTTCAAGGGTTGACTACGATGAGACTTTCTCACCAGTAGCGATGCTTAAGTCTGTCCAATCATGTTAGCAATTGCTGCATTTTATGATTATGAAATTTGGCAAATGGATGTCAAAACTGCATTCTTGAATGGATTTCTAGAAGAAGAGTTGTATATGATGCAACCGAAGGTTTTGTTGATCCAAAAGGTGCTAACAAAGTGTGCAAGCTCCAGCGATCAATTTATGGTCCAGTGCAAGCCTCTCGAGTTGGAATAAACGCTTTGATAGTGTGATCAAAGCATATGGTTTTATATGCACTTTTGGAGAAGCCTCAGATTTACAAGAAAGTGAGTGGGAGCTCAGAGCATTTCGATATTATATGTGGACGACATATTATTAATTGGAAATGATATAGAATTTCTGGATAGCATAAAAGGATACTTGAATAGAAGTTTTTCAATGAAAGACCTCGTGAAGCTGCTTACATATTGGGCATCAAGATCTATAGAGATAGATCAAGACGCTTGATTGGACTTTCACAAAGCACATACCTTGATAAAGTTTTGAAAAAGTTCAAAATGGATCGAGCAAAGAAAGGATTTTTACCGTGTTACAAGGTGTGAAATTGAGTCGACTCAATGCCCAACCACAGCAGAAGATAGAGAGAAAATGAAAGATGTTCCTATGCTTCAGCCATAGGCTCTATCATGTATGCAATGCTGTGTACCAGACCGACGTATGCTTAGCAACAAGCTTGGCAGGAAGGTACCAAAGTAATCCAGAGTGGATCATCGGACAGCGGTCAAGAACATCCCGAAATACCGAAAAGTACTAAGGATATGTTTCTCGATATGGAGGTGACAAAGAGCTAGTCGTAAATGGTTACGCCGATGTAAGATTTGACACTGATCCGGACGATTCTAAATCGCAAACCGGATACGTGTTTTTATTAAACGGTGGAGCTGTCGGTTGGTGCAGTTCTAAACAAAGCGCCGTGGCGGGATCTACATGTGAAGCGGAGTACATAGCTGCTTCGAAGCAGCAAATGAAGGAGTCTGGATGAAAGAGTTCATTTCCGATCTAGGTGTCATACCTAGTGCATCGGGACCAATGAAGATCTTCTGTGACAATATCGTGCAATTGCCTTGGCAAAGGAATCCAGATTTCACAAGAGACCAAGCATATCAAGAGACGCTAATTCCATCCGGACCAAGTCTAGGTGGGAGACATAGAGATTTGCAAGATACATACGGATCTGAATGTTGCGACCCGCTGACTAAGCCTCTTCCACGAGGAAAACATGATCAACACCAAGACTCCATGGGTGTTAGAATCATTATTGTGTAATCTAGATTATTGACTCTAGTGCAAGTGGGAGATCAAGGAAATATGCCCTAGAGGCAATAATAAAGTTATTATTTATTTCCTCATATCATGATAAATGTTTATTATTCATGCTAGAATTGTATTAACCGAAAACATGATACATGTGTGAATACATAGACAAACATATAGTCACTAGTATGCCTCTACTTGAATAGCTCATTAATCAGAGATGGTTATGTTTCCTAACCATAGACATGTGTTGTTATTTGATTAATGGGATCACATCATTAGGAGAATGATGTGATTGACATGACCCATTCCGTTAGCCTAGCACTTGATCGTTTAGTATATTGCTATTGCTTTCTTCATGACCTATACATGTTCCTGTAACTATGAGATTATGCAACTCCGCTTACGGAGGAACACTTTGGTGCTACCAAACGTCACAACGAATCGGGTGATTATAAAGGAGTACTACAGGTGTCTCCAAAGGTACATGTTGGGTTGGCGATTTCGAGATTAGGTTTTGTCACTCCGATTGTCGGAGAGGTATCTCTGGCCCTCTCGGTAATACACATCACATAAGCCTTGCAAGCATTACAACTAATAAGTTAGTTGCGAGATGATGTATTACGGAACGAGTAAAGAGACTTGCCAAGAACGAGATTGAACTAGGTATTGGATACCGACGATCGAATCTCGGCAAGTAACATACCGATGACAAAGGGAACAACGATGTCGTTATGCGGTTTGACCGATAAAGATCTTCGAGAATATGTAGGAACCAATATGGGCATCCGTGTTCCACTATTGGTTATTGACCGAGAATAGTTCTAGGTCATGTCTACATAGTTCTTGAACCCGTAGGGTCCGCACGCTTAACGTTACGATGACAGTTTTATTATGAGTTTATAAGTTTTGATGTACCGAAGTTTGTTCGGAGTCCCGGATGTGATCACGGACGTGACGAGGAGTCTCAAATGGTCGAGACATAAAGATTGATACATTGGAAGCCTATATTTGATATCGAAATGGTTCCGGTGAAATCGATTTTTCTTAGAACACCGGGGTTACTGAACCTCCCGGGGATAATGGGCCTTAGTGGGCCATGAGGGAGAAGAGGAGGGCGGCCAGGCAGGCCAGGCGCCCCCCCCCCTAGTCCGAATAGGACAGGAGAGGGGGCGCCCTTCCTCTTTCCCCCTCCCCTTTTCCTTCTCCAACAAGGCAGAGGGGGAGTCCTACTCGGTGGAGTAGGACTCCTCCAGCGCACCCTTGGGGCCGGCCGCACCTCCCCTCCCTCCTTTATATACGGGGCAGGGGGCACCCCATAACACACAAGTTGATCTTCGTGATCGTTCCTTAGCCGTGCGGTGCCCCTCCACCATATTCCACCTCGGTCATATCGTCGCGAGTTTAGGCGAAGCCTCGCGCCGTAGAGCATCATCATCGTCCACCACGCCGTCGTCTTGACGGAACTCATCCCCGACACTTTGCTGGATCGAGTCCGGGATCGCCATCGAGCTGAACGTGTGCTGAACTCGGAGGTGCCATACGTTCGGTACTTGGATCGGTCGGATCGTGAAGACGTACGACTACATCAACCGCGTTGTCATAACGCTTCCGCTTACGGTCTACGAGGGTACGTGGACAATACTCTCCCCTCTCGTTGCTATGCCATCACCATGATCTTGCGTGTGCGTAGGAAAATTTTGAAATTACTACGTTCCCCAACACTTTATTGGAAAGTAGTTCATCACAGAAACCGGTTCCTGTGACACCTACACCAATTAATGAGGAAGTTAATGATGATGATCATGAAACTTCAGATCAAGTTGTTACTGAACCTCATAGGTCAACCAGAGTAAGATCCACACCAGAGTGGTACGGTAATCCTGTTCTGGAGGTTATGTTACTAGACCATGACGAACCTACTTACTATGATGAAGCGATGGTGAGCCCAGATTCCGCTAAATGGCTTGAGGCCATGAAATCTGAGATGGGATCCATGTATGAGATGTGGACTTTGGTTGACTTGCCCGATGATCGGCAAACCATCGCGAATAAATGGACCTTCAAGAAGAAGACTGACGCTACCGGTAATGTTACTGTCATAAAGCTCGACTTGTTGCGAAAGGTTTTCAACAAGTTCAAGGGATTGACTATGATGAGACTTTCTCACCCGTAGCGATGCTTAAGTCTGTCCAAATCATGTTAGCAATTGCCGCATTTTATGATTATGAAATTTGGCGATGGATGTCAAAACTGCATTCTGAATGGATTTCGGAAGAAGAGTTGTATATGATGCAGCCGGAAGGTTTTGTTGATCCAAAGGAGCTAACAAAGTGTGCAAGCTCCAAATGATCCATTTATGGACTGGTGCAAGCCTCTCGGAGTTGGAATAAACGCTTTGATAGTGTGATCAAAGCATTTAGTTTTTATACGAGACTTTTGGAGAAGCCTCAGATTTACAAGAAAGTGAGTGGGAGCTCAGAGCATTTCGATATTATATGTGGATGACATATTGCTGATTGGAAATGATATAGAATTTCTGGATAGCATAAAGGGATACTTGAATAAGAGTTTCTCAATGAAGGACCTCGGTGAAGCTGCTTATATATTGGGCATCAAGATCTATAGAGATAAATCAAGACGCTTAATTGGAATTTCACAAAGCACATACCTTGACAATTTTTTTGAAGAAGTTCAAAATGGATCAAGCAAAGAAAGGGTTCTTGCCTGTGTTACAAGGTGTGAAGTTGAGTAAGACTCAATGCCCGACCACTGCAGAAGATAAGATGAAAGATGTTCCCTATGCTTCAACCATAGGCTCTATCATGTATGCAATGCTGTGTACCAGACCTATTGTGTGCCTTGCTATAAGTTTAGCAGGGAGGTACCAAAGTAATCCAGGAGTGGATCACTGGACAGCGGTCAAGAACATCCTGAAATACCTGAAAAGGATTAAGGATATGTTTCTCATTTATGGAGGTGACAAAGAGCTAGTCGTAGATGGTTACGTCGACGCAAGCTTTGACACTGATCCGGACGATTCTAAATCGCAAACCGGATACGTGTTTACGTTGAACGGTGGAGCTGTCAGTTGGTGCAACTCTAAACAAAGTGTTGTGGCGGGATCTACGTGTGAAGCGGAGTACATAGTTGCTTCGGAAGCAGCAAATGAAGTAGTCAGGATGAAGGAGTTCATATCCGATCTAGGTGTCATACCTAGTGCATCGGGTCCAATGAAAATCTTTTGTAACAATACTGGTGCAATTGCCTTGGCAAAGGAATCCAGATTTCACAAGAGAACCAAGCACATCAAGAGACGCTTCAACTCCATCCGGGATCTAGTCCAGGTGGGAGACATAGAAATTTGCAAGATACATACAGATCTGAATGTTGCAGGCCCATTGACTAAGCCTCTTCCACGAGCAAAACATGATCAACACCAAGGCTCCATGGGTGTTAGAATCATTACTGTGTAATCTAGATTATTGACTCTAGTGCAAGTGGGATACTAAAGGAAATATGCCCTAGAGGCAAAATAAAGTTGTTACTTATTTCCTTATATAATGATAAATGTTTATTATTCATGCTAGAATTGTATTAACCGGAAACATAATACTTGTGTGAATACATAGACAAACAAAAGTGTCACCAGTATGCCTCTACTTGACTAGCTCGTTGATCAAAGATGGTTATGTTTCCTAGCCATTGACATGAGTTGTCATTTGATTAACGGGATCACATCATTAGGAGAATGATGTGATTGAATTGACCCATTCCGTTAGCTTAGCACACGATCGTTTAGTATTCTGCTATTGCTTTCTTCATGACTTATATATGTTCCTATGACTATGAGATTATGCAACTCCTGCTACGGAGGAACACTTTGTGTGCTACCAAACGTCACAACGTAACTGGGTGATTATAAAGGTGCTCTACAGGTGTCTCCAAAGGTACTTGTTGGGTTGGCGTATTTCGAGATCAGGATTTGTCACTCTGATTGTCGGAGAGGTATCTCTGGGCCCACTCGGTAATGCACATCACTTAAGCCTTGCAAGCATTGCAACTAATGAGTTAGTTGCAGGATGATGTATTACGGAACGAGTAAAGAGATTTGCCGGTAACGAGATTGAACTAGGTATCGAGATACCGACGATCGAATCTCGGGCAAGTAACATAACGATGACAAAGGGAACAACGTATGATGGGCGAAGGAATGAGGCACGTTGTGGGGATGGAGAAAAAGAAGAGAGTGTGATTATTTTTATAGCTCGAACTCGGTGTACGATGGGCGAAGTTCACCAGTACTGCTCGCCGCTCGATCGCCGGTGTTCAGGAGGCGAATCTACGAGCAGTGCCAAAAAGGTACTGGTCCGTGAGGTGACTGCTCGCTGCATCGGTAGCGAGCACGCCCCACACTACCATGGTACTGCCCTAGATGCTCTACGCGCTAGATGGCACAAGTGGGAGACGTGCGGGAAAGCGCGCGAGGCAGAAGTAGATGAGACCTGGTGAAGAAGTTCATCGCCCCTTGAAATCTGAAATTTATTTACAGTCAGCATTAAAAAGACATGTGCCTGACCCGATTCTTTTCTGAACTTTATTATGTGAGATTGTTATAGCTATTTATACTAAACTTTTATACTTATTTTTATGTATTTTGCCAAATCACGACCATAGATATCATATTGTGGGCAATTCAAATTGTTTTTGTAATAAAATTTGTTTTTTTAACATACATCTTAAAACATATTTAAACCGAACTCATTTAAATGCCAGAAAATAAGAAACGGGAAAATCTATGTTTAATTTGATTATATGGTGACAGTGCTTTAATGGTGTATTTGTATATGTGTATCCTTAAATATATTGGTATAGATCTGTATAGTATATGGCATACAAAATATCTTCATAGTGGTGTCTTCATAATTACGTATACATAACTAGAAAGATGTAGAGTGTACAAGATGTTTAGGAGGAAGATTCGCATCAATTTTTAGATCATTTGAACGTATGAGCAGCTCTCAGCAAAACAAGACAAATCGAATCAGAATGGTGCATAGTAATAAGTTTTTCGGTGCTCGATCGTCGGTGCTCATAGGCGAATATGCAAGCATTGCCGAAAAGGTGTCAGTCCGTGAGGTGAGTGCTCACTGCACCTAGCACGTCTTGCGCTATCGTGGTACTGCTCTAGATGCTCTACGTGCTACATGAGACGAGTGGGTGTGGGAAAGTTCGCGAGAGAGAAGTAGATGAGGGTTGGTGAAAACTTGTGCTTGACCCAATTCTTTTATGAATTTTGACATGTGTAATTGTTATAGGTATGTATCTTTCTGATTTATGAGTTGATCATCGGAGGGGGCGGTGCGTAGTAATAGGTTTTCGGTGCTCGATCATCGGTGTTCAGCAGGCGAACCTATGAGAAATGCAGCGAAGACGCCTCGCACTACCGTGGTACTGCCTTAGATGCTCTATGCGTTAGCCACAAGTGGGTGACCTGCCGAAAGCGTGCCACAAAGAAGAGAGATCAGACACGAGAAAGAAGAAGCGACTGACAATAAGTCTTGGGTCCACCCTATCAGCCCAAAGGAGAGCTGCTCAGTGGAGCGTAGCAACCAAAGATTTAGAATCTGAAAAAAAAATGCTCTTTAGTTACCCTGTGCGATTGCTGCAACCCAAGATTGCTCTCTAATTAACATATTACAAATGAAGTGAATGCACAAAATAAACCAGGATGTACAATATAAGCTGTGGACGAGCGCGGTGTGCCGCCGCGCGAGGTTTGCTAGTCAAAATTTATAATGGGGTTCGACGAACCTGGTCTACTTCCCGGGCCATGAGTTCTATACCCCTCGGGCGTTCTACAGGAAATCAAGTCGGACTCCGGCACTAATTGTATCCTATCCACACTCACACATACTCCCTTCGTTCCAAAATTACTCGTCGCATAAATGGATGTATCTAGAATTAAAATACATCTAGATACATCCATACCCTGAGCAGCTAGCCCGTCTCTTACGCGAAGAGGAAATCAAATGGTACCAACGGTGCAAGAGCAACTCGTTGGTACTTGGGGATGATAACACGAAGTACTTTCAAATGTTAGCCAATGGCAGACATAGAAAGAAACGAATATTCACCCTTGATCAGGACGAGGGTCGCATTGAGGGGGACGCTCCGCTCAAGGACTTTATTACAAAATACTATAAAGACTTGTTTGGTCCTTCCTCGGAAACTATGCTGGAGATGGATGAGTCTATTTGTCATGACATCCAGCAAGTTTCCGCTGCGGAAAATGAATTCCTAACCTCTGCTTTCACTGAGGAGGAAATACGGACTGCGATTTTTCAAATGAAACACAACAAATCTCCGGGACCGGATGGTTTTCCGGCGGAGTTTTATCATTTTTTTGGGATATGTTAAAGTCTGACCTGGTTCAATTGTTTAATGAACTGCATGCTCATAGACTAGACATCTCCAGACTCAATTTTGGTGAAATTATCCTTTTACCAAAGATAAAGGATGCCAATCGGATTCAACAATATAGACCGATTTGCTTATTAAACGTGAGCTTTAAAATTTTCACCAAGGTCGCGACTAACCGGCTGAATGGGGTCGCAGACCATGTAGTCAAACCAACACAAACAGCTTTCATGCAAGGACGGAACATCTTAGACGGTGTTGCTGTCCTACATGAAACTGTTCATGAGCTCCACCGTAAAAAGTTGAATGGGGTCATCTTTAAGATTGACTTCGAGAAAGCTTATGATAAGGTGAAGTGGCCTTTTTTGCTTCAAACTCTTCGTATGAAAGGGTTTTTCGATACTTGGTGCCGATGGGTTGAGAACTTTGTGTCTGGAGGTAGCGTGGCTATCAAGGTGAACGATGACGTAGGCAATTATTTCCAGACTAGGAAGGGGCTACGCCAAGGCGACCCCGCAGCACCTATCCTTTTCAACATCGTGGCTGATATGCTAGTTACTCTCATTGAGAGGGCCAAGCTAGCTGGTCAAATCACTGGGGTCATTCCTCATCTAGTAGAAGGAGGCCTGTCAATCTTACAAAGATGCGGATGACACCATTTTGTTTTTGAATCACGACCTAGAAAAGGCTAGAAACCTCAAATTGTTATTATGTGCTTTTGAGGATCTTTCTGGCCTTAAGATAAACTTTCATAAGAGTGATCTTTTCTGCTTTGGCGAAGCCGCAGAAACTTCACAAGAATATGCTGATATTTTTGGATGCCAACTAGGCCAATTTCTGATTCGATATCTAGGTATTCCTATTCATTATCGGCGTTTGACAATCGCTGAATGGAAACATATTGAAGAGAGACTGGAGAAACGGTTGGCGAGCTGGAAGGCCAAACTCTTGTCCTACGAGGGCCGACTAGTTCTGATCAACTCGGTTCTTACCAACATGGTTCTTTACATGCTATCTTTTTTTCATCTGCCAAAAGGTGTTCTCCAACGCCTTGATTATTTTTAGATCAAGGTTTTTTTGGCAGAGTGACAATGAAAAAAAGAAATATCGCTTGGCTAGGTGGAATATATTATGTCGTCCTAAAAGCCAAGGGGGACTCAAAATCCAGGATCTTGAGACCAAAAACATTGCATTGCTCAGCAAATGGGTATACAGATTACTCACTGAGGATGGTGTTTGGCAGGAGATCATTCGTAATAAATACGTTGGGTCCAAAGCAATCTCCCAGGTCTACTGGAAACCAGGTGACTCTCATTTTCAGAGTGGGGTTACGAAAGCTAAAGAATTCTTTTTCCAATTTGGCACTTTCTCGGTTAGGGACGGCTCCCAGATTCGATTCTGGGAAGACACCTGGCTCGGGACTACTCCTCTAAATGTGCAATACCCAAGCTTATATCGGATAGTTAGACATAAGTTTGTCACGATTAAGCAGGTATTGGGACAAGAACACCCAGATATTTCTTTTCGCAGAACGATTTCTAGACCTCGTCTGACTGCATGGAACGATTTGCTGACTCGTTTGGGAGCTGTCCAACTGTCGGCTGAATCGGACATCTTTAAATGGAACCTGCATTTGAATGGAAGATTTTCGGTTAAATCCATGTATGATGCATTGGTTCATAACGAGGTTCCATGTGATAATAGAAAATTGTGGAAGCTTAAGATTCCTCTAAAAGTGAAAATTTCCCTATGGTTTCTCAACAAAGGAGTTATCTTAACTAGGGACAATCTAGCTCGACGAAACTGGCAAGGCTGCAAAAAATGTGTTTTCTGCGATCATAATGAATCCATTAAACACCTATTTTTTGATTGCAAGTTTACTAGATCGGTATGGGCAATAGTCCAAATTGCTTCGAATCTATATCCTCCACGCAGCGTACGGAATATGTTCGGCAATTGGTTGAGGGGAATAGATAAACAATTGTCTAAGCACATTCTTGCGGGGGCGGCTGCCTTATGTTGGGCGTTGTGGCTCACCAGGAATGATATTGTTTTTAATCATAAAAGTGTTTCATCTCCTATGCAGGTAATTCATATATGCTCGCGATGGCTCCGTATGTGGTCTATCCTGCAGAGGCCGGAGGACAGAGACCTTTTTATGATGGCTTCTACCCGGTTGGAGTGCTCGGCGAGGGACATTTTTTACCCCCATGGATGGCGGTGTGACCTTCAGATTGGACCGGCATCACCTTAGGCCTCTTTTATCTTTTTTCGCTACTGCTGGCGTTTTTTGCCTTTTTATTTTGGCTTCTAGTACTTTGAAACTTTGGCTGTGTGCATCTAGCTATGCAGAGGCCGGGTGATCTTTGATGCGGTTGTATCAACTCGATATTTCAATTCAATGAAAAGCCCTTTATCAAAAAAGTAATTCGGAACGAAGGGAGTAATATTCAACACAAACTTAAATTGACGAATGTTCTTCACCATCTTAAATTTGTCTGTGTGTTGAACTTTCATGTACTTCGGTCTTGGGTGGCCTTCTTCGTAGATTATAGAGAGCTATACGACGAGTCTGACTTGGCCCTAACCCATCGTCTCCATGGTACCTTGCTGCTACTCCTACAATTCCAGACTATGTGGATCCACCTACAAGTGCATCTTTGCAACTTGTAAAGATGCAAAGCCGTCCTCTCATTGACAGAGCCATGTGCAATCCAGCAGGAGCTGCCGCCAAGTTTTTGCCCCCCTGGTTTTCTCTTGCACCCAAGGTCCGCCAATGCATGCTCTCTCCCATCATTATGGTCACCTCATCCTTCATGATTCTCATGGTCCTCGTCATAATGGAAGAGCATACCACCATCATGAAGAATTCCAAGCAAAATTATATTCTCTATTAGCCCTGGCATATGCCTGACTCTCAAAGCACTCGCTTAACTCCGTCAAACAACTTGATTTTGATGTCACCTACTTCAGCAATAGATTTTTTTTAAGAAACTATGATGATTATTATAGCAAATTCGGAAACTATACACCCTAATGGAGAAAAATCAAAAGTATCACCCCGTCGGCCTCCTGTTGGCCGAAAAGGGACTTTTCGGCCTCCTGTTGGCCGAAGAGGGACTTTTCGGCCAACCGTTGGCCAAAAAGTACCTTTTGGACAACTGTTGGCCAAAGAGTCCCTCTTCAGCCAACAGTTGCTCTACTTTTTAAAAAATTCATATCAAATAGGATTTTTAGTATTTTAATTTGATTCTTTTTGCATTAGATTAGAAATTTTATGAAGTTTCTGTAGATATCAAGTTTGACTAGATTTGAAAGTTTGAATTTGAATTTTCATGAATTTTCTCAAATCACTAAATTGCCTATAATTTGAGCTAGGAGTATTCTTTTTAGATGATTCTTTTTGCTACTGGTTCTTTGTGACTTTGTTTATCAGTAGTAATTAATTGGTGAATTTTAGGATTGTTTAAAATTAGGTTTTTATGCCATTCTCTCCCTCCATTTCTCCCGCCATTTTATTTCCCTCCATTTTCTTTCCCGCCATTCTCTCCCGCCATCTTCTTTCCCGCCATCTTCTTTCTCGCCATCTTCACTTCTTAACTTATAAAACGATCCTCATGGTGTCCACGATCGTAGATAAGATCGTCTGACACGGTCTGTGTCTCCTGCGTCGATGCTGGTGGTGGAGTGTGAAACATTGTCTGGTGTTTGCAGTTTCGTCATCATCATCGGAGAGTGTTTCACACTTATGACTTCTCTCACACAGTGTTTCACACTCCACTTGAAGGCATCATCGTCATCCTCCGTCGGTGCAACACTCCTTAGTGTGGCGGGAGAGAATGGTACTTTTAAATATAAACTCCTATGAAGCTCAAAACAAGTTTTCTAGTAGGATAAAAGAAATAAAATACAAAAAAATAGCTACTGATAACTAAACAGAAACAAAAAGAATATGTCAAAAAAACTAAATAAATTTTTTTAAAGCAATTAAAATTAAAAGAAATAGCATAAAACCTATAAAACAGTAAAACAAAACTGTTTTCATAAAAACCTAATTTTAAATAATTATAAAATTAGCCAATTAATTACTACTGATAAACAAATTCACAAAGAACCAGTAGCAAAAAGAATCATCTAAAAAGAATACTCCTAATCTAGTGATTTGAGAAAATTCATGAAAATTCAAATCTAGTCAAACTTGATATCTACAGAAACTTCATAAAATTTCTAATCTAATGCAAAAAGAATCAAATTAAAATACTAAAAATCCTATTTGATATGAATTTTTTAAAAAGTAAAGCAACTGTTGGCTGAAGAGGGACTCAGTCCTTTTTGGCCAACAGTTGGCCGGAAAGTCCTTTTTGGCCAACGATTGGCCGAAAAGTCCTTTTCGGCCAACAGGAGGCCGACCGGGTGATACTTTTGATTTTTCTCCGTTAGGGTGTATAGTTTTCGAATTTGCTATATAAATCATCATAGTTTCAAAAAAAATCCTCAGCAATACGACTAGCCAATGCCATCAAGCATATAGGCTAACCAAACTCACTAGATTTGGACGAAGAGAACCACTCCCGGTTGGGAGCCACATAAAAAGTGCTAGCTCAATCCAATATCCACACTTCACCTTTAGTCCACGTGCCTGATACTACCGAGGACACTATGAGGACATTACTACGGATATCTAAGTCATCACCAAAAGCTGCTTACACTTGTGACTCGACACCTTCTTTTTCTTTTCTTGTCCTTCCCTACCCCATGTCCTTTCCTCCCTAGCTCACACTTGAGCAGAAAACCTTCACCATGAGAGACTTCTACTGTGTTCTTCTTTCTCATATCATAAGATACTGAACTATGATATTTTTCAAGCTTGGTGCAGTTACAAACTTTTAACCAATAACAGAAAGTATGCCCAATCTGTATTTGTTCCCACATGCAGTGCATACAAATATGAGAAGTGGCAAAGGAACCGAAAACAAATTCAGGGACAGGCAGTGATAGGTTGAGGTATTTCTTTAAAATTTTCAAGTCCGAAAGCTTGATTTCGTTTGTACTTACAGTAAGCTATTACTACCAAAATAACTACACAGCATGCTACTGACCCAAATGATCTCACATAATTCAGGGGAAACAACTTAGAAGATATAATAAACCAGAGTCTTTTTTGTTGCCAGGAATTGCACATCTACAAAACATCATATGACTAGTGAAGAACGAAAAGTTTAGCGATGTTTGCATTCTCACAGGTAGCACACACACAGAGTTTCAGTCATTCTCCAATCTTGCAATGTACTCATCGTAGAACTTGCCTGCCTTCTCGAGCTCACCAACTTCGGTGTAGCAATCGGCTATTGCCCCATATGCCTCAGTGACACCTGAATCCTCTCCAGTCATCTTGGAGATGCTGAGAACCATGGAGTGGTACTTTATTGCTTCCTTGTAATTTCCTTGTCTTTGCAATGACGCTCCTGATGAACGCAAAGGACTTCCGTCAGTTGGATTTCACAAAAAAATAAATAAAAATGGGCACCACAATGCTTGCAATTAGCATTGCTACTCTGTTTATACGATTCAGTTTGTTATGGTCAAATTGTATTTACATTATCATGTTCAAACTACCATTGGCATGTTCAGGAGGGCGCAAATTCTGCTGAGCTCTCTAGGCAACGAAGGACACATCAAAGCACAATCAGTTTCAAATGTGCGTCCGAGCAAATGATAAATGAAATTCATGCCAAACAATGACGGACCTAATCCTCGTGCCGCCTTCTTCTCTTCAACATGATCACCCAAAGATTGTGCAAGATCAAGAGCTGCCTTAAACTCGGAAAATGCCTTGTCTGGAGCTTGGTTTCTCAGGTAGTTCTTCCCAGTCCTCAGATATGTGAGCAGGCGCTGTTTGTGAGGATCAACAATGACTTCTGATTCTGGTATCTTACTAGCCGCCGGTGCATAGCTCAAAGCAGGAGCATAAGATTCGATCTTGGCTTGTCTTCTCAGTGAAGCATTTATCTGACGTAGCTGATCGTTAAGCTTTTTAAGTTCCCCTTTCCTTTGTCTCGCAAGGAGCCCTGCATGGTTTCTAAATTGTTCAATCTAAAGTAGGAAATGTTGCACCTCCAGAGAGGCAAACATATTATGAAACTTACAGAATAACCAAGGGAAAATAAGTAGTACATGAAGTAACTACTGAATATGTCATTTTCTGTACAAACAAGAGCATGATGGAAAACGGACATCACAAAAGAAACTGTCACTGGCGGAAATAGTCATATAGGCAAAAGCTAACTGCACCATGCTTGAACAGGCTGAAAGAATTCGTCTTCCAAGGATAAATGCACATTTTTTTCATGTAATAAATAACAAGCAAAAGGACAAACGTGAATGTGTGTTTGTCTTTGGTTTTCTTGAGTTGTACTTGCGCCATGTCTTTGGTTTCCTTGAGTTGTACTTTGTGCCTTCTCGGTGCTCTCCTTCTAATACAATATGACACACACTTTGGGGCGCTTTTGGAGAAGAAAAAAAACGGTATAAGGCTGTAGATTAGATTTCTACGCCTCCCTGAAGTTGTAAGCAGTTCAAGTTTTGCATATTTTTTTAATGTTCCAGATATTCATAATTGCTCAAGACGTTGAGGAAGTATCAGAAAAAAACATACTATATAAGGAAAAACAATTGTGTATTGTTGGGCAGAACCTTAAAGCTACTTTGCTAGCCACAAACACTTTCCTATGTGCTAAGATCCTGTTAGCTCACAATGTGATATTACCTCCAACAGTAGCACCAACCATGGCTATCGCAAACAGCAGCGGCATGTTAGGAAGAGAGTACCCCGGGTCACATTCTTCTGCCAAGCAACTGGGCGGCATCACAAGCATGACAGCACTGCTGGTCACCAATGCTTTCCCGAAACAAGAAGATACAGCTTCCTGCAAAGAGATACGAGTCGTATAACGTTATAGCTGAGACATCAACATGACTGCATCTGCAAGCAGTTCAAATGGAGCTCTACTGAGAATTGAAATAATACTATACTATCTGTTGAAAACACATTCGAGGCAACCAAGGCATATTTCAGCTTTATGCTCAACCAAAGGTCCGGTCCATCTTGATTATACGGTGATACAACAGTAAAAATAGACCGAGGGACTCACCATCATACCTGAAGATCAGATGTAGACTTGATAAGGAAATGGCCATGTCCATTAGCTATATCAAAGTTGTCGCTCCTAGGACGCACCGGATCAGTCGACGACGAGGCATGTCTAGCTACAAGAAACATTCGCTCTGCGGGACAGAATTTCATAACATGTCAGATATCATTAAATGGCATGTACTCCTTCCGTTCCAAAATAGATGACTCAACTTTGCACTAACTTTAGTACAAAGTTGGGTCATCTATTTTAGAACGGAGGGAGTAGTACTTAGTAGAATAAGAAACAGTCGATGCAGTAATAGATTGTGCCAATGACAAGGTTTTTGACCAAACATTTTGCATCTAGCATTTTCAAGAAGTTGATGAATTATGACAAGCATACCGAAGTCGAACATAATAAAAAAAATATGCATCTCCAATCTAACGCTGGAAAGCATTAGAGGCATGAAGGTCAAGGAGACAGTCGCCATCGCTCAGGAATGCCCCAACATTACGGATTACGGTAACGAGAGATACAAGCAATACTGCAATAATGTAGGCGGATGGGAGGCGATGAACACTCACCTGAGGTCTTGGGGAGTACGGCGTTTAATCTCGTGGTAGAACCTCCGTGGCTTCGCCGGTACGGCGGCAACGGCGCCGCCGCCGGTGGGGAGAGACGCATGAGAAGCGGCATCAGGAGGATAAGGAAAATCTCCTCCCCTGTGCCTCGTTGGGTGTCGCTTCGGGAAGATGATAAAGTGCCTCGGTTGTTATTTTGCACATAAGACCCGAAAATATTAAAATAATACATCTTGGTTTGAATCCGCGGTACGCTGATTTTACGCAAATAAGCTTTCACATTCAGGTGTCGCTTCTGGAAGATGATAAAGTAGGGAAGGACACGGCCCCGAGACTACCGACGACCATCACCGAGCAACTGCTACATGTAAACTGCTGCGCTGGAATTTTCCCGAAGAAGAGGGGTAGAGCAGTATAATAAAGATAAGTATTTCTTTTAGTAAAAATTAAAATTATCGAATCAGTAGGAGAATCAAACAAACTTTCTTAAGCAGTATTTACGTAAAAAACTAATACTCGCACCCAACGCGGGTTAGAGGGTTATCAATCCCCTTGAACTTGTTACTTGAAATTATCAATTATAATAATGATAAAAATAGAAGTAAATAAATTGCAGCAAAGTATATTTAAATTTTTAGCAATATGATAAAATAGAGCCGGGGCCATAGTTTTCACTAGAGGCTTCTCTCTCGAACACATATCATACGGTAGATGAACATCGCATGGTTATGACGTATTCACGACAATGATCATGTATATAGACATTATGTCCGTGACAAGTAGACCGACTCTGGCCTTCATATACTTCTATTACTCCATCAATCGACCGCTATCCAGCATGCATCTATCAAACACATATCATATGGTGGACGAACAAATTACTGTTGGGAACGTAGTAATAATTCAAAAAAAATTCCTACGTGTCACCAAGATCAATCTAGGAGAAGCTAGCAACGAGATAGAGGGAGTGCATCTTCATACCCTTGAAGATCGCTAAGCGGAAGCGTTACAAGAACGCGGTTGATGGAGTCGTACTCGCAGCGATTCAAATCGCGGAAGATCCGATCCAAGCGCCGAACGGACGGCGCCTCCGCGTTTAACACACGTACAGCCTGGGGACGTCTCCTCCTTCTTGATCCAGAAAGGGGAGAGGAGAAGTTGAGGGAAAACTCCGACAGCACGACGGCGTGTTGGTGGAGCTCGTGGTTCTCCAGCAGAGCTTCGCCAAGTGCTACGGAGGAGGAGGAGGTGTAGGAGGGGGAAGGGCTGCGCCAGGGGCAAGGGGTCCAGCTCCCATGCACCTCCCCACTATATATAGGGGTGGAGGGGGCTGGTTTCTTGCCCTCCAAGTCCATTGGCTCCAGCAGAGCTTCGCCAAGCGCTACGGAGGAGGAGGAGGTGTAGGAGGGGGAAGGGCTGCGCCAGGGGTAAGGGGTCCAGCTCCCATGCACCTCCCCACTATATATAGGGGTGGAGGGGGCTGGTTTCTTGCCCTCCAAGTTCATTGGGGCGTTGGCAAATATGAGAGGAAAGAAATCCCATCCTTTCCCTTCCCCACTGATTGTTATCCCTCTTTTTACGGATCTTGATCTTATCCCTCCGGGATATGATCTTAGTCCTTCTAAGGGGGGATCTTGGTGCGCCTTGACCAGGGGTGTGGGGCCTTGCCCCCACTACCCACGTTCATGTGGGTCCCCCCATGCAGGTGGGCCCCACTCCGGAACCTTCTAGAACCTTCCCGGTACAATACCTAAAAATCCTGAAACATTTTCCGATGGCCAAAATAGGACTTCCCATATATAAATCTTTACCTCCGGACCATTCCGGAACTCCTCATGACGTTCGAGATCTCATCCGAGACTCCGAACAACTTTCGGTAACCACATACAATTCCCATTACAACTCTAGCGTCACCGAACCTTAAGTGTGTAGACCCTACGGGTTCGGGAACCATGCAGACATGACCGAGATATCTCTCCAGCCAATAAACAATAGCGGGATCTGGATACCCATATTGGCTCCCACATGTTCCACGATGATCTCATCGAATGAACCACGATGTCGGGGATTCAATCAATCCCGTATACAGTTCCCTTTGTCCATCGGTATGTTACTTGCCCGAGATTCGATCGTCGGTATCCCCATACCTCGTTCAATCTCGTTACCAGCAAGTCTCTTTACTCGTTCCGTAACACATGATCCCGTGACTAACTCCTTAGTCACATTGAGCTCATTATGATGATGCATTACCGAGTGGGTCCAGAGATACCTCTCCGTCATATGGAGTGACAAATCCCAGTCTCGATTCGTGCCAACCCAACAGACACTTTCGGAGATACCTGTAGTGCACCTTTATAGTCATCCAGTTACGTTGTGACGTTTGATACACCCAAAGAAGTCCTACGACATCCGGGAGTTGCACAATCTCATGGTATAAGGAAATGATACTTGACATTAGAAAAGCTCTAGCAAACAAACTACACGATCTTGTGCTATGCTTAGAATTGGGTCTTGTCCATCACATCGTTCTCCTAATGATGTGATCCCATTATCAACGACATCCAATGTCCATGGTCAGGAAACCACAACCATATATTGATCAATGAGCTAGTCAACTAGAGGCTCACTAGGGACATGTTGTGGTCTATGTATTCACACATGTATTACGGTTTCCGGTTAATACAATTATAGCATGAACAATAGACAATTATCATGAATAAGGAAATATAATAATAACCATTTTATTATTGCCTCTAGGGCATATTTTCAACAGTCTCCCACTTGCACTAGAGTCAATAATCTAGTTACATTGTGATGAATCGAACACCCATAGAGTTCTGGTGCTGATCATGGTTTGCTTGTGGAAGAGGTTTAGTCAACGGATCTGCGACATTCCAATCCGTATGTACTTTACAAATATCTATATGTAGATGCCGCCACGACGCTTTGCTTGCAACTGCACCAGCTGACTGCCCCACCATTCAAAATATACACGTATCCGGTTTGTGACTTGGAGTCATCCGGATCTGTGTCAGAAGCTAGCATCGACGTAACCCTTTACGATGAGCTCTTCGGCACCTCCATAAACGAGAAACATATCCTTAGTCCTTTTCAGGTACTTCAGGATATTCTTGACCGTTGTCCATTGTTCCATTCCGGGATCACTTTGGTACCTCCCTACCAAACTTATGGCAAGGTTCACATCATGTCTGGTACATAGCATGGCATACACAATAGAGCCTATGGCAGAGGCATAGGGGATGACACTCATCTTTTCTCTTTCTGCCGCCGAGGTCGGGCGTTGAGCTGTGCTCAATCTCACACCTTGCAATACAGGCAAGAACCCCTTCTTGGACTGATCCATATTGAACTTCTTCAATATCTTGTCAAGGTATGTGCTTTGTGAAAGACCAATGAGGCGTCTCGATCTATCTCTATAGATCTTGATGCCTAATATGTAAGCAGCTTCTCCAAGGTCCTTCATAGAAAACACTTATTCAAGTAGGCCTTTATGCTTTCCAAAAGTTCTATATCATTTTCCATCAACAGTATGTCATCCACTTATAATATGAGAAATGCTACAGAGCTCCCACTCACTTTCTTGTAAATACAGTTTCTCCATAAATCTGTATAAACCCAAACACTTTGATCATTTCATCAAAGCGAATGTTCCAACTCCGAGATGCTTGCACCAACCATTAGATGGAGCGTTGGAGCTTGCATACCTTGTTAGCATTCTTAGGATCGACAAAACCTTCCGGCTGCATCATATACAATTCTTCCTTAAGGAAACCATTAAGGAATGCTGTTTTCACTTCCATTTGCCATATCTCATAATCATAGAATGCAGCAATTGCTAACATGATTCAGACAGACTTCAACTTCGCTACGGGTGAGAAGGTCTCATCGTAGTCAACTCCTTGAACTTGTCGATAACCCTTAGCGACAAGCCGAGCCTTATAGATGGTCACATTACCATCCGCGTCAGTCTTCTTCTTAAAGATCCACTTATTCTCTATGGCTCGCTGATCATCGGGCAAGTCCACCAAAGTCCATACTTTGTTCTCATACATGGATCCTATCTCGGATTTCATGGCTTCAAGCCATTTGTTGGAATCTGGGCCCGCCATCACTTCTTCATAGTTCGAAGGTTCACCGTTGTCTAACGACATGATTTCCAGGACAGGGTTGCCGTACCACTCTGGTGCGGAACGTGTCCTCATGGACCTATGAAGTTCAGTAGCAACTTGACCCGAAGTTTCATGATCATCATCATTAACTTCCTCTCTAGTCGGTGCAGGCACCATAGAAACATTTTCCCGAGCTGCGCTACTCTCCGGTTCAAGAGGGGGTACCTCATCAAGTTCTACTTTCCTCCCACTTACTTCTTTCGAGAGAAACTCTTTCTCCAGAAAGGATCCATTCTTGGCAACAAAGATCTTGCCCTCAGATCTGAGGTAGAAGGTATATCCAATAGTTTCCTTAGGGTATCCTATGAAGACGCATTTTTCCGATCTGGGTTCGAGGTTTTCAGGTTGAAGTTTCTTGACATAAGCTTCGCATCCCCAAACTTTCAGAAACGACAACTTAGGTTTCTTGCCTAACCATAATTCATACAGTGTCGCCTCAATGGATTTAGACGGTGCCCTATTTAAAGTGAATGCGATAGTCTCTAAAGCATAACCCCAAAATGATAACGGTAGATCGGTAAGAGACATCATAGATCGCACCATATCCAATAGAGTGTGATTACGATGTTCGGACACACCATTACGCTGAGGTGTTCCAGGTGGCGTGAGTTGTGAAACAATTCCCCATTTCCTTAAGTGTGTGCCAAACTTATGACTCAAATATTCTCTTCCATGATCTGATCGTAAGAACTTTATTTTCCTGTCATGTTGATTCTCTACCTCGCTCTGAAATTCCTTGAACCTTTCAAAGGTCTCAGACTTGTGTTTCATTAAGTAGACATGCCCATATCTACTTAAGTCATCAGTGAGGGTGAGAACATAACGATATCCACCGCGATCCTCAATGCTCATTAGACTGCATACATCAGTATGTATTATTTCTAACAAGTTGGTTGCTCGCTCCATTGTTCCGGAGAACGGAGTCTTGGTCATTTTTCCCATGAGGCATGGTTCACACGTGTCAAATGATTCGTAATCAAGAGACTCCAAAAGTCCATCTGCGTGGAGTTTCTTCATGCGTTTGACACCAATGTGACCAAGGCGGCAGTACCACAAGTATGTGGGACTATCATTATCAACCTTACATCTTTTGGCATTCACACTATGAATATGTGTAACATCATGTTCGAGATTCAATAAAAATAAACCATTGACCAGCGGGGCATGACCATAAAACATATCTCTCATATAAATAGAACAACCATTATTCTAGGATTTAAATGAGTAGCCATATCGCATCAAACGAGATCCAGATACAATGTTTATGCTCAAAGCTGGCACTAAATAACAATTATTGAGGTTTAAAACTAATCCCGAAGGTAGACGTAGAGGTAGCGTGCCGACGGCAATCACATCGACCTTGGAACCATTCCCGACGTGCATCATCACCTCGTCCTTCGCCAGTCTCCGCTTATTCCGCAGCTCCTGTTTTGAGTTACAAATGTGAGCAACCGCACCGATATCAAATACCCAGGAGCTACTACGAGCACTGGTAAGGTACACATCAATAACATGTATATCATATATACCTTTGGCGTTGTCGGCCTTCTTATCCGCTAAGTACTTGGGGCGGTTCCGCTTCCAGCAGTGAGCATTTACCTTGCAATAAAAGCACTCAGTCTCGGGCTTGGGTCCATTCTTTGGCTTCTTCCTAGCAACTGATTTACCGGGAACGACAACTCCCTTGCTGTCCTTCTTGAAGTTCTTCTTACCCCTGCCTTTCTTGAAACTAGTGGTCTTATTCACCATCAACACTTGATGTTCCTTTTTGATCTCCACCTCCGCTGATTTCAGCATTGAATATAACTAAGGAATGGACTTCTCCATCCCTTGCATATTGTAATTCATCACAAAGCTCTTGTAGCTAGGTGGAAGCGACTGGACGATTCTGTCAATGAATTAGTCATCTGGAAGATTAACTCCCAACTGGGACAAGCGGCTGTGCAACCCAGACATTTTGAGTATATGCTCGCTGACAGAACTGTTTTCCTCCATCTTACAACTGTAGAACTTGTCGGAGACTTCATATCTCTCGACCCAGGCATGAGCTTGGAAAACCATTTTCAGCTCCTGGAACATCTCATATGCTCCGTGTTGCTCAAAATGCTTTTGGAGCCCTGATTCTAAGCTGTAAAGCATGCCGCACTGAACAAGGAAGTAATCATCACTACGCGACTGCCAGGCGTTCATAACGTCTTGAGTTGCTGGGAAAATGGGTGTGTCACCTAGCAGTGCTTCAAGGACATATGCTTTCTTGGCAGCTATGAGGATGATCCTCAAGTTACGGACCCAGTCTGTACAGTTGCTTCCATCGTCTTTTAGCTTGGTTTTCTCTAGGAACGCATTGAAGTTGAGGGCAAGATAGATTGTAAAGACAATTTTAGACTAAGGATAATTAAGTTCATCTAATCAAATTATTTAACGAACTCCCACTCAGATAGGCATCGCTCTAGTCATCTAAGTGATACATGATCCGAATCGACTAGGCCGTGTCCGATCATCACGTGAGACGGACTAGTCATCAACGATGAACATCTCCATGTTGATCGCATCTACTATACGACTCATGTTTGACCTTTCGGTCTCTCGTGTTCCGAGGCCATGTCTTTACATGCTAGGCTCGTCAAGTCAACCTAAGTGTTTCGCATGTGCAAATCTGGCTTACACCCATTGTATGCGAACGTTAGAATCTATCACACCCGATCATCACGTGGTGCTTCGAAACAACGAACCTTTGCAACGGTGCACAGTTAGGGGGAACACATTTCTTGAAATTTTAGTGAGGGATGATCTTATTTATGGTACCGTCGTTCTAAGCAAATAAGATGTAAACTGACAAACATCACATGCAAATCATAAAGTGACATGATATGGCCAATATCATCTTGCGTCTTTGATCTCCATCTTCGAGGCGCGACATGATCACCATCATCGTCACCGGCATGACACCATGATCTCCATCATCATGATCTCCATCACCATGTTTTCATGAAGTTGTCTCGCCAACTATTACTTCTACTACTGTGGCTAACGGTTAGCAATAAAGTAAAGTAATTACATGGCGTTTTCATTGACACACAGGTCATACAATAAATTAAGACAACTCCTATGGCTCCTGCCGGTTGTCATACTCATTGACATGCAAGTCGTGATTCCTATTACAAGAACATGATCAATCTCATACATCACATATACAATTCATCACATCCTTTTGGCCATATCACATCACATAGCATACCCTGCAGAAACAAGTTAGACGTCCTCTAATTGTTGTTGCATGTTTTACGTGGCTGCTAAGGGTTTCTAGCAAGAACGTTTCTTACCTACGCAAAAGCCACAATGGTGATATGCCAATAGCTATTTACCCTTCATAAGGACCCTCTTCATTGAATCCGATCCGACTAAAGTGGGAGAGATAGACACCCGCTAGCCACCTTATGCAACAAGTGCATGTCGGTCGATGGAACCCGTCTCACGTAAGCGTACGTGTAAGGTCGGTCCGGGCCGCTTCATCCCACAATGCCTCCGAATCAAGATATGACTATTAACGGTAAGCAAATTGAACAAATCATCACCCACAACTACTTGTGTTCTACTTGTGCATAGAATCTACGCATAGACCTAGCTATGATACCACTGTTGAGGAACGTAGTAATAATTCAAAAAAAATTCCTACGTGTCACCAAGATCAATCTAGGAGAAGCTGGCAATGAGAGAGAGGGAGTGCATCTTCATACCCTTGAAGATCGCTAAGCGGAAGCGTTACAAGAATGCGATTGATGGAGTCGTACTCGCGGCGATTCAAATCGCAGAAGATCCGATCCAAGCACCGAACGGATGGCGCCTCCGCGTACAACACACACACAGCCCGGGGACGTCTCCTTCTTGATCCAGCAAGGGGAGAGGAGAAGTTGAGGGAGAACTCCGGCAGCACAACGGCGTGGTGTTGGAGCTTGTGGTTCTCCAACAGAGCTTCGCCAAGCACTACGGAGGAGGAGGAGGTGTAGGAGGGGGAAGGGCTGCGCCAGGGGCAAGGGGTCCAGCTCCCATGCACCTCCCCACTATATATAGGGGTGGAGGGGGCTGGTTTCTTGCCCTCCAAGTCCATTGGGGCGTTGGCAAAGGTGGGAGGAAAGAAATCCCATCCTTTCCCTTCCCCACCGATTGTTATCCCCTTTTTAGGGATCTTGATCTTATCCCTTCGGGATATGATCTTATTCCTTCTAAGGGGGGAGGGGATCTTGGTGCGCCTTGACAAGGGGTGTGGGGCCTTGCCCCCACTACCCATGTTCATGTGGGTCCCCCCATGCAGGTGGGCCCTGTCGGTGTCAAAACCGGCGGATCTCGGGTAGGGGTCCCGAACTGTGCATCTAAGGTCAATGGTAACAGGAGACAGGGGACACGATGTTTACCTAGGTTCGGGCCCTCTCTATGGAGGTAATACCCTACTTCCTGCTTGATTGATCTTGATGAATATGAGTATTACAAGAGTTGATCTACCACAAGATCGTAATGGCTAAAACCCTAGAAGTCTAGGCTGTATGATTATGATTATCTCCCCCTCTACGGACTAAGCCCTCCGGTTTATATAGACACCGGTGGGGACTAGGGTTGTATAAAGTCGGTTACAGAGAAAGGAATCTTCATATCGCGGTGCCAAGCTTGCCTTCCACGTCAAGGAGAGTCCCATCCGGACACGGGAGATAGTCTTCGATCTTGTATCTTCACAGCCCATCAGTCCGGCCCACGTACCATAGTTCAGACGCCCGAGGACCCCTTAATCCAGGACTCCCTCAGTAGCCCCTGAACCAGGCTTCAATGACGAGGTGTCCGACGCGCAGATTGTCTTCGACATTGCAAGGCGGGTTCCTTCTCCGAATAATCCAACATAGTCTTCGAACACAACGAACGTGTCCGGCTCTGCAAAACAAGTACCACACACCACCGCAGAGAGTATAATATTTCACGAGTCCAATCCGCTGACAGCTTTTTTGTAGCGTGAGATCACGTCGTCACTCGGTTATTATTTCGAACCATTTTTTTAGCCTGTCGCTCCATGTTTCGAGACGCGGTTTTATTGGCATGTCTTGTCGAAGCAGAGATTGTGTCCCCTTATTGCAGGATTCTCATCAACACGGGCATGGGTGAGGGAGTCCTGGATTAGGGGGTATCCGGACTGCCGGACTGTGTACAACATCCGGACTATTAAAGCGTGAAGATACAAGACTCAAGACTTCGGCCCGTGCCCGGATGCGACTTTCCTTGGCGTGGAAGGCAAGCTTGACGATCCGGATATTATATTTCCTTCCTTGCAATCGACTCCATGTAAACCCTAGCCCTCTCCGGTGTCTATATAAACCGGAGAGGTTGGTCCTTAGAAGGCCGATCACAATTACAATCATACCATCATAGGCTAGCTCTTAGGGTTTAGCCTCTACGATCTCGTAGTAGATCTACTCTTGTACTACCCATATCATCAATATTAATCAAGTAGGAAGTAGGGTTTTACCTCCATCGAGAGGCCCGAACACTGGTAAACATCTGTGTCCCTTGCTTCCTGTTACCATCAGCCTTGACACACAGATCGGGACCCCCTACCCGAGATCCGCCGGTTTTGACACCGACATTGGTGCTTTCATTGAGAGTTCCTCTATGTCGTCGCTGCTGGGCTCGATGGCTCCTTCAACCATCACCAATAACACGATACTGGACAGTCATGATGAGCATGGATTAGACCTGCTATCGGACAAAGCTCGGGGTATCACCCCCGCATTAGCCTCGGACCTAAATCCGGAGCAGGCTGCGTTGCCTAAGGACGGAGGGCTGGACCCCGCCCTGCAGGTCATGCACTCATCGGCGTTGGAGCCGAACACGGGCCTTACCTCTGTGGTGGCCTATGAGTTCGAACCCCCGGATTCGTATCCGGATGTTGAGTCGGTCGCGTACTCGAGCGGTCGAGCGAGTTGGGCTCGGTAATGGAGTTCACCGCCGCGGACATTTTTCGGCACTCGCCCTTTGGCGACATGCTGAACTCGTTGAAAACTCTCTCTTTGACAGAAATTTCTGGGCCAAACTACGTCAGGTTCGAGTGGGAAGGAGGCGATGAAGAAATTCGTTGCCCACCCACCACCCACTTCATAGCCACGGTCGATAATTTAACCGACGTGCCTGACTTCGACTCCGAAGACATCGACGGTATGGACGACGATGCAGGAGAAGATGCGAGAATATCTGGGCGCCGGTTCCCCTCATCACTAGCGTATACATGGTGGATATGCCCAAAGAGGACAAAAGCGACAATCCGGACGATAAAACCCGGACAAAAGCCAAAGCGACAGTATGAGCGCCATTCTAAGTCCAACAACGGTAAAAATAGTGACAAGGCGCGGAGAATCGACACTACAATCAACTCCGAAGGCAACAACGACCATACGGACCCGGTGATGGAGCGGGGCGAACCAGGTCACCACGAACACAGTTCGGAGCGGGCCTTGAGGACAATGATCCCGACAGACGAGGTCATCAAAGCGAACCAGCCGCGGAAAACAGTCGGATAATGATGCAATCCGGAAAACACGCGAACGAGATAACTTCCATAGAAAGCTTATGGCCACATAAGAAGTCTAAAGAAGCGAAGCAACGGCTCAAGGCCGCACAGAAGCAGCTCAACCGTAGATGGAATAAAGTGCTGAACCTTTGAAGAAAGATCTGGCGATGATCACCATACAAAGACCTATCCCAAGCGCAAGGTCTTGCCGAATTGACGGCGGTTGTACCACTTCATAACCGCAACAAAGTGGCTCTGATCCACATGAACACCCGAATAAGAAAGTGGCGCGCCAGGTCCATTATGGATCAAAGGGCGCTTTGGCGAGGACTATGGTCGATTCCGCCTCGGGTGACCGCCCTGCGCTCCTCGTCCCCAAACCGTCTTGCGGGTCAAGATTCAACCTCTCCACGACCACTATCAATACTTCTGCGGTGACGGTACATTGAACCGCGGACTCCGTCACATAGCTCCGATTCACGGCTGAACACCTCATTGGGTCATACTATGTTGCGCTTACTCTCCTATGGCTGAGCGTCCCTTGCGCTTTGTGGTGATGCAGCTCCGCCTCCCGCTCTCAATTGAGTGACCTTGAGGTCTCAATCCGGCTAGCGGTTTAAGTTGACGCGAGTTTGATCGCCATCGAATTGCCTTCAACACCGGTGCTGCCCTGCCGGGTCCGGTTCCACCATCCCTCGTGAATGCACGACTGCAGCCGAGCAAACCACCCAGCCGCCGCTATTGTGCCCCTGGATGCAACCCGAGCCACCCGGCCTCCGCTGTGGACCGCCCGCCGTCGTTTCGCCGAGCGGCCGTGGCTCTCCTCACCGTGCCTCGCCGGTCCACTTCTGGTGGACGCAGCCGCGCCGTGAGCCACTAGTCACCGAGCGCCTGCGTGCCGCCACCGGCCTCGTTCTATCTCACCTTCACCGGCCTCGCCTGCGAGACGGGCGTGGATTCTCTACGATGTCTGCAACCTGCATAAGGAACCAAAACGGCCAAGGTTGACCGGCCTCGTCTCTGCTTTGAGCCTCAGGTTGCGCAATGAGCCGTTTCGACTCCAAGCCGCCTCGCTGCACGCCCGCCGCTGTAGGCCTGATTCCTCTGCCACTTCGGTGACTCATCGGATTGCTGGCTCGTGGTGGTGACATTGACCCGCCCTGCGCCCCTCTATTTCCGGGTCAGGCCTCGTCTGCAAGAAGCTGCCTTACTGCCCCGTTGTTCGGAGCCGCTTGAGTCGCCGTCGCCGGTGCGCCTGGCCGCCACCGCCTTGTGCTGCGCTGAGCGCCATCTCCCTCGCAACCCGGAGAAGGATTCGCATGTGCGATGGACTTGAGTTTGGATTCGCCGTGGCCGGACGCACCGTTGCTGAGCCGCCCTGGCCTCCTACTACGCCAAGCCGCCGTCAGGGCCTGCCTCGCTATGCCAACCCGGAGCCGCCGCCGTGGCTCCGCCTCTGCCGACCATCGCTGTTGCCCTTGCAACTTGGTGTTGAAAACGCCTTCACTCCGAACCAAACCAACATGGACCCATGGCAGGCCTCGCTCCTTTTCTGGCTTGGTTCCACCAGGCGCTCCAAGCCGCCGTCGAGTCCGCCGCTCCTGAACCGCCTACGCAGAGTCACCTCCCGTCCAAGTTAATGTCGGGCCTTGCCGCGCCTGAGCCACCCGGCCTCGTAGCCTCTTCTGGCCGCGGCTTACCTCGCGCCTCCGCTCCTCTGCTGAGACCTCGCGCCATGCTTGCGCCAAACTGCTGCCTCCGCTTTGGTCTGGTGTTTTACCACTGCACCTGCCTCTACCGGGTCGTCGCGTGCTCCTGTGGCCCACGTGCCCTTGCTTTCAAGTTGGCTGATGGATGCAGTTGAAAGAGAAAAACAAAGAGCGCTCCGGCCAAGCGCATGCACGGAGACAGGAAATACAAAACAGCTATACCGCATTGTTTATTGGCACAGCACAACCAGTACCACAATACTACTACGACCCACGAGATCAGCTTTTGTCTCAGTTTGCTACGTGCACGCAAGGAAAACTACCAGCTTGGAACTTGTCACACGTTAAGCCAGTGAACTTACCCGCCGAAGATTGTACCAACATCCATCCGCAACGGGGACTTGGTGGATGCACACACAGCCTAACGTCCCTATGGTCCGGTTTATATCAACATGGCGGAGACAGCCCAAGTGCCCAGCTACAAGGTGCCATTCAACGGACACGCGCACCACGTATCGAAAAGAAAAATCAAAGACATCCAGGAAGTGGCTTAAGCCGCGGGTATGGAGCATATGCTGGCAACATTGTACTTTGGAGTTCGTCCATGCCACGTTACCTGGTGAATAGACGTGCGTAAGTCGCCGCCCCTGTGGCCCGGTCTACATTGACTCACCAGGACCACACTTGCCCGCTGCTTGACGGACGTGCGCAAGTCGCCGCCTCTGCAGCTTGATCTGTATCAACTCTGCGGCGGATAATTTCCGGCCTATCAAATCAGGTGTTATCTCTCCTATCTGTTTTATCAGTACATGTTTTAATCTTTTAAGTGCAATTACTTTGGATTAGTGGTGTTTCTCTTGCAGGACCACTATTCATTACAAAGGTGTCGCAAAGGGGCATGTGCCAAACATTATCTTTGCACTAGCGCTTATCCATGCCGTGCTGCTTGATGAATATGTGTGCAAGTCGCCGCCCCTGCTATATCAACATGACGTGGTTGACTCGCCGTCCGCTTGCGATTGACTACTTTGTCGCATGAGCTATTTTATTGAGTAAAAAGCCGATCCTTGCTTGGGTAGCCGGTTTTCTTCCAAAAATATGAGTTTGGTTAACTTCAAATACCAGTTGGAAGGAACCATTGGCTGAGATTCTTGACCACGGCTCATCTGGGATCATTTATAACCCGTCGCGATCACCTCAACCTTCTGTGAATTCACATCATGCTATCAACACCGATGATATATATACCTTCTGCTATGGTCAAGTACGGAGAATCTCAAGACAACTCCTTGAGTCATCTTAAGACTCGGGGGCTATGATGATATGATTCAGCAAGACTTGCCAGTTTTCAGTGAAGTCAAGAACTCTAGGACGTTGGAGGGAAAGATAACCCGGTCCCGGAGGCTACTGCCTTATTGGCGAAAATTTAAAAGTCGTCAGAAGAATCTTCCGGTTCAAAACGAAGAATGCCGGTGTAAATTCCGGTTCAAGGGAAATCTGTTCCCCCACAGCTCTGAAGCTCTCAAATCCGGTTTAAGAATTTCCGGTTCAAAAAGGATTAATCTCTCGCAAATTCGAGTTTAAAAGCCGTCAGAAAATTTCCGGCTTAAGAAGAAGGATTCCGGTTTAAAATCCGGCTCAAGGGAAAGCTATCTCCCACAAAGTTTTGAAGCTTTCGATATCCGGTTCAAAATACCAGTTCAAGAAGAATTTATCTCTTGCAAAAAGTTAAAGGTTGCCGAAGAGGACCTGTTGCCCTAACGCGCAGTTCAAACATGGGTATCCTGCCTTATTGGCTTATCATATTATTGGTTACATGGGGGCTTCAGCTGACAAAGCGGAGTTCTATCCATTAATCCGGCTATCACGCCACAATAAAGCTTGGGAACTTCACACCCAAAGGGCCAAGAGAGTCTGGATGCTATGCACAACTCAAACATAGGCACCCAATGAGCACAACTCATCATGTTACTTGGGGGCTCCTTGTGTCAAATACCAAGGAGTTTGAAAGGACCCTTGTAGCTGGGTATTGACCCACGGCTTGGAAGCCTGGTGTATTCACCTAAAACCCGGTTAACTTGCCTTCATCAAGTAAGCCACTCCTATCTAGGTAATCCTGGCATGACCCATTGAGCGTTTGTGATTATTCTCATTGAGACCACTGAACTTGTCAAAGTTAAAGCAGCGATTAGTTAGTTGGAGGCCCATCTTAAAGGCTTTGTCAAATGGTTTAACTTCAATGTGACACGGCAGCCCACGAAAAGCCTCGAATTTGGGCTGGCAGCCCTCAAAAGCCTCGACTACAAGTTTTATTTTTGCTTTTTGCAAAGTTTTTGATCAAGTTTTAAGTTAACCCGGTGTTTATTGACCCGGATAGACTATATGTCATTACATCAACCCGGTGTTTCTTAACCCGATGTGGCTTCCAGTTATCAAGCTGTTAGCACATAATCACTTATAATCCGGTGTTTATTGACTCGGCCTGGCTTTGGACTATAAATTAGCGATATATATTTGGATTGCGCCATTGGAATTATCGCTTATAATCATTGGGTATATTATTCAAATCTTTAATAGCCAACATGGCTGGATTTCTATTATGGTTATCAATAACCCGATTATTATGATTCAGGTTTTCAAAGTAAGCTTTAAGCGCAATGGCTATCATATTGTCAATGGATATGATTTATTCTACAATTGAAGGAATAGTCGAGTTCTTGCAGGGCTTACAACCCGGCACTTGGGGGCTACATTATTCAAGTTGAGATTACATCAAATATGCAAGTCTCATGTCGCTGCGAGCATGCACCATGATACTTGGGGGCTAATGCAAAGTCATTTTTTGCTTATCTTATTGAAGACCCGACTCATCACATTATAATGAGCTGGCCCTTGGGGGCTACCAATTGCTTCTGTCAACAATTCAAGGTACAAAGTTTTTTATCCATTACATTGTCCACTGCTCAGTTGGTAAAGCACAAGGCTCTTAACCTTGTGGACATGGATTCAAGCCCCATTATGGGGGTTACATCGTATGATGTTATTTTTATTGAAGTATATATCAAGTCCCAGCTCAATATTATCTTACTAAGCCGGCCCTTGGGGGCTACACTGTTGCTGTTCAAAGTTTACATGATTATATTTACAAAGTCCCTGCTCATTATTGCATAATGACCCGACCCTTGGGGGCTACATTGGTTGAAGTTTTTATGAGCATCAGGAAATTACAAGTCCCAGGTTGTTGCAAGCATGACAACCCGGCACTTGGGGGCTACATATGCGGAATACTCAGTTTTGACTAGTGATTGAAGATGAACAAACTGGATTTCTTCAAGCTTGTGACATTCATATTGAAGCAAATCTTAAGCTGTTACTACGTTACCTTCTTAAGATTTGAGGCCTACAAGTGATGGATATATAAGAAGTATATTTTCAAAAGCTGATGTCAACAAACAGTTATGATCCGGTGCCATCAATATTTGTAAACTGGCCAAGTTCTACATTCTTAAACCGGCAAGTTTTATGTCCTTAAACCGGCTGAAGATCAGATGAGTATTTCAAGGACCAATATTTTGTTAAGCATTGGGAGCTGAATCAAAGGTTATTCTTCACAATATATTTTCTATGAGAAACCAATGTCGATAAGTTGATTATGAAGTGGCCTATTAAACGGATTTTCTAGAAGAAGGAAGTGACAAGGACTTAAGGATGATCGGGATCAGTTTAACATGGATAAATCCAAATTAAACTGTGGGCTAATGTCGGGGATATACCCCGCGGTATGACCCGGCCGAAGTCGTAACCCGGACGGGACTTGGTAAACCGGTGAGTGGTAAATCGGCAGGAGTTAAGACAGATGGCTAAGACAGACGGTAAACCAGTGAGTGGTAAACCGGCAAGTGTTAATACAAATGGCTAAGATAGACGGTAAACCGGTGAGTGTTAAACCGGCAGAGTTAAGACAGATGGCACCGACAGGTATTCAGCCAATGTTAAACCGGCAGACAATGTTAAACCGGCAGACAATGTTAAACCGGCAGACAATGTTAAACCGACAGACATTAAGAAGCCCAGGAAAGGAAGTCAAAATAGTTTAAGTCTTAGTCCGAGATGGACTCTACATGTAACCCGCCCCTTTAACTTATATAAGGAGGCGGGGCTCTAAAGAGGAGAAGAAAGAAACAATCTCTAGGGCTAGACACAACTAGAGGAGAGCCGGTTTACGGCGACTCCCTCATGATCATAATGAGATCTAGCCTCAAACAACATGTAGGGTTATTACCGGATGATGTTTCCTGGGGCCCGAAGCTGTCTAAATTCTTGTCTCGTGTTGCGTCTCTCGATTCCGCTCAACCACTCTCAAGCTACCACATAGATGCGTTGGCCTCGTGACTAAGTCCTCACACTAAGGACATCTGACGTGTTAATTCCACGACAGTCGCCAAAACGATTACGCCAATCGAATACCAGTCCGGAATAAAGACCGGACACAACAACAGCCGACGACATGCCACAACACGTCCGGATCTGAGGGTCTGCTCACCCCACATGCTTTACCGATGAAGTACTGGACCACGAATTCCCACAGGGCTTTAAACCTGTGAACATAGAGGCATACGATGGAACGACAGACCCAAGGGTATGGATCGAGGACTTTATCCTGCACATACATATGGCTCGTGGGGATGACCTTCACGCCATCAAATACCTCCCCTTAAAATTTGAAGGGACCAGCTCGGCCTTTGGTTGAAAGGCCTCCCGAAAATTCAATTGGGAGCTGAGAGGAACTCGAGGACACTTTCAGGGCCAACTTTCAAGGGACCTATGTCCGACCTCTGGATGCCAACGACTTAAGTCACATAGTCCAACAGCCCGGAGAATCCGCCCGCAAGTTTTGGAACAGATTCCTCACTAAGAAGAATTAAATTGTTGGTGTCAGGATGCGAAGCCCTAGCAGCATTCAAACACAGCATCCGTGACGAGTGGCTCGCCAGCACCTCGGCCAAGAAAAGCCAAGGACAATGGCAGCCACGACAAGCCTTATGACCCGCTTTGCGTGGGAGAAGATAGTTGCAGCTAGCCGTAAAGGCACCAGCGACCCGACACATCGAAATAAGGGATGTCAGCGGGAAGCAGCGGCGTCATAAAAACAAGCGCCAAAACAAGGAAGAGAGCCGGATAACACGATGGTTAATGCGGATTCGGGGGCTCTCGACCTAATCAGCGAATAAGCCATCTAAAGGCAGCAAAGAGGAACCGTCCGGTGCGAATAGAGTCCTAGATAGACTATGCCAAATTCATGGCACCCGACAAACACTGCAAACCACTGCATACGAGAGAGTCTGGGTCTTCAAGCGAGCCGACAAATTAAATGCGAACACAAGGAAGGAAACACCAAGTGAAGGCGAGGATGAACCTCGCCGACCCGAACAACGAAGGGCAGAAAAAATTCCGCCCAGAGCGTTAAAGCGGTGAACATGATCCATCGACTCACACATCCATGAGGAGAGCGCGAGCAGCGCATAGAGGCGTGCTCGATATAGAGCCCATCGTACTCACGCCCTAACCGCTCGATGCCGTATCCGATCACTTTCAATAACTTGGATGACCGAACTAGTATTGGCGCGGAGGATCAAAGGCCTTGGTGCTTGACCCGATAATCGGCGGATACCGTCTCACCCGCGTCCTTATGGGCGGCGGCGGCAACCTCAATTTAATATATGAGACCTTTGTCCACAGGATGGGATATACCCATCGAAATTAACAAAGCAACACCACCTTGAAGGGTGATACGGCGTTGAAGCCCTAGCAGAGACTAACAGGCGCTTCGTCACCTTGAGAGGAACACGCGGCGGCCCTGCGGCGGACTATAAGCGACCTCCAACATAAAAAACATGACTGGTCATTAAAGGCCCACAGAGACTCGGCTAGAGCGAGTCCGATCGCCGGATAAAATTGAACGAGGGCACCGTATATGTAATCCATAGGGGACACGGGGCTATAAATACTTAACACAGTCCCAGTTGGCTCAACCTTATAAATGAGGCCAACATCTTACACTTTATCCACGCATACTTATGTTGTACTCTACTACTGAGTTTTACCTTTTCCACGAGACAACGTTTGCGATACCCTTCGAGGATCACGGCTACTTGAGACAAAGCGCGCAGGCGTGCAGCAGGGCCCGTTCAACATGTTTCTTTTTAGATTAAGCCCTGTGTAAACCTTTTTATTGCCTCTTGTTGTTTAACCATCCCATGGGTTCCATACCCATAGAGGATCTTTGTCGTTTTGGCATCTCGCCACGACAGTTAACACGTGCACTGGAAAAATAGGGTTTATAACGAATGGGCATTCTTGAGCCCATCGACTAATATAAAGTCCAAATACCCTCGGGAGTGTTCGGCGTCACGAGTTTGGCCTTATATGCAGCAGCTCCGAATCGTGTCTTTGGTCAAATGTTGGGTTTGCCCGGCTCTGGTTTGCCGCCTTACGTTCCGTTACTATCGGCTAAGGTGGCCAAGGAGAACTCTGCGATTGTGCCTGGTTATTCGGACGAGCACCTCGATGAAAGCGAAAACTGATGTCATGATACAGCGAGACTGTTCAACCACTCGAAGACTTATCGGAATCTTTCGGATCCCTCCGCATTAACGAATGACCATTTCGGTCATGTACACAGCGCCCGTATTCGGATGCGAAGGTACCGGGGCTACATAGTAGCCCCAACATTAACTCCCATGGCTAGCGAAAGTGTTACAGCTATATAGTCCGGTTGCCTAGTTAGACATGCAATCACCTCCTTCATGGACCAAGGCGTTGGATCAAGTGTGATTAAGCATATTTTTACGAACACCCCGCATTGCTGCGTGGGGATGAAATAACGTCTGCTATCTTTTGGATTAAACATTCATATATATATATATATATATATATATATATATATATATATATATATATATATATATATATATATATATATATATATATATATATATATGTAAACCACACAGGGGACACAATAATACTTTGGGCAAAAAGTATAAATATAGCCTTATAACCAAACTAACATTGTTTTTACAATGATTGACTCATCACTCGAATAAGACATTCTTGAGCACTGCGCCTCTATTAGGTGGGCACCTACGTGACCTGCGCCAAGTAGTGCTCGGCGGATCTTGGCCCCCCGGATCTTGAGTCGCTATAATATTGGCCTCCATATCCGTCCAATAAACTTTAGGGCAGGCAAGAGCCATCCGTGCACCCTCTATGCAAGCCGACCCCCTCATGGCATCGATCCGAGGCACAGCCCCAAGGTGCTGCACCAAGCCAAAGTAGCTGTCGGCTTAAGCCCTTAGGCCAAAGATGGTCTATCATAGACCGCATTGCAAGACCGGACAGACTGTGAAGCTCCGCTCAGCAGCCATCTTGTCATTTAGCGGCGGCGGGCGGTGGGAGCATTGAATTGCGACGGAAAAGCTTCTCCACCTCCTTATCACCCGACCCTCGAAGAACTTGGCAGCGTCGGCCGTACTCTTCGCCAAATCCGCATCTGCGTCGCGGAACTCTAAGCGCCCATCGAGGGGCGTGCCGGATCGAAAAACCGTCCATGACAAGTAGGAACCTCCGACCACGATTTTCTTGGGCTGTTGAAGCTCCTCCGCGCACCCCAGAGCTCGGTCCGTATTTCCTTGGTGGCATTGTGTGCCTTGTCCAGCTCGGCCAAGCTATCCTTATGCTCCTTTTCAAGGAGCTCATACCGGTCAGCGGCATTTTTTAACTCAATAGCCATTTCGGCCATCTTTTCCTCGCTTCGGCGATGAGCAGCCTGTTCGACTATCAGTTCCTCGGCAGCCTTTAGGGCAGCCGCATTCCTAACCCGAGCTTGTTCCTTGGCTTGGACAAGTTACGCCCTCGGGGCCTCCACAGCAGGCACCATCTGCAGTCGAACATATTACATTAATATCATGCCGCCTCCATATTTTCCTATACAAAGGAAGGCAGAGCACATACCTTGTGACTTGTCTAGCCGCTTGTTCACCAGCGTGATATCGGCATCAATCGATCGAATCTACCTGGTCAGTTTGGAAACTTCCACGGACTGGTCGGCGGCCGGACTCACAGGTACCTGCACATATTTATAGCGCAATAATTGATTTATGATCCCCCGTTTGCCCCCTAGGGCGGGCAACCAGAGTCTCAGGGGCTACTATCTATAGGGAGTACACCTAATGCATACCTCAAAGCCTCTGAGCAGACTTGTAAATGCTTCATTCAAACCGCTTGTAGCGGAGCAAATCTTCCCGAGCACCGCGCTCATTAATGGCGGTGCTCCTCCGAGCGCAGCTTCGCTCCGATAAACCCGTCGATCGTCCGGCGGACCTCAAACTGTCGGACCCTTCCCGCCGCCCCTCGCGGGAAAAACCTCGAGGCTCGGGGGCGGCGCGATGGCTTCGGCCAGGCGGACCAGACTCCTCGTGGCGACACCTCGGTGTCGCCCGCTTCATGGCGGAGAGGTGGGTGGGGTCTCGCTCTCCATCATCTCGGAGGAAGATCCCCGAGCGAACTCTGTTGAGAAGGGCTGCTAGTCGGACTGCGAAAGACAAATCCCGGTTATTGATCTAGGAGGAACGCAGTACCTTCGAATTATAAATTAACTTACAGCTCGGTGGAGGGCTGGCCCGTTGGTGGGCACGATGCGGTGAGGGTGCCCGTTGGGGCAAAGCCCCCTGGCGTTATCTTTTTCCCGGATGTGGGCATCTCCGTCTCCAAGTCTTCGGAGACGGCCCTCTTCTTCCCGCGCAGGGAGGAGGCCTTAGCCTCCCCTTCCCGACTGTCCTCCCTAGAGGAGGCAACAATTCCCCCAGTTCGGATGCGTAGCGTGTGAAGCTCGGTTTCTTCGTTCTTCTGCTTGTCTTCCCCTGAGGGCATTCTGCTGAGCACCCGGTCAAGCATCTTGGCCATGATGGGGCCGGGCGAGCCCTCGGGAAGTGGCGCCGGACACCTGATTCTCTCCGCCTTGCTGAGCCATTCCTGGCCACAGATGATTTTCAGAACAAACAATCGTGACAAATACAAAACAAGGTGTCCGGCGTCAAAGCTACTTACTTGGGTATCTAGGCGATTTCAGCTTAGGCCCGCATCCTCGGTGGTGTCCGGACACTTTACTTTCTGTCCGAAGAATAATTTGCACATCTCTTGAGCTTGGTGAAGAAGTGCTTGTGATCTCGGGACCCTCTGGATTGAACTCCCACATCCGGAGAGGCGGCGTTAACGCGACAACATCCGCCGAGATCAACATCACTTGCATTATCTTGACAAGATTAATGTCCCTTGCAAAAGCTCCGGATGCGATTCTCTGATCTTGGTATATCACCGTAGTCCCCAATTCCGCCCTCGTCATCCAAGGCGCCAAGCTGTGACGGAGGCCCGATCGAAACTTCGGGGTAAGCCGCCCACTTTGTGCCTCTGGGAGCCATGGCGTAGAACCACCTCTGCTGCCATACATCGATACTTACGGAAAGAACCCTCGGCCACGGGGCATCGGCGTTCCACTTATTATGGCACCTCCGCACTCCACATGTAGCCCCTCGATCATCTTGACGTCACATTGAAGGTCTTGAGCCATAAGCGAAGTGTGGGGTGACATGGAGAAACCTCGCCTGCGATAATAAGCGACGAGATATGGAGGATAGAGTCGGGGAGCCAGATCGTGAAAATCCAACCCATAATAGAACATGAGCCCCCCTCACGAAGGGATCGAGGCGAAACCCGGACCGTGGAGGAAGTGTGGGGCAACGACACACTCGTTGGTCTCTGGCGTGGGGATGACCTGCCACAGGCGAGGAGCCGTCTTTGGATATCTGCGGTCAAGTATCCGACCTCCCTAAGTTTTGCAATGTCCTTCTCTTCAATCGAGGAGGCCACCCACCGGCCTTGAGGGTCAGTTCCGGACATATTGGAGGATTCCGGAGGGGTGGAGCTTAGGTTTTGGGTGTTAGAACTCGAGGTGCGAGAAGGCGTGACAAAGGTGAAACAAGAGGCGTAGGTCTCGACCCCTTTATAAAGAGGGTGAATACCAAGAGTCTCTGGTGTGACCGTTTGAGGCTTATCTAAAAAAACACACGGGTTATACCAACAACCGTCATGGGGTCACGCGTGTTCATATTGATGGAAAATTCCGTAATAAGAGGAACACGATCTCTGCCTCGACGGGACGTGCCAATAAAGCTGCCTCGCAACACGAGTCATTGTGGGGAAGGAAACATCGGTTCATATTGGACCAAGCCCCGATACAAGGGCGCGACGCACGAAGATTGCCAGCAAATCGGATCTATACCATACGAAGATCATCTTGCAGATCCGGACACGGTCTACGTGTTCGATGACCACTTTGGAGTATTCGGAGGAGGAACCCGCCTGCAATGCGAAGACAAGACTGCGCGCCAGACTCATCGTCATTGAAGCCTGGTTTAGGGACTCTTGAGGAGTCTGGATTAGGGGTATCCGGACTGCGGACTGTACAACGTCCGGACTATTAAAGCGTGAAGATACAACTCAAGACTTGGCCCGTGTCCGGATGGGACTTTCCTTGGCGTGGAAGGCAAGCAGCGATCCGGATATTATATTTCCTTCCTTGTAACCGACTCCATATAAACCCTAGCCCTCTCCGGTGTCTATATAAACCGAAGAGGTTGGTCATAGAGGGCGATCACAATTACAATCATACCATCATAGGCTAGCTCTTAGGGTTTAGCCTCTACGATATCGTGGTAGATCTACTCTTGTACTACCCATATCATCAATATTAATCAAGCGAAGTAGGGTTTTACCTCCATCGAGAGGGCACGAACACAGGTAAACATCTATGTCCCTTGCTTCCTGTTACCATCAACCTTGGCCTTACCAGATTGGGACCCCCTACCCAAGATCCGCCGGTTTTGACACCGACAGTGGGCAACCCAACCGTTCCGTTGGCATGATTCCTTAGGAATAGGCAGGTTTTAAGGCTTAAGAGGAGGCATTCGATATTCATCGCCTTTATAAAGGGGTTAAGACCCGTCTTGCCCCTTCACGCCAACCCTTTCCTCAACCTCTCCAACCTCGAGTTCCAGCACCCAAGGTTCAATTTAACTACTTCGAGGTTCCCAGTTATGTCCGGACCCAGCCCTCAAGGTCGGTGGGTGGCTTCCTCTGTCATAGAGGAGTATATTGCGAAGCTCAGGCGACAAGATACGACATGAAATCCCCACGGGCTTCCTGCTTCAGGGTAGGTTATTCCTACTCCCAGATCCGGCGAGAGGGTCGTATTCATCTCCCACTTCCTCCGAGGGCTAGGGTTCGCTCTTCACCCCTTTGTTCGAGGGCTCATGTTCTATTACGGGCTAGATTTTCATGATCTAGCTCCGGACTCCTTTCTTCACGTCTTGGCGTTCATCGTCATGTGCGAGGACTTTCTCCGTATTCCCCCACACTTTAGCTTATGGCTCAAGACCTTTAATGCGAAGCCGAAGGTGATTGAGGGGAAGTAAGCAGAGTGCGGTGGTGCCATGGTGAGCAAGCTCATCAACGTTCTTTGGCTAAAAGGATCCTTCGCAGAATCTTCCAACTTATGGCAGCGGGAGTGGTTTTACATCACTGAACCCCGTGGTAGCAAGTGAGCAGCTACACCTGCGTTCCGATCTGGCCCTCCAATTCAGCTCGCATCATGGATCAATAAGGGGTTGGACTGCAGATCAATCAACAAAGTGCAGACTCTACAGAGCCGCATCCGGAGTCTCCTCGAGAAGGACACCGATCTCATCGACGTGATTCAAGTAATGTTAGTCCGCGGGTCCTCCCGTGCCAGCGACGGCCTCTCCGTATGTGGGAGTTTAATCCGGAAGGACCACGAACCCTTCAACACTTCTTCGGCATGACACACAGAGGAATGTGGAAGTTATTCTTCGGGACACGAAAATAGTGGCCGGGCACCACCGAGGACATTGGCCTCGACTGCAACCATCCGGATACCTCGGTAAGCACTTGACTCCTGAACACAGCTTAGTTAAATACCCCATGATAGGATGCTAAGAAAACCATCTTCTTCCAGGGCTGGATAAAGAAGGCGGAGCGAATTAGGTGTTCGTCCCCTCTTCCCGAACACTCAGCTAGTCCTGTGCTAACAAGGATGCTGGTCCCGGCACCATACCAGGTGCCGGTGAAAAAGGATAATGAGGAGAGCAGGAGGGCCAAAGGTAGCCTCCATTCGGAAGGTACACCAAACACTGTGTCCGGGGAGATTAAGGCTCCCTCTTAGAAGACAAAGAAGGAGAAAGGCGACATCCTTTCCCCCATGGTAAGAAAAGGGCCGCCTCCGAAGGTTGGGAGGTAAAGGCTCCTAAGCGAGGTAAGACGCCCCTGTCGGGCGGTTCGGGCTCGGAAGGCGACGTTGTCGCACAATTCCTTCGTAAGGACAAGCCTTTAGCTGAATCGTAAGTGAACAAGGGTGTTTTAAACATATCCCGTTCCTTTTCCTGTTACAAGGGTAACATCTAGAGTATATGTTTTGCAGTTCGGCACACAGTCTTCCTCAGCAATCCTCTTCCTCGGGGGATCTTCTTCCAGAGATGATGGAAAGCGAGACGCCTCCATAGGCTTCCTCGCCCAACAGGGCGGACGACTTCGAGGTGTCGTCCCGGAGGATCTCTCCCGATCAACAGAGGATAATGAAGACAACGCCCCAAGGTGAAACTTCGGCCACCCAGGGTCTAGGGTGTGCGGTCCCTACAAGGACCAACAATGAAGGCCCCGGACTATCCGGTTTACAGCCGGAGACGACTCTAGGGTCGAGCCAACATATCCTTTCAAAGGGAGTCCGTACTCCCACAACTGCTTCCAAGAATCCGGAAGCGCCAGATACACTGATGGGTATGTTGCGATATTCGTCCGTCTCAGAGGAACATCGTACCTTGATGGGTACGGTGGTTGAGAGGATTCTGTCCGCAAAAATCGGATTGAATGAAGCCTTCATGGGCCTGCTAAGAGGCTTCGAGGTGCGTAATTTTATATTTTCGATTGTGCTCTATACGCAAAGTGCACCTGTGTATAGATAGTAGCCCCTGAGACTCTGGTTGGCGTCCCAAGGGAGGCAATCAGAGGATAAAAAAGATATGCCCAGGAAATAATCTAATTAATTAGAACCAGTATGTTACCTCCATGACAACTGCCCACGCTCTGAGAGGTTGCAGTGCGAAGCAAAAACTTGATGTGGCGAATGACGACATCACGCTTATTAACAGGCGGCTCAACGAGGCACAAGGTATGTTTTGGGGCAGTCAGTGTATGTATGTATAATAACATGAGCACGAAGCTAGAACTATATACTGAGACATGTGTAACTGCAGATAGTGCTGCCGCGGTGGAGACCCTTCGGGCTGAACTTGCCCGAGCCAAGGAGCAAGCCCAGATTAGTAATGTGGCTGCCAAGAAGGCAGCTGATGAGTTAAAAGCCGAACATGCTGCTCAGCGCCGGTGTGAGGAGAGAATGTCTACTATGGCGCGCGAGCTAAAGGAAGCCACTGTTCGGTGCGAATTCCTCGAGAGGGATAACAAAGCCAAAGCGGCCGATCTCGACAAGGCCTTACAAGAGGCGAGAGAAGCACGATCCGAGTCTCGAGCGGCTCGGGAGGAGGTCTGGCAAGCTGGGGAGATAGCGTCCGGTAAGCCTTTTTTGTTTCAGATTAAATTCGGCGATCCGAAGTATTCCCCTCTTAATCAAATGTGGAGCTCTCCAGACGCATTCTTGGACTTGCCGAAGAGAGCCTCCAATGCGGCGCAATTTTATGAAGTGCAAGAAGGGTGTGCAACGGAGAAGCTTTTCTGGTCACAATTCGGCCGCCAAGCGCCCATTGTTCTTTGAGCGAGCAGATGGCCCGATGGGCGAGCTCCACAAGATATCCGGTTCTGCCATGAAGGACGTTGCGGTTCGGCTGTGGCCAACTGAGCCAATTCCGAATAGTTATTTCGGTTTGGTGCAACTACTTGTGGATGTGGTGCCGCGTATCGACGCCGTGAAGCGATCAACATGCATTGAAGGTGCACGGATGGCCTTTGCCCGTGTCAAGACGTATTGAGCGAAGATGAAGGCCACCGATATTGCAGCGAAGAGTCCACTCGGGGGCAAGGACAAACATACGCCGAAGCATTATTTTGAAGATGTCCTAGAGGGCGCCCGCTTAATAGAGGTTCAGTGCTCAAAGGATATGGTCTTCGAGTGAATGTGACGAAATTGTAAAAACAATATTATGATACTTTGAGGCTATGCCTAAAAGTTTTTGGCTCCTCCTGTGCGGCCGTTTTTGTGTAATCTGAAAGTTTTCCAGTTGTCGGCTTCAGCCCCCTCGCATAAAATACGGGGGTGTTCAGAAAAGCACTTGATCACTCTTGACCCAACGTCTTGGTCCGTGAAGGAGGTGTTAGTGTGGCGAACTAGGCAATCGGACTATAGGGCTTTAACACTTTCACTTAGCAATAGGAGTTTGACAGTGGGTCTATGATATAGCCCCTAGTATGTACGCAGTTATCCGAATATGGTGCATTACATAGGTGACCAGAAGAACGGTCCTTCGTGTAATACGGAAGGAATCACGAAAGATTCTGATAAGTCATCGAGTGGTTGACCAGCTCTCGCCGCATCATGACAGACAGTTTTCGACTTTCTCTACTGAGGTGCTCATCCGGATAAACCAGGACACAATCGTAGTAGTTCTCCCTTTACTACCCTAGCGGATAGAGCAGAACGTAAGGTAGTAAGCACAGGAGCCGGGCAACCCAACTTTGACCAAAGACATGATTCGGAGCTGATGCATATAAGGCCAAACTCGTGACGCCGAAGTGTGCTATAAAGCTGTTCGGACTTGCCAGCAATTCTTTCGTTCCCATATTAAGCCCCTGGCAATTTATGCCGAGGTGCGTGTGAAACAACCGAAGAAGCAAAATTCAGTTCTTTAGAAAAAGCAAATACTAAATACGGATTATGCTCACTGGAACCTGATTGAATTGTCAATTACCATTTTACAGATAATAACGCCCCGACTCAGACTATTTGACATGCCGGTGGTCGAAGGCTGAGGGAGAAGGCACCTTACATGCTCGAAATAGAGAGTGCGGTCTACGAAAAATTATTTGGACCTCCTGTCGCACGTCTGTGCCGCCTTGCCTCGGTGAAAGGACTCCTTAACAGGAATAGCCTTTGGGTAAGTGTACGAAGCCGAACTCCGAAAGAGTCCGTGAGATGACCAGTCTTTGAGCCACCTGTGGTAAAAGATAAAAAATAATTAGAAAAGAAAAGGAGGTTATGGGAGTGCTTGAAGGCTTGTCCGTATTGTTCCTTCGCTGATGACCAGGGTATTTTAAGTACATAATTATGTACGCGCGGTACAAATTTCGCGGGTATATGAGGTGAACGACGGAGGCTGAACTGCTAATCCAGCTCTGAAATTGATCGGTCCCATTTAATAGAGACCGGCGGCTTAATGGCCGATGAGATATGCGGTTTGATGAGGCCGCTTTGTACTTCGGCTATAGTAGCCGTAGTATGACCCTCTGCATGGAGGGAGTGTTCCATATTTCCCTTTATTGTTATGACGCCGCGTGGACCGGGCATCTTAAGTTTTGCGCGGGCATAGAGTGGGACCGCATTAAAACGAGCGAAAGCAGTACGCCCTAGAAGTGCATGGTAGCTACTGCGGATCGGGACAATATCAAAGGTCAAGCCTTCGCTTCGGAAGTTGTTCGGCGAACCGAATACGACTTCCAATGTGATGGAGCCCATGCAGTGAGCTTCTACGCCGGGTACTGCTCCCTTGAGGGTAGTTGTTGTGGGCTTGATGCGTGAAGGATCGATGCCCATTTTGCGGATAGTTTCTTGGTAGAGTAGATTAAGGCTACTGCCGCCGTCCATAAGGATTTCCGTGATATGGAACCCATCGATAATTGGATCGATGATCAGAGCTGCCGAACCTTCGGGACGGATATGGCTAAATTTTGGCGGGACCGGCTCTATAGCGTATGCGTCCCGTAGTGCGCGCCTGCGTTCCCATGAGGGGTGTGCGTCACGTATACCATGTTTACGGTTTTCACTTCGGGGGGAAATTGCTTCTGACCCCCGGTATTCGGCTGGCGAGTCTCTTCGTCATCGCTGTCACTGGGCGGCCCCTTCCCCTTGTGTTCGGCATTAAGCTTGCCAGCTTGTTTGAAGACCCAACAATTTCTGTTGGTGTGAGTAGCTGGTTTATCGGGGGTGCCATGAATCTGGCACGACCGATCCAGTATCTTGTCTAGATTGGATGGTCCGTCTCTATTTGCCTTGATTGGCTTTTTTCGTTGACCGGGTTTGGAGCCGCTGAATCCGGTGTTGACTGCCATGTCTTGTATCCTTTCATTATTATTGCGACGCTTGTGTTTATTGCGTCATGGCTTGCCATTGCCATCTCGGACTTCGGAAGTGCCCGGATCGCTGGCGCTGTTGCTTCTACGAGCGAGCCAGATGTCTTCTCCCGTGCAAAAGCGAGTCATTAGAGCAGTAAGGGTTGCCATGGATTTTGGTTTTTCTTGACCGAGGTGGCAGGTGAACCACTCATCCCAGACGTTGTGTTTGAAGGCCGCGAGGGCTTCGGCGTCCGGACAATCGACAATTTGGTTCTTTTTAATTAAGAACCTAGTCCAGAGCTTCCTGGCTGACTCTCCGGGCTGCTGGATGATGTGACTTAAGTCATCGGCATCTGGTGGCCGGACGTATGTACCTTGGAAGTTATCGCGAAAGGCGTCTTCCAGGTCTTCCCAGCTGCCAGCGGAGTTCTCTGGAAGGTTGTTTAGCCAGTGCCGCGCTGGTCCCTTTAGTTTTAGTGGGAGGTATTTGATGGCATGGAGGTCATCACCACAGGCCATGTGGATATGGAGAAGAAAATCTTCAATCCATACCGCGGGATCTGTTGTTCCATCGTATGATTCGATATTCATGGGCTTAAACCCTTCTGGGAATTCGTGCTCCATTACCTCGTCAGTGAAGCAAAGGGGTTGTGCGACGCCTCTATATCGGGCCACGTCGCGACGTAGCTCGGATGGAGTCCGTCTGCGGTTCTCGTCCCGGGTGTGATTATGACTGTTGCCTTCGGCTAGGTAGCCATTGTCGCGTGTCGGGGCACGCCCCCGTGATCCATAGATCAATCTGTTCTGCCCTTCTCTACTGTCCAAGTTCTACCGCAGGTCATATGTATGTCCCCGAGCTGTTTTATCTCTACCTTTACATTGAGGTAGTGTGGGATGGTGTTCGGCTTGAGTTGCCGCCTTGTCCTGGCCACGTGGTGGTCGGTCAGCCGCGTTGCGTGCTGATGGTATGGGCTCCAGCGCCTCGTCATCGAACTGAGGTAGCAATTTGTGCTTCAGATAACTTTTGGTTGGGCGCTCGAGGCCATATTCCTTGGCTGCCAGGACGTTAGTCCACCTTTCATTGAGCAGATCCTGATCAGCTTGAAGCTGCTGCTGCCTCTTTTTCAGGCTCCTTGCAGTGGTGATTAGCCGGCGCTTAAAGCGCTCCTGCTCGAGAGGTTCCTCAGGTACAATGAAGTCTTCATCGCCGAGGCTCACCTCATCCTCGGAGAGTGGTAGATAATTGCTGTCCTCCGAGTCTTAGTTTATGGCCTGTTTATCAGGGCTAACTTGCCCATCTTCCCGATTGTCATGTTCGGCAGTTTGCTCGTCGGAGTCTTCTCTGTCTTCGGCACCGTCCGGAGTGTTATCTTCTCCGTTGCCGGTATTGCTGTTTTTTCCACGCCGTGACTTAGAGCGGCGCCGCTGACGTCGGTGTTTTGGCTGTATCTCAGGAGGTTTATCCTCGACTGGATCCTTCTTGTTATCGCCATTGTTCTCTTTAGGTGTATCCACCATGTACACGTCATACGAAGAAGTGGCCGTCCAGCGCCCGGTAAACGGCGGGTTTTGGCCCTGCTCCTCTTCGGCATCATCGTCCATGTCATCGATGTCTTCGGAGCCGTAATCGAGCATGTCGGTTAAGTCTTCGACAGTGGCTATGAAGTGGGCGGTGGGTGGGAAGCGAAATTCTCTATCATCAGCCTCCAGTTCGAACTGGATATAGTTCGGCTGTGAGTCCCCCACCAAGGAGAGTGTTTTTAATGAATTTAGCACATCGCCTAAAGGTGAGTGCCGGAAGATGTCCGCAGAGCTGAATTCGACGATCGATGTCCGATCAAGCTCGACGTACGCAGACGCACGTGGTCCGGAACCTGTAGCCGGAAACGAGTCCGAGGCTCTGGTGGCGCAGATTGTACCCGAGGTTGGGTCGGTGTGCGGCTCCAACGGCGCTGAGTCTGCGGCTTCTGTGGCGGGGTTGAGCTTCCCGTCCTCGGATGGTGTGATCCGCTCCGGATCTAGGGCCAGAGCAGTTACAGGCACTATCTCCTGGGTGTGGCCCGATGACAGATTTAAGTCATGTTCATCATGGTGGCAGGGAGCGGCTGTCGTGGGCATGAATCCCTCGAAGACCAAGTTTCCGCGGATATCAGCGACGTAGTTCACGCTTCCAAATTTAACCTGATGGCCAGGGGCGTAGCTGTCGATCTGCTCTAGATGGCCAGGCGGGTTGTCCCGCAGTGCGAAGCCGCCGAATACGAAAAATCTGTCCGGGGAGGAAAACCTCCCCATGGGCTGCATCGTTATAGATGATTGAAGGAGCCATCGAACCTTTCAGTGACGACGCAGCGAAACTCTCAATGAAAGCACCAATGTCGGTGTCAAAACCGGCGGATCTCGGGTAGGGGGTCCCGAACTGTGTGTCTAAGGTCAATGGTAACAGGAGACAGGGGACACGATGTTTACCCAGGTTCTTGCCCTCTCTATGGAGGTAATACCCTACTTCCTGCTTGATTGATCTTGCTGAATAGGAGTATTACAAGAGTTGATCTACCACGAGATCGTAATGGCTAAAACCCTAGAAGTCTAGCCTGTATGATTATGATTATCTCCCCCTCTATGGACTAAGCCTTCTGGTTTATATAGACACCAGAGGGGACTAGGGCTGTACAAAGTCGGTTATAGAGAAAGGAATCTTCATATCAGGGCGCCAAGCTTGCCTTCCACGTCAAGGAGAGTCCCATCCGGACACGGGAGAAAGTCTTCGATCTTGTATCTTCACAGCCCATCAGTCCGGCCCACGTACCATAGTCCGGACGCCCGAGGACCCCTTAATCCAAGACTCCCTCAGGCCCCACTCCGGAACCTTCTAGAACCTTCTTGGTACAATACCGAAAAATCCCAAACATTTTCCGGTGGCCAAAATAGGACTTCCCATATATAAATCTTAACCTCCAAACCATTTTGGAACTCCTCGTGATGTTCGGGATCTCATCCGAGACTCTGAAAAACTTTCGGTAACAACATACAATTCCCGTTACAACTCTAGTATCACCGAACCTTAAGTGTGTAGACCCTACGGGTTCGGGAACCATGCAGACATGACTGAGACATCTCTCCGGCCAATAACCAATAGTGGGATCTGGATACCCATATCGGCTCCCACATGTTCCATGATGATCTCATCGGATGAACCACGATGTCAGGGATTCAATCAATCCCGTATACAATTCCCTTTGTCCATCGGTATGTTACTTGCCAAAGATTCGATCGTTGGTATCCCCATACCTCGTTCAATATCGTTACCAGCAAGTCTCTTTACTCGTTCCATAAAACATGATCCTGTGACTAACTCCTTAGTCACACTGAGCTCATTATGATGATGCATTACCATGTGGGCCCAGAGATACCTCTCCGTCATACGGAGTGACAAATCCCAGTCTCGATTCGTGCCAACCCAACAGACACTTTCGGAGATACCTGTAGTGCACCTTTGTAGTCACCCAGTTACGTTGTGACGTTTGATACACCCAAAGAATTCCTACAGCATCCGGGAGTTGCACAATCTCATGGTCTAAGGAAATGATAATTGACATTAGAAAATCTCTAGCAAACGAACTACATGATCTTGTGCTATGCTTAGGATTGGGTCTTGTCCATCACATCATTCTCCTAAGGATGTGATCCCGTTATCAATGACATCCAATGTCCATGGTCAGGAAACCACAACCATCTATTGATCAACGAGCTAGTCAACGAGAGGCCCACTAGGGACATGTTGTGGTCTATGTATTCACACATGTATTACGATCTCCGGTTAATACAATTATAGCATGAACAATAGACAATTATAATGAACAAGGAAATATAATAATAACCATTTTATTATTGCCTCTAGGGCATATTTCCAACAATTACTGCTGGGCAATTGATAGAAAAGCGCATAGTTATGACGTATTCACAACAATGATCATGTATATAGGCATTATGTCTGTGACAAGTAGACCGACTCCGACCTGCATATACTTCTATTACTCCACCAATAGACCGCTATCCATCATGCATTATGGTATTAAGTTCATGAAAACGGTGTAATGCCTTAAGACGGAGTAATGCCTTAAACAAGACGACATGATGTAGACAAAGTAAACCCAATCAATATGAATAACCGTCGTTTACCCTTAATGGAAACAATCCAAATATGTGTCTTGTCCCCTTCTATCACTGCGATATAGAGCACCGTAAGATTGAACCCATCACAAAGCACCTCTCCCACTGAAGATAAATCAATCTAGTTGGCCAAATCAAACCGATAGATCGGAGAGAAATACAAAACTATAAAAATCATGCATAATAAAGTTCAGAAAAGACTCAATTACTTTCAATGATCTGATCATAAACCCATAATTCATTGAATCTCAACAAACACACCGCAAAAAAGATTACATCGGATATAACTCCAAGAAGATCGACGAGAACATGGTATTGAATATCAAAGAGAGAGAGAAGAAGCTATCTAAGCTACTCAGGCATCATCGGAAGGTAGCAAGGATGATGTAGAAGCCATCCGTGATCGATTCCCCCTCTGGCGGAGTACTGGAAAAGGCCTCTAGATGGGAACGTGGAAGAACAGAAGTTTGCGACGATGGAAAAAGTGTTTTAGGTGGCTCTTTGTTGGTGTGAGAATATTTGAGAATTTATACAGTTGGAATCAGGTCAAACAGAGCTACGAGGGGCCCATGAGATCAGGGGGCGTGCCTGGTGAGTTGTGGCCCTCTCGTATATCTTCTGGCCTCCTCCCGAAGCTTCTAGGGTCCCTTCTGGTCTAGAGAAAAATCACTGTAAAGTTTCATCGTGTTTGGACTTCATTTGGTACCGATTTTCTAAAAAGCAAAAAACAAGCAAAAAAGAGGAACTGGCACTGGATTAACAGGTTAGTCCCGAAAAAATGATATAAAATAGCATATAAATGCATATAAACCATCCAAGATTGATAATATAATAGCATGAAACAATATAAAATTATAAATATGTTGGAGACGCATCAGCAAGCTCGCGCAACGTCATATCCTTGGTTGCGGACGCCGAGCCGGTTGACAATGGAGCGGTGTCCCAACAACCACTGACACTTGATGCACCCGCAAGGAGGAGGATCTCCACCCATGCAAGCACCATCCGGACCATGCCTAATTCCACCTATCCGGAGCGAGATGTCCGACTCGCCCTGGGTCCAAACCGGTCCACCCGAGAACGAGCCCCAGATCCAAAGCCACCATCACTGCACAAGTAGCCGGTGCCGCACTGGCACCAAGCCCGCCCCCTCCTCCCCTCACGCCACCGGCGGACGTCGTTGGGCAAAGCCCGCTCGGCTCGGTGGTTAATACGTCTCAAATGTATCTATACTTTTTTTTGTTTCATGCTATATTTATATCATTTGGCGTAGTTTTATCATTAATTTATATTATTTTTCTAGAATAAAATATTACTTTGGCGCCTAGTACCAATTGCTTTTGTAGGACTTTGCGAGAAAATAATTTTTTCCGGACTAGAAAAATCCAGAAAAAATCAGCTAAAGTTTCAAGTCCAGAAGCTTCCAGGGGTAACGGAGATAGGCCGGGGGCTGCCTATGGCCCCCACACGCCCTAACGCGTGCCCCCTGGGGCTCCGATCCATCGCCTCTTGGTCCTTCGTAACTAGCAAAGCTAGTGAGACTGACAACCTCACTAGTCTTATTGGGGGCACAAGGAAGTTTTATTTTGTGTGTGCAGGTTGATCATTGGTTGTAATCGCTTAGCTCCTATTAGTTCAATAAACCTTGAGGTCACTTAAGGAGAATTGCTGCTTGCAGTAAACCCTTGCACTTGGGGCCCAACAACTTCCTAGTAGATAGGAAGTAGTAGGCAGCGGGGCCCTTTCCACCACCTGTTTGAGCACCAGTGGAGTTGGCGGGCCATCTCAGTGATATTTCAGGCATTGCCCTTGCACTGGTGCACGCACTAGTGGGGGTGGCCGCGTTTCTAGCATGGGGAGGTACATGCAGGTGTGCGGTGAGGTTGCGCGAAGGGGTTGCGTATATGGCAGTTCTGAGGGAGGCAACTCAAGTTCGCGGTGGCCATGGCTGACACAGTCGTGCAGCCGCGGAGGAGGCATGTAAAGCAGGCAGGAGGCTTGATGCAAGGCTTGCCGATGAAGGGGTGTTGTGAGGGCAACGTCAGTTGCGGGCGCAAATCTGACAGGGGCGGTGGCATGGTGGTTACGAGTGTGCACGGTTTGTTGCGCACTACTTGTTGTGTGCGTGATACGTCTCAAACGTATCTATAATTTTTTGTTAAATGCTATTATATATCACTTTTGTATGCTTTTTATATTATTTTTTTGGACTAACCTATTAATTTAGTGCATAGTGCCAGTTCTTATTTTTGCATGTTTTTGGTTTCATAGTAAATCCATACCTAGGAAGGTCCAAACATGATGAAATTGATGGAGAATTTTTCCGAAATATATGCAACAGCAGAAGCTTGGGGTTAGAGACCTGATACGTCTTCATCGTATCTACTTCTCCAAACACTTTTGCCCTTGTTTTGGACTCTAACTTGCATGATTTGAATGGAACTAACCCAGTCTGACGCTGTTTTCAGCAGAATTGCCATGGTGTTATTTTTGTGCAGAAATAAAAGTTCTCGGAATGACCTTAAACTCCACGGGGCAAAAGTACTGGCGAAAGAATCAAGACTAGGGGGCCCACTGTTGGAAATATGCCCTAGAGGCAATAATAAAAGGATTATTATTATATTTCCTTGTTCATGATAATTGTCTTTTATTCATGCTATAATTGTATTATCCGGAAATCGTAATACACGTGTGAATAAAAATAGACCACAATATGTCCCTAGTGAGCCTCTAGTTGACTAGCTCGTTGATCAATAGATAGTCATGGTTTCCTGACTATGGACATTGGATGTCAATGATAACGGGATCACATCATTAGGAGAATGATGTGATGGACAAGACCCAATCCTAAGCATAGCACAAGATCGTAGTTCGTTTGCTAGAGCTTTTCAATGTCAAGTATCTCTTCCTTAGACCATGAGATCGTGTAACTCCGGATACCGTAAGAGTGCTTTGGGTGTACCAAACGTCACAACGAATCGGGTGACTATAAAGGTGCACTACGGTATCTCGAAAATGTCATTGGGTTGACACGGATCGAGATCGGATTTGTCACTCCGTGTTACGGAGAGGTATCACTGGGCCCACTCGGTAGTGCTTCATCATAATGAGCTCAAAGTGACCAAGTGTCCGTCACGGATCATGCATTACTGATTTAGTAAAGTGACTTGCCGAACGAGATTGAACGAGGTATTGGGATACCGACGATCGAATCTCGGGCAAGTAACATACCGATTGACAAAGGGAATTGTATACGGGTTGTTTGAATCCTCGACATCGTGGTTCATCCGATGAGATCATTGAGGAGCATGTGGGAACCAACATGGGTATCCAGATCCGCTGTTGGTTATTGCCCGAGAGCCGTCTCGGTCATGTCTCGTGTCTCCGAACCCGTAGGGTCTACACACTTAAGGTTCGGTGGCGCTTAGGGTTGTATGAATATGAGTATGCAGTAAACCGAATGTTGTTCGAGTCCGGATGAGATCCGGATGTCACGAGGAGTTTGGAATGGTCCGGAGGTAAAGAATTATACATAGGAAGTGGTATTTGACCATCGGAAAGTTTCGGGTCACCGGTATTGTCTGGGACCACGGAAGGGTCCCGGGTCCACGGGTGGGGCCACCATCCGGAGGGCCCCATGGGCTGAAGTGGGAGGAACCAGCCCATAGTGGGCTGGTGCGCCCCTAGGCCCACCCCTGCACCTAGGGTTGAAACCCTAGGGTGGGGGCGCCTCCACATGCCTTGGGGGCACTCCACCCCCGCCGCCCCCTTGGGAGATTGGATCTCCAGGGCGGCGCCCCCTGGGGCGATATAAGGAGGGAAAGGGGGAGGGCAGCCGCACCCTGTGCATTGGCGCCTCCCTCCCCCTGCTACACCTCGTCCTCCTCCCGCAGCAGCTTGGCAAAGCCCTGCCGGAGTTCTGCTGCATCCACCACCACGCCGTCGTGCTGCTGGATCATCATCAACCTCTCCTTCCCCCTTGCTGGATCAAGAAGGAGGAGACTTCTCCCGTCCCGTACGTGTGTTGAACGTGGAGGTGCTGTCCGTTCAGCACTTGGTCATCGGTGATCTGAATCACGGCGAGTACGACTCCATCATCACCCTTCCCTTGAACGCTTCCGCACGCGATCTACAAGTGGTATGTAGATGCAAACTCACTCCCTTGACTCGTTGCTTAGATGAACTCATAGATGGATCTTGGTGAAACCGTAGGAAAAATTTTAATTTTCTGCATCGTTCCCCAACAGTGGTATCAGAGCTAGGTCTATGCGTAGTTCTCTTTTGCACGAGTAGAACACAATTTTGTTGTGGGCGTAGATCTTGTCAACTTGCTTGCCGCTACTAGTCTTATCTTGCTTCAGCGGTATTGTGGGATGAAGCGGCCCGGACCAACCTTACACGTACGCTTACGTGAGACCGGTTCCACCGACTGACATGCACTAGTTGCATAAGGTGGCTGGCGGGTGTCTGTCTCTCCCACTTTAGTTGAAGCGGATTCGATGAAAAGGGTCCTTATGAAGGGTAAATAGAAGTTGACAAAATCACGTTGTGGTTATTCGTAGGTAAGAAAACGTTCTTGCTAGAACCCAATTGCAGCCACGTAAAAGATGCAACAGCAATTAGAGGACGTCTAACTTGTTTTTGCAGCAATTGTCGTGTGATGTGATATGGCCAGAAGTTGTGATGAATGATGAATGATATATTGTGATGTATGAGATCATGTTCTTGTAATAGGAATCACGACTTGCATGTCGATGAGTATGACAACCGGCAGGAGCCATAGGAGTTGTCTTTATTTTTGTATGACCTGCGAGTCATTGAAGAACGCCATGTAAATTACTTTACTTTATTGCTAAACGCGTTAGCCATAGAAGTAGAAGTAGTCGTTGGCGTGACAACTTCATGAAGACACGATGATAGAGATCATGATGATGGAGATCATGGTGTCATGCCGGTGACAAGATGATCATGGAGCCCCGAAGATGGAGATCAATGGAGCTATATGATATTGGCCATATCATGTCACTACTATATAATTGCATGTGATGTTTATTATGTTTATGCATCTTGTTTACTTAGAACGACGGTAGTAAATAAGATGATACCTTACAACAATATCAAGAAGTGTTCTCCCCTAACTGTGCGCCGTTGCTAAAGTTAAATGCTTTGAGCACCACGTGATGATCGGGTGTGATAGATCCTTACGTTCACATACAACGGGTGTAAGACAGTTTTACACATGCAAAACACTTAGGGTTAACTTGACGAGCCTAGCATGTACAGACATGGCCTTGGAACACGGAGACCGAAAGGTCAAACACGAGTCGTATGGAAGATACGATCAACATGAGAATGTTCACCGACGATGACTAGTCCGTCTCACGTGATGATCGGACACGGCCTAGTCGACTCGGATCGTGTAACACTTAGATGACTAGAGGGATGTCTAATCTGAGTGGGAGTTCATTAAAATAATTTGATTAGATGAACTTAATTATCATGAACTTAGTCTAAAACCTTTGCAAAATATGTCTTGTAGATCAAATGGCCAACACTCATGTCAACATGAACTTCAACGCGTTCCTAGAGAAAACCAAGCTGAAATATGATGGCAGCAACTATACGGACTGGGTCCTAACACGAGGATCATCCTCATAGCTGCCAGAAACAATATGTCCTAGAAGGACCGCTAGGTGATGCACCGTCCCTGAAGAACCAAGACATTATGAATGCTTGGCAGTCTTGTGCTGATGATTACTCCCTCGTTCAGTGCGGCACTACTAGGAAAAGGCCTACTAATGGCGCACCTAATTTGGCCATTAATGGCGCATTAGTGGTGCGCCATTAGTGCCACGCCATTAGTATATTTTACTAATGGCGCACCAATCGTGCGCCATTAGTATCTGATATACTAATGGCGCACCACCGATGCGCCATTAGTATGCCTCCCGAGGGGCCATGTATACCAGTGCTTTGGCATACTAATGGCGCACAACAACGGATGCGCCATTAGTAACTTCAGCATACTAATGGCGCCTTTGTTTAATGATGCGCCATTAGTATCCTTTGGCATACTAATGGCGCCTTTATGATGTGATGCGCCATTAGTATGAATATTAGGTTTTTTAATTTTCTGTTTTTGCACAGGTTACAAAATGTATAATTGGACAAAATATAGACAGCACACAACAACAACAGATTCATCGAATACAATAGAAGATTAGTCTCTGAATACAATTCATCATATTAGTCTCTGAATACGATTCATCATATTAGTCTCCGAATTGAAAAGACCGAACAAAGATAGAACATTATATTACAAGTCTCGAGACCGCGAGTAGCGAGTTTGTCTTCACATTACAAGTCAATATCGATCATCTAAACTACCATCACATAGAAGAGAGCTGCGGTCAACATGATGAGCATCATCACGATGAAACTCGTCTTCATCCGGTTCCTCCAACGCTCCCTCCCCTCTCCCGCTAGATAGCGGGCGTATCTAGATTCGGCCTCGGCCCTAGTGGTGTACCCTTTGTAACTGTTACCGCTGAATCGGTGAACCTGTCTCCGACACTCCTCCCAGTCGTCGTAGACTCCGGGAACCTTACCCTTGTACACGACATACGACGGCATCGCTATGTGTGCTTCTCTGGCTGCCAAACGGATTGACTCCATCGGTGCTCGCGCCCAGCACGATGTTCCTTGGATCGTTCCCAAATTCCGAGTCTTGAAGTTCAACGCTTGCCACGGCTCGCATCCTTAGGGTGACTCAAAGATCTTGTCTTTTTTATCTATCTCCGGATCATTTGCGTCATCTTCTCGCTTCTTCTCCTCCCTATCCGCGTGCCAACGCAGGAGCTTTGCTACCTTAGGGTCCGCGAAATAGCGCTGCAGACGAGGAGTGATCGGAAAGTACCACACCACTTTTCGAGGAGCTTTCTTCCTCTTCTTGTATCGAGTGACGCCAAGACACGGACATATGGTAGACTCCGCGTGCTCGTCCCGATAAATGATGCAATTGTTCATGCACATGGTATTTCACGTGCGGTAAATCGAGAGGACACACGATTTTCTTCGCCTCCTCAAACTGGTCGGGCACTTGTTCCCCTTGGGAAGACGTTCGTGCGAATGACATGTTCTCGTCGAAGCATCGTCGGTCATTTTGTGTTTTACCTTCATCTCCGAGCCATGAGCGTTACTTTCAGCGGTATCCTCGGGCTGCATCCTTCATACAATGGAGTAACCGTCTAACTCAAGTTGATCCATCTTGGCTTTCTCTCGGGCGGCAGCTCTGGCGTTATCCGTCCGCTTGAGAAGCAGCTCTTGAATATGAGGGTCCTGCACCCAGCCCATCGATGGTCCAGCGTAAATCGCTCTCCGCCGGCATCATCATCTTCATGATCATGCCCGTCGCCTGCTCCGACATCTTCCTCATCATCATGTCCTGCATCTTCTACATGATGATCGTGTACAGCATCACCGTCGTGATCATCTCCTGGGGATTCTTCGTCTTCTCGCCCGCCCGAGCCGCGGTGGTTGTCTTGCTGCCCTTCCTCATTTCTTGCCCAGCCCCCATGGACGACTTCGTAGTCATCTTCATCACCTTGCCACCAATAGCCATCCATGAAACCACGCAAGAGCAGGTGGTCCCGCACCTGCCCGGAATCCGGGTCCGCAATAAGGCTCTTCAGCTTGCATCTTCGACACGGACATCTTATCTCCATCTCGTTCTTTTGAAGCATCTCGGCCTTCGCGACCTCAAAAACCTATTCATGATGCCTTCGGTCATCGTATGGACCATGGTCGCCCAAGGGTAGAGCCAAGCGATATTTTAGAACCAAACAAAAATTTGGCATGACTTTCCCTAAAAATAGGACCAAAAGAATGCTTAATGCCAAAATTCTCACTTGAAACGGAAATGAATCAACATTCCGCAAAATATTGGCAACTATCGCATTTCAAATACCGGTACACCTCCAAACACAAACACATATGTAACACCACAAACATATGCAACACCACGAACATACATAGATCTAGCTAGGCCGTAAAAAGTGCATGTGCACATTGTTGTAGGGAGAACAACATATATATAGCTTCCCCCCTTACTTACCTATTAAAACAAGGTAATTTAACCACTTAATTTGAATGAATCTATGGTGGAAATGAGGTGAAAAAGAGGAGGCACCCGAGACAAGGAGGAGGTGGAGAGAATGAAGTGGGGAGAAAGTGAGTGTGGGTAGGAGAGGCTGTCCAAAATATCTTGTTGCTGCCCACTTACTAATGGCGCTTTAGACTAAATCGCCATTAGTAATCCGGTAACTAATGACGCACCTTTCAGCGGTGCGCCATTAGTAGTTTTGCAAAAAAAAAAATACTAATGGCGCACTGATTCGCAGTGCGCCATTACTAGTTTAAACTACTAATGGCGCACTTCATCTTGATGCGCCTGGACAGGCGCACTAGTTAATTTTTTTTGATACTAATGGCGCACCCTTTGCATCGTGCGCCATTAGTAGTTACAACTACTAATGGCGCACTTCGCCTGGATGCGCCATTAGTATGTTTGGACAGGCGCACTAGTTGAAATTTTTTTTTGATACTAATGGCGCACCCTTTTCCTGGTGCGCCATTAGTAGTTACAAGTACTAATGGCGCACTTAATCTAGATGCGCCATTAGTATGTTTGGACAGGCGCACTAGTTCAAAAAAAATGTTTGATACTAATGGCGCACCCTTTGCCTGGTGCGCCATTAGTAGTTTCAACTCTAATGGCGTATCAGAAGGTGGTGCGCCATTAGTATATACTAATGGCGCACCAACTTTCTGGTGCGCCATTAGTGTCAATCCCATCTATAGCCCTTCTTCTAGTAGTGCGGCATGCTTTACAGCTTAGAACCGGGGCTCCAAAAGCGTTTTGAGCGACACGGAGCATATGAGATGTTCGAGGAGCTGAAACTAGTTTTCCAAGCTCATGCCCGGGTCGAGAGATATGAAGTCTCTGACAAGTTCCACAGTTGTAAGATGGAGGAAAATAGTTACATCGGTGAGCACATACTCAAAATGTCAGGTTGCACAACCGCCTGTCCCAAATGGACATTAACCTCCGGACGAGGCGGTCATTGACAGAATCCTTGATCGCTCCCACCAAGCTACAAGAGCTTTGTGATGAACTACAATATGCGGGGATGGTGAAAACTATTCTGAAGTATTTTCAATCTGAAGTTAGCAGAGGTAGAAATCAAGAAGGAGCATCAAGTGTTGATGGTCAATAAAACCACTAAGTTCAAGAAGGGCAAGGGTAAGAAGAACTTCAAGAAGGACGGCAAGGATGTTGCCACGCCCGGTAAGCCGATTGCGGGAAGAAGTCAAAGAATGGACCCAAGCACGAGATCGAGTGCTTTTATTGCAAAGGGAAGGGTCATTTGAAGCGGAACTGCCCCAAATACTTAGCGCACAAGAAGGCCGGCAACACTAAAGGTATATTTGATATACATGTAATTGATGTGTACCTTACCGATTACTCGTAGTAACTCCCGGTATTTGATACCGTGCCGTTGCTCATATATGTAACTCACAGCAGAGCTGCGGAATAAACGGAGATCGGCGAAGGGCGAGGTGACGATCTTGCGTCGGAAATGGTTCCAAGGTCGATGTGATCGCCGTCGACACGCTACCTCTACATTTACCTACGGGATTAGTTTTAAACCTCAATAATTGTTATTTAGTGCCAAGTTTGAGCATGAACATTGTATCAGGATCTCGTTTAATACGAGATTGCTACTCATTTAAATCCGAGAATAATGGTTGTTCTATTTATATGAGAGAAATGTTTTATGGTCATGCTCCGATGGTCAATGGTTTATTCTTAATGAATCTCGAACGTAATATTACACATATTCATAGTGTGAATACCAAGAGATGTAAAGTTGATAACGATAGTCCCACATACTTGTGGCACTTTGCCGCCTTTGGTCACATTGGTGTCAAGCGCATGAAGAAGCTCCATGCTGATGGACTTTTAGAGTCTCTCGATTATGAATCATTTGACACATGCGAACCATGCCTCATGGGCAAGATGACCAAGACTCCGTTCTCCGGAACAATGGAGCGAGCAACCAACTTATTGGAAATCATACATACCGATGTGTGCGGTCCAATGAGTGTTGAGGCTCGCGGAGGATATCGTTATGTTCTCACTCTCACTGATGACTTGAGTAGATATGGGTATGTCTACTTGATGAAACACAAGTGTGAGACCTTTCAAAAGTTCAAGGAATTTCAGAATGAAGTAGAGAATCAACGTGACTGAAAGATAAAATTCTTACGATCAGATCGTGGAGGAGAATATTTAAGTCATGAATTTGGTACACACTTAAGGAAATGTGGAATCGTTTCACAACTCACGCCGCCTGGAACACCTCAGCGTAACGGTGTGTCCGAACGTCGTAATCACACTCTATTGGATATGGTGCGATCTATGATGTCTCTTAATGATTTACCGCTATCATTTTGGGGATACGCTCTAGAGACAGCTACATTCACTTTAAATAGGGCACCGTCTAAATCCGTTGAGACGACACCGTATGAATTATGGTTTGGGAAGAAACCTAAGCTGTCGTTTCTAAAAGTTTGGGAATGCGATGCTTATGTCAAGAAACTTCAACCTGAAAAGCTCGAACCCAAGTCGGAAAAATGCGTCTTCATAGGATACCCTAAGGAAACGATTGGGTATACCTTCTACCTTAGATCCGAAGGCAAGATCTTTGTTGCCAAGAACGGATCCTTTCTGGAAAAGGAGTTTCTCTCGAAAGGAGTAAGTGGGAGGAAAGTAGAACTCGATGAAGTACTACCTCTTGAACCGGAAAGTAGTGCAGCTCAGGAAAATGTTCTGTGGTGCCTACACAGATCGGAGAGGAAATTAATGATGATGATCAAGGTACTTGGATCAAGTTGCTACTGAACTTCGTGGGTCCACTAGGACACGTTCCGCACTGCAGTGGTGCGCAACCCTGTCCCGGAAATCATGTTGTTAGACAACGGTGAACCTTGAACTATGAAGAAGCGATGGCGGGCCCAGATTCCAACAAATGGCTTGAAGCCATGCAATCCGAGATAGGATCCATGTATGAAAACAAAGTATGGACTTTGACAGACTTGCCCAATGATCGGCGACGATAGAAAACAAATGGATCTTTAAGAAGAAGGCGGACGCGGATGGTAATGTCACCATCTATAAAGCTCGACTTGTCGCTAAGGGTTATCGACAAGTTCAAGGGATTGACTACGATGAGACTTTCTCTCCGTGGCGAAGCTTAAGTCCGTCCGAATCATGTTAGCAATTGCCACATACTATGATTATGAGATATGGCAGATGGACGTCAAAACAGCGTTCCTTAACGGTTATCTTAAGGAAGAGCTGTATATGATGCAGCCGGAAGGTTTTGTCGATCCTAAGAATGCTAACAAAGTATGCAAGCTCCAGCGGTCCATTTATGGGCTGGTGCAAGCATCTCGGAGTTGGAACATTCGCTTTGATGAGATGATCAAAGCGTTTGGGTTTATGCAGACTTATGGAGAAGCCTGCGTTTACAAGAAAGTGAGTGGGAGCTCTGTAGCATTTCTCATATTATATGTAGATGACATACTTTTGATGGGAAATGATATAGAACTCTTGGACAGCATTAAGGCCTACTTGAATAAAAGTTTTTCAATGAAGGACCTTGGAGAAGTTGCTTATATATTAGGCATCAAGATCTATAGAGATAGATCGAGACGCCTCATAGGTCTTTCACAAAGCACATACCTTGATAAGATTTTGAAGAAGTTCAAAATGGATCAGTCCAAGAAAGGGTTCTTGCCTGTGCTGCAAGGTGTGAGATTGAGCTCGGCTCAATGCCCGACCACCGCAAAAGATAAATAAGAGATGAGCGTCATCCCCTATGCCTCGGCCATAGGATCTATTATGTATGCCATGCTGTGTACCAGACCTGATGTAAACCTTGCCGTAAGTTTGGTAGGAAGGTGTAACATCCCAAATTTCCCATTTGGAATGTTTTACAATTATAGCTAAGCATCTATGCATATTGTTTGAATTTGGGTGACATTTGAAGTATTTCAGAAATTTTTGAGTTGTTGGGATTTGAATTCAAATTGGCAGTTGAAATTTATTTCAAACAATGCCTGACAAATACTTGAGAAAAAGTATGAGAGGAGTAAACATGACACTCCAAAAATGTCAGATGAAAAAGTTTGCCAAAAAGTTTGAATTCAAGTTTGAGGTTATTTGGGATTTATAGAAAATGTTTTTTTTAAAAGTTTGAGTTTTGCCCCTGGAAAAATGTTCAAATTGTAGGAATATTCCCTGATCATTTTGATATATATATGTTCTATATAAATATATATATATATTATATATATATTCCCCTCTCACTAATTCAAAAAAAAAAAAAAAAAAAGGAAAACCCAGCGCCAATAGCCAACTGCCCAGCCAGGCCCGAGGCACCCACCAGCGCAGCCCAGCCCGAGCCCAGCCAGCGCCGAGCCGGCCTGCCCGAGCCGACCCGACCGAACTCCTCCCTCGGTCGCCCGACCAACCCCACCTCCCTCTCCCGCGACGCCCGGACCCACCTCTCCTTTCCCCTCGCCCGCCACTCCACGCCAAGACAACCGCCCGCCGCCGAATCCGGGGATCCCGAGATCGCCTCCCGATCCGCCCCTCCTCCAAGCCGGTCCCCTATAAATACCCCCCTCGCCCGTTCCGCCCCTCAAAACCTCTCCCCTCGCGCGATTCCTCGCTGAAACCCGACGCCATTGCCGCTCATTGCCCCTATTCCGGCCGCCTCGAACCCCCGAGCTCCACCGAGTCCACCACCGACCTCGCTCCGCCGACCACCGGAGGCCTCCGCCGCCTTCCCGACCACCGAGCCACCGCGCCATCGTTGCCCGAGCCGCCGTCGACCGTCGCCGTCGTCTCCACCACGGTAAGTCGCCGGAGATGCCCCCCACCGTTAGATCTAAAATCTAGGGTTTAGATTAGATTTAGCGAAGGGGTAGGTTTTAGTTTAAAAACCCGGTTTATTTTCGGTTTTTTTTATTTAGGTTTAGTTGGACCGGCCCGACTCGGTTTATTTCCCGGGCGCGTTTTAGTTATTTGACGCCCGAGCGTTAGGTAGGCCCATTAGCTCCAGTTTTCTTTTTAATTATATTTTCGTTTCTGTTTTTTTTACAGAATAGTTTCAGTTTTGTAAAATCCATATCTTTTAATCTACTTAATATTTTTAATTGATTCTTTTTTTGTTAGTTTGCAAATTTGTTGTAGTTTCTGTAGAAAATATGTTTAGTCATGTTAAAATTATTAGAAATTGTTTTATTTTAGATTTAGACAGATTAGTAATTGTGCTATAAAATGAGTCGGATTATTTTATTTTAGTGATTCTTTTGTCAATACTTTGTTTTGACCTTGCCTAACCGTAGGAATTTATTTGGGCATTTTAGATTTAATAAAAAATAGTTTTAATCAAAATCATGTGGTTCTTATTTATTTAACTAGCTACTGTTTTCCTATTGTTTTATTTAGCAAATAATTTTATTTTTCCTATGTGATAGTTTATTTTAGGTTAGTTTCTGTAGTTTTAGAACATGAACTTTTATTTACAATAAATAACATTTTATTTTATTTTTTTTTCTTGCTAGGATTTTTATAGGCATAATAGGAGTTCTATAATAGCTTTTGATGTAATTCTTTTTGCTCCTAGTTGCATGATGTTTTCTCTTCATTAGTTAGCAAAACCCATGCTTAGGTTCTGTTAAGAAAAATTGGTTGTGTAAAACTATTTCTTAGTTGTTGTTTGATGTGGTGAAAACATTGGCTTGGATTTCTTGAGTTTTCTTTGGGTTTTGGTTCAATTGTTTTGTGTGTTATGTTAGCATGCTGTTATGTTAATTGATTGTATGCTCTTATGCTTATATGATTGTTGTTTGCTTGGTAGAATTTTGGTCTGAAGCTTGCTATCACGAGTCCCTAGCTTTCGAAGATCGTCAGCAAGGCAAGTCATTGATCATATTTTGTTTTACTATGCCTATGATTTTATTGCATTAGAATTATACCTCCCCACCATGCATACAGTAGGAGAATTTGAAGTTATGTTCTTGAGTAGTATCATGAGGTAGGATGAACCCAATTCCCCTTGTTACCATTGCCGGGACGAAGTAGTTTATTTTGCTATGCTCGTGAGACGGGGTTGGTTGAGTGATTCATAAGGGAGATGTGAGAGTCAAGATGATGACAACCCCATGACTTCAAGCTCAAGATGGACTTCAAAATTCACTCTTGGGTGGAGGACGGTTGTGGGCACCTGGAGAAAACCAGCGGTTGGCGGGATGCATGGAGAAGCGCCATGACATCTTGCGGAAAGCTTCACCCAGCCACAAAGAGACGGATGGATACCCCATTGACGGAAGCTTACATGCAGCCGCAAGCCATTATGGGCTCGGCTTGGTCAACCCTAGGTGTGACTCGGCGGACGGTGCTACGAGATGTAGAAGAACGGTAGGATTGGATGGGTACCGGCGGTGGCGGAGGAACTCTTGGAAGACCTGTTTAGTTCGTCCGTCTTCAAACACCATGAAGTGCGAAGACTTAAAGGAGGAATGATTCTTGCGGGTAAAGTCATAAACCTCTGCAGAGTGAAGATCTAATCGGTTAGCCGTGTCCCCGATTCTGAGACAATTTGAGCCTCTGGAACTTGGAGTATTTGGATATCTCAACACCAAAATTAATAAATTAATTGAGGGGTTATTTACTAATTGGGAATGAGACATTGGTTGGTGGAACCATCTCAATAACTACCAACATTTTGTAGTATTTGCAAACAAGTCCTTATTGTAGGGAAAAAGCGGCTTTTTCAAAAAATGATGAAACTTAGAGCCCCACAGCCAAATTGCATATAGTGTTAGTAATTTTATTATTGTTCTCTCTTCATGACTTGCGGCATATTCAAAATGCTGACCTACGGCTGCAACGTCTTATGTTGCGAGAGGAGTATTCGATCGGGAGTGAGGCTACGATCCACGCTTGGCGATTGCCCTATGGAGTCGGATGGACTCGCTATTTAATCTCGCTTCCGCAGCTTTATTTAGTTTATTTCTCATGAGTTGGCCTTGGCGAATTTATTCTATTGTAATAAAGACTCGATATGAGAATCGTGTAATAAATTCAGGTGTGATTGAACTTTGATTATTTCATCAATGTCTTGTGTGTGCGGCATGATCTTGGGATGGTACAACTACACGAGACTTGACCGATTTTGGGTCGGGTCGCTCTGAGATGGTATTGAGCACACGCTGACCGTGGGGCGTAACCCCTAGGATCGGAAAGCCATAGGAAGAGACTATTTATTTTATGTCCTTATCATTCCGTAATTCTCCTGTTCATTTCTAACTTCTCTCGATTTTCAACATTCTAGATGGCATGAGTTCACCCCAGTTCTACTACGGAGTTTTGCCACCAGATGAGATGATGCCTCTCGGCAAGAAGCTGGTTCAGATCGTGAAGAAGCTGAAGATTGCTCTGCCCTCAATCACCGGAAGCCTACCAATGCACTTCCGACGGATACCCACTACAGGATTGAGGTGCACATTCCGGGGAGGACCTTGGAGGACATTGAGCCCATTGACTTTGAGTTTACCGATTTCAATTGGATCCTCGGAAGAGACATGGCGATTTATCATGCACTTGGACATCTCCGAGAAGAGTACAGGGCGAGCTCGACCCATCGACCTCGCCATGATTTCTCGCAGAGCTAGGAATGGAGATATCATCCGTCACCGTGGAGGACGACTCCATTCTCTCATATGTCCAAGACTTGGAGTGTCTCCTCGAGAAGCGGGAGATCCGACTCATAGTAACTTCGAAGGTACACAGAGGCTGTTGTTCCGTGAACTGGGCCCGGAAGAAAAGCACACAGACTTCCTTGACCATGAAGAAGAAATCAAGGGTTTCATGGAGAGAGTCGACAAGCTGAAGATGGATGTTGCCGCATTAGAGGAGAAGATGGACTTGGGAGAAGACCTTTTTCGAGTGGAGATGACGGACCTCGTGAGCAATGACCAGGATTATGAAGAGAGCTCCACCAAGAAAGCCGTAAGAGGAGGCGCCGCATCGAGGACGCCACACCGAGGACGCCGCACTGAGAGGGCGCAAGGATAATTGATAAAGACATTTAGTCGACCGCCATGTTATTTTATTTTTCCGCCGATCGCTTAGGCCGTTATTTTCGATTAGTCGTGAAATTTGTAATCCGAGATTGAACCATGTTTGAGTGGATTGAATAAATGATTGGTGTGATTATGATTGTGCATTCATTTGGGTAGTGATATTTTCTCATTAGACCCTTGTTCTATTCTAATTTTCTCATCCACTCCAAAACACGGATGCCTCCGAGACGTGACCCGGTCTCAACTTTCCGCGGAGCTCACCCAGCTGATCCAGCAGCGAGAATGCCCTCATGCGGATGCTCATTCGAACCGTAAGAACAACAACAACAATCCACCGCCACCACCCCTGTTGACAACTTGACCCGCTTCCTAAGGCTGAATCCGCCGGTGTTCTCTAGCAGACCGAGCCGATTGTGGCGATGATTAGCTCCGCAAGGTCGGAAGGAGTTAGCCACCGCTAGATGCACAGATCACGAGAGAAGGTGCGCTTTGCGCACATCGGCTTGATGGACCTGCAGCCTCTTGGTGGGAGAACTACACGCCACTTATCCCATCGCCACCATCACGTGGGATCAGTTCGATGAGGCTTTCCGCACCGCTCATGTATCACCGGAGCCATGAGTGCGAAGAAGCGTGAGTTCCGCAACTTACGCCCGAGAACCGTCTTGTGGGGCGAGACATGGATGAGTTCAGCAAGTTAGCTCGCTATGCCCCGGATGATGTGGCCACAGATGCCGCAAAGCAGGAAAAGTTTCTCGAGGACTCAATGACGAGCTGGGTATGCAGCTAATGGTGGCTACCTTCAACAACTACCGGGAGCTGGTAGACAAGGCCACCATACTTGAAGGCAAGCATCAGCAGATTGATAGCATAGCGGAAGTATGGCCAGGAAGTACAACTCGGAGCTCAGCAGAAGCCCGTTATGCCCCATACTCGGGAGGGCATACCCATCACACCCATGGAGGACATAATCATGGAGGACATAACCATGGAGGAAATGGGAACAACCGCAACCCGACAACAAGTCGAGCAATGGAAGCGGCAATGGCAACCAGCATCGCCCTGCCCGGCTCAAAAGGATCTGAGTCACATCACTGTTTCAAGTGCGGAAAACAGGCACTATGCCACCGACTGCCGGAGGCCAAGCGGAGGAATGGAAGCGGCAATGGAAGCTCAGCAAAGAAGCCCAACCCTTTTCCTCATGCTCGGTGAACCACATTGGCGTGGAGGGCGTCTATGATCAGCCGGAACATCGTGGTTGGTAAGTTTTATTAAATTTACATCCAATATTGGTACTCTTTGATTACGGTGCAACGCATTCATTCATATCAAGGGTAGTTGTGGAAAATGCGGGTTGCCCACTAGAACCCTTAGAAGCCCTCTTCACGTCGGTTCGCAGAGGAGAAATGATGGCGAGGCTTAGGCTGTCATGCAACCCTCAACATCGGAAACCATAAATTTCCGCAGACCTCATAGTATTGGAAACCCGGACCTTGGATGTAATCCTAGGCATGGATTAGTTGACAAAATTTGAAGGAAACATAGATCGTGCCCGCAAGTCGATTCTGCTCACCACCGGGCGAAGAGGATCAAGTATGTATCGGGCGTATCCCGATGAAGAATCGGTGAATTCCCTCACGGGGAGTTGTTCAGAGGAAGTGCCGAGTGCAAGATTTTCCGATGTGTTTAGGAGGAATTACCAGAATCCCACCGACGGAGACATTGAATTTCTAATTGAGTTATTGCGGCACAGCCCCAATATCCAAGAGACCCTATCGGATGCCCCGAGCGATTTGAAAGAGATCAAGAACCAAATTAATGAGCTATTGGAGAAAGGATATATTCGCCAAGCTCGTCACCTTGGGGAGCCCCAGTTCTTTTGGTAGAGAAGAAGGATGGAACCACGAGAATGGTTGTGGATTATCGTTCGTTGAGCAGCGTGACCATCAAGAACAAGTACCCTCTGCCGATGATTAATGACCTATTTGATCAGCTAGTTGGAGCCAAGGTATTCTCCAAGATCGATCTTCGATCAGGGTATCATCAGTTGAAGATTCGTGAAAAGGATATACCTAAAACAGCATTCACCACCAGGTATGGTTTATATGAGTATACCGTCATGTCATTCAGATTGACTAATGCCCTGCATACTTCATGAATTTGATGAACAAGGTATTTATGGAATATCTGGACAAGTTTGTCGTGGTGTTCATCGATGATATACTGATTTTCTCCAACAGCGAGGAAGAGCATAAGGAACATTTGCGTCTAGTTACGGAGAAACTCCGAGAACATCGGTTGTATGCCAAGTTCAGCAAATGTGAATTTTGGCTGAAGGAAGTCGGATTCCTCGGACATGTTATTTCAGGAGAAGGAATAGCAGTTGACCCGCCAAGGTTGTATCGATCACCGATTTGCGTCACCCACCTCGATCAAGGAGATCCGCAGATTTTCTCGGACTCGCGAGGATATTATCGGAGGTTTATTGAGAATTTCTCGAAGATTGCCAAGCCCATGGTGAGCTGTTGAAGAAGGACGCCAAGTACATGTGGACCGAGGATTGTGAAGCCGCTTCAGGAATTGAAGAAGCGTTTGGTTACAGCCCGATCTGATTTTGCGGACATACACAAGGATTACGGTATATTGTGGCGCTTCTCGTCGTGGACTCGGAGGAGTACTCATGCAGGAAGGAAAAGTTGTAGCTTATACCTCCGGACAGCTCGACCACACGAGATGAATTATGCCACACATGATTTGGAGTTAGCGGCGATAGTGCATGCACTCAAGACACAGAGACATTTCCTCATCGGAAACCGTTGTGATGTTTACACAGATCATAAGAGCTTGAAATATATTTTCATGCGAAAGAGTTGAACCTCGGCGCAGAGGAGATGGCTAGAGTTAATCAAGGACTATGACATGAAATTGCATTACCACCGGAAAGGCTAATGTTGTAGCAGATGCCTTGAGCCGTAAGAGTTATGTGAATACTCTTATAGCGGAGGATTACCCAGAGTTAGTCGATGACCTCGAGATCTTCGATGGAGATAGTTCGAGAGGATACTTTGCAACCTGGAAGTTCAGTCCACTTTGGCTGAAAGAATTCGTGAAGCCCGAAGGCGGACAAGGAAATTGATGAGATAAAGAAAAGGATGAATGAAGGAAAAGCTAAAGGGTTTCGTAAGGATGAATACGGAGCTATATGGTTCGAGGATCGTATTTATGTACCCAATGATCCCGAACTCAGAAGCTAATTCTTGAGAGGCTCATGATTCACCGTACTCGATTCACCCCGTAACACCAAGATGTATCTGGATTTGAAGGACAGTTTACGGTGGGCGGTATGAAGAAGGATATTGCGAGTGCGTAGCAGTATCGATGTTTGCCAACGAGTAAAGGCGGAACATCGAAGCCAGCAGGTTACTTCAACCTTTGCCGATTCCCGAGTGGAAATGGGAAAAACTTGGAATGGATTTTATCACAGGATTACCCAGGACCCGTTCAGTTATGATTCCATCTGGGTAGTGGTTGATCGATTGACCAAGGTAGCTCACTTCATTCCGTGAAGACTACCTATACCAGCGCTAAGTTAGCCAAGATATACATGACCAGGATCGTATGTCTCGCATGGAGTTCCGAGGAGTATCGTGTCGGATAGAGGAACACAATTTACCTCAAAGTTTTGGAATCGGTTGCATGAAACTTTGGAGTGCGAGGCTGGAGTTGAAGACAGCTTTTCATCCATGAGCAGATGGACAGACCGAGAGAGTCAACCAGATCCCGGAGGACATGTTGAGAGCTTGTGCGCTAGACTATGGGTCTAGCTGGGATGATAATTTGCCATCGCGAATTCTCGTACAACAACAGTTATCGAGACCGATCGAAGATGGCCCCTTCGAAGCTCTATACGGAAGGAGGTGCGAGAACACCATTCTGTGGGGATGGTGTTGGAGATCGAAAACTTTTGGTCCCGATCTTATCGAGATTCGAAGAGAAAGTCAAACTGATTCGAGATAGACTCAAGGTAGCTCGATCGAGGCGTAAGAGTTATGCCGACGATAACGCAAGGAAGTAACTTACGGCGGGAGACCGGGCATATCTTCGTGTGTCCCCACTTCGTGGAATCAAGAGGTTCGGTGTTAAAGGAAAGTTAGCACCCGATTCATTGGCCCCTACAAAATCCTCGAGCGTCGTGGAGAAGTTGCTTACAAGTTGGAATTGCCGGAAGGATTGTCCGAAGTTCATGATGTCTTCCATGTTTCTCGGTGAAGAAATGCCATGCCGACATGGCCGATATTCCGTTGAGAGACACGGTGCCCCTAGAGTCCATACAGCTCGGCGGTGATCGACTTATGAGGAGAAACCCGTCCAATTCTCGAGACTACTGAACAGAGTCACCCGCAGCAAGATCATCAAGTTACGCAAGGTCTTTGTGGAGTCATCATTCGAGGAGGAAGCCACAGGGAGCGAGAAGAAGACCTCCGCCGAGACCACCCGCACCTATTTGCTAGCCAACCCGAATCTCGAGGGCGAGATTCATCTTAAGGTGGGTAGGTTTAGGTACCAAAGTAATCCCGGCAAGGAACATTGGACAACGGTCAAGAATATCCTGAAGTACCTGAAAAGGACAAAGGACAAGTTTCTCGTTTATGGAGGTGACGAAGAGCTCGTCGTAAAGGGTTACGTCGATGCTAGCTTCGACACAGATCTGGATGACTCTAAGTCACAAACTGGATACGTGTATATGTTGAATGGTGGAGCGATGGCTGTGCAGCTGCAAGCGAGAAGCGTCGTGGCGGGATCTACATGTGAAGCGGAGTACATGGCAGCCTCGGAGGCAGCACATGAAGCAATTTGGGTGAAGGAGTTCATCACCGACCTAGGAGTCATACCCAATGCGTCGGGGCCGATCAAACTCTTCTGTGACAACACTGGAGCTATTGCACTTGCCAAGGAGCCCAGGTTTCACAAGAAGACCAGGCACATCAAGCGTCGCTTCAACTCCATCCGTGAAAATGTTCAAGATGGAGACATAGAAATTTGCAAAGTGCATACGGATCTGAATGTCGAAGATCCGTTAACTAAACCTCTTCCGCGGGCAAAACATGATCAACACCAGAACTCTATGGGTGTTCGATTCATCACAATGTAACTAGATTATTGACTCTAGTGCAAGTGGGAGACTGTTGGAAATATGCCCTAGAGGCAATAATAAAAGGATTATTATTATATTTCCTTGTTCATGATAATTGTCTTTTATTCATGCTATAATTTTATTATCCGGAAATCGTAATACACGTGTGAATAAATAGACCACAATATGTCCCTAGTGAGCCTCTAGTTGACTAGCTCGTTGATCAATAGATAGTCATGGTTTCCTGACTATGGACATTGGATGTCAATGATAACGGGATCACATCATTAGGAGAATGATGTGATGGACAAGACCCAATCCTAAGCATAGCACAAGATCGTGTAGTTTGTTTGCTAGAGCTTTTTCAATGTCAAGTATCTCTTCCTTAGACCATGAGATCGTGTAACTCCGGATCCGTAAGAGTGCTTTGGGTGTACCAAGCGTCACAACGTAATCGGGTGACTATAAAGGTGCACTCTGGTATCTCCGAAAATGTCATTGGGTTGACACGGATCGAGGCGGGATTTGTCACTCCGTGTTACGGAGAGGTATCACTTGGGCCCACTCGGTAGTGCATCATCATAATGAGCTCAAAGTGACCAAGTGTCTGGTCACGTGATCATGCATTACGGATGCGAGTAAAGTGACTTGCGATAACGAGATTGAGCGAGGTATTGGGATACCGACGATCGAATCTCGGGCAAGTAACATACCGATTGACAAAGGGAATTGTATACGGTGTTGTTTGAATCCTCGACATCGTGGTTCATCGATGAGATCATCGAGGAGCATGTGGGAACCAACATGGGTATCCAGATCCGCTGTTGGTTATTGCCCGAGAGCCGTCTCGGTCATGTCTCGTGTCTCCCGAACCCGTAGGGTCTACACATAAGGTTCGGTGGCGCTAGGGTTGTATGAATATGAGTATGCAGTAAACGAATGTTGTTGAGTCCGGATGAGATCCCGGACGTCACGAGGAGTTTCGGAATTGTCCGGAGGTAAAGAATTATATATAGGAAGTGGTATTTGGCCATCGGGAAAGTTTGGGGTCACCGGTATTGTCTGGGACCACCGGAAGGGTCCCAGGGTCCACCGGTGGGGCCACCCATCCGGAGGGCCCCATGGGCTGAAGTGGGAGGAACCAGCCCATAGTGGGCTTGTCGCCCCTAGGCCCACCCCTAGCCTAGGGTTGAAACCCTAGGGTGGGGCGCCTCACATGCCTTGGGGCACTCCACCCCCTGCCGCCGCCCCTTGGGAGATTGGATCTCCAGGGCCGGCGCCCTGGGGCCTATATAAAGGAGCGCAAGGGGAGGCAGCCGCACCACATGCATTGCCGCCTCCCTCCCCTGCTACACCTCGTCCTCCTCCCGCAGCAGCTTGGCGAAGCCTCGCCGAGTTCTCTGCATCCACCACCACGCCGTCGTCTGCTGGATCATCATCAACCTCTCCTTCCCCCTTGCTGGATCAAGAAGGAGGAGACGTCTCCCGTCCCGTACGTGTGTTGAACGCGGAGGTGCTGTCCGTTCAGCACTTGGTCATCGGTGATCTGAATCACGGCGAGTACGACTCCATCATCACCCTTCCCTTGAACGCTTCCGCACGCGATCTACAAGTGGTATGTAGATGTAAACTCACTCCCTTGACTCATTGCTTAGATGAAATCATAGATGGATCTTGGTGAAACCGTAGGAAAAATTTTAATTTTCTGCAACGTTCCCCAACACCCACACCCTGTCCACGAGGGTGGGGGGCGCGCCTACCCCCCTAGGCGCGCCCCCTATCACGTGGGACCCCTGAGGCTCCACCGACCTCAACTCCAACTCTATATATTCACGTTCGGGGAGAAAAAACCAGAGAGAAGGATCCATTGTGTTTTACGATATGGAGCCGCCGCCAAGCCCTAATCTCTCTCGGGAGGGCTGATCTGGAGTCCGTTCGGGGCTCCGGAGAGGGGAATCCGTCGCCGTCGTCATCATCAACCTTCGTCCATCACCAATTTCATGATGCTCACCGCCATGCGTGAGTAATTCCATCATAGGCTTGCTGGACGGTGATGGGTTGGATGATATTTATCATGTAATCGAGTTAGTTTTGTTAGGGTTTGATCCCTAGTATCCATTATGTTCTGAGATTGAAGTTGCTATGACTTTGCTATGCTTAATGCTTGTCACTAGGGCCCGAGTGCCATGAATTCAGATCTGAACCTATTATGTTTTCATGAATATATGTGAGTTCTTGATCCTATATTGCAACTCAATAGTCACCTACTATGTGTTATGATCCGGTAATCCCGAAGTGACAATAATCGGGACCACTCCTGGTGATGATCGTAGTTTGAGGAGTTCATGTATTCACTAAGTGTTAATGCTTTGGTCCAGTACTCTATTAAAAGGGGGCCTTAATATCCCTTAGTTTCCAATAGGACCCCGCTGCCACCGGAGGGTAGGACAAAAGATGTCATGCAAGTTCTTTTCCATAAGCACGTATGACTATATTCGGAATACATGCCTATATTACATTGATGAACCGGAGCTAGTTCTGTGTCACCCTATGTTATAACTGTTGCATGAGGAATCGCATCGGACATAATTATCCATCATTGATCCAATGCCTACGAGCTTTTCACATATTGATCTTTGCTTAGTTACTTTACCGTTGCCACTGTTACAATTACTACAAAGTTGCTATTGTTACTTTTGCCACCGTTGCCGTTATTTCCATACTACTTTGCTATAGATATTAAGTCTTTCAGGTGTGGTTGAATTGACAACTCAACTGCTAATACTTGAGAATATTCTTTGGCTCCCCTTGTGTCGAATCAATAAATTTGGGTTGAATACTCTACCCTCGAAAACTGTTGCGATCCCCTATACTTGTGTGTTATCAAGACTATTTTCTGGCACCGTTGCCGGGGAGCATAGCTCTATTCTTTGAGTCACTTGGGATTTATATCTTTTGATCACTATGAGGAACTTGAAAGACGAAAAAACCAAGATTTATCCCTCAACTACGAGGAGAGGTAAGGAACTGCCATCTAGCTCTGCACTTGATTCTCCTTCTGTTTTGAGTAAACTTGCGACACCTAAACCTGCTTCTGTTGTTAATTCTGATATGTCGCATGTTATTGATGATGCCACTTTTGCTTTGCATGATGCTTATGATGAAACTACTTCTATGCTTGATAATACTGTGCCACTAGGTGAATTTCTTGATGAACAACTTGCTAGGGCTAGAGAGAATGAAATTATTGAAACTGATAATATTGATGAAAGTGATGATGAAGATTCACCCCCTAGATATGAATTGCCTGTTGTGCCTGAGGGTTATGTTATGGATGAAGAAACTGCTAGAGATTTTCTTACTTGCAATGATAGATATGATCTTAAGAAATTATTAGCTAAGCTGAAAGAAAAGTCTTTGAATGCTAGAATGAAACATGACCCTGCTTTTGCTACTTCACCTATCTGTATCTCTGATAAGGATTATGATTTCTCTGTCGATCCTGAGTTAATTACTTTGGTTGAATCTGATCCTTTTTATGGCTATGAATCTGAAAATGTTGTGGCACATCTTACTAAATTGAATGATATAGCCACCCTATTTACTAATGAGGAAAAAATTCGTTACTACTATATCCTTAAGTTATTTCCGTTCTCATTAAAGGGTGATGCTAAGACATGGTTTAATTCTCTTGATCCTGGTTGTGTGGGTAGTCCCCAGGATATGATTTATTACTTCTCTGCTAAATATTTCCCTGCTCATAAGAAACAAGCTGCTTTGAGGGAAATATATAATTTTGTGCAAATTGAAGAAGATAGTCTCCCACAAGCTTGGGGGAGGCTTCTCCAATTACTTAATGCTTTGCCTGATCATCCTCTCAAGAAAAATGAAATACTTTATATCTTTTATAATGGACTAACTGATGCTTCCAGAGACCACCTGGATAGTTGTGCTGGTTGTGTTTTCAGGGAAATAACTGTTGATGAAGCTGAATTGCTATTGAATAATATGTTGAGTAATGATAATAATTGGACACTTCCTGAACCAAATCCTAAACCAAATCCAAAGAAAAGGGGTATTCTATTTCTCAGTCCTGAAGATATGCAAGAGGCAAAGAAATATATGAAAGAAAAGGGCATTAAAGCTGAAGATGTTAAGAATTTACCACCTATTGAAGAAATACATGGTCTCGATAACCCGACACTGGTAGTAAAGGTAAATTCTCTCTATAGATTTGATGAAGGTGATATTCCTCGTTATAAGTCTGCTAGCCAATGCTTAGATGAGTGATAATTTTATTGTTAAACAAGAAAACTTCAATGCTTATGTTGGTAGAAAATTTGAAACGTAATGCTTATATGATTGAACACTTGAGTGATTATATGTCTAGAGTTGAAGGTGAACTTGAACTTATTAGTAAACATGCTTCTATGGTTACCACTCAAGTAGAACAAGTGCTTAAAGCTCAAAATGATTTGCTCAATGAATTGAATAATAAGAAAAATGATAATGCTGTTAGAGTTATGACTAGAGGGGGTAAAATGACTTAGGAACCTTTGTATCCTGAGGTCCACCCTAAGAGAATCGAGAAAGATTCTCAAAGAACTAATGTTGATGCACCTAGTCCTTCTAAGGAAGAAAAAGAAAAATGATAGGACTTTGCATGCTTCTAGTGAACCTGTTGTTGACACACCTGAGAATCCCAATGATATTTCTATTTCTGATGCTGAAACACAATCTGGTGATGAACATGAACCTAGTGATAATATTAATGATGATGTTCATGTTGATGCTCAACCTAGCAATGACAATGATGTAGAGATTGAACCTGCTGTTGATCTTGATAACCCACAATAGAATCAACGTTATGATAAGAGAGACTTCGTTGCTAGGAAGCACGGTAAAGAAAGAGAACCATGGGTTCAGAAACCCATGCCTTTTCCTCCTAAACCATCCAAGAAAAAGGATGATGAGGATTTTGAGCGCTTTGTTGAAATGATTAGACCTATCTTCTTGCGTATGCGTTTGATTGATATGCTTAAAATGAATCCTTATGCTAAGTATATGAAGGATATTGTTACAAATAAAAAAAAGATACCAGAAGCTGAAATTTCCACCATGCTTGCTAATTATACTTTTAAAGGTGGGATACCAAAGAAACTAGGAGATCCAGGAGTACCAACTATACCATGCTCCATTAAAGGAAACTATGTTAAAACTGCTTTATGTGATCTTGGAGCCGGTGTTAGTGTTATGCCTCTCTCTTTATATCGTAGACTTGATTTAAATAAGTTGACACCTACTGAAATATCTTTGCAAATGGCTGATAAATCAACTACTATACCTGTCGGTATTTGTGAGGATGTGCCTGTTGTGGTTGCAAACGTTACTATTTTAACGGACTTTGTTATTCTTGATATTCCCGAGGATGATAGTATGTCGATTATCCTTGGTAGACCATTTTTGAATACTGCAGGGGCCGTTATTGATTGCAACAAAGGCAATGTCACTTTTCATGTTAATGGTAATGAGCATATGGTACACTTTCCGAAGAAACAACCTCAAGTCCACAGTATAAATTCTATTGGAAAAATTCCAATGATTATTATTGGAGGTTTTGAATTTCCTCTTCCTACTGTCAAGAAGAAATATGATATTCTTATTATTGGGGACGTGCATATCCCCGTTGAGGTAACCTAGTGCTATTCAAAAATTCTCCGGTTTCGTGCGATTCGGAATGAGTTTGTTAACAAGACTTGATCAACCTTGTTAGTGGATTCCTTTTGATAAGCATGAGATGGATGAAGTTACAAAGCACAACTTTCTGTACCCTCCTTTTACTTTCTGTTATTTAGATTAAATAAAGCAAAAATAGTATTTTCTGTCTATTTTCTGAATTATCTGTGCAATAAAAAATACCCCAAAAATAAAAGTTCTCCAAATGCCCTGAAATTGAAATATGATTTTTTGTGGAATATTAAGAATATTTGGCACTGAGAACACACCAGAGGGGGCAACCACCTGGCCACGAGGGTGCAGGGCGCACCCTACCCCCCTAGGCACGCCCGATGACTCATGGGCCCCACGTGGCCCCCTCTACTTATTCCTGCACCCACACACTTCGTCTTCCTCCAGAAAAAATCACCACACAGCTCAAACCCGTGTTCTAGCTCGTTTGGCTGCGATTTTCGATCTCCTTGCTCAAAGCTCCATTCACAAAACTGCTTTGGGGGATTGTTCTTCAGTATGTGACTCCTCCAATGGTCCAATTAGTTTTTTGTTCTAGTGCTTTATTTATTGCAAATTTTTGCTGCTTAGGTGACCCTGTTCTTGAGCTTGCATGTCAAATTTATTTGGTTCCAAGTAGTTCTAATGCATGATATAGTCTCTAGGAACTTGTGGGAGTAGTTGCTATCAATTTTGTTGAGTTTGGTTCACTTTTATTTTGAGTCACTAAAAATTTCAGAAAATTTTCAGAGAAAGAAAATGATGAAGAGATTGTTGAGGGGCCCTTCGAGCCGTAGCTCGAAGGATAAGAAAAGTGAGGAGAATAAGAAGCCCAAATATAATCTCTCTCGCACTGCGGAGGTTCGGCCGTGTGAATGGCCTTGTGATGAGTTCTTGAGAGCCGCTGGAATTTATGATGATTTTTATCACTTGGCTGAGAATGCAGGCCTCACCGACTTCGTCCGCGACCAGCTTGAACAGTATCTCCTACTCACTAATATTTTCGTGCAAATTTTTTACTTTCATGCTAAGAAATCACCACCTTCAGTGGAGTTTCATTTATATGATGAAGTTAAGGAGATGCCCCTATATGATTTTTGTCGGGTATGCAAGATACCCTTTGAGGGCAGCATAGAGGAACCACACCGTAATGATGTGGAGGGATTTATTAATGAAATTGCTGTAGGGGAAACGAGGAAAGTTTCTGGTGCAAGAATTACTAGCATACATTTTCCTGTTCTACGTTACTTTGCAATATTTGCTAGTAGATGCTTGATAGGTCGCGGGAACAGTGGAAATCTTAGTGCTCCTGATATTGTTATTTTGCACCATGCTTTGTTTCGTGATACAACTTTCAGTTTAGGCGCTATTATTGCTAAACGATTAAGTCTGGACCGTACAAAGGGCCCCATCTTCGGTGGCATCTTTGCTTCGCGCCTTGCTGCACACTTTAGTATACCTATTAGGCATTATGAGAAAGAAGAAAAGTTGCCACCCCTGTCTTTCTAGATTATAAGAGTATGGTAGCACATGACTTTATTGTTAAAAATAAGAATAAACTTCTTAAGTATAATTTGATATTTGATAAAAATTATTGTGAGATTATTACTTTGCTTGCGCCCTCTTTGTTTAACATATTTTCAGGCACGTACCTCATTTTTCCGGAGGCCGTTCATGCATACTTGAGCGTGACACCTGCTCCAGATGAGTCGGAGCCACCACTTGACCCTTATCGGCAGTCTGTTTATCAGTGGGATCCGGAGGAGATCGCCAACCAGTGGCACCCCAAGGATCCTCCTCAGTACACTGGAGAGGACCACTTTGATCCATGGGCATAGACCAACTTAGGCCAAAAGCCTAAGCTTGGGGGAGTACGTATTTCTCACCGACATTACATTCATGTTCACACACTCATGCCAGTTGTCAGTCCTCATACTTTTTCATTGTATAATCCATGCTAGTTTATTATCTTTTCTAAGCCTTCTTATTGTGTGTTTGAAAAACCTTAAGAAAAACCAAAAAAATTAGTTGTAGCTTTTAGCTAGTTTACTTTCCATGCTTGTCGTAGTAATAATTAAATGAAAACCCAAAAAGATTTCTCGTTCTTCTTTTGCTTGTTGGGAGCTTTCCCGTGTAAATAGTTTTATTTCTTTTCTTTGGGGGTCGAGAGGAGAAGACCTTGATGAAAATGTTGAGTGGCTCTCGTATGCATTATTGTTGATTTAACAAAGAGCCCATATTACCTTGTCTTCTCCTGTGTATTAAATGCTTGTAGATTCCAACTTAGTCCAATGCACGTGCACTATTATTATTATCCACACTGTTCGGCCGTGCAAGTGAAAGGCAATAATGACGATATATGATGGACTGATTGAGATGAGAAAAGCTGGTATGAACTCAACCTATCTTGTTTTTGTAAATATGATTAGTTCATCGTTCGTGATTCAGCCTATTATGAATGAAACATATTTGCAATGACAATTAGAGATTATAGTTGCTTATGCCATGCTTAATTAGCTAGGAGTTTATAATGGTTTACCTTGCGTGCCAACATGCTATTAAAATGGTTGTGATGTGGTATGATAGGGTGGTATCCTCCTTTGAACGATTCGAGTGGCTTGACTTGGCACATGTTCATGCATGTAGTTGAAACAAAATCAACATAGCCTCCACGATATTTATGTTCATGGTGAATTATATCCTACTCATGCTTGCACTCAGTGTTGATTAATCTTAATGCATGTTCATGACTGTTGTCTCTCTCTAGTTGGTCGCTTCCCAGTCTCTTTCTAGCCTTCACTTGTACTAAGCGGGAATACTGCTTGTGCATCCACTTCCATAAACCCCAAAGTTATTCCATATGAGTCCACCATACCTTCCTATATGCAGTATCTACCTGCCGTTCCAAGTAAATTTGTATGTGCCAAACTCTAAACCTTCAAATGAAATTCTGTTTTGTATGCTCGAATAGCTCATGTATCAACTAGGGCTGTATGTATCTTCCATGCTAGGCGGGTTATTCTCAAGAGGAGTGGACTCTGCTCCTCACTCACGAGAAAATGGCTGGTCACCGGGATGCCCAGTCCCATGCTCAAATCAAAATAATTGCAAACAAAACTCCCCCAGGATTGTTGTTAGTTGGAGGCACCCGTTGTTTCGGGCAAGCCATGGATTGATGCGTTTTGGTGGCGGGGGAGTATAAACTTTACCATTCTGTTTGGCAACCGCCTATAATGTGTGTGGCATGGAAGATATCGAGATCTCTCAGTTGTTATGTTGACAATGAAAGTATGCCACTCAAAATATTATTTATCTCTATTTAAAAAATCGAGCTCTGGCACCTATACAAATCCCCGCTTCCCTCTACGAAGGGCCTATCTATTTACTTTTATGTTAAGTTATCATCCTCTTATAAGTCCAATGCACCAGTTGGAGAGCATCGCTATCATTTGCATCCATTACTATTAGTTTATATTGAGTATGACCATGAATGGATCTATTTTACCATGAATTACAATGTTTAGTTAGTCCTTGATCTTCAAAGGTGCTCTGCATTTATGTTTTGCGGTCTCAGAAAGGGCTAGCGAGATACCATCTTGTTATATCATATTATGATTGTTTTGAGAAAGTGTTGTCATCCGAGATTTGCTATTATTGCTTGATAGTTGACTATGCCATTGATATGAGTAAACATGAGACCTAAATGTTATTGTGAATAATGTTAGTTCATAATCTTTGCTGAAAACTTGAATGCTAGCCTTACATATTTACAACAACAAGAGCAAACGGAGTTTGTAAAAGTTTTTCTTTATCACTTTCAGTTTGTCAACTGAATTGCTTGAGGACAAGCAAAGGTTTAAGCCTGGGGGAGTTGATACGTCTCCATCGTATCTACTTTTACAAACACTTTTGCCCTTGTTTTGGACTCTAACTTGCATAATTTGAATGGAACTAACCCGGACTGACGCTGTTTTCAGCAGAATTTCCATGGTATACTTTTGTGCAGAAATAAAAGTTCTCGGAATGACCTGAAACTCCATGTAGAATATTTTTGGAATACATAAAAAATACTGGCAAAAGAATCAAGACTAGGGGGCCCACACCCTGTCCACGAGGGTGGGGGCGTGCCAACCCCCCTAGGCGCGCCCCCAGTCTCGTGGGCCCCCTGAGGCTCCACCGACCTCAACTCCAACTCTATATATTCACGTTCGGGGAGAAAAAAACCCGAGAGAAGGATTCATCGCGTTTTACGATACGGAGCCGCCGCTAAGCCCTAATATCTCTCGGGAGGGCTGATCTGGAGTCCGTTCGGGGCTCCGGAGAGGGGAATCCATCGCCGTCGTCATCATCAACCTTCCTCCATCACCAATTTCATGATGCTCTCCGCCGTGCGTGAGTAATTCCATCGCAGGCTTGCTGGATGGTGTTGGGTTGGATGAGATTTATCATGTAATCGAGTTAGTTTTGTTAGGGTTTGATCCCTAGTATCCATTATGTTCTGAGATTGATGTTGCTATGACTTTGCTATGCTTAATGCTTGTCACTAGGGCCCGAGTGCCATGAATTCAGATCTGAACCTATTATGTTTTCATGAATATATGTGAGTTCTCGATCCTATCTTGCAAGTCAATAGTCACCTACTATGTGTTATGATCCGGTAACCCCGAAGTGACAATAATCGTGACCACTCGCAATGATGACCGTAGTTTGAGGAGTTCATGTATTCACTTAGTGTTAATGCTTTGGTCCGGTACTCTATTAAAAGGAGGCCTTAATATGCCTTAGTTTCCAATAGGACCCCGCTGCCACGGGAGGGTAGGACAAAAGATGTCATGCAAGTTCTTTTCCATAAGCATGTATGACTATATTCGGAATACATGCCTACATTACATTGATGAACTGGAGCTAGTTCTGTGTCACCCTATGTTATAACTATTGCATGAGGAATCGCATCCGATATAATTATCCACCACTGATCCAATGCCTACGAGCTTTTCACATATTGATCTTTGCTTAGTTACTTTACCGTTGCCACTGTTACAATTACTACAAAGTTGCTACTGTTACTTTTGCCACCGTTACCGTTATTTCCATACTACTTTGCTACTAAACACTTTGCTACAGATATTAAGTCTTTCAGGTGTGGTTGAATTGACAACTTAACTGCTAATACTTGAGAATATTCTTTGGCTCCCCTTGTGTCAAATCAATAAATTTGGGTTGAATACTCTACCCTCGAAAACTGTTGCGATCCCCTATACTCGTGGGTTATCAAGACCAGAAGACCCACGGGGCTCGAACAAGCCCAGTGGGAGCGGCCCGGGGGACGCCGACCATGCTTGTGGGGCCCACACGTACCTATTTGCCCTAATTCTTCGCCAATACATTTCATAATATTCCAAAACCCTCAAAAGCGAGCTAGAAAGAATTTTATCGCCGCCACAGGCCTCTGCTCTGAAGCGATCCCATCTAGAGTCCTTTTCCGGTGCTCCACCGGAGGGGTAAACCATTGGGGTGGCCATATTCATCAACCTTGCTTCCTCCATGATGATCTGTGAGTTGTTCCCTTAGGACCTACGTGTCCATAGTAGTAGCTAGATGGCTCTCTCTCTCTCTCTCTCTCTCTCTCTCTCTCTCTCTGATCTTCAATACAATGATCTTCTCTAAGATCAATCCAATGTAATCTTTTGCGGTGTGTTTGTTCGGATCCAATAAATTGTGGATTTATGATCAGAGTATTCATTGAATTTATACGAATATTTTAAGGTTACTTTGTTGTGTAATTTTATAGCTTTGTATTTCTCTTCGGTCTATCCGTCTACTTTGGCCAAGTTTGATTGATCTATTTTCAGTGGGAGAGGTGCTTTGTAGTAGGTTCAATCTTGCGGTGATCTTGTCCAGTCACAATAAGGATGAAGGCACGTATTGTATTGTTGATACTAAGAATAAAATGATGTGGTTAATCTTATTTCTAGGTTTTCTTCTGTCTACATTATGCCGTCTTGCTTATTGTGTTACTTTGTTTTAATGAACTTAATACTTTGAGATGCATGACACGTCTCCAATGTATCTATAATTTTTTATGGTTCCATTCTATTATAGTATCAATCTTGGATGTTTAATATACATTTACAAGCAATGATATATCATTTTTTGGGACTAACCTATTAACTTAGTGCTCAGTGCCAGATGCTATTTTTTTGCTTGTTTTTGGTTTTTCAAAATATTAGTACCAAACGAAGTCCAAATGCCATGAAACTTTTTGTGATTTTTTCTGGACATAAGAGAACCTGGAAGCTTTAGGAGGAGATGAGAAGATCGAGCAGTGGCCTAGGCACCAGGGCGCGCCCAAGGGGGGTAGGGCGCGCCCTGGTGGCTTGTGGGGCCCACATGGCTCCGTTTGACCTAACTCCATTGGTATCCAATTAATGGCTTAGTTGTAGTATATGCATATGTATTCAAACATTATATAACACTTTCCTCTGAAGTCGAGACGATAGTAAATCTTTGCGCTAGTCGAAGGGTTGCCAAGTGATGCCATTTAGGTATTGCATGTATGTGCATGAGCTAATAAGGTGGATGCAAGATGGGAATCATTGTTTGGATGTACTCCCTCCGTAAAGAAATACAAGAGTGTTTAGAGGGAGTACTAATTAATATAAAGATTGATGATTGAAATGTTTATAATATTCTCATCATTAAACTTTATAATATTCTAGCCCGCGCATCAAGTGGGCCACTCTTCTAGCTATAAATAATAGCAAGAAAATTTCAAGAAAAGAAAATGACGCTCCAAACAAAACATGTATCATGTAACGAATAAAAATATAGCTCAAAGTGAGGTTACCGATAGTGTTGAAGACGAAAGAGGGGATGCCTTTCGGGGAATCCCCAAGCTTAGTTGCTTGGATCTTCCTTGAATATTATCTTGGGTTGCCTTGGGCATCCCCAATCTTAGGGTCTTGCTAGTCCTTATTCTCCTCATATCGATATCTCACCCAAAACTTGAAAATTTCAATCACACAGAACTTAACAGAACTTCATGAGATAGGTTAGTATGATAAAGAACAAATCATTCACTTTGGTACTATCAAGACAAGATTCATAATTGTTATCACACAATGCCTATTGTACCCTACAATTTCTACAATTTATATTGACCAATATAAGCCATAGAAACTATAAAACAAGCAAACTATGCACTAGAAATAGAATCTGTCAAAAATAGAACAGTCTGTAATGATCTGAACAATCACCATACTTATGTAACTACAATTTTTTTGAAAAATTAGGAAAATGTAGGCAATTTGTATACCAATCATGTGTAAATATCACATCCCAATAAATTATGGTAATTCCAGAACTGGGCGCAAAAGTTTTTGTTTTTGCACAGAATCAAGTCAACTATCATCCGCACTATCCCAAAGGCTTTACTTGCCACTTTATTGAAACAAAAGCTATAAAACATGATTACACAGTAGCTAAAGCTATAAACCATGATTACAAAGTAGTTAAAGATATTGGGTTGTCTCCCAACAAGCGCTTTTCTTTAATGGCTTTTTAGCAAGGAATGATGATTTCAATGATGCTCACACAGAAGTAAAGAATTGAAACATAATAGGAGCATCATGAAGCATATGACTAGCACATTTAAGCCTAACCCACTTCCTATGCATAGGGATTTTCTGAGCAAACAATTTATGGGAGCAAGAATTAACTAGCATAGGAAGGCAAAACAAGCATAACTTTAAAACTTTCAACACATAGAGAGGAAACTTGATATTAATGAGATATGTAAAAGCATATGTTCCTCTCTCATAATAATCTTTAGTAGCATCATGAATGAATTCAACAATATAATTATCACATAAAGCATTCCTTTCATGATCCACAAGAATAGAATTTTATTACTCTCCACATAAGCAAATTTCTTCTCATTCATAATAGTGGGAGTAAATTCAATGAAATAACTATCATGTGATACTTGATTGGCATAATCTAATTGAAAATTGAAATCATGATGACAAGTTTCATGGTTATAATTATTCTTTAGAGAATACATGTCATCACCATAATCATCATAGATAGCAACTTTGTTGTCATAATCAATTGAAACCTCTTCCAAAATAGTGGAATCATCATTAAATAAACTCACGAGCTCGCCAAATCCACTTTTATCATTATTCCAATAAGATTCAGCACCCTACAAAATAATGGGATCATTATTACATAAAGTTGACACTCTTCCAAACTCACTTTCATGAATATAATCATCATAAATATGAGGCATGCAATCATCATAACAAATTTGCACATCAAACCTTGGGGGACTAAAAATATCATCTTCATCAAACATAGCATCCCCAAGCTCATGGCTTTGCATATCATTAGAATCATGGATATTCAAATAATTCATACTAACAACATTGCAATCATGCTTATCATTCAAAGATTTTATGCCAAACATTTTATTGAATTCTTCTTCTATCAATTGAGCACAATTTTTCGCTCCATCATTTTCAAGAAACACTTTATAAAGATGAAGAATGTGAGGCAACCTCAATTCCATATTTTTTTTGTAGTTTTCTTTTATGGGCCAAACTAGTAATAAAATAAGAAACTAAAAGATTCAATTGCAAGATCTAAAGATATACCTTCAAGCACTCACCTCCCCGACAACAGCGCCAGAAAATAGCTAGATGTTTACTACACAACTTATCCTTGTAGACTCGTGTTGGGCCTCCAAGCGCAGAGTTTTGTAGGACAATAGCAATTTTCCCTCAAGTGGATGACCTAAGGTTTATCAATCGTGGGAGGCGTAGGATGAACATGGTCTCTCTCAAACAACCCTGCAGTCAAATACAAGAAATATCTTATGTCCCCAGCACACCCAATACAATGGAAAATTGTATAGGTGCACTAGTTCGGTGAAGAGATGGTAATACATGTGTAGTATGGATAGTAGATATAGGTTTTTGTAATCTGAAAATAAAAAACCCAGCAAGGTATCAAGTGATAAAATGGAGCACGAATGGTATTGCAATGCTTAGAAACACGGCCTAGGGTTCATACTTTCACTAGTGCAATCTCTCAATAGTGCTAACATAATTGAATCATATAACAATCCCTTAATGTCGTGTGTACAACCATCTATGGGATAATGGTGATCCCTTTGCGGCTCGACTAGGGAGATCGGCGAGCACAAAGAGCAGAATTAGTAGAAAGCAAGATGTTTACCTAGGTTTGGGCCGTTGTGAAGCGTAAAATCCTACTCCTGCTTTGTATATTGGATGTGTATGTGTCCAGTTACAAGGCACACAAGTCCCGGCAAGGTGCTCGAGAGGTGCAGCTACACATGCAAATGGACAGTGTTTCGACCTTTGTTAAGGTAGCCATGGGCCTCCTTTTATAGAATAAGGGGTCACCAAAGTGGAAAAATGGTAAATATACACTGTAAATAGTGGCTACAATGTTATATACCTAACTCTGACGGGTTAGGACAAATGCATTGCACGACAAGGATGATCTCTCCTTCTATGCCATTCGCCCATCTACCTTTTATTCCCTTGACACATCGCCTAGACGGGTGTCATTAAAGTTGTCTTTAGAGCGGCGAGCTCCACGTGCCCAGACAAGTTTCACCTAGCTACCTGCTTGCTCGACACCTAATCGATAAGTGACAATCTGATCGATGAGGTGGAGCGGTAGCATGGTAGTGGGATTCTTGCCGGGCTCGGAGCTTGCCGGACTTAAAGCTTGGCGGGTATTCGCTTGCTTGCCGGCAAAGGACTTATTGGCAACCTTAGCCTTGATCTTCTGTACTCTTCTGTAGAACTTTTCGATCACCTGACTGGAAGCCTTCTTCATATCTTGAGTTTATCTTCTGTTATCCTCCGACAAGCCTTGCCGTCGGGGAGGCTTCTACTATTTGTGCATATGCCTGGGGTACCAAGGACCCAATTCTTAGTACACCGACAGGAGCCCCCGAGCCTGGGACACACATGCATGCGAGGCGTCATTGGGCTAGGCCCAAACAATGCACAGGCACGCATGGCAGAGAATAACTGCCACAATCTGTCGTAATCTTCTCTTTAATTGTGCCCCCACGATGCGCGCTAAATGTGGGACATGGATTGGTGAAATGGAACGGTGGCTAGGGAAGTGTGCCTGCAAAAGGTGTAGTCATGTCGAACAGTAAAGAGCCAGCCTCTGCACCTTCCCATAAAAAGGGGGCCGTGGAGGGCATTGCTCATTTACCACTTCTCCTTCCAATCTATTGTTCTCCAACACCTTCTTCCCAAAGCTGTTGCTGCAATGGCGAGGGGTAGGGGCCGAGCTCGAGCATTTGCTGCCGCCACAAGGGCTTCCATGCGAGGCTAGGCGCACGCTCTTGCCACGATTGCGGAGGCTGGCCCCAACATCCGTGTAAGGGCCACGAATCACGGTCAGGAAAGGCGTGGTGTCCGGGGCCAAAGTGTCCATGTTGGAGAGCTCCCCCTCCCTTCCCCAGCAAAGGCCCACACGATGGAGACGGTGTACGAATTTGTTGTGGTGTTGCACCATCAGCCACACAGTTGGCTGCGACTTCCAAAGTCCTTTGCAAGGCCAATGGAGGGCAATGAGCCCTCAGGACTCTGGTTGTAAGCGGACAGCTGCTGCAACGGCCCCGTCTGGGTGACGACAGAAATTTCCCCCAACGGCTTCATGTATTTACTGCGGGGGTGGAAATCATTCGCTCATTCCCTGATACGTCCATTTTGCATCATGTTTTCTTACTGTTATTTATAATGTTTTTATCCATAATAATGATTTTTGGAGTAATTCTAATGCCTTTTCTCTCATAATTTGCAAGGTACACACAAAGAGGGAGAATTCCGGCAGCTGGAAATCTGGACCTGAAAAAGCTACCTCAGGCCACCTATTCTGCACAACTCCAAACAAGCTGAAACTTCACGGAGATTTTTTATGGAATATATAAGAAATATTAGAGCAAATAACTACGGAGGGGCCCACCAGTGGGCACAACCCACTGGCGCGCCAGGAGCCCAAGCGCCTCAGTGGGTTGTGCCCTCCTCGCCCACCTTCGTGCCCATCTTCAGTATATAAGTCATTGTTACCTAGAAAAAATAAGGAGAAGGCTTTCGGGACGGTGCGCTGCAGTCTCAAGGCGGAACTTGGGCAGGAGCACTTTTGCCATCCGGCGGAGCGATTCCGCTGGGGGAACTTCCCTCCCAGAGGGGGAAATCATTGTCATCATCATCACCAACAACTCTCCCATATTGGGGAGGGCAATCTCAATCAACATCTTCAACAGCACCATCTCATCTCAAACCCTAGTTCATCTCTTGTATTCAGTCTTGTTACCAGAACAATAGATTGGTGCTTGTGGGTGACTAGTAGTGCTGATTACATCTTGTAGTTGATTACTATATGGTTTATTTGGTGGAAGATTATATGTTCAGATCCATTATGCTATTTAATACTCCTATGATCATGAGCATGATTATTATTTGTGAGTAGTTACTTTTGTTCTTGAGGTCATGGGAGAAATCATGTTGCAAGTAATCATGTGAACTTGATATGTGTTCGATATTGTGATAGTATGTATGTTGTGATTCCCTTAGTGGTGTCATGTGAACGTCGACTACATGACACTTCACCATATTTTGGGCCTAAGGGAATGCATTGTGGAGTAGCAATTAGATGGTGGGTTGTGAGAGTGACAGAAACTTAAACCCCAGTTTATGCGCTATTCCGTATGGGACCAATTGGATCCTAGAGTTTAATGCTATGGCTAGAATTTATTGTTAATACTTTTCTCGTAGTTGCGGATGCTTGCGGGAGGGTTAATCATAAGTAGGAGGTTTGTTCAAGTAAGAACATCACCTAAGCACCGGTCCACCCACATATCAAATTATCAATGTAGCGAACACAAATCAAACCAACATGATGAAAGTGACTAGATGAAATTCCCATGTACCCTCAAGAACACTTTGCTTATCATAAGAGAACGTTTTGGCCTGTCCTTTGCCTCAAAAGTATTGGGCTACCTTGCTGCATATTTGTTACTACTATCTTTACTTGCTCATTACAAATTATCTTGCTAGCAAACTACTACGCTACTTACAATTTCAGCACTTGCAGACATTACCTTACTGAAAACTACTTGTCATTTCCTTCTGTTCCTCGTTGGGTTCGACACTCTTACTTATCGAAAAGAGCTACAATTTATCCCCTATACTTCTGGGTCATCAAGGCTATTTTCTAGCGCCGTTGCCGGGGAGTGAAGCGCCTTTGGTAAGTGGAATTTGGTAAGGAAACATTTATATAGTGTGCTGAAATTTATTGTCACTTGTTACTATGGAAAACAATCCTTTGAGGGGTTTGTTAGGGGTATCTTCACCTCATCCGGAACCACAATTAGCTACCCCTCAACCTACTACACCTACTAAAAATATTGAATATGAAATTCCTTCGGGTATGATAGAACAACTGCTAGCTAATCCTTATGCAGGAGATGGAACCGAACATCCTGATATGCACTTGATATATGTAGAATAAATTTGTGGATTGTTTAAGCTTGCAGGTTTACCTTGAGATGAGGTGATGAATTTTTTTTCCCTTTATCTTTGAAGGGAAAATCATTGGCATGGTATAGGCTATGCGATGATATTGGATCATGGAATTGGAATCGTTTGAAATTGGAGTTCCACCAAAAAAAATTTATCCTATGCATCTAATTCATCGTGATCGGAATTATATATATATAATTTTTGGCCTCGTGAAGGAGAAAGTATCGCTCTAGCTTGGGGGAGGATTAAGTCAATGTTATATTCATGCCCCAATCACGAGCTCTCAAGAGAAATTATTATCCAGAACTTTTATGCTCGGCTTTCTCGTAATGATCAAACCATGCTTGATACTTCTTGTGCTGGTTCTTTTATGAAGAAACCTATTGAATTCCGGTGGGATCTTTTGGAAAGAATTAAACACAATTCTGAAGATTGGGAATTCGGCGAAGGTAAAAAGTCAAGTATAAAGCTTAAGTATGATTGTGTAAAATCTTTTATGGATACCGATGCTTTTCAAAAGTTTAGCACTAAATATGGACTTGACTCTGAGATAATAGCCTCCTTTTGTGAATCATTTGCTACTCATATTGAACTCCCTAAAGAGAAGTGGTTTAAATATCACCCACCTATTAAAGAAGAAATTAAAGAAGCAGTACCAGTTAAAGAAGAAACTATACTTTATAATGTTGATCCTGTTGTCCCTTCTGCTTATATTGAGAAACCACCTTTTCCTGTTAGGATAAAGGAACATGCTAAAGTTTCAACTATGGTTAACAAAATCTATATTAGAACACCTAAACCTGATGAACAAGTTAAATTAGAACCTAGTATTGCTATGGTTAAAGATCTCTTGGAAGAAGATATAGATGGGCATGTTATTTAATTCTGTGAATAAGCTGCTAGAATTTCTACACCTGATAAAAAAGATAAACATAGACCTGTTGTGGGCATGCCTTTCATCTCAGTTAAATACGAGATCACTGTTATCATGGTTTATGTGACATGGGTGCTAGTGTGAGTGCTATTCCTTACACTTTGTATCAAGAGACATATCACCTGCTGAGTTATAAGAAATAGATGTTACTATTAAACTTGCTAATAGAGACACCATATCACCCTTTGGGATTGTTAGAGATGTTGAAGTCTTGTGTGGGAAAATAAAATACCCTACTGATTTTCTTGTTCTTGGTTCCCCACAAGATGACTTCTGTCCCATTATCTTTGGTAGACCTTTCTTGAACACAGTTAATGCTAAGATAGATTGTAAGAAACAAACTGTCGGTGTTAGCTTTGGTGATGAGTCTCATGAGTTTAATTTTTCCAAGTTTAGTAGAAATCATCATGAAAAAGAATTTCCTAGTAAGGATGAATTAATTGGTCTTGCTTCTACTACTGTGCCACCTACTGTTCCTTTAGAATAGTATTTGCTAGACCATGAAAATGATTTACATATGCATGAAAGAAATGAAATAGATAAGATTTTGTTTGAAAAACGTCCTCTACTTAAACACAATTTGCCTATTTAAACTCTGGGAGGTCCTCCTCCACCTAAAGGTGATCCTGTGTTTGAATTAAAACAATTTCCAGACACTTTGAAATATGCTTATCTTGATGAAAAGTAGATATATCCTGTTATTATCGGTGCTAACCTTTCAGAACATGAAGAAGAAAGATTATTGAAAGTTCTAAGGAAGCACCGAGATGCTATTGGATATACTCTTGATGATTTAAAGGGCATTGGTCCCAATCTATGTCAGCACAAAATTAATATGGAACCTGATGCTAAACCAGTTGTTGATCACCAATGTCGGTTAAATCTGAAGATGAAAGAGGTGGTAAGAACGGAAATATTAAAACTTCTAGAAGCAGGTATAATCTATCCTATAGCTGATAGTAGATGGGTAAGTCCTGTTCATTGTGTGCCTAAGAAAGGAGGTATTACTGTTGTTCCTAATGATAAGAATGAACTTATTCCACAAAGAATTGTTACATGCTACAGGATGGTAATTGATTTTAGAAAATTAAATAAAGCAACTAGAAAAGATCATTAACCTTTGCCTTTTATTGATCAAATGCTTGAAAGATTATGTAAGCACACACACTTTTGCTTCCTAGATGGATATTCTGGCTTCTCACAAATACATGTTTCTCAACCAGATCAAGAAAAGACCACTTTTACTTGTCCTTTTGGAACCTATGCTTATAGACGTATGCCTTTTGGTTTATGTAATGCACCTGCTACCTTTCAAAGATGTATGACTCCTATATTCTCTGACTTTTGTGAAAAGATTGTTAAGGTTTTCATGGATGACTTCTCTGTTTATGGGAAGTCTTTTGATGCTTGTTTAAGCAATCTTGATCGAGTTTTCCTGAGATGTGAACAAACAAATCTTGTCTTGAATTGGGAGAAGTGCCACTTTATGGTCAATGAAGGCATTGTCTTGGGTCATAAAATTTCTAAAAGAGGTATTGAAGTGGACCAAGCTAAGGTTGATGCAATTGAGAAAATGCCATGTCCTAAGGACATCAAAGGTATTTGTAGTTTCCTAGGTCATGCTGGTTTCTATAGGAGATTTATCAAAGACTTCTCTAAAATTTCGAGGCCTCTTACTACTCTTTTGCAAAAGGATATTCCTTTTGTTTTTGATGATGATTGTCTTGAAGCCTTTGAAACACTCAATAAAGCCTTAATTATTGCACCTATTACTCAACCACCTTGCCGGGGGAAACGACACCTACGGGATCACGAGGAATCCCTTTTGCTATGGTTGACAGGCGCGGGGCTGTGGAAAGAGCGGGATTGAGAGATCAACGTAGGGGGATTATCCAGGTTCGGGCCGCAAGTGATGCGTAATACCCTACTCCTGCTGGTTTATGTTTATCTGGTGTTCATGGACTAGCTACAAAGCGTGCAAGGTCCAAAAAGTCTGAATCCTTCCTCAGTACGCCCCGGGCCTCCTTTTATAGTCAAAAGGGGTTGCCACAGTGGCACACAGGAGGTGGAAAGTTGTACAGTAGTCGAGTCTATCTCCTGGCACCATAGGAAAAACACATTTAATGCGCTGCCGACGTGCCCTTCTTTCTTAATCAGGGACGACAAGGAAGCTCGTCCCAGCTGTCGCCACCTCACCTGGCCTCGAGGCGTGTCCGAGCTGATGAGGCGTGTAGTGTCACCCTGGCTGGCTGGCTGCTGAGTTGGCGTGGTGGCAGAGTCTTCATGAAGATCTGCATGCCACCATGCAGGTGCTTGCTGAGTTGGCCTAGAGGCCGCATGTCGCCATGCAGGTGCTCGCCTAGTTGGTGGGCTGGCAGCTGCATGGGAACGGCGGTGGAGTCTTGGCAGATGTGGGCCTGGCTGCGGCCCGCGGATGTCTTCGGCAAGAGTCTTGCCGGGGCCCCGGCAAGGGTCTTGCCGCGGCATCATGGGCGTCCCTCGCAAGGGTCTTGCCGGGGGGTCTCGTGGGTATCCTCGGCAAGGATCTTGCCGAGGATCGTCGTCTTCTGGTTATCACATGGTCTTGTGTGCTTCTGGTCTTCACAAAGATCTGCATGCCACCATGGAGGTGCCTCCCGAGCCTTGGTTCCAATGTGGTTGATGGAGTTGGAACTCTTGGGCTCAAGGGTGGCGGCTCCGCTGGTGTTGGACAAGTTGCCCCGGCAAGGTTCTTGCCGGGGCTATGGAGGCCGCCCCGGAAAGGGCCTTGCCGGGGGAGTTCACCTCGCCCCTCTGCTCTTTGTGTTTCTGGCTTGGCGTTGCTCTGGTTGCCTTGCGTCTTTGCTTCCTCTGCCCCGCCAAGCATGGCCAGGGGCATGGGGCTGAGACTGGCCATGCACAAGTAAAGGGGTACAAAAAGGGCCCCTACTTCTGTACATCGACAGGAGCCCCCGGGCCTGGGCCACATATAAGCGCGGGGCGTTATTGGGCCAGGCCTAGAACGGTGCGCGAGCGCGTGTGTGGCAGAGTTTTTACTGTAGTAACTTCCTCGCTCGCTGCGCTTCCCCACGACCCGTGTTTAATGCATGACGTGGGGGTCGCGCGTGACGTGGGGGTCATGCGTGGGGCGGTTGCTGCCCTCATGCGTCACATCGTGTTAAATGGTAAAGAGGCGGCCCTCGCCTTCCCCATAAAAAGGAAAAACCACAGGCGCGCTGCTCATTTACCCTCTGCGCCTCTTCCAATCTTGAAACCACCATTCCTCTCTTCTTCCTCAGGCGAAAGATTCGAAGTTCTTGCCTCTGCTTGCTGCCGCTGCACCCCCATTGCTCTTGATCCTTTGCCCCCTTCCAGCCGCAATGGCGCCAAAAACCACCAGGGGCAAGGGAGCGGCCAAGGATGCCGGGGAGAGGGAGGCGCCGGCGAGCAAGTCGGCGATGCGGCGGACGCAGCTCGCCTACTTCCCTTCGACGGTCGATGCAATCCACCTCAAGAACTTCTTGCCCCTGTGGGGGAGGGAGACGACGGGGCACCCTGCCACGCGCGTCGTCCCAGCCGATTTCGCGAAGGCCGGCCCAAATCGGTACCCCTTTTTCGTCGATTTCTTCTCTTGTGGGCTCTGCCCCCTTTCTCTGACTTCTTCAACGACGTCATGCACAACTACGACTTCCATCTTCTGGACCTCACGCCGAATGCCGTGGTGTGCATGGCTCTCTTTACCCAACTCTGCGAGGGCTTTGCCGGGGTGCTGCCCAGCACGACGCTCTTCCGCCACTACTTCTACCCTCGCCTCCAACCAGGGGGCGCCATCTCTGGGAGCACTGTCGTGGTTCTAAGCCTAACAGTAGAATGGGGGGTAGGGATGTAGAGGCAAGATCCTAGCTATGGAGGAGTTGTACACGCGAGTTTTACGAGTTCAGGCCCTTCTCAAAAGAAGTAACAGCCCTACGTCCCGGAACCCGGAGGCGGTCGACTGGATTATATGCGCGTGAGTTATAGGGGGTGCGAACCCTTGTCACTGAGGAGGGGGGTGGCTTATATAGAGTTCGCCAGACCCCTCCGGTTCTCAGTTACGTAGGGTTTAAAGTACATTAAGATAGGGCGTTACTGGTAACGCTAAGAATAAAGTGACATAATGACCATTAAAGCTACATAATGACCGATTGTTGCAATGCAGAGTGGCTTTAGATCTCCTGGTGGTTGAGTGATAGTCTTCATGGTCGAGTGACCTCAAGTCTGTCGAGTGGAACACTTAATGGTCGATTGAAAGATGATTCTTCTTCGAATGCTTCTGGTGATAAAGAGATGTCCTTGGGGAGGGTATCTAGGTCAGGCCTGTGACCCTACCCTAGGTACATGTCTTCGTCATTAGCCCCCGAATGGATCAGGGTTTGAGTGGGGAAGGAGTTGAAAAATACTTCCGACTCATTTTTTGCACTTCGGGTGTGTCTGGTCTTGGATCAACGAACCGAGGTGGTGACGTCAACTTCTTTTTCAGTCGCCTTGATCAATTCTTGTTTTTGTCGAGTGAACTTTTACTGGGAGAGCTCCGAGTGCTGATGTGGAGGAGATCTTCCATCTGACAAGTTGTTCTGCTGTCCGCGGATCTCGCGGGATTCGAATTTCGGGAAGCGCGCGGGGCGGAGGAGGGCACAGTAATCGGGCTGGATAAGGCAGGGCTGCCTTGATTTCCACGCCACCTTTTTTGCCACGTATCACGCGCGCGACTGTTGTGAGATTTTATAAGATCGCCCGGGCCTACAAGTCAGTCACTTGGAAGTAACCTCATATAAGGCGCCACACCGGGGCTTTTGAACAGTGCGCCCTCATTCTTCTTCCTCCTTCTCATATTTCTCCGTTGCACCTGATCTCGCCCCAGTGCTGCCGTTCCGTTCGAGCTCCATCTGCGGCGATGGGGAAAGAGAAGACGGTGGCTCTGGAGCGCGTGAAGAAGGCGACAGCGAAGGCGAAGGGAAAGAAGTCCAGCTGGGGCGGATCTTCCTCGAGGTCTGGCCTGCCGCCGGCCTGGATCCAGGGCAACTGGATTCGCTCGGCGATCCATCAGGACGACATCGACGACCTGGTCGAGGGAGGACTGATTCCCCATGAATCGGCGCGGCTCCCGGGGAACGAGACCAAGCCGCAACCACGTGAGGGTGAGTGTGTTCTCCTCGCCAGTCACATCGACCGCGGGTTTTCCTTGCCTCCCCACCCTTTCTTTTGAGGCTTCTTGAATTTCTTTGGGGCGCAACTCCACCACTTTACTCCAAACACCATCGTGTACCTCACTGCCTTCGTGTCTCTGTGCGAAAATTTCTTGGGTTGCCGAACCCACTAGGGCCTTTTCAAGCATATTTTCACATGTCGCTCTCAGTCGGTCAAAAAGGCTAATCCGAGTGACGAGAAGACACAAGTGATCCAGATGTGTGGGGGTCTCGGGATTTAGATGAGGGGCAAAAGTTCCTTCCTAGCCATGACTCTTCCCGATTTGGTCCGAGGGTGGCGATCGACCAGTTCTATCAGAAAGACCAGCCGACTCGGGGCAGTCGACCGGTCTTCCCCTTTTTCCATGGCCCGAGTGGGGAAGCCCTCCACTTTGAAGGTGATCCCGGAGGAGAAGGCACAAGTCAAGGTGCTGGTCGATCGAGTAGTTCAACTTGTCCGTGATGGGGTGACTGGTATGGATTTACTGGAGGTCTTCCTCCGACGACGCATCCAACTGCTTCAAGCTCATGACCATCCGATGTGGATGTATTCGGGCACTGATGACACCACTCGGACTCATCCGGAGGAGGTTGATGAAACCACGTTGGAGGGGTGGCTGATGAGTATCACTGGAAACAAAGACAACCCCAGGGGAGCCAGGAGAATTCCTTCGCTCGACCAATCCTACGAACCAGACAAGGTCCAATTCTGAATTACCGACTGTAATCTTGACTTATTCGTACAACTATTTATGCTTCACCGACTGACTTTGTCCTTCTTGTTTTCGTCCAGGCTCTTACCGAAATGTACTCGATGCCCAACGGAGAGCAGGAGCAGGATCCGGAGGGGGAGGCAAGCGGAGGTGAAAGTGGTGAATGGCATTCTGACGGAGAGGGGGACGAGGAGAGCGACGACCCGAGTGACGAAGAAGAGGTCGACTCTCCTCCCCGCAGGGAAAGGCGATCCAAGCTTGCTCAAGATTCGGCGAGCGCTCGTGACAAGGCGATCGCTCAGACTGGGCAGTCGTCAAAGCGTCCTCGGACATCCTCTCCGGCACCAACTGAGAAGGCCCCAAAGCAGTCCAAGGTTGTAGTGCAGAAGACTCGGAAGGCGCGGCCAAAAATCAAGATTGACATTCCCGTTGCTTCTGCGTGAGTGTTTTTCTTTCGCTTTTACTCGATGTTTTATACTGTTTATCTTTCCTTTGGTTTGACCGAATGAATCCTGAAACTGGCAGTGCCGCTACCTCTGGGACTTCAGCTTATAAAAACGAGGATGAGGAAATGGAAGACGTGGTCACCTCCAATTCGGGTACGATCTTCGTTATTCTGTCTTCCCTTTGTCGACTGAGCTGTGATATATCCAACCGGGCGATGAAATTTTGGCGACTGATCTTTTTACAGCTCCCAACGTCATTGACCTCTCCGACGACGATGAGGACAAGCCATAGAGGCCTTTGGGGAGAAAAAACAGGAAAACGCCCGCTGGCAAGACGCTCCGGTGGACGCCGGTGGCGGAACGGGTAGTTCAGGACGCCGGCGATGCCAATCGGGCTTCTGTCTCCTTCGCCATACCGCTGTCGAGTGCTCGACCTTCCGCGTCAGCTGCACAGCTCCTGCCGATCTACCTTCAGTTTTTGCTACACATCACGTCCCAGAGGACGAAGTGGGTTCTGCCAAAGAAGCTATACGCCAGGCGGACATATGATGGAGAAGATGAAGATGGTGCGGGATGCCAGCCGGGCTGCTTATGATGCCAGCTCTGCTCTCCAGAGCAACGTTTAGGTTAGCAGATTGTCAACTGACTCTCTTGGCTTGTTCTGTTTAGGATATGGTACCTAAAAACTCTCTTTCCAAGGATCTTTGCTTCTATACACCCAGTGGGTGTTTCGATTTGTCACTGAACAAATTCGTACTTTGAGTTGAATTCGATGTTGTCGTCGATTGAATTTTTGGACTAGTGGGGGCACGCTGAGTGCACCCACTGGGTGTAGTCTTGGATTTTGAATTTCTTCACTCGGTCTGGTCAGGCCATGTCAAGTGGAATTTTGAACCAGTGGGGGCACGCTGAGTGCACCCACTGGGTGTAGTCCCCGAGACCGTGGTCGACTGCTGGCAGTCGACTATGGTCTGAAGACTGTTTGTTGCTGTCTCTCTTTTTTTGCACTCGCGCTGTAAAGGCCTTGTCGAGTGTAAACCAAACCAGTGGGGGCATGCTAAGTGCACCCACTGGGTGTAGTCCCCGAGACTACTGTTGGATGTTTGATTCGGCAGTAGTCTTAAAATTTGTTGGCTTTATCCTTTTACCTCTCCAAAATAACCAATCTTTTCCCCAGTCGACTGACCCGTTCTTTGGTTGCAGAAATCTTGTGATCTTGGAGCTCGCTTTGCTGACCTGGAGAAATAGCAGATTCAACTCAACCTCGATCTGGAGTTGGCCAAGACAGAACTGCAGAAAGCCAAGGATGACGCCACTGGTAAGAAAGACTTGTTGACTGGTTTGTCTTTGATCTGGGTTTCATTCTGCCTTTTCTGAATCAAGTCTTATTTCTTTTCATAGAAACTGACCCAGGCTCTGGCAAAAAAGGATCAAGATCTGGCTGCCGCGCAGAAAAAGGCTGATGAGAAAACTGCTCTGGCTGAACAGAAGCTGGCTTCAGTCGGCAAATTGGAGGAAGAAAACGCCAAGATAAAATCTGCTCTGGACGAAGCCAATAAGTAAGTAACTCGCTTGAAGAAGGACAAGGTCAATCTGAACGAGAAGATGGAAGGTATTGCCCGCAGGAGGAATGATCTGGAGAGTTATCTGAGGAGCCTTGCTAAGAAGTTGTTCGTCAAACTTGAAGGTATATTCTTTGTTCCAACTGGTTTGTCCTCATCGACTCGGCATACAACTATTAACTCACCCTCGGATTGTGCATGCAGAGTTTTGCCGGGACTTCGAGGAGGAGACCAGGCGAATTGAACCAAGCTTGGACCCCATCAACTCCCCCGTGAAAGATGAAGCTGCCATGAATGTGCTCCGACTGGAATCCCGCATCGATGGTGTTATTGACTACCTTGCCCGACTGAAGGTCACAATGTCGCGGATCGACACAGCACTCTGGCCGAGGGCAACGCTCTAGAATGACCTCGAGTCTCTGATGACTTGAGTTAGCGAGATCCCCGGTCGAGTGCAGGAGTGGAAGAAGTCTTCTTCCCGGTGCGGTGCTGATGTGGCTCTGTCTTTGGTTCACGTCCATTGCAAGGAAGCGCGAGAAGAGAAGCTGGCAGCGATCAAGGTTGCCAACACCAAGAGGCATGATTTCCAATCCTTTATGGAGACTTTCATTGCTGCTGCCACTCGGATTGCCGACGGCATTGACCTGGACGAATTCGTCGAGCCTGCCAGCTCTCCTCCTGCGGAGTGAACAAACTTTTATGTTCCACCTTAAATTTGCCTCAGGATGCCGAGTGATTTCTGTAATCGTTAAACTCCTTCAGGCTGAATGTCCGAGTACTTTGATCCGTGGTCTTGAACCTTTAGGGTTCATCTGAACTTGACTTATCTCAGGATATGCTTGCGATTGCTTTTGGAATTTGTTCTTTATTCGGAATGCCCTTTGTGTTTGAGATGCAGCCCTGAAGTGGAGACTTCAATCGTCCTGCGCCTCGTCGTCCTTGCGGACAGGGATGGAGCGCACGTTGTATTTGTGGCGCAGCTCCGAAGGAGAAGGTTGCAGTCGACTTGCACCTCGTCGTCCTTGCGGATAGGGATGGAGCGCATGTTGTATTAGTGGCGTAGCTCCGAAGGAGAAGGTTGTAGTCGACCTGCACCTCGTCGTCCTTGCGGATAGGGATGGAGCGCACGTTGTATTTGTGGCGTAGCTCCGAAGGAGAAGGTCGCACTCGACCTACACCTCATTGTCCTTGCGGATAGGGATGGAGTGCATGTTGTATTTGTGGCGTAGCTCCGAAGGAGAAGGTTGCAGTCGACCTGCACCTCGTCGTCCTTGTGGATAGGGATGGAGCGCATGTTGTATTTGTGGCGTAGCTCCGAAGGAGAAGGTTGCAGTCGACCTGCACCTTGTCGTCCTTGCGGATAGGGATGTGTTTCAAACTTAGGCGAGTACAAGACTGCAGCTAAGCCCTCGAGTGGGAGGGTTGCTCACCACTCGGTAGGATTTTTCACACTTAGGCGAGTACTGGACTGCAACTAAGCCCCCGAGTGGGAGGGTTGCTCAACACTCGGTAGGATTTTTCAAACTTAGGCGAGTACTGGACTGCAGCTAAGCCGCCGAGTGGGAGGGTTGCTCACCACTCGGTAGGATTTTTTAAACTTAGGCGAGTACTGGACTGCAGCTAAGCCCCAGAGTGGGAGGGTTGCTCACCACTCGGTAGGATTTTTCAAACTTAGGCGAGTACTGGACTGCAGCTAAGCCGCCGAGTGGGAGGGTTGCTCACCACTCGGTGGGATTTTTTAAACTTAGGCGAGCTTGGACTGCAGCTAAGCCCCCGAGTGGGAGGGTTGCTCACCACTCGGTGGGATTTTTAAACTTAGGCGTAGTCTTGGACTGCAGCTAAGCCCCGAGTGTGAGGGTTGCTCACCACTCGGTGGGATTTTTCAAACTTAGGCGAGTCTTGGACTGCAGCTAAGCCCCGAGTGGGAGGTTGCTCACCACTCGGTGGGATTTTTCAAACTTAGGCGAGTCTTGGACTATAGCTAAGCCCCCGAGTGGGAGGTTGCTCACCACTCGGTGGGATTTTCAAACTTATGCGAGTCTCGGACTGCAGCTAAGCCCCGAGTGGGAGGGTTGCTCACCACTCGGTAGGATTTTTAAACTTAGGCGTAGTCTTGGACTGCAGCTAAGTCCCCGAGTGAGAGGCTTGCTCACCACTCGGTGGGATTTTTAAACTTAGGCGAGTACTGGACTGCAGCTAAGCCCCCGAGTGAGAGGCTTGCTCACCACTCGGTAGGATTTTTTAAACTTAGGCAAAACGGATTCGCATCTAAGCCCCAGAGTGAGAGGCTTGCTCACCACTCGGTAGGATTTTTTAAACGTAGCCGAAACGGATTCACATCTAAGCCCCTGAGTGAGAGGCTTGCTCACCACTCGGTAGGATTTTTTTAAACTTAGGCGAAACGGATTCGCAGTAAAGTCACCCACTGGGGGATTTCGGATGTCAACAAAAGCAACAACAATCATTTTAAGAAAACTATAAAGCTCTTGTCTTTGATAAACAAACTAGAAAGGTATTTCTTATTACATCTCATCCGAATGAGTACTTAAGTATAAAAGGGGCGGAGCAGCTCCGCATTTCAAGCTCGTGGCTCATCTTTCTGATGCTCAACATTGTAAAGATGGTATGCTCCATTGTGGATAACTCTGGTGATGATGAAGGGGCCTTCCCAAGCAGGGGCGAGCTTGTGTGGTTTCTGTTGATCCACTCGAAGAACCAAGTCTCCCTCTTGAAAGGCTCGACCCCTCACGTTTCTGGCGTGGAATCGACGCAAGTCATGCTGATAAATGGTCGACCGAATTAGGGCCATCTCTCTTTCCTCCTCTAGGAGATCAACTGTGTCTTGCCGGGCTTGTTCTGCTTCATTTTCGGAGAAAAGCTCGACTCAGGGTGCATTGTGAAGCAGGTCGCTCGATAGAACAGCTTCAGCTCCATAGACCAAGAAGAATGGAGTTCGACCAGTCGACCGGTTGGGAGTTGTCCTCAATCCCCAGAGAACTGATGGAAGTTCATCGACCCATGCGCCTGCTGCGTGCTTGAGATCATGCATCAGTCGGGGTTTCAGTCCTTTGAGAATCAAGCCATTTGCTCTTTCTGCTTGTCCATTCGACTGGGGGTGGGCGACTGAAGCATAGTCGACTCATGTGCCTTGGGAGGCGCAGAAAGCCCTGAATTCATCAGAATCGAAGTTCGATCCATTGTCAGTGATGATGCTGTGCGGAACCCCATATCTTAATGTCAACTCTCTGATGAAACTGACGGCAGTACTGGCTTCAAGATTCTTGATAGGCTTAGCTTCAATCCATTTGGTAAATTTGTCGACTGCTACAAGCACATGAGTGAAGCCGCTCCTACCAGTTCTCAGTGGTCCAACCATATCCAATCCCCAAACAACAAAGGGCCAGATGAGGGGAATGGTCTTCAGGGCTGACGCAAGCTTGTGAGACATATTGGAGTAAAATTGGTACTCTTCACATTTGTCGACTATATCTTTTGCCATTTCATTTGCTTGTGGCCAATAAAATCCGGCTCGGTATGCTTTAGCCACAATGGTCCGAGAGGACGCATGGCGACCACAGGTCCCCGAGTGGATGTCGTTGAGGATCATTCGTCTGCATTTTTCGATACTCCTGCAATTCCACTACGCCATTTGTGCATCGGCATCTTTTGAGCCTTTCTCGAAGCACTCTTCCGCCTTCCATTCAACATAGTGATCACCCTTTAGGACTAGGCATCTTCAATTTGAGGTACACGTAACATGGTCGAGCCATAAACGTCATAAGCTGGCTTGCCCAATAGCATGATAAGCACTCAAATCCAACTTCAAACGTCAACTTTTCTTTGCGGTAATTTTGTCACCGAAACCACTTGCGCGATCCGCCGAGTGACTCAGCCTTCGCCCGGAATTACCCATGGAAACTCATATTGCTTTCAATGAGTCGACATCGAATGCCCATTCCTTTCAAAGTCTCCGCAAGATATTCAGCCACCGCCACCATCCATCGTAACCTTAGTTAACCGAGTGCCTTCGATGACTAGATCGACCACTCAACGCTTGCCTCCTGTTGGCTATGTGTTGGGTGATCGACCGCTCGAATGTAATGGCAGTCCGAGACCATTTCAATAATCAGGCCGCACGAGCTACCATGTTTACTCGTTGATGACTTTCAATGACTTTTGCTCTTAACATCAGCAAAAATCATCGAGTGGAATTGACGTGGGGGTAGCCATCATCACTTTCCTCTTTGTCCTCAACTTTGTCCGACTCTTTTTCCTTTTCTTTGGGCTGTTTCTCTCGGAACTGCTGGATAAGGAGCCGACACTGTCAAGTGGTATGCTTCGAGTAAATGAGATTACCCTCTTCATCTTTCTTGGTGTGAATGTGGCATGGCAAATCCAACACATCATTTCCATCTTGATATTTTACTTTCTTGGGGTTCCATGGTCCTTTGGGCTTCCCCTTGAACTTCCATTGAGTCACGGCTAAGGTTTCTCCAGGAGCAGCTCGCTCGGCTTTGCGCTTCGCTCGATAGGTTTGTGCTTGCCACTGCAGAGCCGATACTCCTCCTCACCATTAGCATACTTGGTGGCAATCTCCATCATTCGACTCAAAGACATATCTCCGGTCCGACCGAACTTCAGATTCAACTCTCAATATTTGACACCCTCCTTGAAGGCACAAACTGCTTGGTGATCTGACACATTCTCCACCGTGTGGTGCAACGTGATCCATCTCTGGATATAATACCTCAAAGTTTCATTCGGCTTCTGCACACAAGATTGCAGCTCTGTTAGCCTTGCCGGTCGTTTGCATGTTCCCTCGAATGTTCTGACAAACACTCGGGCAAGTTCTTCCCAACTATAAATGCTGCCAGGTGCTAACTTATTTAACCATGCTCTGGCCGAGCCCTCCAACATCAGAGGAAGGTGCTTCATGGCCACCTCATCATTGCCTCCACCGACCGCACAGCCACTCGGGTGGCAGTCCTCGAAGCCAAGTGTCGCTTGGACTCACCAAAGGAACTTATCGACTCTAGTCGCCAACCTGAAGTTGGGAGGAATCACCGCGCCCGATGGCTCACGGCACTCGACCTCGAGACATGCACTCGCCGCTGGTCGGATAATCTCTATCATGACCTTCTCTCGGAGCTCGCTTCGCGAGGGCCTGCGAGAGCCTCTAACGAAATAGATCTTGCATCAAAGCCTGGTTCCCGGGTCGACCGGAATCCTTCGCCCACCACTATGAGGGCGTCAAACATCGGCTAAGCGAGGTACATATGACCCACCTTGGGGAGGAGGGCACTCAACGGCGGTTGTCGTGATCGAAGTCGGTGACTATACCGCTCACGCGGGGTTTAAAGATTGATCACGCAAGGTGCTCCCGTCGAGGAACCGGGGCGATCTTGGGCGGTGAGTTGAGTCGAGTCATGGTCAGCAAAGGTTCCAGCAACAACAGCGATCGGCCTGGATTCCTTCTCCGCTCGTGTATTTTGTTCTCCGCCACTTGGAGTAAAATAATTGCCCTTTGAAGTCACGCCATCAAACTTGTCGAATCTTCTGCGAAGGTTCTTCCGGTGATATGCTTCTCATCTCGAGCTCGTTTCTCATGAGGTGCATCTCGCCGAGCCGATTGGTCGCAGTAAATCCTTGAATCATCCGCATGAGCGTGGCTGTATTTTGTTCAAGCCACTGGAGGTAACAGCCCGAAGCATCAAACCTCTCGCCACTGATGAAGGCTGAATTGTATCTCGCCGGGTCCAAGATCTGAGTTTGATATACCTGTTGGAGGCGAAAATTGTCGCCAATGCTCACAATCACCGCCGAGCACGCTTGTCGAAAAGGTGATCCGGAGGTTCTTGAAGTCAATGCACATGCGAAGTGAGCGCCAGCAACATTGGCTAACCACTCGGGCTGCATTCTCCAAGGCTCGAGCCTCGGGGTTTCTCCAATGATAGGAGTATGAAGTGCATCCATCTTCCGGGAGGCGGTTCTTCCTCTCAGTGAGAAGAGGGGGCTCGGCGGTACTGTCGCCGACACGCCTGACGGATCGCTGCTCCGCCATCGCCACCGCCAACGCGATCTTTGGGAAGCGAGGAGGATCGCGAGGTCCATTGACCATCGACTTCCGCCGTAGCATGATCACTGCCGACACTCAACTTTTCTTTGATGCACGAAAACCACTCAAGTCGAGGCGAGTAGTTGACAAAGTTGAACAGAATGCCCAGAGAGTTTCATCGGAACCTCGACATCTAGATGACCACCAGCGCTTGGGGGTGGCGGATTGGCGAGCCAATGCGATGCCTCACCCACCGGGCCTCGATCGACCGGAGTTTGCGCCTTTTGGCAACAGGGAGGCGAGGACGCCTCAACTTTGTCCGACTCTTTTCCTTTTCTTTGAGCCGACCGATAAGGACCGACAACATCAGTCGACGGTAAATGAGATTACCCTCTTCATCTTTCTTGAGGAGGACGCAAATCGGACGCACACGCTTGAAGTGCCTTTGCTTCCTTGAACTTCCATTGAGTCGGACGGGAGCGCCGCTCGCCGAGTGGAGCTTGCCATGAGGCAAGCGGTGGCAGTCGCATATCTCCGGTCGATTTAACACGAGCCCGCCGAGACGGATCTCGAGCCTCGCCAAACCTCCGCTCAAACCATGTTGATGGGGATCAAAAATCGCAACCTCCCGATAAGTCGCTAAGACACCTGCCCCACGGTGGGCCAAACCGTGGGTTCTAAGCCCGATAAAGAGAATGGGGTGTAGGGATGTAGAGGCAAGATCCTAGCTATGGAGGAGTTGTACACGCGAAGCCACGAACAGGCCCTTCTCAAGAAGTAACAACCCACGCCTCGAGCCCGAGACGGTCGCATCAACGGATCTGCTATGGATCCTATTCGATCGTGACACAGCTGTATTTTGTTCTCCGCCACTTGAGTAAAGCTCTCGACCGTGATCAAACCTCTGCCAGCTTCCGACCGAAGGCTGAATTGATTTCGCTATTCGGGCTGCAGCTGTGAGGTTCTGAATTGGAGTTTGATATACCTAAGTTGGAGGCGAAAATAATTGTCGCCAATCGGACTCGGGAATCACTGCCGAGCACGCTTGTCGAAAGGTGGCGGAGGTTCCAATGAAAGCGCCAGCAAGTTGGCTAAGCTGCATTCTCCTCCAAGGCTCGAGCCTCGGGGTTTCTCCAATGATAGGAGTATGAAGTGCATCCATCTTCCGGAGGCGAAGTTCTTCCCTCTGCTGCGAAGAGAGGGGCTCGGGGAGGTACTCCTCGTCGACACGCGACGGATCGCCTCCGCCATCGCCACCGTCAACGCGGGGGAAGCGAGGAGGACTGCGAGGTCCATTGACCATCAGGACTTCCGCCGTGGGATCACTGCTGTCGCACTCAGATGCAGTCTCTGCGGAGCTAGTTGACAGGTTGAACAGGCCGTAGAGAGTTTCATCGGGCTCGATTACCGCGACTTGGGGGGTGGCGGACTGGCGAGCCACCGCATGCCTCACCCACCGCTGAAGCCTCGATCGACCGGAAAGTTTGCGCCGGCGGGCAACAGGGAGGGAGGACGCCAGAGGAGCCGACCGATACTGAGTCGACGGCTGCCGTAGGAGGACGCCGCGGACGCACACGCGGAAGTGCGTTGCCCGCCGGACGGGACGCCACGCCGAGTGGAGCTTGGAGGCAAGCGGAGTCGCCGGGCGATTTAACACGAGCCCGCCGAGACGGATCTCGAGCCTCGGCCAAACTCCTCCGCCAAACCATGTTGATGGGGATCGAAAAATCGCAACTTCCGGCAAGTCGCTAAGACACCCACCCCACGGTGCGCCAACCGTCGTGGTTCTAAGCCCGACAAGAGAATGGGGTGTAGGGATGTAGAGGCAAGATCCTAGCTATGGAGGAGTTGTACACGCCAAGCATTTACGATTCAGGCCCTTCTCGTAAGAAGTAACAACCCTACGCCTCTGGAGCCCGAGACGGTCGATCGGATATATGCGTGTGAGTTATGGGGTGCGAACCCTTGTCACCGAGGAGGGGGGCTTATATAGAGTTCGCTGCACCCTCCGGTCCTCGCTACAGGGTTTAAAGTACATTAAGATAGGGCGCATCGGTAACGCTAAGAATAAAGTGACATAATGACCATTAAAGCTACATAATGACCGACCATTGCAATGCGGAGTGGCTTTAGATCTCCTGGCGGTCGAGTGATAGTCTTCATGGTCGAGTGACTTCAAGTCCGTCGAGTGGAACACTTCATGGTCGATTGAAAGAGGATTCTTCTTCAAATGCTTCTGGTGATAAAGAGATGTCCTTGGGGAGGGTATCTAGGTCAGGCCTGTGACCCTACCCTAGGTACATTCTTCGTCAAGCATCGCCTGGATCCCGAGGACCCAGGAGAAAGGCACGTAATTGCCTTGTTAGTATGCTTGAAGTATTATTGTTTTTATGTCAATATTAAACTTTTTTTTAATCTTATGGATCTGAATATTCTTGCCACAATAGAGAAGATTACATTGATAAATATGTTCGGTCGCATTCCACATAAAAAATTCTGTTTTTATCATTTACCTACTCGAGGACGAGCAGGAATTAAGCTTGGGAATGCTTGATACGTCTCCAACGTATCTATAATTTTTGATTGTTCCATGCTATTATATTATCTACCTTGGATGTTTAATATGCATTTATATGCTATTTTATTTGATTTTTGGTACTAACCTATTAACCTATAGCCCAGTGCCAGTTTCTGTCTTTTCCTTGTTTTTCAGTTTCACGGAAAAGGAATATCAACTGGAGTCCAAATGAGCTAAAAACTTACGGTGATTTTTTATGGACCAAAAGAAGCCCCCGAAGCAAAAGAGTTGGGCCAGAAGAGCTACAAGGCCACCACAAGGGTGGAGGGCACGCCCCCCTATCTTGTCGTCGCCTCGTGGACCCCCCTGACTTGTTCCTAACGCCAAAATTTCCTATAAATATAGAAACCCCCAGAAATAAACATAGATCGGGAGTTCCGCCGCCACAAGCCTCTGTAGCCTCGAAAAACCAATCAGGAGCCCGTTCCGGCACCCTGCCGGACGGTGAGACCATCACCGATGGCCATCTTCATCATCAAAGCGCTCTCCATGACGAGGACGGAGTAGTTCACCCTCGGGGCTGAGGGTATGTACCAGTGGCTATGTGTTTGATCTCTCTCTCTCTCTCTCTCTCTCTCTCTCTCTTGTGTTCTTGATTTGGCACGATCTTGATGTACCGCGACCTTCATTATTCTAGTTGAATCTTATAGTGTTTCTCCCCCTCTTCCTTCTTGTGATGAATTGAGTTTTACCTTTGAGGTTTCACTATTATCGGATTGAATACTATTATGGATTTGAGAACACTTGATGTATGTCTTGCATGGGATACCCGTGGTGACAATGGGGTGTTCTATTGATTCACTCAATGTATGTTTTGGAACTTAACTCGCGGATTCCCGAGGTGACATTGGGGTAATCTATGCATAGGGGTTGATGCACGTTTTCGTCGTTGTTTCTGCGGTAGGAATCTTGAGGCACTCTATGAGGTTCTTTATGTTGGATTGAATATTATGAATCTAAAGTTGCTTGATGCATATCGTATAACTGAGCCACGGATACTTGTGGTGATATTGGAGTATCTAGGTGACATTAGGGTTGATTGATGTGTGTCATATGGTGTTATTTTACTAACGAACTATAGGGATATTTGTGAATTTTCTTTGAATATCCATGATGCTAATGATATGCAAAGCTACAAGCTTGGGGATGCTATGTTTGATGAAGATGATATTATTTGTCCCCCAAGTTTTGATAAGCAAATTTATTATGATGATAGCATGCCTCCTATTTATGATGATTATATTGATGAAAGTGGGTTTGGAAGAGTGTCAACTTTTGATAATAATTATCGCACTATTCTGGAGGGTGTTGAATCTTATTGTTATAATTATGAAAGTGGATTTGGAGAGGTCATGACTTTATTTAATGATGATTCCACTATTTCGGAAGAGGTTCCAATTGATTATGAGAACAATGTTGCTATCTATGATGATTATTTTGATGACATGTATGCTATAAAGAATAATGATAACCATGAAACTTGTCATCATGGTTTTAATTTTCAATTGGATTATGCCTCACATGATAGTTATTTTGTTGAGTTTGCTCCCACTACTATTCATGAGAATAAATTTGTTTATGTGGAGAGTGGCAAAATTTCTATGCTTGTAGATCATGAAAAGAATGCTTTATGTGATAGTTATATTGTTGAATTCATTCATGATTCTACTTAAAATTATTATGAGGGAGGAATATATGCTTGTAGGAATTGCAATAATAACAAGTTTCCTCTCTATGTGTTGAATATCTTGAAGTTACGCTTGTTTTGCCTTCCTATGATAGTTGATTCTTGTTCCCATAAGTTGTTTGCTCACAAAATCTCTATGCATAGGAAGTAGTTTAGACTTAAATGTGCTTGCCACATATGTTTCATGATGCTCTCTTTGTGTTTCAATTCTTTACTTTTATGCGAGCATCATTGAAATCATCAGGCCTAGCTAGAAAGGCATTCAAGAAAAGAGCTTGTTGGGAGACAACCCAATATTTACCCCTACTGTTTTTGCATGTTCACATGATTAAGCTACTTTAGTAATCATGCTTTATAGCTTTTGTTTCAATAAAGTGCCAAGTAAAGCCTTTGAGATAGTGTGGATGATAGTTGATTCAATTCGGTCCAAAAACAGAAACTTTTGCGCCCAGTCACAAAATTGTTTAAAATTACTAGAGCATCGAAAAATTCTGAATTTTTTCCAGTTGATTGATATACAGATTGCCTACGTTGTTCGAATGTTTCAGAATTTTTGGAGTAACATAAGTATGGATAGTTTCCAGATTACTACAGATTGTTCCATTTTCGACAGATTCTGTTTTCATTGTGTTGTTTGCTTATTTTGATGAATCTATGGGTAGTATCGGAGGGTATGAACCATGGAGAAGTTGGAATACAATAGATATAACACCAATATAAAATTCTAATGAGTTCACAACAGTACCTAAGTGGTGATTTGCTTTATTATACTAACGGAGCTTACGAGTTTTTTGTTATGTTTTGTGTTGTGAAGTTTTCAAGTTTTGAGTAAAGTTTCGATGGACTACGAAATAAGGAGTGGCAAGAGCTTAAGCTTGGGGATTCCCAAGGCACCCCAAGGTAATATTGAAGGAATACCCGAGCATCTAAGCTTGGGGATGCCTTTGATGTCATCCCCTCTTTCGTCTTCGTTCACCGGTAACCTTACTTGGAGCTATATTTTTATTCACCACATGATATGTGTTTTGCTTGGAGCGTCATTTTATTTTATTTAGTTTTGCTTTATGTTTGAATGAAGTACTTAAGATCTGAAATTTTGTTTATGAGAAGGAGTCTTCACATAGTTACATAATTATTTGACTACTCATTGATCTTCACTTATATCTTTTGGAGTAGTTTGTCATTCGCTCTAGTGCTTCACTTATATATTTTTAGAGCACGGCGGTAGTTTTATTTTGAAGAAATTGTTGAACTCTCATGCTTCACTTATATTATTTTGATAGTCTCTAAACAACATGGTAATTTTCTTTCATTATGAATTTAGTCCTAATATGATGGGCATCCAAGAGGGATATAGTAAACACTTTCATATAAAGTGCATTGAATACTATGAGAAGTTTGATTCCTTATGATTGTTTTGAGATATGAAGACGCTGATATTAGAGTCATGCTAGTGAGTAATTGTGAATTTGAGAAATACTTGTGTTAAGGTTTGTGATTCCCATAGCATGCACGTATGGTGAACCGTTATGTAACGAAGTTGGAGCATGAGGTATTTTTTTGATTATCTTCCTTATGAGTGGCGGTCGGGGATGAGAGATGGTCTTTTCCTACCAATCTACCCCCCTAGGAGCATGCGCGTAGTACTTTGTTTCGAATGTTGAGATCATGGATTATACGCAATCTCACCCTTCCACCATTGCTAGCCTCTCTAGTTCCGCACAACTTTCGCAGGTACCATACACCAACCATATACCTTCCTCAAAACAGCCACCATACCTACCTATTATGGCATTTCCATAGCCATTCCGAGATATATTGCCATGCAACTTCCCACCGTTCTGGTTATTATGACATGTTCCATCATTGCCGTATTGCTTTGCATGATCATGTAGTTGACATTGTATTTGTGGCAAATCCACTGTTCATAATTCTTTCATACATGTCACCCTTGATTCATTGCAAATCTCGGCACACCGCCAGAGGCATTCATATAGAGTCATGTTTTGTTCTAAGTATCGAGTTGTAATTCTTGAGTTGTAAGTAAATAAAAATGTGATGATCTTCATTATTAGAGCATTGTGCCATGCGAGGAAATAAAAGAAGAGAAAAAGGCCCAAAAAAAGAGAAGACCCAAAAAAGAGAAAAGAAAAAAAATGAGAGAAAAGAGAGAAGGGCAATGTTACTATCCTTTTTTCACACTTGTGCTTCAAAGTAGCACCATGATCTCCATGATAGAGAGTCTCCTATGTTGTCACTTTCATATACTAGTGGGAATTTTTCATTATAGAACTTGGCTTGTATATTCCTACGATGGGCTTCCTCAAATTGCCCTAGGTCTTCATGAGCAAGCAAGTTGGATGCACACACACTTAGTTTCTTTTTGAGCTTTCATAAAATTATAGCTCTAGTGCACCTGTTGCATGGCAATCCCTACTCACTCAGATTCATATCTATTGATGGGCATCTCCATAGCCCGTTGATACGCCTAGTTGATGTGAGACTATCTCCTTCTTTTTGTCTTCTCCACAACCACCATATTTTATTCCACCTATAGTGCTATGTCCATGGCTCACGCACATGTATTGCGTGAAAGTTGAAAAAGTTTGAGAAAATCAAAAGTATAAACAATTATTGTCTTGTTATCTAGGTTGTGCATGATTTGAATATTTTGTGTGATGAAGATGGAGCATAGCCAGACTATAATATTTTGTAGGGATAGCTTTCTTTGGCCATGTTATTTTGAGAAGACATAATTGCCTTGTTAGTATGCTTGAAGTGTTATTGTTTTTATGTCAATATTAAACTTTTGTTTTGAATCTTATGGATCTGAATATTCTTGCCACAATAGAGAAGATTACATTGATAAATATGTTTGGTTGCATTCCACATAAAAAATTCTGCTTTTATCATTTACCTACTCGAGGACGAGCAGGAATGCTTGATACGTCTCCAACGTATCTATAATTTTTGATTGTTCCATGCTATTATATTATCTATATTGGATGTTTAATATGCATTTATATGCTATTTTATATGATTTTAGGGACTAACCTATTAACCTATAGCCCAGTTCCAGTTTCTGTTTTTTCTTGTTTTTGACTTTCGCGGAAAAGGAATATCAAACAGAGTTCAAATGAGTTGAAAATTTACGGTGATTTTTTATGGACCAGAAGAAGCCCCCGAAGCAAAAGTGTTGGGCCAAAAGAGCCACGAGGCCTCCACAAGGGTGGAGGGAGCCCCCCTAGGGCGCGCCCCCTGTCTTTTCGTCGCCTCGTGGACCCCCCTGACTTGTTCCTAACGCCAAAATTTCCTATAAATATAGAAACCCCCAGAAATAAACCTAGATCGGGAGTTCCGCCGCCACAAGCCTCTGTAGCCTCGAAAAACCAATCAGGAGCCCGCTCCGGCACCCTGCCGGACGGTGAGACCATCACCGATGGCCATCTTCATCATCAAAGCGCTCTCCATGACGAGGACGGAGTAGTTCACCCTCGGGGCTGAGGGTATGTACCAGTAGCAATGTGTTTGATCTCTCTCTCTCTCTCTCTCTCTCTCTCTCTCTCTCTCTCTCTCTTGTGTTCTTGATTTGGCACGATCTTGATGTACCGCGATGTAACGCCCTCGATGCGGCTATATCTCCCACGTGTCGAAGCACGACTTAGAGGCATAACCGCATTGAAAGCAATGGCACAAGTGAGGTAATCTTCACACAACCCATGTAATACATAAGGGAAAGAGATACATAGTTGGCTTACGATTCGCCACTTCACACAATACATAAATAAACATCCATCATTCAGATTACACTCAAGGTCCAACTACGGAACCAAAATAAAGAAGATACCCCAAATGCTACACGGATCCCCGATCGTCCCAACTGAGCTCCATCTTGATCATCGGGAAAAGACACATAGTAACGACCACGTTCCTCGTCGAACTCCCACTTGAGCTCGGTTGCGTCACCTGCCCGGCATCGTCGGCACTGCAACTGTTTTGGTAGAATCTGTGAGTCACGGGGACTCAGCAATCTCACACCCGAGATCAAGACTATTTAAGCTTATAGGAAGGACATAGTTGTGAGGTGGAGCTACAGCAGCGACTAGCATATATGGTGGCTACATTCGCAAAGAGAGAGAGAGAGAAGCAAGGCACGGACGTGAAGCTAGTAGCGACCAAGAAGTGATCTGAACTACTTCGTCAAACATAACTCCAACACCGTGTTCACTTCCGGACTCCGCGAGAAGAGACCATCACGGTTACACACGCGATTGATGTGTATTTTAATTAAGGTCAACTTGGGTTTTCTACAACCGGACATTAACAAATTCCCATCGCCTCATAACCACAGCACGGCTTTGAAAGATAATACCTGCGGGGTGTCCCAACAGCCCATTATAAGCTCTCACGGTCAACGAAGGATATTCCTTCTACGGGAAGACCCGATCGATCTCGGAATCCGGACTACAAGACATTTCGACAGCAATAAAACAAGACCAGCAAAAGCCGCCCGATTGTGCCGACAAATCCGAGAGGAGCTGCACATATCTCGTTCTCGAGGCACATCCGGATGAGACATCCTCTGAGTAAAACCAAGCCTCGAGTTTCCCGTGGTGGCCCATGATCTACTCGTTTGGGCCAGCACTCGAAGGAGCACTGGTCGGGGGGTTAAAATAAAGATGACCCTCGGGCTCGCGAAAACCGGGGAAAAAGGCTTAGGTGGAAAATGGTAAAACAATTGTTGGGCCTTGCTGGAGGAGTCTTATTCAAAGCGAACTGTCAAGGGGGTCCCATAAATCACCCAACCGTGTAAGGAACGCGAAATCAAGGAACATAACACCGGTATGACGGAAACTAGGGTGGCAAGAGTGGAACAAAACACCAGGCATAAGGCCGAGCCTTCCACCCTTTACCAAGTATATAGATGCATTAATTATAGCAGATATTTTGTGATATCCCCAACAAGTAAAACATGTTCCAACAAGGAACAACATCTCCATGTTCAACAAGGAACAAACTTCATCTTCACCGCAACTAGCAGCGCTATAAGAGGGCTGAGCAAAGCGGTAACATAGCCAATCAACGGTTTGCTAGGAAAGGATGGTTAGGGGCTGACATGGCAATATGGGTGGCATGATAAGCAAGTGATAGGCATCGTAGCATAGGCATAGCAAAAGAGCGAGCATCTAGCATAGCGAAGATAGAAGTGATTTCGAGGGTATGGTCATCTTGCCTGCAAAGTTCTCAGAGTTGTCGAAAGCTTGATCCTTGAAAGCGTTCTCAACAGGTTCCTCGTTCACGTACTCGTCTCCCGGCTCTACCCAAAGCAAGAACACAAACAAAGGAACCACAATAAATCACGGTGCAATGCACAAGCAACATGATGCAATATATGGCATGATATGCGGGATGTGATATGCAATGCGTATGCGTGCTCCGGAAGGAAAATGATGAACTAGGCATCAACTTGGCAAACCAAGTATGCCGCTGGAAAGAGGAGATGATTTCGGTTGAAATCGATATAAAGTTCACCGGAATCGGATGCACGGTTTGCAAATGACAAGCAAAACAAGAATGGCGCAAATCTGCCATTAACAGCATGAGACCACTTAGCAAGCAACAAGAAATTAAGCTACTGCACCCAAACGTACCAACAAAGACATGGCAGTGATCTACTCAGGATGCTTGACAAAAGATGAACACTGAGCTACGGCTAATTCACAACATAACAGGTCCAAACAAGCATGGCAAAAGTGCAAAACATATCAGCTTCACAGACTTAGTGAAATTACTGAACATGGCAAAATCAGCATCAGGAAGAAATGTTCAGAGCAAGAAAACAACATGCTACAGGAACTTATAATAGCAAAACAAGGCATGGCATGAATCTACTCAAAGCATAGAACAAAAGTCCCTTACTGACCATAAGCCAAAAAGGATCAGAAAATATAGTAACACCCATGTCAAAATAGCAAGTTTAGTTAGCAGATTCAACAACAGGGCATGACAAAACAGATAACAAGTAGGCATGTTTAAGAGCTCGATGCACTCACTACAGAGCATTACATGATAAACTAAGCATACATACATCAATAAGACATGGCATAGAAGACATACATGGCAAGAACAACTTCATAGCATACGGATCAACCACAACAACCTTGGCAAAATTGAATAACATGTAAACAATCTGCCAGAAACATTTTATAGCAAAAGTAGAGCTCGATTGACTCAAGCTATGGCACTCCATAATTGCAAACAAAGGCATGGCTGGATAGAGCATAACCATATGTTCAAACATCCTTCTGAAGTATCTCAAAATATGCATGGATCTCTCGGTAGCATCAAGTTAACATGGCATAAAAATATCAAGAAAAGCAGGGCTGAAATCAGCAACATCAGGAAGCCTAGTTTGCATGCTTGTGCTAGTCACCACATAGATCACAAAAATACATGGCATACACACCTGGAAAGATGGCATGGCATATTACAGAACACATATAGGACTCAAATTCATAGGGTGCACACATCAATCATAGCAAAAATAACAAAAGTGCATGTTCTGTTAAGAAACAGAAACTAACATCACATAGCCATCTTCTAACAGCAATTCGGCCATCAAGATGAGCTCAAATGAAAATGATGCAATGAGATGAAATGATCTACTCATCGAGACGAACATTTTTGACATATTACACGCACGAAACGGAGCTACGGGTGCGAAGTTATGATGCGATGAAAATGCAACAAATCATCACAGAATTAAAGACTTAGACGATTTTGGGGGAGAAAGTCAACCCGCTTGGATCGAGATCTGGCGGAGCTAGAGGTCGAGGTGGCGGCCGGGCGGCTCGGGGCCGGGAGGCGAGGCCGGCCGAGGAGGGCGAGGCAGGCGGAGGAGGGCAGCCGGGCGGCGGCGGCCGGGCGGAGGAGGCGCCAGCGGCGGTCGAGGCGGGCGTCCGGCGGCGACCATGGGCGGCGTGGCGCTGGGCGCGGCGGGCGGCGGTCGGGAGCGGGTGGCGGGCGCGGCTGCTGCGAAGGGAGGGGCCCTTTGGCCCCGCGGACGGGCGGCGCGCTGAAGCGGCGAATCGGGACCGGGGCCACGTGGCGCGCTGTGAGGCGGCGTGGGCGGGCGGACGTTGTCCGCCCGCTCGGACACGTCCGGCGGCGGCGGATCTGGGATTTGCTAGGGTTAGGGGGGAGAGGATCCGCGAATTTGGAATGGGGGGTGTATATATAGGCATAGAGGGAGCTAGGAGAGTCCAAATGAGGTGCGGTTTTCGCCCACACGATCGTGATCCGACGACGGAGAGCATGGAAGTGACTTAGATGGGTTATTGGGCTGTTTTGAAAGGGTGTTGGGCTGCAACTTAAAAGAGGCCTTTGCGAGAGTGCGGTTAACCGTTGGAGTACCAAACGAGCTCCAAATGACCCGAAACTTGACAGGTGGTCTACCGGTGGTATACCAAGGCCACTTGACAAACCTCGGTCCATTCCGAGAAAGTTTAGTACCCGCACGGAAAAAGCGTAAAGGGGACGCCGGGGAACATAGGAGTGCGGATTGCAAAAGCGGACAACGGGAAAATGCTCGGAATCATGAGGCGAACACGTATGCAAATCGATGCACATGATGACATGATATGAAATGCATGACATGGACAAAATGCAAAAGAGGAAAAACCCAACCACGGAGGGAATATCATATCACAATGCCGAAAATGGCAAGAGTTGGAGTTACAAATATGGAAAGTTACATCCGGGGTGTTACACGCGAGCTTTGTTATTATAGTTGAATCTTATGGTGTTTCTCCCCCTCTTCCTTCTTGCGATGAATTGAGTTTTAACTTTGAGGTTTCACTATTATCAGATTGAATACTATTATGGATTTGAGAACACTTGATGTATGTATTGCGTGGGATACCCGTGGTGACAATGGAGTGTTCTATTGATTCACTTGATGTATGTTTTGGAACTTAACTCGCAGATTCCCGAGGTGACATTGGGGTAATCTATGCATAGGGGTTGATGCACATTTTCGTACTTTCTCCGGTAGGAATCTTGGGGCAATCTTTGAGGTTCTTTATGTTGGATTGAATATTATGAATCTGAAGTTGTTTGATGCATATCGTATAATTGACCCACGGATACTTGTGGTGACATTGGAGTATCTAGGTGACATTTGGGTTGATTGATGTGTGTCATATGGTGTTATTTTACTACGAACTCTAGGGCTGTTTGTGACACTTATAGGAATAGCTCAATGGATTGATCGGAAAGAATAACTTTGAGGTGGTTTCGTACCCTACAAGCAATTTCATCTTATGTTCTCCGCGATGGGAACTTTGGAGTGACTTTTGTCGCACGTTGAGGGATTTCCATATGATCTAATTATGTTATCATTGTTGAGAGAACTTGCACTACTGAAAGTATGAACCCTAGGCCTTGTTTCTAAGCATTGCAATACCGTTTTCGCTCAATTTTGTTACTAGTTACCTTTCTGTTTTTCTATTTTCAGATTACAAAACCTATATCTACCATCCATATTACACTTGTATCACCATCTCTTCGCCGAACTAGTGCACCTATACAATATACCATTGTATTGGGTGTGTTGGGGACATAAGAGACTCTTTGTTGTTTGGTTGGAGGGTTGTTTGAGAGATACCATCTTCATCCTACGCCTCCCACGGGTTGATAAACCTTAGGTCATCCACTTGAGGGAAATTTGCTACTGTCCTACAAAACTCTGCGCTTGGAGGCCCAACACGAGTCTACAAGCATATTTAGACATTAAGTACAGTGTATGTTGCTATGTAGCCTTAGATATATTACATATGGCCCTAGTTAACCTAAAGATAAATGGTTACAGATATATTCAGTTAAAAGTTCGATTCACCGATTAGTCCCTTATCAGCCCCCGGCCTATATGGTATCAGCTACCGATATCTTGAACAGTGACTATATATAAGCCATGGGATGAAACTAAACTCGATGGAAAACTATAGTCGTTCCCAAAATTGTCCTGTGTAGGTACATCGAGAGGCATGTTAAGCACAACAGGCGAAACATCAACCAAAATTATCCATGGCAGACAAAATAATCTCCAAAAGATAGCTTCAGTGTGCAGGTTTAAGCACGCTAGTAAAGCAAAACAAGTGGAAAGGTACTTTAACTGCAACAGTCCTAACATTTAACAACAAGCAAACATAGTCATTCAAACTGGTATTGTGCCGGTCTAAGTAGACTGGCTATTGTTAAATAAAAATGGAAAGGCGTGTTAACTACAAGATGCCGCAACCAAATGTAGTCATTCATAGTGGTATTGTTGAAACTGGTATTGATGAAATTGAATTGCACAGTTCATACTTGCACATATAGAACATCATGTTGTGAATAACTGGAATAAACAAGGCATACTACGAACAACCAAAGATAGCATTTGAAACTGGACATATGCTAACTACAAACAACCAAACAATACAAAAACTTTAAAAGAGGCATATGCTAGCTATAACAAGCTTAACAACAAGAAAATATATGCATTCTTATCGGTATGTTTAAAACTAGATTGATGAAATGTACTGCACAGTAAATAATTGCACATATAGAGCATCAAATTGTGAACAACTAAAATAAACAAGGCATACTGCAAACAACCAAATATAGCAACCAGACATATTCTCACTACACTACAAAAGGGACTCGACAAAACAAATCATGGGCTTCCCCCTGTGAAGAGGCACGACAAAACTAATTATGGGTTTCCTCACATGTCACAGATGGGCTCGTTCCCGTGGGAAGAGCACGGACCCTAGATGCGCTCCATGTTGTCGCCGATGGGCTCCTTCCCCTTGGAAGAGCACGGTTTTAGGGTGCCCACCCTGATGTCGTAGACGAGCTCTTTCCCATTGGAAGAGCAGATGGGCTCTTTCCCCTTGGAAGAGCCGGAGAGGGTGCCCTCCTTGTGGTCGCCGTCGATGAGGTCTAACTTGGAAGCTGTGGATCCCAAGCCAGCGTCGCAGAATGTGTCCTTCAGAAATGACTAAAGGGGCTCGATGGCGATGTAGGATGGCAAATTCTTGACAGCGAGCCAGAGGAGATCAGCGACAGGGCCATGGATGAGATCGATGGTGGTTGAACCCGAGGGGTTGGGGGTGGGCCACTTAACCTGTGACATAAACCGCCTCAGGTCGTCGCTGTCAATGACCTCGATGTCGTAGCCGGCATCCGCACATACCCGCATACTCTAGCCCGCTGATTGAGTGCCTGCGGCCAATAATGTTTGTCAGCTTCCTCGGCGACGTCGGGCGAAGAGACCACGATGCACCTCTTTTGGGCCAACCGCTCCTCGAGCTCCATGGGAAGTGTAGCGGGCTTAGGCTGCGACACTCTGGAGTGGGGGATGGGGATCTGTGGGGAAGGGGGCATTTAGCGGGCATCATCTAAGAAACTCGGGGTGGCCTGGGTATGGAGATCGATGGGTAAGCTGCACGGGCAAACCGGTAGATGTTGACAATGGAGGCCTTGCGGCGGCGGCATGGACCTTGCTAGGGTTTCGAGCGAGGGAGTGTGTGTGTGTGTGTGTGTGCATGCGCGCGCGCCCGAGGAGGTTTCGGTGTGTGTGTGTGAGGGGGGGGGGGGCGTTTGAGAGAATGACGCGGGTACTGAAGATTTGACTACGCGGGAGTCAAACGCATGAGTGAAATGCCGAGGCTGTTGAAAATTTTGATGATGGTGCATCGCACACGGTCCGGAGATAACGACCGCGTGTTATGAAACAGAAAACCCTCGAGGCGGGCATATGTTTTCGGGATGCAGGCGGGATTGGGAACAAGAAACATCACACACGGTAGAAACATAATAACTGTGTGTTACCAAACAGAAAAAAGCTGCAGGCGGGTAGATATTTTTGAGAGGGGAAGCCTCGTGGAGCCCAATGTACTGCGCGGATGTGCATGACAGGGGCACCGGCGTGGCACACGGTTAGTTTGAGTGAACCATGTCTGTTGCGTCATCCGACTTGTCTAATGTTCATAAATTTTGTGAAAGATGACGCGGGAGAGGGTTAGAACACGAACACACTTGCATGTGGACCAAATTTATCTATGAAAAGGGTGGTTTGATGTTCAAATATCAAATGCAACTTCGATGTGGCACCTATCTCGCAAAGCGCATGGTATTGCTTTCCCCCCTCATGTCGGCACGAAGGGAATCCTAAGCTATGAATGCATGCCCCCAACCAAGGTTCACCTAGCAAAGTGCGAAGTAGCAGCCCCCCACACACCCACCCACTTTTAGTCGGCGGTCCAGAGAGGCATCTCACCAAGATGATCATAAAATGGACCAAGAATAATCCACCTTGGTCGTACAACCTCTCCCTTGTTGTTGGTCAAAGTGATGACCGTCCATGCGACCCAGGAGATGGGCTAGCTCGCCAATAATCATGCAAGTAGCTAGTCCCCAAAGACAACCACTGCATGCGTGTGGCCCAAACATATGTATGGAGAGGTGTGTTTTTCAATACACAATGGAACAACTTTGATGTGGCACCGTGCTTTCGAACTAGAAATCCCCACACTGAGTGAGGGTTAGGTTGACGATGCATATGTATGTCACACCACACTTCAAGCTGATGATGGGGATTCATGCATGCATGCGTGCATAATATATGCGCTCAAACTTAATTAGGTCTGAATCTCACCATGAACTATACTATGATAACACAAACCAAAGGAAGAATCCACCATGGTAACCTATCTTGTTGTCGGTCAAGGTGATCATGGATGTCCATGCGGGCCTACGAATATATAGGCTTGTCGCCGATAACCATGCAAGGGAGTGTATCGTTCAAGGACAACCACTACGTGCATATGTATGGAGGTGATGCGTGCATGCATGTTTGAATACCATTTCACAACATTGATGTGACTCGTGCATCGTAAATTGTATAGTCCCCACACAGAGCGAGATCAGTTCATGATGTGTCGTTGTACTATCCACTTCGACTCGATGGGAGGATTCATGCATACACGTGCATGTGTGTGTGCTCAAACTGTATCATGTCATCCCAGAGCATGACCTATATATATATACCGTATTACAAACAAAAAAATAATCCCCTCCTAAGTCAAATTAACCTCTCTCGTTGTCAGGCAAAAAGTAGTGATGGACCAAGCAGGCCCACAGATGGAAAGCATCGATATCGCTGATAACCGCTTAAGTGGGTGCGAGAGGACAATCACCATCGCTTTGCATGTGGACCAAACATATGTTGAATACCCAAAATGCACAACTTTGATGTGCCACATTCCTCAAAAATCATAAAGCCCCCACACAGAGCTAGGTTCATGAAGCGTACTACATATGATGGTCCTCTTCCCCCTCTTCGACGCATACTATATGCTCCTACCACAATACAACCCAAACAGAATCCTCCTCGATGGTGAAATCAATTAACCTATCCCGATGTAGGTCAAAGTGATGCATGCATCGATGATGGCCTCGTGAGCCCACATATAGAAGCGTCACACGTGAGTGTCCTAGATAGGATAACCACTGATTCCTCGACCTGACAGCTGGGACCCACCAGAAGGGCCTTTGTATTTCAAGAAAAAAACGTCCCCCCCGCTGACAGGTCGGACCCACCAGCTATATATTCGCACGCAAGGAAGTGCCTCCTTATTACACAAAAAAATGAATACTCCCCCTGCTAGCTGGGACCCACCATAGTGGGAGGCTAACTAGTGGGCCTACTAAGTTGACGGGGATGGAGGGATTTGTCAACTTAGTCAATATGAATGATTTTAGCTCCAATGACCGTACGATGTCCATCCAACGGCCGTAGTGCTTCTTCAACCTCTGGTCTTCTTGTTCCAGCCGCCCAAACCAGCGCTAGTCGTGCCGCCTGCTCCTGCCTCTCGTGGCCAGTTGTGCTGCCGCGGAGGCCTCACCGCCCCCTACTACTCCCGCCACTGGCTGGGCAATCCCTCTACTCACCCACACCCCCTGTTATTCTGCGGCGATGGCAGCCTCACACCGCAGCCGAACCAGCGAACCCTCGCACTCCTCTCCACGTGGGCATCCACTGTCGCGTCTTCCCTGGCTCCGCGTCGTCCCCTTCCTAGGCCTCGCCTTCGTCCACCGCCCTGGTGCTCTCGGCGCGGCATGGTCAACGTGGTCAAGGAACGATTTTGATCGGAAGAGTACTGTACGTGGGAGGCTGACAGCTGGGTCCGCGGCGCAGCAAGGAAGTGCCTCCTTGTTACACGGAAAATAATGATTCCTCCACCTGACAGCAGGGACCCACCGGACGGGCCACCCTATTACACCAAAAAGACGTTCCCACTGACTACTGGGACCCACCAGCTACATCTTCGCACACAAGGAAGTGCGTCCATATTACGGGCAAAAAAAAGATTTGCCCCCTGACTACTGGGAGCCACCAGCTACATCTTCGCACGCAAGGAAGTGCGTGACAGTCGGGACCCACCTGGTCAAAGCGTATGTAGCGTTATCATTCTGGTCCCGAACGTGTACATACATACGGTCAGTCTGTCTGCAGGCTGCAGCGATGAACCGCGGCCGTGTAAGGAAGGGCACGTGTCGTAGTAGAGGCGCGCACGTAGCATGTACACGTATGTATAGTGGCCAGGGTGCAAGAAAGTAAATACGGCCACATACATACATACGGGCGGGGTCTCGAACGCCTACTTGCGCATACGTACGGCCATGTCTCGTGTACATGGCTGGGTCGGAACGGAGAAACTGCATCGTCGTCGTGTTCATGGGGAGGAAACGGAATGCGTCATGTTCATCGGGAGGCAACGGAATGCGTGCTATTCATCGGGAGCCAACCGCCTTGGACGGAACAGCCGATGGAAACGAGGCCTGGCGTACCACAGAACGAAGGAAACGGCCTTGTGTTCGACCAGCCGCGGTCGAAACGGGATTCTGTTCATCGGGAGAGGTCTGGCGTACCGCAAAACGGAGGAAACAGACTTCTCTTGGACCTCGTATGATCGAAACGGGGTCCTGTTGATCGGGAGGGGTGTGGTGTAACGCAAAATGGAGGAAACAAACTTGTGTTGGAGCACTACGGTCGAAACGGGGGTCCTGTTCATGGGGAGGGGTGTGGCGTACCGCAAAACGGGACTCCACGGGATACTGTTCATCTCCACCGTCGACTGCCTCCACGGCTACTGTTCATCTCCACCGTCGACCTCCTCCAGCCTCCACCCGCGACTGTTCATCCACGGGCTCTTGTTCATCCAGCCTCCACCGGCTACTGTTCAACCAACCCTCTCCACGGGGTCCTCTTCAACCACCCCTCCACAGGCTACTGTTCAGCCAGCCCTCCACGAGGTCCTATTCATCCATCCCCCAACCGGCTCGATCGATCGGGGTGCTGTTCATCCAGCGGCAACGGCCTCTACTACCACGGGGTCCTGTTCATCCAACCCCCCACCCACTGGGAACTGTTCATCCAACCCCCCAACAACGCTCACTGTTCATCAAGAGGCAGCATGTTCGATCAGCTTCAGTTAGCAGCAGTAGCGAAGGAATCGGTCGATCGGGTTCAGTCAGCCATCGATCGCTCGCTCGGGTTCAGTAACGCGTAGCCTGCAGTGCAATCGCTCGGGTTCAGTTAGAGCCCAACGCCTCACTCGAGTTCAGTTAGAGTGCAACGCCTCGCACACGTGCATACGTGTATGAGAGAAATGCGCATCGCTCGGCCCCGACCACCCACCGTAACCGGGAACTCCCCGATATTTTCCTCTCCCTTGCTTCTACCACGGTTTTTTCTGTCATGGACGGCCCAAAGAATGTCAGGCAGCTGCGTCTCCGGTCCGCCCAGGACGAAAAGCCCATTTTCTTTCATGATTTTTTGTCATAGAAGTAGGAGCCCACCACGTCTATGATGATACCGGGTTTTGTCACAATTATCGTCATAGAAGTGTCATAAGCATGACAAAAAAAATTCATTCGACCCAAAATGTCACGGATATGTGTCTTTTTTTGTAGTGGATGATGATGGAAGTTGCATGGCAATATATCTCGGAATGGCTATGGAAATGCCATGATAGGTAGGTATGGTGGCTATTTTGAGGAAGATATAAGGAGTCTTATTGTAGCGACCCGACCTCAGACGGTCAAGCCTCTGTGTTTCTATGCCATCCACGGATCGGTATCTTTGGCACACACAAGACATCAATGTATATATCAAAGTGCAATCACATGCATAAATAACGTAAAACTGATATATACCTCATAATACTCAGCGAAACAAACAAGCGGGTGTGGAGTCCCATCAGCGCCATCGGCGGGTTGAGTGTAGACCGTAACCACATATCGTAACTCTTACTCGTCGAAGAAATATCGCAACATGATACGTTGCAGCCGTGTAGGTCAAGACATTGAATGTACCGCAAGATCACAATAAGAGAAAACAGATGATAAACTATACTATATGCGGTATGGCTTTGTGGCTCAGAATCGAGTTTTGTTTGCGTAAAAGCTGGTTTTATTTTCCCTACATCAAAGGAATAAATGGAGTCTGTACTATGGAGTTTTCTATCATGACATGGTTCCGCCAACCGATGTCTCATAGCCCAACATCATCATAGTTTGCCCACAATTAAGTTATCAATCCGGTGTTGAGAGTTACGAGATAGATCCAGTCCAGATGCTCAAATTGTCCGTAACAGGGACACGGCTAATCGATTAGGTTTAAACCCTCTGCGGAGGTTTGTACACTTTACCCGCAAGATTCGATCCCTCTTTTACGTTCTCGCACTTCGAGGTGTTTGAGAACAAGATGACCAAACATGGTCTTCCAAGAGTTCCTCGACCACCGTCCGTGCTCATCCAATCCTACCGTAGTTCTACATCTGCTAGCACCGTCCCAGCCAGAGTCACAACTAAGGTCAACCAAGCGAGCCCATAGTGACTTGCGGTTGCAGGTAAGCTTCCGGGCATGAAGTATTCTTCCGTCTCTTTGAGTCAGGTGAAGCTTTCCGCAAGATGTCATGGCGCTTCTCCATGCATCCCGCCAACCACTGGTTTCTCCAGGTGCCCGTCAACCATCCTTCACCCAGTGGTGTGTATTGAATTCTTGTCTCGAGTCTTGAAGTCTTGAGGCCTTGAAGATGCAGTCCTTGCAGATTCCATCATGGAGTTATCGTCATTGGCGTAGATCCTCCATTCTCACACCACTCCGAGCACTCATACCAACCCCGTCTACAATAGCATAGCATTAAAATAAATAACGTCCGGGCTTGGTAACAGGGTGATGGGTTCCTACCTCATGCATACTACTCAACTACAAGGATTCAATATCACTCTTCGAGAGGTTGTTGCAAAGATGCCACTAAATGCAATAAAACATAGGTATGAAAGCATGGTCAAAGTGAACTTGCTCGGTGATGTTGACGAAGAAGAATTATCGTTCTCAAGAAATAACTTGATAGACTACTCGTCACTCTCGATGAAATCTATATAACAAACATATCATTCACATAAGCACTCACACTAACAATCAAAACAAAAGAGGAGCGAATAAGAATCCGAAGGAACTTCAAATAAAACTAGGAGTCTTCTTCTACAACATTCACAAAAATAGTTTTGTCTAACGGAAAATAAAACACTAAAATAACAGAGAATAAAATATAAATTTAGTTAAGACAAAATAAAGTATTTTTTCATAAAGCTATTTTGAAAGTATTTTCAATTGGGAGTTAAAACAGTAGAAAATCCATTGCAAGTTATTAGCGAACTTGAATTGATTTCACGATAACAAAATAAAATAAATATAAAAACTTGTTGAACACCTACTGTTTAACTAATAGAAACCAAACATAAACTTTCTGAAATATAAAATAAAATAATTTAAAACAACTATAGAAAAAGAAGTAGCTATAATTGAATAGAACTAAAACAGAATTTGTTTTACATGAAACAATAAGCTAAAATACTCAAACAATTTTGAAGTTTTTACCACTGGTAAATATGATCACTAGTGATCAGTAGAAAAAGAATCAAATAAAATCTATTTTTAAACTCCCGGAATAAGCAAAACAAGCTTTAATTCAAATCTGATCTAACTCAATTTTATAAATCCAAACATAGACAAATTATATATTTTGGAAACTACAAGAAAATTGTGATCTAACATAAAAGAATCAGCATCATTGGACTTCTAGATCAAAAGTTATAAGCTAAACAAGAACGGAACTAAATCTGTTACGGAAATAAATCTGAAAACAGCGGAGTTACCTGACGTGAGGCAGAGATGGCAGGAAGGAGATGGCGATGTGGAGGCTGCTCGGCGAGGGGGCGAGGTCGCCAAGGGGGGGGGGGCGGCGGAGGAGGGGTCGCGCTGGGAGGTTCCAGGAGAGCTCTGGTGGCGTTCTAGGCAGGAAAAGGAGGACGGTGGCGAGAAGGCTACGGGCAGGAGGGGGCGTGGTGATGGGAAAAATGGAGCGAGGAGAGGAGGGGTTTTATAGGCGGTCTCGGGAGGCGCTGGGATGGAAAGACGAGGGAGATCGGGAAGGTGGAGTTTCTGTCTCCATGGATATGGAAAGCTTCAGTAACGTGAGAGGAAACAGAGGAAGGAGATGATCTCTTGTTGGGCTAGAATAGGAAAGTGCTTAATGGGCCAGGTTTTCCTAATAAAACGATTTCATTCCTATTTTTAAAATTAGGAAACTAAAACAATAAAAAGGAAATCAAATCAATTCGAATAAAGAGTTTTATATACTAAAATTATCAGAAAAATAAAATGTAGATGATGAGCATTATTCCACGGCCAAAATAAAACTTAAAAAATATGTTTTCAGAAAATCCCTAAAGGCTTTATTTCTTTTTGCAAATAATTTTAAATAAAACTTTGGTTTTCTTGGCTCAAATATTTTCAAAATGCCCCTGATTTTGGAGGTCATTTTCCTCCGCTCTTTCTTGCTTGCAAGAATTTATTTTCGGGGTATTTCTCGGGAAGAAAAATAGAGAAGCAAGTGGAAATATTTGAAAGAATTAAATTGCAAAACTCCGTTCAAATTCTTTATAGTTGAAGAAGTCATGTCATCTTCTCTCATTGATTTTAATAGGATGAATTTGAATTTACGGAGAAGGGAAAGTCATTTTATTCCCTCTCTTTCAAAAGTTTTGAAAAGGTTCAAATTTCACTCAAGTTTAATTCACTCAAGCAAACAAACAAACAATTCAATTAATTATATTAACATTCCAAAATTTGGGATGTTACAAACCTACACACTTAAAATGAATCTAGTCCTCGAGATTGAAGAAACTAACAAGAAAAGGTTAGGGTTGGGGTCTTCTAGCAAATGTCTTGGTCGAAAAGGTCGGGGTGCTACCACACTTAAAAACAAGGTCATGGTTCCAATAAACTCAGATATTTCCTCCGGAGGGCTGACAATGTATGTCTCTTCACATATCTTACAATAGCTCCTTCATTAAAGCTCTTACATCGAAAGCATAGAGTTTTCCTCAAAAGCTTGGGTCGGTTCGTCAAAGTTGAAGTTAAATCGAGACTGGATCTTCTTAGCTGATGGGTGCATGTCCATTCTAAACAACTATCGAAACACTCATGGTGGTCTACAATTTATGGTTTTCTCCTGCAGAAAACGGGTCTGGTTGAACCTCACCGTATAACCTCGTTTGGCAGCGGTTTCTGTAATGGGGTTCCATCGTCCTACCATTTTATGGTTTTATGGCTTATCGCGTCGACACTCTTATAAGTTTTTCAAGGCTCTCTGACTATCCATCAACATATGATAGTTCATGATAGAAGTCTCCGGTATGGGGGCCAATCCATCCCGTACTTGAATCATTACCACATATGTAAATATCGAATCACGTATTTTAACACTTGGGCATACTCACAAGCATTGCAGAATTTCTCTTGTTCTCGAACTGAGTTCAGATAAATCCATGGTTTCGCATGCCAAACAAAACATCTATCGTTACTTCACCACTCTCGGGTTTTTATGTAACCTCCTCGAAGCGTAGGCTGATTGGATCACAGATTCTTCCAAATTTATTCCTTTATCAAGGTTACAACGGTTCCTTCTCAAAATCCTGGGCACATGGGTTATGGCCCACTTCAACACTAGTGCAGCTTTAACTCATCCTTGGAGTAACTCTCTTGTTACACCTCCTTAAATCCAGAGTACTCTGTTTCTTCATACCATCATATCAAAACAAAACTCCAACTTATTTTGTCCAGCTTCCTTCTATGGCCGTCATGAATAACACGTTTCTTTCTTCATTGATCCTGTGGCTTTATAGAGTACTATGACCAAAAGAAGTGCACAAGTTTATCCATAAAATCTCATTAATCTCATATCAATCTTTCATTACATCCTTAACCATTTTCGGTAAATCCAAATTCCAAAAGTACTTGTTACAAATGCTGCCACCCACATGATTTGGTATGGTGGGACATTACTTCCACTTTATTTATTTATCCTCCTCGAGGATTCTTCAGTCCCACTGGAATTGTGCGACATGAGCCTTGAAATCTTCAATCTTCTGTTTCATCATGGTGGTCTTGAGCTTCACCTTCATCATCTCTGCATGCACTTCGCTTAGGTATTCCTGAGTATAACGGAGTCTTGCTTCAAGTATTTCTCCGATCTGGCGTATGGCTTCCATGGATGCTTCACGAACAGCATCGAAGAAAGTTGCTTGTGGCACACGTGAAATGAAAAAGTACTGCCCCATCATTTTGGGCAAACTCCTTTCAAATGGTGGAGGTGTACCTCCACATACCAAAGTTCCACTCCCTTATGCATGAAGGGTAGCCTTTGTAGACTGCATCTCCTTCAAGGTGAATATGCTTCATCATGTCCTTCAGATTTTGGGTAATCATGATCACTTGTCGGGTCATGATCGTTTGAGGCCCTTAAGGAAAGACTCATAAAGGGTCGTCATCTGCAGTTGTAAAACAAAATGTGCTCGAGAATAAGGTGCATATCTCCTGGGCACACATTCATATCAAAACTTCAAACTCAATTTCCAATTTCCTGTTTATGCATCACAACTCACTTTCTTCCATGTTCATCAAGAATATAAATTTCCAAGATAAAATATGACAAGTCCTTAGCCTTTCAGCATGTGACATTACAACTTTATTGAGTCATGAACTATTACAGTCTCAGAGTAATCTATTACATAACTCAACTCATTGAGCTCATGAAAAGGAAATTGCTTTCTACTACTCTTATTATCCATATCAAAATTCCAACTACTCAACTCCAGCTTTCATCTTGTCGGGACATTTAATAGCATAATGTCCTGCCTCCTTGCAGCGAAAACAAATGACTTCCGACATGTCTCGGGGCTTCTTTGTGACTATGCGGACTCCTTGGATTCTTGGCTTCTTTCCTGGACATTTACTAGCGTAATGACCTAAATCCTTGCATCTGTAACAAGTGATATGACTTAGGTCCTTCTCTGCAAAAGTTGCGTTGTTCTCGGATTGTCTTCTCTTCCTGGATTTAGCTGTAATGCTCAGAGTTTCTATCTCCCGGGGGTCAAACTTCACTTCTGCTGTCGGAAAATATCCCAGATACTCTTTTCTTCCCTTGGGGCAATCTTGTGAAAATGTCCTTCTTCTCCACATGAATAGCGTGCATTGGAGTAAAATCTGTTGAGGCCTTCTCCATCAAGGTCTTCAACACTTTCATTCATCACTCGTTCTTCTAACTTCTTGAGAGCTTCTTTCATTCTTTCTTTCTGCTCTGAATAGTTTGTGGCACCGTGGGGTAAATGTGACACTGCCGGGTAATGGGTGGTTCCTTCACACAAGAAACAAGTCACACGACTAGTTGGGCATTCCTCACCGGGTGTTCTTCCTCACAATGAGGGCATCTATCCTTGTGTTCCTCCCAGGTGTGTCCTATTTCTCCATAAATCTTGCAGCACAAGGTCTCGGGTTATCATAGTGCTTCGGATGAGGCGTGATCTCAACAGGTCTTCTTGAATTCCTCCCAAGTTCTTGCTCCATTAAATCCTGTATGGCTTGATGCATGTTCCACCAGGTTGCAGCACTTTACGTAAAAAAGTCTTGAAGAGCGTATTGGACCTCATACTTCCTTGAAACCAAATTGCTCCCGAAGTGATTTTCCATGTTCTGCATCCATAGCTCTGCCTCCGGCTGAGTCTTCGGTCCAGAGAATATCAGTCCAACTTCATTCATCATCTATGGGGTTCAAAAGTTTTGGGATGAGATATGAGAGAGGTGGGGAGGGATATACACACAATACAAACAATAGTTTTTGAAGAAACAAGTTTTACTTTGTGGCTGTCGGAAAACATCAAACAAATGACAGCTCACAAACCATCGTATCTAACGTAAGTGTATAACAGGGTTTGGTCTTCTAAAGGTCTAATAATTCTTGAGATCTTTTCAAGTCTTGAGTCTTCAACTGTTCTAGCTTCTAATACATGGTGAAATCCTCTTTACTCTGAAGGGCCCATCGGTTCTCGATATCAAATCCTTCTTGGGCGTCTTGATTGATCCTCCGGGTGATCAAAGGATAAGGGTATATTCTAACTATTTGAGGTGAGAGGGTCTATTTGATAAAATCAGAAAAGATGAAAGTAAGAGTCTTTTTGTAAATAAAGTTTTGAGATATCCTGTCCTAGGGCTTTCCGATGTCTAGGGTCACGTCCTCTGATCAACATGTGCTCGATACCATTTACAGTAGCGACCCGACCTCGAGACAGTCAAGCCTCGTGTTTCTATGCCATCCACGGATCAGTATCTTTGGCACACACAGTACATCAATGTATATATCAAAGTGCAATCACATGCATAAATAACGTAAAACTGATATATACCTCATAATACTCAGCGGAAACAAACAAACGGGTGTGGAGTCCCATCAACGCCATCGGCAGGTTGAGTGTAGACCGTAACCCTGTATCGTAACTCTTACTCGTCGAAGAAATATCTGCAACATGATACGTTGCAGCCATGTAGGTCAGTACATTGAATGTACCGGCAAGATCACAATAAGAGAAAACAGATGATAAACTATACTATATGCAGTATGGCTTTGTGGCTCTGTAACTGAGTTTTGTTTGCGTAAAAGCTGGTTTTATTTTCCCTACATCAAAGGAATAAATGGAGTCTGTACTATGGAGTTTTCTATCATGACATGGTTCCGCCAACCGATGTCTCATAGCCCAACATCATCATAGTTTGCCCACAATTAAGTTATCAGTCCAGTGTTGAGAGTTCTGAGATAGATCCAGGTCCAGATGCTCAAATTGTCCGTAACCGGGGACACGGCTAATCGATTAGGTTTAAACCCTCTGCAGAGGTTTGTACACTTTACCCGCAAGATTCGATCCCTCTTTTTACGTTCTCGCACTTCAGGGTGTTTGAGAACAAGACGACCGAAACATGGTCTTCCAAAGAGTTCCTCGACCACCGTCCGTGCTCATCCAATCCTACCGTAGTTCTACATCTGCTAGCACCGTCCCAGCCAGAGTCACAACTAAGGTCAACCAAGCGAGCCCATAATGACTTGCGGTTGCAGGTAAGCTTCGGGCATGAAGTATTCTTCCGTCTCTTTGAGTCTGGTGAAGCTTTCCATAAGATGTCATGGCGCTTCTCCATGCATCCCGCCAACCACTGGTTTCTCCAGGTGCCCGTCAACCATCCTTCACCCAGTAGTGTGTATTGAATTCTTGTCTCGAGTCTTGAAGTCTTGAGGCCTTGAAGATGCAGTCCTTGCAGATTCCATCATGGAGTTATCGTCATTGGCGTAGATCCTCCATTCTCACACCACTCCGAGCACTCATACCAACCCCGTCTACTATAGCGTAGCATTAAAATAAATAACGTCCGGGCTTGGTAACAGGGTGATGGGTTCCTACCTCATGCATACTACTCAACTACAAGAATTCAATATCACTCTTTGGAGGGTTGTTGCAAAGATGCCACTAAATGCAATAAAACATAGGTATGAAAGCATGGTCAAAGTGAACTTGCTCGGTGATGTTGACGAAGAAGAATTATCGTTCTCAAGAAATAACTTGATAGACTACTCGTCACTCTCTGATGAAATCTATATAACAAACATATCATTCACATAAGCACTCACACTAACAATCAAAACAAAAGAGGAGCGAATAAGAATCCGAAGGAACTTCAAATAAAACTAGGAGTCTTCTTCTACAACATTCACAAAAATAGTTTTGTCTAACGGAAAATAAAACACTAAAATAACAGAGAATAAAATATAAATTTAGTTAAGACAAAATAAAGTATTTTTTTCATAAAGCTATTTTGAAAGTATTTTCAATTGGGAGTTAAAACAGTAGAAATCCATTGCAAGTTATTAGCGAACTTGAATTGATTTCACGATAACAAAATAAAAATAAATATAAAAACTTGTTGAACACCTACTGTTTAACTAATAGAAACCAAACATAAACTTTCTGAAATATAAAATAAAATAATTTAAAACAACTATAGAAAAAAGTAGCTATAATTGAATAGAACTAAAACAGAATTTGTTTTACATGAAACAATAAGCTAAAATACTCAAACAATTTTGAAGTTTTTACCACTGGTAAATATGATCACTAGTGATCAGTAGAAAAAGAATCAAATAAAAATCTATTTTAAACTCCCGGAATAAGCAAAACAAGCTTTAATTCAAATCTGATCTAACTCAATTTTATAAATCCAAACATAGACAAATTATATATTTTGAAACTACAAGAAAATTGTGATCTAACATAAAAGAATCAGCATCATTGGACTTCTAGATCAAAAGTTATAAGCTAAACAAGAACGGAACTAAATCTGTTACGGAAATAAATCTGAAAACAAAACGGAGTTACCTGTACGTGAGGCAGAGATGGCAGGAAGGAGACGGCGATGTGGAGGCTGCTCGGCGAGGGGGCGAGGTCGCCAAGGCGAGGTGGGGGTGGCGGAGGAGGGGTCGGCGCTTGGGAGGTTCCAGGAGAGCTCTGGTGGCGTTCTAGGCAGGAAAAGGAGGACGGTGGCGAGAAGGCTACGGGCAGGGGGGCGTGGTGATGGGAAAAATGGAGCGAGGAGAGGAGGGGTTTTATAGGCGGTCTCGGAGGCGCTGGGATGGAAAGACGAGGGAGATCGGGAAGGTGGAGTTTCTGTCTCCATGGATATGGAAAGCTTCAGTAACGTGAGAGGAAACAGAGGAAGGAGATGATCTCTTGTTGGGCTAGAATAGGAAAGTGCTTAATGGGCCAGGTTTTTCCTAATAAAACGATTCCATTCCTATTTTTAAAATTAGGAAACTAAAACAATAAAAGGAAATCAAATCAATTGAATAAAGAGTTTTTATATACTAAAATTATCAGAAAAATAAAATGTAGATGATGAGCATTATTCCACGGCCAAAATAAAAACTTAAAAAATGTTTTCAGAAAATCCCTAAAGGCTTTATTTCTTTTTGCAAATAATTTTAAATAAAAACTTTGGTTTTCTTGGCTCAAATATTTTCAAAATGCCCCTGATTTTGGAGGTCATTTTCCTCCGCTCTTTCTTGCTTGCAAGAATTTATTTTCGGGTATTTCTCGGGAAGAAAAATAGAAAGCAAGTGCAAATATTTGAAAGAATTAAATTGCAAAACTCCGTTCAAATTCTTTATAGTTGAAGAAGTCATGTCATCTTCTCTCATTGATTTTAATAGGATGAATTTGAATTTACGGAGAAGGGAAAGTCATTTTATTCCTCTCTTTCAAAAGTTTTTGAAAAGGTTCAAATTTCACTCAAGTTTAATTCACTCAAGCAAACAAACAAACAATTCAATTAATTATATTAACATTCCAAAATTTGGGATGTTACAAACCTACCACACTTAAAATGAATCTCGTCCTCGAGATTGAAGAAACTAACAAGAAAAGGTTAGGGGTTGGGGTCTTCTAGCAAATGTCTTGGTCGAAAAGGTCGGGGTGCTACCACACTTAAAAACAAGGTCATGGTTCCAATAAACTCAGATATTTCCTCCGGAGGGCTGACAATGTATGTCTCTTCACATATCTTACAATAGCTCCTTCATTAAAGCTCTTACATCGTCGAAGCATAGAGTTTTCCTCAAAAGCTTGGGTCGGTTCGTCAAAGTTGAAGTTCGTCCGAGACCGGATCTTCTTAGCTGATGGGTGCATGTCCATTCTAAACAACTATCGAAACACTCATGGTGGTCTACAATTTATGGTTTTCTCCTGCAGAAAACGGGTCTAGGTTGAACCTCACCGTATAACCTCGTTTGTAGCGGTTGCTGTAAATGGGGTTCCATCGTCCTACCATTTTATGGTTTTATGGCTTATCGCGTCGACACTCTTATAAGTTTTTCAAGGCTCTCGATTTTCCATCAACATATGATAGTTCATGATAGAAGTCTCCGTATGGGGCCAATCCATCCTGCATTTGAATCATTACCACATATGTAAATATCGAATCACGTATTTTAACACTTGGGCATACTCACAAGCATTGCAGAATTTCTCTTGTTCTCTAACTGAGTTCGTATAAATCCATGGTTTCTGCATGCCAAACAAAACATCTATCGTTACTTCACCACTCTCAGGTTTTTATGTAACCTCCTCGAAACGTAGGCTGATTGGATCACATTCTTCCAAATTTATTCCTTTATCAAGGTTACAACGGTTCCTTCTCAAAATCCTGGGCCTGTGGGTTATGGCCCACTTCAACACTAGTGCAGCTTTAACTCATCCTTGGAGTAACTCTCTTGTTACACCTCCTTAAATCCAGTAGTACTCTGTTTCTTCATACCATCATATCAAAACAAAACTCCAACTTATTTTGTCCAGCTTCCTTCTATGGCCGTCATGAATAACACGTTTCTTTCTTCATTGATCCTGTGGCTTTATAGAGTACTATGACCAAAAGAAGTGCACAAGTTTATCCATAAAATCTCATTAATCTCATATCAATCTTTCATTACATCCTTAACCATTTTCGTAAATCCAAATTCCAAAAAGTACTTGTTACAAATGCTGCCACCCACATGATTTGGTATGGTCAGACATTACTTCCACTTTATTTATTTATCCTCCTCGAGGATTCTTCAGTCCCACTGGAATTGTGCGACATGAGCCTTGAAATCTTCAATCTTCTGTTTCATCATGGTGGTCTTGAGCTTCACCTTCATCATCTCTGCATGCACTTCGCTTAGGTATTCCTGAGTATAACGGAGTCTTGCTTCAAGTATTTCTCCGATCTGGCGTATGGCTTCCATGGATGCTTCACGAACAGCATCGAAGAAAGTTGCTTGTGGCACACGTGAAATGAAAAAGTACTGCCCCATCATTTTTGGGCAAACTCCTTTCAAATGGTGGAGGTGTACCTCCACATACCAAAGTTCCACTCCCTTATGCATGAAGGGGTAGCCTTTGTAGACTGCATCTCCTTCAAGGTGAATATGCTTCATCATGTCCTTCAGGATTTTCGGGTAATCATGATCACTTGTCAGGGTCATGATCGTTTCAGGGCCCTTAAGGAAAGACTCATAAAGGGTCGTCATCTGCAGTTGTAAAACAAAATGTGCTCAGAATAAGGTGCATATCTCCTGGGGCACACATTCATATCAAAACTTCAAACTCAATTTCCAATTTCCTGTTTATGCATCACAACTCACTTTCTTCCATGTTCATCAAGAATATAAATTTCCAAGATAAAATATGACAACTCCTTAGCCTTTCAGCATGTGACATTACAACTTTATTGAGTCATGAACTATTACAGTCTCAGAGTAATCTATTACATAACTCAACTCATTGAGCTCATGAAAAGGAAATTGCTTTCTACTACTCTTATTATCCATATCAAAATTCCAACTACTCAACTCCAGCTTTCATCTTGTCGGGACATTTAATAGCATAATGTCCTGCCTCCTTGCAGCGAAAACAAATGACTTCGACATGTCTCGGGGTTCTTTGTGACTATGCGGACTCCTTGGATTCTTGGCTCCTTTCCTGGACATTTACTAGCGTAATGACCTAAATCCTTGCATCTGTAACAAGTGATATGACTTAGGTCCTTCTCTGCAAAAGTTGCGTTGTTCTCGGATTGTCTTCTCTTCCTGGATTTAGCTGTAATGCTCAGAGTTTCTATCTCCCGGGGGTCAAACTTCACTTCTGCTGTCGGAAAATATCCCAGATACTCTTTTCTTCCCTTGGGGCAATACTGTGAAAAATGTCCTTCTTCTCCACATGAATAGCAGGCATTGGAGTAAAATCTGTTGAGGCCTTCTCCATCAAGGTCTTCAACACTTTCATTCATCACTGTTCTTCAGAACTTCTCGGAGAGCTTCTTTCATTCTTTCTTTCTGCTCCTGAATAGTTTGTGGCACCGTGGGGTAAATGTGACACTGCCCCGGGTAATGGGTGGTTCCTTCACACAAGAAACAAGTCACCTGACTAGTTGGGCATTCCTCAGCTGGGTGTTCTTCCTCACAATGAGGGCATCTATCCTTGTGTTCCTCCTGGGTGTGTCCTATTTCTCCATAAATCTTGCAGAGCACAAGGTCTCGGGTTATCATAGTGCTTCCGGATGAGGCGTGATCTCAACAGGTCTTCTTGAATTCCTCCCAAGTTCTTGCTCCATTAAATCCTGTATGGCTTGATGCATGTTCCACCAGGTTGCAGCACTTTCGTAAAAATCTTGAAGAGCGTATTGGACCTCATACTTCCTTGAAACCAAATTGCTCCCGAAGTGTTTTTCCATGTTCTGCATCCATAGCTCTGCCTCCGGCTGAGTCTTCGGTCCAGAGAATATCAGTCCAACTTCATTCATCATCTATGGGGTTCAAAAGTTTTGGGATGAGATATGAGAGAGGTGGGGAGAGATATACACACAATACAAACAATAGTTTTTTGAAGAAACAAGTTTTACTTTGTGGCTGTCGGAAAACATCAAACAAATGACAGCTCACAAACCATCGTATCTAACGTAAGTGTATAACAGGGGTTTGGTCTTCTAAAGGTCTAATAATTCTTCAGATCTTTTCAAGTCTTCGGAGTCTTCAACTGTTCTAGCTTCTAATACATGGTGAAATCCTCTTTACTCTGAAGGGCCCATCAGTTCTCCGATATCAAATCCTTCTTGGGCGTCTTGATTGATCCTCCGGGTGATCAAAGGATAAGGGGTATATTCTAACTATTTGAGGTGAGAGGGTCTATTTGATAAAATCAGAAAAGATGAGAAGTAAGAGTCTTTTTGTAAATAAAGTTTTTGAGATATCCTGTCCTAGGGCTTTCCGATGTCTAGGGTCACGTCCTACAGTCAACATGTGCTCTGATACCATTTACAGAGCGACCCGACCTCGAGACGGTCAAGCCTCGTGTTTCTATGCCATCCACGGATCAGTATCTTTGCACACACAGACATCAATGTATATATCAAAGTGCAATCACATGCATAAATAACGTAAAACTGATATATACCTCATAATACTCAGCGAAACAAACAAGCGGGTGTGGAGTCCCATCAACGCCATCGGCAGGTTGAGTGTAGACCGTAACCTGTATCGTAACTCTTACTCGTCGAAGAAATATCTGCAACATGATACGTTGCAGCCGTGTAGGTCAGTACATTGAATGTACCGCAAGATCACAATAAGAGAAAACAGATGATAAACTATACTATATGCAATATGGCTTTGTGGCTCAGAATCGAGTTTTGTTTGCGTAAAAGCTGGTTTTATTTTCCCTACATCAAAGGAATAAATGAAGTCTGTACTATGGAGTTTTCTATCATGACATGGTTCCGCCAACCGATGTCTCATAGCCCAAAATCATCATAGTTGCCCACAATTAAGTTATCAGTCCGGTGTTGAGAGTTCCGAGATAGATCCAAGTCCAGATGCTCAAATTGTCCGTAACCGGGGACACGGCTAATCGATTAGGTTTAAACCCTCTGCAGAGGTTTGTACACTTTACCCGCAAGATTCGATCCCTCTTTTTACGTTCTCGCACTTCAGGGTGTTTGAGAACAAGATGACCGAAACATGGTCTTCCAAAGAGTTCCTCTGACCACTGTCCGGTGCTCATCCAATCCTACCGTAGTTCTACATCTGCTAGCACCGTCCCAGCCAGAGTCACAACTAAGGTCAACCAAGCGAGCCCATAATGACTTGCGGTTGCAGGTAAGCTTCCGGCATGAAGTATTCTTCCGTCTCTTTGAGTCAGGGTGAAGCTTTCCGCAAGATGTCATGGCGCTTCTCCATGCATCCCGGCCAACCACTGGTTTCTCCAGGGTGCCCGTCAACCATCCTTCACCCAGTGAGTGTGTATTGAATTCTTGTCTCGAGTCTTGAAGTCTTGAGGCCTTGAAGATGCAGTCCTTGCAGATTCCATCATGGAGTTATCGTCATTGGCGTAGATCCTCCATTCTCACACCACTCCGAGCACTCATACCAACCCCGTCTACTATAGCGTAGCATTAAAATAAATAACGTCCGGGCTTGGTAACAGGGTGATGGGTTCCTACCTCATGCATACTACTCAACTACAAGGATTCAATAACACTCTTTGAGGGTTGTTGCAAAGATGCCACTAAATGCAATAAAACATAGGTATGAAAGCATGGTCAAAGTGAACTTGCTCGGTGATGTTGACGAAGAAGAATTATCGTTCTCAAGAAATAACTTGATAGACTACTCGTCACTCTCTGATGAAATCTATATAACAAACATATCATTCACATAAGCACTCACACTAACAATCAAAACAAAAGAGGAGCGAATAAGAATCAAGGAACTTCAAATAAAACTAGGAGTCTTCTTCTACAACATTCACAAAAATAGTTTTGTCTAACGGAAAATAAAACACTAAAATAACAGAGAATAAAATATAAATTTAGTTAAGACAAAATAAAGTATTTTTTCATAAAGCTATTTTGAAAGTATTTTCAATTGGGAGTTAAAACAGTAGAAAATCCATTGCAAGTTATTAGCGAACTTGAATTGATTTCACGATAACAAAATAAAATAAATATAAAAACTTGTTGAACACCTACTGTTTAACTAATAGAAACCAAACATAAACTTTCTGAAATATAAAATAAAATAATTTAAAACAACTATAGAAAAAAGTAGCTATAATTGAATAGAACTAAAACAGAATTTGTTTTACATGAAACAATAAGCTAAAATACTCAAACAATTTTGAAGTTTTTACCACTGGTAAATATGATCACTAGTGATCAGTAGAAAAAGAATCAAATAAAATCTATTTTAAACTCCCGAATAAGCAAAACAAGCTTTAATTCAAATCTGATCTAACTCAATTTTTATAAATCCAAACATAGACAAATTATATATTTTGGAAACTACAAGAAAATTGTGATCTAACATAAAAAGAATCAGCATCATTGGACTTCTAGATCAAAAGTTATAAGCTAAACAAGAACGGAACTAAATCTGTTACGGAAATAAATCTGAAAACGAAAACGGAGTTACCTGTCGTGAGGCAGAGATGGCAGGAAGGAGATGGCGATGTGGAGGCTGCTCGGCGAGGGGCGAGGTCGCCAAGCGAGGGTGGGGTGGCGGAGGAGGGGTCGGGCGCTGGGAGGTTCGGGAGCTCTGGTGGCGTTCTAGGCAGGAAAAGGAGGACGGTGGCGAGAAGGCTACGGGCAGGGAGGCGTGGTGATGGGAAAAATGGAGCGAGGAGAGGAGGGGTTTTATAGGCGGTCTCGGGAGGCGCTGGGATGGAAAGACGAGGGAGATCGGGAAGGTGGAGTTTCCTGCCTCCATGGATATGGAAAGCTTCAGAACGTGAGAGGAAACAGAGGAAGGAGATGATCTCTTGTTGGGCTAGAATAGAAAAGTGCTTAATGGGCCAGGTTTTTCCTAATAAAACGATTCCATTCCTATTTTAAAATTAGGAAACTAAAACAATAAAAAGGAAATCAAATCAATTCGAATAAAGAGTTTTATATACTAAAATTATCAGAAAAATAAAATGTAGATGATGAGCATTATTCCACGGCCAAAATAAAAACTTAAAAAAATGTTTTCAGAAAATCCCTAAAGGCTTTATTTCTTTTTGCAAATAATTTTAAATAAAAACTTTGGTTTTCTTGGCTCAAATATTTTCAAAATGCCCTGATTTTGGAGGGTCATTTTCCTCCGCTCTTTCTTGCTTGCAAGAATTTATTTTTCGGGTATTTCTCGGGAAGAAAAATAGAAAGCAAGTGCAAATATTTGAAAGAATTAAATTGCAAAACTCCGTTCAAATTCTTTATAGTTGAAGAAGTCATGTCATCTTCTCTCATTGATTTTAATAGGATGAATTTGAATTTACGGAGAAGGGAAAGTCATTTTATTCCTCTCTTTCAAAAGTTTTTGAAAAGGTTCAAATTTCACTCAAGTTTAATTCACTCAAGCAAACAAACAAACAATTCAATTAATTATATTAACATTCCAAAATTTGGGATGTTACAAACCTACACACTTAAAATGAATCTCGTCCTCGAGATTGAAGAAACTAACAAGAAAAGGTTAGGGTTGGGGTCTTCTAGCAAATGTCTTGGTCGAAAAGGTCGGGGTGCTACCACACTTAAAAACAAGGTCATGGTTCCAATAAACTCAGATATTTCCTCCGGAGGCTGACAATGTATGTCTCTTCACATATCTTACAATAGCTCCTTCATTAAAGCTCTTACATCGGAAGCATAGAGTTTTCCTCAAAAGCTTGGGTCGGTTCGTCAAAGTTGAAGTTCGTCCAGAGACCGGATCTTCTTAGCTGATGGGTCTGTGTCCATTCTAAACAACTATCGAAACACTCATGGTGGTCTACAATTTATGGTTTTCTCCTGCAGAAAACGGGTCTGGTTGAACCTCACCGTATAACCTCGTTTGGCAGCGGTTGCCTGTAATGGGGTTCCATCGTCCTACCATTTTATGGTTTTATGGCTTATCGCGTCGACACTCTTCTAAGTTTTTCAAGGCTCTCGATTATCCATCAACATATGATAGTTCATGATAGAAGTCTCCGGTATGGGGGCCAATCCATCCCGTACTTGAATCATTACCACATATGTAAATATCGAATCACGTATTTTAACACTTGGGCATACTCACAAGCATTGCAGAATTTCTCTTGTTCTCGAACTGAGTTCGTATAAATCCATGGTTTCTGCATGCCCAACAAAATATCTATCGTTACTTCACCACTCTCAGGTTTTTGCGTAACCTCCTACGAAACGTAGGCTGATTGGATCACAGATTCTTCCAAATTTATTCCTTTATCAAGGTTACAACGGTTCCTTCTCAAAATCCTGGGCCTGTGGGTTATGGCCCACTTCAACACTAGTGCAGCTTTAACTCATCCTTGGAGTAACTCTCTTGTTACACCTCCTTAAATCCAGTAGTACTCTGTTTCTTCATACCATCATATCAAAACAAAACTCCAACTTATTTTGTCCAGCTTCCTTCTATGGCCGTCATGAATAACACGTTTCTTTCTTCATTGATCCTGTGGCTTTATAGAGTACTATGACCAAAAGAAGTGCACAAGTTTATCCATAAAATCTCATTAATCTCATATCAATCTTTCATTACATCCTTAACCATTTTCGTAAATCCAAATTCCAAAAAGTACTTGTTACAAATGCTGCCACCCACATGATTTGGTATGGTGGACATTACTTCCACTTTATTTATTTATCCTCCTCGAGGATTCTTGATCCACACCGAATTGTGCGACATGAGCCTTGAAATCTTCAATCTTCTGTTTCATCATGGTGGTCTTGAGCTTCACCTTCATCATCTCTGCATGCACTTCGCTTAGGTATTCCTGAGTATAACGGAGTCTTGCTTCAAGTATTTCTCCGATCTGGCGTATGGCTTCCATGGATGCTTCACGAACAGCATCGAAGAAAGTTGCTTGTGGCACACGTGAAATGAAAAAGTACTGCCCCATCATTTTTGGGCAAACTCCTTTCAAATGGTGGAGGTGTACCTCCACATACCAAAGTTCCACTCCCTTATGCATGAAGGGGTAGCCTTTGTAGACTGCATCTCCTTCAAGGTGAATATGCTTCATCATGTCCTTCAGGATTTTCGGGTAATCATGATCACTTGTCAGGGTCATGATCGTTTCAGGGCCCTTAAGGAAAGACTCATAAAGGGTCGTCATCTGCAGTTGTAAAACAAAATGTGCTCAGAATAAGGTGCATATCTCCTGGGGCACACATTCATATCAAAACTTCAAACTCAATTTCCAATTTCCTGTTTATGCATCACAACTCACTTTCTTCCATGTTCATCAAGAATATAAATTTCCAAGATAAAATATGACAACTCCTTAGCCTTTCAAAGATGTGACATTACAACTTTATTGAGTCATGAACTATTACAATCTCGAGTAATCTATTACATAACTCAACTCATTGAGCTCATGAAAAGGAAATTGCTTTCTACTACTCTTATTATCCATATCAAAATTCCAACTACTCAACTCCAGCTTTCATCTTGTCGGGACATTTAATAGCATAATGTCCTGCCTCCTTGCAGCGAAAACAAATGACTTCCGACATGTCTCGGGCTTCTTTGTGACTATCACGGACTCCTTGGATTCTTGGCTTCTTTCCGGACATTTACTAGCGTAATGACCTAAATCCTTGCATCTGTAACAAGTGATATGACTTAGGTCCTTCTCTGCAAAAGTTGCGTTGTTCTCGGATTGTCTTCTCTTCCTGGATTTAGCTGTAATGCTCAGAGTTTCTATCTCCGGGGTCAAACTTCACTTCTGTCGGAAAATATCCCGGATACTCTTTTCTTCCCTTGGGGCAATCTTGTGAAAATGTCCTTCTTCTCCACATGAATAGCGTGCATTGGAGTAAAATCTGTTGAGGCCTTCTCCATCAAGGTCTTCAACACTTTCATTCATCATTGGTTCTTTCAGAACTTCTCTGAGAGCTTCTTTCATTCTTTCTTTCTGCTCCTGAATAGTTTGTGGCACCGTGGGGTAAATGTGACCTTGCCCGGGTAATGGGTGGTTCCTTCACACAAGAAACAAGTCACCGACTAGTTGGGCATTCCTCACCGGGTGTTCTTCCTCACAATGAGGGCATCCATCCTTGTGTTCCTCCCAGGTGTGTCCTATTTCTCCATAAATCTTGCAGCACAAGGTCTCGGGTTATCATAGTGCTTCCGGATGAGGCGTGATCTCAACAGGTCTTCTTGAATTCCTCCCAAGTTCTTGCTCCATTAAATCCTGTATGGCTTGGTGCATGTTCCACCAGGTTGCAGCACTTTCGTAAAGTATTGAAGAGCGTATTGGACCTCATACTTCCTTGAAACCAAATTGCTCCCAAGTGTTTTTCCATGTTCGCATCCATAGCTCGCCTCCGGCTGAGTCTTGATCCAGAGAATATCAGTCCAACTTCATTCATCATCTATGGGGTTCAAAAGTTTTGGGATGAGATATGAGAGAGGTGGGGAGAGATATACACAATACAAACAATAGTTTTTGAAGAAACAAGTTTTACTTTGTGGCTGTCGGAAAACATCAAACAAATGACAGCTCACAAACCATCGTATCTAACGTAAGTGTATAACAGGGGTTTGGTCTTCTAAAGGTCTAATAATTCTTCAGATCTTTTCAAGTCTTCGGAGTCTTCAACTGTTCTAGCTTCTAATACATGGTGAAATCCTCTTTACTCTGAAGGGCCCATCAGTTCTCCGATATCAAATCCTTCTTGGAGCGTCTTCAGTTGATCCTCCGGGTGATCAAAGGATAAGGGGTATATTCTAACTATTTGAGGTGAGAGGGTCTATTTGATAAAATCAGAAAAGATGAGAAGTAAGAGTCTTTTGTAAATAAAGTTTTGAGATATCCTGTCCTAGGGCTTTCCGATGTCTAGGGTCATGTCCTCACAGTCAACATGTGCTCGATACCATTTACATGGCGACCCGACCTCGAGACGGTCAAGCCTCTGTGTTTCTATGCCATCCACGGATCAAGATCTTTGGCACACACAGTACATCAATGTATATATCAAAGTGCAATCACATTATAAATAACGTAAAATGATATATACCTCATAATACTCAGCGAAACAAACAAGCGGGTGTGGAGTCCCATCAACGCCATCGGCAGGTTGAGTGTAGACCGTAACCTGTGATCGTAACTCTTACTCGTCGAAGAAATATCTGCAACATGATACGTTGCAGCCGTGTAGGTCGATTACATTGAATGTACCGCAAGATCACAATAAGAGAAAACAGATGATAAACTATACTATATGCAATATGGCTTTGTGGCTCAGAATCTGAGTTTTGTTTGCGTAAAAGCTGGTTTTATTTTCCCTACATCAAAGGAATAAATGGAGTCTGTACTATGGAGTTTTCTATCATGACATGGTTCCGCCAACCGATGTCTCATAGCCCAACATCATCATAGTTTGCCCACAATTAAGTTATCAGTCCAGTGTTGAGAGTTCTGAGATAGATCCAGGTCCAGATGCTCAAATTGTCCGTAACCGGGGACACGGCTAATCGATTAGGTTTAAACCCTCTGCAGAGGTTTGTACACTTTACCCGCAAGATTCGATCCCTCTTTTACGTTCTCGCACTTCGAGGTGTTTGAGAACAAGATGACCAAACATGGTCTTCCAAAGAGTTCCTCGACCACCGTCCGGTGCTCATCCAATCCTACCGTAGTTCTACATCTGCTAGCACCGTCCCCAGCCAGAGTCACAACTAAGGTCAACCAAGCGAGCCCATAATGACTTGCGGTTGCACGTAAGCTTCCGGCATGAAGTATTCTTCCGTCTCTTTGAGTCTGGGTGAAGCTTTCCGCAAGATGTCATGGCGCTTCTCCATGCATCCCGCCAACCACTGGTTTCTCCAGGTGCCCGTCAACCATCCTTCACCCAAGAGTGTGTATTGAATTCTTGTCTCGAGTCTTGAAGTCTTGAGGCCTTGAAGATGCAGTCCTTGCAGATTCCATCATGGAGTTATCGTCATTGGCGTAGATCCTCCATTCTCACACCACTCCGAGCACTCATACCAACCCCGTCTACAATAGCGTAGCATTAAAATAAATAACGTCCGGGCTTGGTAACAGGGTGATGGGTTCCTACCTCATGCATACTACTCAACTACAAGGATTCAATATCACTACTGGAGGGTTGTTGCAAAGATGCCACTAAATGCAATAAAACATAGGTATGAAAGCATGGTCAAAGTGAACTTGCCTGGTGATGTTGACAAAGAAGAATTATCGTTCTCAAGAAATAACTTGATAGACTACTCGTCACTCTCGATGAAATCTATATAACAAACATATCATTCACATAAGCACTCACACTAACAATCAAAACAAAAGAGGAGCGAATAAGAATCGAAGGAACTTCAAATAAAACTAGGAGTCTTCTTCTACAACATTCACAAAAATAGTTTTGTCTAACGGAAAATAAAACACTAAAATAACAGAGAATAAAATATAAATTTAGTTAAGACAAAATAAAGTATTTTTTCATAAAGCTATTTTGAAAGTATTTTCAATTGGGAGTTAAAACAGTAGAAAATCCATTGCAAGTTATTAGCGAACTTGAATTGATTTCACGATAACAAAATAAAAATAAATATAAAAACTTGTTGAACACCTACTGTTTAACTAATAGAAACCAAACATAAACTTTCTGAAATATAAAATAAAATAATTTAAAAACAACTATAGAAAAAAAGTAGCTATAATTGAATAGAACTAAAACAGAATTTGTTTTACATGAAACAATAAGCTAAAATACTCAAACAATTTTGAAGTTTTTACCACTGGTAAATATGATCACTAGTGATCAGTAGAAAAAGAATCAAATAAAAATCTATTTTAAACTCCCGAATAAGCAAAACAAGCTTTAATTCAAATCTGATCTAACTCAAATTTTATAAATCCAAACATAGACAAATTATATATTTTTGAAACTACAAGAAAATTGTGATCTAACATAAAAAGAATCAGCATCATTGGACTTCTAGATCAAAAGTTATAAGCTAAACAAGAACGGAACTAAATCTGTTACGGAAATAAATCTGAAAACAGCGGAGTTACCTGTACGTGAGGCAGAGATGGCAGGAAGGAGACGGCGATGTGGAGGCTGCTCTGGCGGGGGCGAGGTCGCCAAGCGAGGGTGGGGTGGCGGAGGAGGGGTCGGCGCTGGGGAGGTTCCAGGAGAGCTCTGGTGGCGTTCTAGGCAGGAAAAGGAGGACGGTGGCGAGAAGGCTACGGGCAGGGAGGCGTGGTGATGGGAAAAATGGAGCGAGGAGAGGAGGGGTTTTATAGGCGGTCTCGGGAGGCGCTGGGATGGAAAGACGAGGAGATCGGGAAGGTGGAGTTTCTGTCTCCATGGATATGGAAAGCTTCTAACGTGAGAGGAAACAGAGGAAGGAGATGATCTCTTGTTGGGCTAGAATAGGAAAGTGCTTAATGGGCCAGGTTTTTCCTAATAAAACGATTCCATTCCTATTTTTAAAATTAGGAAACTAAAACAATAAAAAGGAAATCAAATCAATTGAATAAAGAGTTTTATATACTAAAATTATCAGAAAAATAAAATGTAGATGATGAGCATTATTCCACGGCCAAAATAAAAACTTAAAAAAATGTTTTCAGAAAATCCCTAAAGGCTTTATTTCTTTTTGCAAATAATTTTAAATAAAAACTTTGGTTTTCTTGGCTCAAATATTTTCAAAATGCCCCTGATTTTGGAGGGTCATTTTCCTCCGCTCTTTCTTGCTTGCAAGAATTTATTTTCGGGGTATTTCTCGGGAAGAAAAATAGAAAGCAAGTGCAAATATTTGAAAGAATTAAATTGCAAAACTCCGTTCAAATTCTTTATAGTTGAAGAAGTCATGTCATCTTCTCTCATTGATTTTAATAGGATGAATTTGAATTTACGGAGAAGGGAAAGTCATTTTATTCCTCTCTTTCAAAAGTTTTTGAAAAGGTTCAAATTTCACTCAAGTTTAATTCACTCAAGCAAACAAACAAACAATTCAATTAATTATATTAACATTCCAAAATTTGGGATGTTACAAACCTACACACTTAAAATGAATCTAGTCCTCGAGATTGAAGAAACTAACAAGAAAAGGTTAGGGTTGGGGTCTTCTAGCAAATGTCTTGGTCGAAAGGTCGGGGTGCTACCACACTTAAAAACAAGGTCATGGTTCCAATAAACTCAGATATTTCCTCTGGAGGGCTGACAATGTATGTCTCTTCACATATCTTACAATAGCTCCTTCATTAAAGCTCTTACATCGGAAGCATAGAGTTTTCCTCAAAAGCTTGGGTCGGTTCGTCAAAGTTTAAGTTAAATCCGAGACCGGATCTTCTTAGCTGATGGGTCTGTGTCCATTCTAAACAACTATCGAAACACTCATGGTGGTCTACAATTTATGGTTTTCTCCTGCAGAAAACGGGTCTGGTTGAACCTCACCGTATAACCTCGTTTGGCAGCGGTTGCTGTAATGGGGTTCCATCGTCCTACCATTTTATGGTTTTATGGCTTATCGCGTCGACACTCTTATAAGTTTTTCAAGGCTCTCTGACTATCCATCAACATATGATAGTTCATGATAGAAGTCTCCGGTATGGGGGCCAATCCATCCCGTACTTGAATCATTACCACATATGTAAATATCGAATCACGTATTTTAACACTTGGGCATACTCACAAGCATTGCAGAATTTCTCTTGTTCTCGAACTGAGTTCGTATAAATCCATGGTTTCTGCATGCCAAACAAAACATCTATCGTTACTTCACCACTCTCAGGTTTTTGCGTAACCTCCTACGAAACGTAGGCTGATTGGATCACAGATTCTTCCAAATTTATTCCTTTATCAAGGTTACAACGGTTCCTTCTCAAAATCCACGGGCACGTGGGTTATGGCCCACTTCAACACTAGTGCAGCTTTAACTCATCCTTGGAGTAACTCTCTTGTTACACCTCCTTAAATCCAGAGTACTCTGTTTCTTCATACCATCATATCAAAACAAAACTCCAACTTATTTTGTCCAGCTTCCTTCTATGGCCGTCATGAATAACACGTTTCTTTCTTCATTGATCCTGTGGCTTTATAGAGTACTATGACCAAAAGAAGTGCACAAGTTTATCCATAAAATCTCATTAATCTCATATCAATCTTTCATTACATCCTTAACCATTTTCGTAAATCCAAATTCCAAAAGTACTTGTTACAAATGCTGCCACCCACATGATTTGGTATGGTCGACATTACTTCCACTTTATTTATTTATCCTCCTCGAGGATTCTTGATCCCACCGGAATTGTGCGACATGAGCCTTGAAATCTTCAATCTTCTGTTTCATCATGGTGGTCTTGAGCTTCACCTTCATCATCTCTGCATGCACTTCGCTTAGGTATTCCTGAGTATAACGGTCTTGCTTCAAGTATTTCTCCGATCGGCGTATGGCTTCCATGGATGCTTCACGAACAGCATCGAAGAAAGTTGCTTGTGGCACACGTGAAATGAAAAAGTACTGCCCCATCATTTTGGGCAAACTCCTTTCAAATGGTGGAGGTGTACCTCCACATACCAAAGTTCCACTCCCTTATGCATGAAGGGTAGCATTTGTAGACTGCATCTCCTTCAAGGTGAATATGCTTCATCATGTCCTTCAGATTTTGGGTAATCATGATCACTTGTCGTGGTCATGATCGTTTGAGGCCCTTAAGGAAAGACTCATAAAGGGTCGTCATCTGCAGTTGTAAAACAAAATGTGCTCGAGAATAAGGTGCATATCTCTGGGGCACACATTCATATCAAAACTTCAAACTCAATTTCCAATTTCCTGTTTATGCATCACAACTCACTTTCTTCCATGTTCATCAAGAATATAAATTTCCAAGATAAAATATGACAACTCCTTAGCCTTTCAGCATGTGACATTACAACTTTATTGAGTCATGAACTATTACAGTCTCAGAGTAATCTATTACATAACTCAACTCATTGAGCTCATGAAAAGGAAATTGCTTTCTACTATTCTTATTATCCATATCAAAATTCCAACTTCTCAACTCCAGCTTTCATCTTGTAGGGACATTTAATAGCATAATGTCCTGCCTCCTTGCAGCGAAAACAAATGACTTCCGACATGTCTCGGGGCTTCTTTGTGACTATGCGGACTCCTTGGATTCTTGGCTTCTTTCCTGGACATTTACTAGCGTAATGACCTAAATCCTTGCATCTGTAACAAGTGATATGACTTAGGTCCTTCTCTGCAAAAGTTGCGTTGTTCTCGGATTGTCTTCTCTTCCTGGATTTAGCTGTAATGCTCAGAGTTTCTATCTCCCGGGGGTCAAACTTCACTTCTGCTATCGGAAAATATCCCAGATATTCTTTTCTTCCCTTGGGGCAATACTGTGAAAAATGTCCTTCTTCTCCACATGAATAGCAGGCATTGGAGTAAAATCTGTTGAGGCCTTCTCCATCAAGGTCTTCAACACTTTCATTCATCACTGGTTCTTCAGAACTTCTGAGAGCTTCTTTCATTCTTTCTTTCTGCTCCTGAATAGTTTGTGGCACCGTGGGGTAAATGTGACACTGCCCCGGGTAATGGGTGGTTCCTTCACACAAGAAACAAGTCACCTGACTAGTTGGGCATTCCTCAGCAGGGTGTTCTTCCTCACAATGAGGGAATCTATCCTTGTGTTCCTCTTGGGTGTGTCCTATTTCTCCGCAAATCTTGCAGGCACAAGGTCTCGGGTTATCATAGTGCTTCCGGATGAGACGTGATCTCAACAGGGTCTTCTTGAATTCCTCCCAAGTTCTTGCTCCATTAAATCCTTGTATGGCTTGATGCATGTTCCACCAGGTTGCAGCACTTTCTGTAAAGTACTGAAGAGCGTATTGGACCTCATACTTCCTTGAAACCAAATTGCTCCCGAAGTGTTTTTCCATGTTCTGCATCCATAGCTCTGCCTCCGGCTGAGTCTTCGGTCCAGAGAATATCAGTCCAACTTCATTCATCATCTATGGGGTTCAAAAGTTTTGGGATGAGATATGAGAGAGGTGGGGAGAGATATACACACAATACAAACAATAGTTTTTTGAAGAAACAAGTTTTACTTTGTGGCTGTCGGAAAACATCAAACAAATGACAGCTCACAAACCATCGTATCTAACGTAAGTGTATAACAGGGGTTTGGTCTTCTAAAGGTCTAATAATTCTTCAGATCTTTTCAAGTCTTCGGAGTCTTCAACTGTTCTAGCTTCTAATACATGGTGAAATCCTCTTTACTCTGAAGGGCCCATCAGTTCTCCGATATCAAATCCTTCTTGGAGCGTCTTCAGTTGATCCTCCGGGTGATCAAAGGATAAGGGGTATCTTCTAACTATTTGAGGTGAGAGGGTCTATTTGATAAAATCAGAAAAGATGAGAAGTAAGAGTCTTTTGTAAATAAAGTTTTGAGATATCCTGTCCTAGGGCTTTCCGATGTCTAGGGTCACGTCCTCTGATCAACATGTGCTCGATACCATTTCAGAGCGACCCGACCTCGAGACGGTCAAGCCTCTGTGTTTCTATGCCATCCTCGGATCAGATATCTTTGCACACACAGTACATCAATGTATATATCAAAGTGCAATCACATGCATAAATAACGTAAAACTGATATATACCTCATAATACTCAGCGAAACAAACAAGCGGGTGTGGAGTCCCATCAACGCCATCGGCAGGTTGAGTGTAGACCGTAACCAGTATCGTAACTCTCACTCATCGAAGAAATATCTGCAACATGATACGTTGCAGCCGTGTAGGTCAAGACATTGAATGTACCGCAAGATCACAATAAGAGAAAACAGATGATAAACTATACTATATGCGGTATGGCTTTGTGGCTCAGAATCGAGTTTTGTTTGCATAAAAGCTGGTTTTATTTTCCCTACATCAAAGGAATAAATGGAGTCTGTACTATGGAGTTTTCTATCATGACATGGTTCCGCCAACCGATGTCTCATAGCCCAACATCATCATAGTTTGCCCACAATTAAGTTATCAATCCGGTGTTGAGAGTTCGAGATAGATCCAGTCCAGATGCTCAAATTGTCCGTAACAGGGACACGGCTAATCGATTAGGTTTAAACCCTCTGCAGAGGTTTGTACACTTTACCCGCAAGATTCGATCCCTCTTTTACGTTCTCGCACTTCGTGGTGTTTGAGAACAAGATGACCAAACATGGTCTTCCAAAGAGTTCCTCGACCACCGTCCGGTGCTCATCCAATCCTACCGTAGTTCTACATCTGCTAGCACCGTCCCAGCCAGAGTCACAACTAAGGTCAACCAAGCGAGCCCATAGTGACTTGCGGTTGCACAGTAAGCTTCGGGCATGAAGTATTCTTCCGTCTCTTTGAGTCAGGTGAAGCTTTCCGCAAGATGTCATGGCGCTTCTCCATGCATCCCGCCAACCACTGGTTTCTCCAGGTGCCCGTCAACCATCCTTCACCCAATGAGTGTGTATTGAATTCTTGTCTCGAGTCTTGAAGTCTTGAGGCCTTGAAGATGCAGTCCTTGCAGATTCCATCATGGAGTTGTCGTCATTGGCGTAGATCCTCCATTCTCACACCACTCCGAGCACTCATACCAACCCCGTCTACAATAGCGTAGCATTAAAATAAATAACGTCCGGGCTTGGTAACAGGGTGATGGGTTCCTACCTCATGCATACTACTCAACTACAAGGATTCAATATCACTCTTGGAGGGTTGTTGCAAAGATGCCACTAAATGCAATAAAACATAGGTATGAAAGCATGGTCAAAGTGAACTTGCTCGGTGATGTTGACGAAGAAGAATTATCGTTCTCAAGAAATAACTTGATAGACTACTCGTCACTCTCGATGAAATCTATATAACAAACATATCATTCACATAAGCACTCACACTAACAATCAAAACAAAAGAGGAGCGAATAAGAATCCGAAGGAACTTCAAATAAAACTAGGAGTCTTCTTCTACAACATTCACAAAAATAGTTTTGTCTAACGGAAAATAAAACACTAAAATAACAGAGAATAAAATATAAATTTAGTTAAGACAAAATAAAGTATTTTTTCATAAAGCTATTTTGAAAGTATTTTCAATTGGGAGTTAAAACAGAGAGAAATCCATTGCAAGTTATTAGCGAACTTGAATTGATTTCACGATAACAAAATAAAATAAATATAAAAACTTGTTGAACACCTACTGTTTAACTAATAGAAACCAAACATAAACTTTCTGAAATATAAAATAAAATAATTTAAAAACAACTATAGAAAAAAAGTAGCTATAATTGAATAGAACTAAAACAGAATTTGTTTTACATGAAACAATAAGCTAAAATACTCAAACAATTTTGAAGTTTTTACCATCGGTAAATATGATCACTAGTGATCAGTAGAAAAAGAATCAAATAAAAATCTATTTTAAACTCCCGAATAAGCAAAACAAGCTTTAATTCAAATCTGATCTAACTCAATTTTTATAAATCCAAACATAGACAAATTATATATTTTGGAAACTACAAGAAAATTGTGATCTAACGCAAAAAGAATCAGCATCATTGGACTTTAGATCAAAAGTTATAAGCTAAACAAGAACGGAACTAAATCTGTTACGGAAATAAATCTGAAAACAGCAGGAGTTACATGACGTGAGGCAGAGATGGGAGGAAGGAGACGGCGTGGAGGCTGCTCGGCGAGGGGGCGAGGTCGCCAAGGCGAGGGTGGGGTGGCGGAGGAGGGGTCGGCGCTTGGGAGGTTCCAGGAGAGCTCTGGTGGCGTTCTAGGCAGGAAAAGGAGGACGGTGGCGAGAAGGCTACAGGCAGGGGGGCGTGGTGATGGGAAAAATGGAGCGAGGAGAGGAGGGGTTTTATAGGCGGTCTCGGGAGGCGCTGGGATGGAAAGACGAGGGAGATCGGGAAGGTGGAGTTTCTGTCTCCATGGATATGGAAAGCTTCAGAACGTGAGAGGAAACAGAGGAAGGAGATGATCTCTTGTTGGGCTAGAATAGGAAAGTGCTTAATGGGCCAGGTTTTTCCTAATAAAACGATTCCATTCCTATTTTAAAATTAGGAAACTAAAACAATAAAAAGGAAATCAAATCAATTGAATAAAGAGTTTTATATACTAAAATTATCAGAAAAATAAAATGTAGATGATGAGCATTATTCCACGGCCAAAATAAAAACTTAAAAAATGTTTTCAGAAAATCCCTAAAGGCTTTATTTCTTTTTGCAAATAATTTTAAATAAAAACTTTGGTTTTTCTTGGCTCAAATATTTTCAAAAATGCCCCTGATTTTGGAGGGTCATTTTCCTCCGCTCTTTCTTGCTTGCAAGAATTTATTTTTCGGGGTATTTTCTCGGGGAAGAAAAATAGAGAAGCAAGTGGAAATATTTGAAAGAATTAAATTGCAAAACTCCGTTCAAATTCTTTATAGTTGAAGAAGTCATGTCACCTTCTCTCATTGATTTTAATAGGATGAATATGAATTTACCGGAGAAGGGGAAAGTCATTTTATTCCCTCTCTTTCAAAAGTTTTTGAAAAGGTTCAAATTTCACTCAAGTTTAATTCACTCAAGCAGACAAACAAACAATTCAATTAATTATATTAACATTCCAAAATTTGGGATGTTACACTTATGTGTGAAAGAGCGTATCGTATCATGGGGTTCGGATGCACCGGCGGAGTTTGCACCAACTCTCGAGGTGAGAAAGGGCAATGCACAGTACCGAAGAGGCTAGCAATGATGGAAGGGTGAGAGGGCTTATAATCCATGGACTCAACATTAGTCATAATGAACTCACATACTTATTGCAAAATTCTAGAAGTTATCGAAACAAAGCATTAGACGCATGCTCCTAGGGGGATAGACTGGTAGGAAAATACCATCGCTCGTCCCCGACCGCCACTCATAAGGAAGACAATCAATAAATAAATCATGCTCCGACTTCATCACATAACGGTTCACCATACGTGCATGCTACAGGAATCACAAACTTCAACACAAGTATTTCTACAATCCACAATTACCCACTAGCATGACTCTGATATCACCATCTTTATATCGCAAAACTATTGCAAGGAATCAAACATATCATATCCAGTGATCTACAAGTTTATGTAGGATTTTATGACTAACCATGTGAATGACCAATTCCTGTCAACTCACTAAATAGAAATAAGTGAAGCAAGAGATTTTAATTCTTTCTACAAAAGATATGCCCACGCTCTAACAAATATAAGTGAAGAAAAAGAGCATTCTACAAATGATGGTTTTCTATGTGTAGGGAAACAGGCAATCAAAACTTCAAATTATATAAGTGAAACTCATGAAGCATTCTATAAAGCCATACTCAAAAGATATAAGCGAAGTGCAAAGAGCATTCTATAAATCAACCAAGGACTATGTCATACCAGCATGGTGCATTATTAAAAGAAAAAGAAAAAGCACACGACGCTCCAAGATTTACGTGTATCACATGTGACGAATAAAAATATAGCTCCAAGTAAAATTACCGATGATCGTTAGAAGAAAGAGGGGATGCCTTCCGGGGCATCCCCAAGCTTAGTTACTTGGGATTCCTTGAATATTATCTTGGGGTGCCTCGGGCATCCCCAAGCTTAGGCTCTTGACACTCCTTATTCCTTCATCCATCGTGATCTCACCCAAAACTTGAAAACTTCAATCACACAAAACTTAACAAACCCCGTCAGATCCGTTAGTACAAGAAAACAAATCACCACTTTAAGTACTATTGCAAACTCATTCATATTTTATTTTTGCATTGTAGCTATTGTAATATAACTTTTCTATGGCTTATACCACCGATAAAATCGATGGTTTCGTCAACACTAGCAAAACAATGCATAAAAAAACAGAATCTGTCTTAAATAGGACAATCTGTAGTAATCTGAACATCAACCATACTTATGTAACTCCAAATTTTTTGAAAAATTAGGAAAGAATAAACAATTCGTATATAAGTACTATGCAAAAAGTTTCAGAAGCGTTTGACTTTCCAGTAAAAAATGTTAAATCGCACACTACAACCAAAGTTTCTGTTTTTGCACCGCACAAACCAAACAAGCAATCTAATCAACCTAAAGGCAAATCTTGGCACATTATTTTATAATACAATGGATTTATACAAGGGATAATTATTTTTGTTGAAAATTTTCTGTAATTAAGATTCACAAAGTTTTCATGGGCATGAACAAAGTTCAAGGCATGCTCCCATTTTAACAATGCTCGTCTCTCTTAGTTTCACTTTTCCTTTTGAAAAAGTTTTAGGTTCCCCTCTTTATTTTTTTTGTTTTTAAACTTTTTAAAAGCACTCAATAGAAATAAATGACTCTCTAAACCTTCTGGGTTGTCTCCCTGGCAGCGCTTTCTTTAAATCCAATAAGGTAGGCATATAGTGCTCAAGTAATGGATCCACCAGGATCCCAAGGTATATCAAAGACAATTTTAATTAACAATGATTTGTGATTTAGTAGTGAGCACAAAGTAATATATATCATGTAATGACGAAGTCTAACTCTCTTCCTATGCAACGACATGTCATAAAAGAACAATTCATGCACACAAAGTAAAGGCCAATGCATAGTATAAACAGTTTCTTGCAATTTTATCGTATTGGAAACATAGAGAGGCGGGGATGTAGTTCCTCTCTCATAACAATTGCAAGTAGGAGTAGCAAGCACATGCATATTATATCAATCAAAATCATCATGTGCAATAGTAGAATGCAACCCATCAATATAGTCCTTAATAAACGCAAACTTCTCTGATATAGTGTAGTTGGGAGAATTCAAAAAGATAATAGGACTATCATGCGTGGGTGCAATAGAAACAATTCCATGTTTCACATAAGGGACTATAGCAAGTTCATCTCAATAAGCATAATTCATGTTGGCATCTTGGCCATAAGCATAGCAAGCATCAAGTTCAGAAAAAAAGGATATTTCAAATGAATCAAAAGGATCATAGAAATCATCATAGCATTCATCCTTCGGTAAGCACGAAGGGAAATTAAACAATGTATGGGATAAAGTGTTACTCTCATTATAAGGTGGGCACGGGCGATCAATTCGCTCTTCCTTCTCTTGTTCTTCGCTCTCCTCCTCATCTTTTTCATGTAATGAGCTCACAATTTCAGCAATTTCTTCTTCCATAGTTTCCTGCCAAATATTAGTCTTCTGTTGGACAGCGGAGGTGTCCTCAATATATAAGCTTAATCAGAGCGACCGACCTCGAGACGGTCAAGCCTCGTATTCTTGTGCCATCCACGATCAAGATGTTGGCACACACAGTACATCAATGTATATATCAAAGTGCAATCACATGTATAATTAACGTAAAACTGATATATACCTCATAATACTCAGCGAAAACAATCAAGCGGGTGTGGAGTCCCATCAACGCCATCGGCAGGTTGAGTGTAGACCGTAACCTGTATCGTAACTCTTACTGTCGAGGAAATATCTGCAACATGATACGTTGCAGCCGTGTAGGTCAGTACATTGAATGTACCGGCAAGATCACAATATGAGAAAACAGATGATAAACTATACTATATGCGGTATGGCTTTATGGCTCAGATCTGAGTTTTGTTTGCATAAAAGCTGATTTTATTTTACCTACATCAAAGGCATAAATGGAGTCTGTACTATGGAGTTTTCTATCATGACATGGTTCCGCCAACCGATGTCTCATAGCCCAAAATTCATCATATGTTGCCCACAATTAAGTTATCAATCTGGTGTTGAGAGTTCCGAGATAGATCCAAGTCCAGAGGCTCAAATTGTCCGTAACCGGGGACACGGCTAATCGATTAGGTTTAAACCCTCTACAGAGGTTTGTACACTTTACCCGCAAGATTCGATCCCTCTCGTTACGTTCTCGCACTTCAGGGTGTTTGAGAACAAGATGACCGAAACATGGTCTTCCAAAGAGTTCCTCTGACCACTGTCCGGTACTCAACCCATCCTACCGTAGTTCTACATCTGCTAGTACTGTCCCAGCCAGAGTCACAACTAAGGTCAACCAAGCCAGAGCCCATAATGACTTGCAATTGCACAGGTAAGCTTCCGGGCATGAAGTATTCTTCCGTCTCTTTGAGTCTGGGTGAAGCTTTCCGCAAGATGTCAGGGCGCTTCTCCATGCATCCCGCCAACCACTGGTTTCTCCAGGTGCCCGTCAACCGCCCTTCACCCAGTGAGTGTGTATTGAATTCTTGTCTCGAGTCTTGAAGTCTTGAGGTCTTGAAGATGCAGTCCTTGCAGATTCCATCATGGAGTTGTCGTCATTGACGAGAGTCCTCCTTCTTCACACCACTCTCGAACACTCATACCAAACCCCGTCTACTACAGCGTAGCATTAGAATAAAATAACGTCCGGGCTTGGTAACAGGGTGATGGGTTCCTACCTCATGCATACTACTCAACTACAAGAATTTCAATAACACTACTGAGGGTGGTTGCAAAGGTGCCACTAAATGCAATAAAACATAGGTAAGAAAGCATGGTCAAAGTGAACTTGCCTTGTTGACGATCTTGAAAAACTAGGGTTTCAGAGTAGCAATCTTCGCACTCGGAAATTCTACCGAGGCAAACAATAAGTATAATAAGCACATAGCATAACATAACATAACAAAGTAACACACCAAAACCAACAAAGCAAAACCCAAAGGAAAACTTAAAGAAAAAACAATTCAAAGTTTTCCTACTTCAAATAACAACAAAAATAGTTTTATATAACAAAAATTTCTTAACATCACCTAATCATGGTTTTATGTTAACTAAACAGAAAATATTTCATTAAGCAACTAGGAGCAAAAGGAATTAAATAAAATCTATTATGAAACTCCCGAAATAAGCAAAACAAGCTTTAATTCAAATCTGATCTAACTCAATTTTTATAAATCCAAACATAGACAAATTATATATTTTGGAAACTACAAGAAAATTGTGATCTAACGCAAAAGAATCAGCATCATTGGACTTCTAGATCAAAAGTTATAAGCTAAACAAGAACGGAACTAAATCTGTTACGGGAATAAATCTGAAAACGAAAACGGAGTTACCTGTACGTGAGGCAGAGATGGCAGGAAGGAGACGGCAATGTGGAGGGCTGCTCAAGCGAGGGGCGAGGTCGCCAAGAGGTGGGGTGGCGGAGGAGGGGTCGGCGCTGGGAGGTTCCAGAGAGCTCTGGTGAGCGTTCTAGGCAGGAAAAGGAGGACGGTGGCGAGAAGGCTACGGGCAGGGAGGCGTGGTGATGGGAAAAATGGAGCGAGGAGAGGAGGGGTTTTATAGGCGGTCTCGGGAGGCGCTGGGATGGAAAGACGAGGGAGATCGGGAAGGTGGAGATTTCTGTCTCCATGGACATGGAAAGCTTCTGTAACGTGAGAGGAAACAGAGGAAGGAGATGATCTCTTGTTGGGCTAGAATAGGAAAGTGCTTAATGGGCCAGCAGGTTTTCCTAATAAAAACGATTCCATTCCTATTTTAAAATTAGGAAACTAAAACAATAAAAAGTAAATCAAATCAATTGGAATAAAGAGTTTTATATACTAAAATTATCAGAAAAATAAAATGTAGATGATGAGCATTATTCCACGGCCAAAATAAAACTAAAAAAATGTTTTTCAGAAATTCCCTAAAGGCTTTATTTCTTTTTGCAAATAATTTTAAAATAAAACTTTGGTTTTTCTTGGCTCAAATATTTTCAAAATGCCCCTGATTTTGGAGGTCATTTTCCTCCGCTCTTTCTTGCTTGCAAGAATTTATTTTTCGGGTATTTCTCGGGGAAGAAAAATAGAGAAACAAGTGCAAATATTTGAAAGAATTAAATTTCAAAACTCCGTTCAAATTCTTCATAGTTGAAGAAGTCATGTCATCTTCTCTCATTAATTTTAATAGGATGAATTTGAATTTACCGGAGAAGGGGAAAGTCATTTTATTCCCTCTCTTTCAAAAGTTTTTGAAAAGGTTCAAATTTCACTCAAGTTTAATTCACTCAAGCAAACAAACAAACAATTCAATTAATTATATTAACATTCCAAAATTTGGGATGTTACATTAACATAAGCATTAGAAGCATAGTTTTCATAGCAATATTTAAGTATGGCAAAAATTTCAGATTTGTAAAGAGTAGCATCATACTTTTCAATCAAAGAAGAAATTTCATAAGCACCCTTAAAAGCAACAAATTCTTCAATTTGTTCAATATCAAAGTAATTACAAGCACCCTTGGCATAAGAAGATAAGATTCCATTATCCTTAAACTCACATTGGAAGCGAAGGTGTTTCTGGGGTCCTCAGAACAACAGGTAAAATCACGTATTTCGCATAAATTCAAAGCATAACAATACAAACTATAAATATAATGCCATAAAAGTTTCCCTTTTTGAGATAAACGATGTCGCACAAAATAAGCATGCTCATTTAATGATTTTCCCTCAACTAAGCTAGTTGGGTTTTCAGCACGAGCACAAATGGATCGAAGATGATCCGAGTAGAAAGCTTCAGTAGTATGATAGATTTTGGGTGGTTCTTCAACCATTGGTTTAGCAAGTACAACTAATTTTTTTTGGTATATTTTGCGTTTCTTACCTTATCTAAAGATAGAAAAAAACTTAGAACAAAAAATAAAAACTACTTAGTGATAAAGCAAACAAGCACACACGAGAATATTCACCCCACGCTATTGCTCCCCGGCAACGGCGCCAGAAAAAGGTCTTGATAACCCATAAGTATAGGGGATCAGTTGTAGCCTCTCTCGATAAGTAAGAGTGTCGAACCCAACAAGGAGCTAAAGGTAGAACAAATATTTCCTCAAGTTTATCGACCACCAATACAACTCTACGAACGCTTAACGTTCGCTTTACCTAAAACCACTACTGCAGGATGCTGCTAATGCGACACTACGATCAGTGACCGTTTGACGAAATTGTGTGAGATGCATTAATCACAAATGGGGATGTAAAAAACTGTCAAAAATTGTGCAAAACGTTTGCGATGGCGGGGCCATCAAACACTGTTTAGATTTTAGTTGCATTTGCGATTCTGGGCACACGGTTAACCCGTTCGAACTGTTTGCGATGAGGCAGAACAACAGAAACGGGCAGCTGATACATCTCCAACGTATCTATAATTTTTGATTGCTCCATGCTACTTTATCTATTGTTTTGGACTATAATAGGCTTTATTTTCCACTTTTATATTACTTTTGGGACTAACCTATCAACCGGAGGCCCAGCCCAGAATTGCTGTTTTTTGCCTATTTTAGTGTTTCGAAGAAACGGAATATCAAAGGGAGTCCAAATGGAATGAAACCTTCGGGAACGTGATTTTATCACCCAACGTGATCCAGGAGACTTGGACCCTACTCCAAGAAGTGCCAGAGGTGGTCACGAGGGTGGGGGGCGCGCCCTCCCCCCTGGGCGCGCCCCCTGCCTCGTGGGCCCCCTGACGCTCCACTAACGTACTCCTTCCTCCTATATATACCTACGTACCCCCAACAGATCAGGGACGGAGCCAAAAACCTAATTCCACCGCCGCAACTTCCTGTATCCACGAGATCCCATCTTGGGGCCTGTTCCGGAGCTCCGCCAGAGTGGGCATCCACCACGGAGGGCTTCTACATCAACACCATAGCCCCTCCGATGAAGTGTGAGTAGTTTACTTCAGACCTTCGGGTCCATAGCTAGTAGCTAGATGGCTTCTTCTCTCTTTTTGGATCTCAATACAATGTTCTCCCCCTCTCTCGTGGAGATCTATTTGATGTAATCTTCTTTTTGCGTTGTGTTTGTTGAGACCGATGAATTGTGGGTTTATGATCGAACTTATCTATGGAAAATATTTGATTCTTCTCTGAATTCTTTTATGTATGATTGAGTTATCTTTGCAAGTCCCTTCGAATTATCCGTTTGGTTTGGCCAACTAGATTGGTAGTTCTTGCAATGGGAGAAGTGCTTAGCTTTGGGTTCAATCTTGCGGTGTCCTTACCTAGTGATGAAAGGGGTTGCAAGGCACGTATTGTATTGTTGCCATCGAGGATAACAAGATGGGGTATTTATCATATTGCATGAATTTATTCCTCTACATCATGTCATCTTGCTTAAGGCGTTACTCTGTTTTTAACTTAATACTCTAGATGCATCTGGATAGCGGTCGATGAGTGGAGTAATAGTAGTAGATGCGAATCGTTTGATCTACTTGTCTCGGACGTGATGCCTATATACATGATCATTGCCTAAATATACTCATAACTATGCTCAATTCTGTCAATTGCTCAACAGTAATTTGTTCACCCACCGTAGAATATCTATGCTCTTGAGAGAAGCCACTAGTGAAACCTATGGCCCCCGGGTCTATTCTCATCATATCAATCTCCATCACTTTATTTACTTGCTTTGCTTTTACTTTTCACTTTGCATATTTATACCAAAATACCAAAAATATTATCTCTATCAGATCTCACTCTCGTAAGTGACCGTGAAGGGATTGAAAGCCCCTAATCACGTTGGTTGCGAGTAGCTATCGTTTTGTGCAGGTACGAGGGACTTGCGCGTGGCCTCCTACTGGATTGATACCTTGGTTCTGAAAAACTAAGGGAAATACTTACGCTACTGTGCTGCATCATCCTATCCTCTTCGGGGAAAACCAACGCAAGCTCAAGACGTAGCAAGAAGGATTTCTGGTGCCGTTGCCAGGGAGGCTTACGCAAAAGTCAACATACCAAGTACCCATCACAATCCCTATCACTCGCATTACATTATTTGCCATTTGCCTCTCGTTTTCCTCTCCCCCACTTCACCCTTGCCGTTTTATTCGCCCTCTCTTTCCCAATCTCCTCCTTTTTCCTTTGCCTTTTGTTTGTTCGTGTGTTAGTTTGCTTGTTCGTCGCGATGGCTCAAGATGCTACCAAATTGTGTGACTTCACCAATACCAATAATAATGATTTCCTTAGCACTCCGATTGCTCCTCTTGCCAATACTGAATCTTGTGAAATCAATACTGCTTTGTTGAATCTTGTTATGGAAGATCAATTCGCCGGCCTTCCTAGTGAAGATGCCGCTACTCATCTGAATAGCTTCGTTTATTTATGTGATATACAAAAGAAAAAAGATGTCGATAATGATGTCGTTAAATTGAAGCTATTTCCTTTTTCGCTTAGAGATCATGCTAAAGCGTGGTTTTCATCTTTGCCTAAAAATAGTATTGATTCTTGGAACAAGTGCAAAGATGCTTTTATCTCTAAGTATTTTCCTCCCGCTGAGATTATCTCTCTTAGGAACGATATTATGAATTTTAAGCAACTTGATCATGAACATGTTGCACAAGCTTGGGAGAGAATTAAATTAATGATACGTAATTGTCCTACTCATGGTTTGAACTTGTGGATGATTGTACAAATTTTTTATGCTGGATTGAATTTTGCTTCTAGAAATCTTTTAGATTCGGCCGCGGGAGGCACTTTTATGGAAATCACTTTAGGAGATGCTACTAAACTCCTAGATAATATTATGGTTAATTATTCTCAATGGCATACTGAAAGATCTATTAATAAAAAAGTGCATGCTATAGAAGAAATCAATGTTTTGAGTGGAAAGATGGATGAACTTATGAATTTATTTGCTAAGAGTGTTTCTTCTGATCCCAATGATATGCCTTTATCTACTTTGCTTGAGAATAATAATGAATCTATGGATGTGAAGGTAGGAATTATTTTGGTAACAACGCGTATAGAGGGAATTTTAATCCTAGGCCTTATCCTAGTAATCCTTCTAATAATTATGGAAATTCCTACAACAACTCTTATGGAAATTTTAATAAGATGCCCTCTGAATTTGAGAGTAGTGTTAAAGAGTTTATGAATTCACAAAAGATTTTTAATGCTTTGCTTGAAGAGAAATTGCTTAAAGTTGATGATTTGGTTAGGAACGTTGATAGAATTTCTCTTGAAATTGATTCTTTAAAGCTTAGATCTATTCCTCCTAAGCATGATATCAATGAGTCTCTCAAAGCCATGAGAATTTCCATTGATGAGTGCAAGGAAAGAACCGCTAGGATGCGTGCTTCCAAAAATGCCTTTATTAAAGCGTGTTCTTCTAATTCCTATGAAAATCAAGACGAAGATCTAAAAGTTATTGATGTGTCCCCTATTAAATCTTCGTTTTTCAATATGAATCTTGATGAAACTGAATATGATCTTCCTTTACCTAGAAGATGTTCTAAGAATTCGGAGTTTTTAGATCTTAATGATGAAATTGATAAAAGTGGGATTGAAAGAAATAGAACTCTAGATGTTGCTAAACCCACTATATTGGATCTCAAGGAATTTAATTATGAAAATTTCTCTTTAATTGATTGTGTTTCCTTGTTGCAATCCGTGCTAAATTCTCCTCATGCTTATAGTCAAAATAAGGCTTTTACCGAACACATTGTTGATGCCTTGATGCAATCTTATGAAGAAAAGCTTGAGTTGAAAATTTCTATCCCTAGGAAACTCCATGATGAGTGGGAACCTACTATCAAAATTAAAATTAAAAATTATGAGTTTCATGCTTTGTGTGATTTGGGTGCTAGTGTCTCTACTATTCCCAAAACTGTGTGTGATTTGCTAGATTTGCGTGATTTTGATGATTGCTCTCTAAACTTGCACCTTGCGGACTCCACTTTTAAAAAGCCTATGGGAAGAATTAATGATGTTCTTATTGTTGAAAATAGGAATTATGTGCCCGTAGATTTTATCGTTCTTGATATAGATTGCAATCCTTCATGTCCTATTATTCTTGTAGACCTTTCCTTAGAACGATTGGTGCAATTATCGATATGAAGGAAGGAAATATTAGATTCCAATTCCCTTTAAAGAAAGGCATGGAACACTTTCATAGAAAGAAAATAAAATTACCATATGAATCTATCATGAGAGCCACTTATGGATTGCCTACGAAAGATGGCAATACCTAGATCTATCTTTGCTTTTATGCCTAGCTAGGGGCGTTAAACGATAGCGCTTGTTGGGAGGCAACCCAATTTTATTTTTAGTTTTTTGTTTTTGCTTCTGATTTAGGAATAAATAATCCATCTAGCCTCTGTTTAGATGTGGTTTTATCTTTTAATTAGTGTTTGTGCTAGGTTGGACCTATTGGATCTTCTTGGATGATAGTTATTTGATCTTGCTGTAATTTCCAGAATCTTTGTGCTCAGTGCCCGAATTGTTAAATATCACCAGAACGTGATAAAATACTGATTCCAATTGCTGCTGATCAATAAACAAATTTTCCAGGTCGTCTAATTTTAGAATTTTTTGGGTTCCAGAAGTTTGTGTTAGTTACAGATTACTACAGACTGTTCTATTTTTGACAGATTCTGTTTTGCTGTGTTGTTTGCTTATTTTGATAAATCTATGGTTATTAAAATAGTTTACAATCCATAGAGAAGTTGGAATACAGTATGTTTAACACCAATATAAATAAATAATTAGTTCATTACAGTACCTTAAAGTAGTCTTTTGTTTTCTTTCTCTAAGGGAGCTCACGAGATGTCTATTGAGTTTTGTGTTGTGAAGTTTTCAAGTTTTGGGTGAATTCTTTTGATGGATTATGGAACAAGGAGCGGCAAGAGCCTAAGCTTGGTGATTCCCATGGCACCCCCAAGATAATCCAAGGACACCAAAAAGTCAAAGCTTGGGGATGCCCTGAAGGCATCCCTCTTTAAATCCACTTCCATCGGTAATTTACTTGGAGCTATATTTTTATTCACCAACATGATATGTGTTTTGCTTGGAGCGTCTTGTATTATTTGAGTCTTTGCTTGTTAGTTTACCACAATCATACTTGCTGTACACACCTTTTGAGAGAGCCATATATTATTTGAAATTTGATAGAATACTCTATGTGCTTCACTTATATCTTTTGAGCTTGATAGTTTGCTCATAGTGCTTCACTTATATCTTTTTGAGCGTGATAATTTTTGCTCTAGTGCCTCACTTAGATCTTTTAGAGCATGGTGGTGGATTTGTTTTAAAGAAACTTGATCTCTCATGCTTCACTTAGATTATTTTGAGAGTCGTTAATAGCATGGTAATTTGCTTAATGTTAATATACTTGGTATTCAAGATATGTGGAACTTTCTTTTGAGTGCGTTGAATACTAAGATAAGTTTGATGCTTGATAATTGTTTTGAGATATGGAGGTGATAATATCAAAGTCATGCTAGTTGGGTGATTGTGAATTTGAGAAATGCTTGTGTTGAAGTTTGTAAGTCCCTTAGCATGCACGTATGGTTAAAGTTATGTAACAAATTTGAAATATGAAGTGTACCTGGCTTGTGCATCCTTATGAGTGGCGGTCGGGGATGAGCGATGGTCTTTTCCTACCAATCTATCCCCCTAGGAGCATGCGTGTAGTACTTGATTTTTCATGACTTCTAAATTTTTGCAATAAGTATATGAGTTCTTTTGACTAATGTTGAGTCCATGGATTATACGCACTTTTACCTTTCCGCCATTGCTAGCCTCTTCGGTACCGTGCATTGTCCTTTCTCACATTGAGAGTTGGTGCAAACTTCGCCGGTGCATCCAAACCCCGTGATACGATACGCTCTATCACACATAAACATCCTTATATCTTCCTCAAAACAGCCACCATACCTACCTATTATGGCATTTCCATAGCCATTCCGAGATATATTGCCATGCAACTTCCACCATCATCATCATGACATACTTTACTTTTGTCATATTGCCATTGCATGATCATGTAGTTGACATCGTATTTGATGCAAAGCCACCATGCATTATTTTCATACATGTCACTTTTGATTCATTGCACCATCCCGGTACACCGCCGGAGGCATTCATATAGAGTCATATCTTGTTCTAGTTTCGAGTTGTAATTGTTGAGTTGTAATAGAAATAGAAGTGTGATGATCATCATTATTATAGCATTGCCCAAACAAAAAAAAGGAGAAAGGCCAAAAAAAAAAGAAAGGCCCAAAAAAAAAAGAAAAGGGCAATGCTACCATCTCTTTTTCCACACTTGTGCTTCAAAGCAGCACCATGTTCTTCATGTAGTAAGTCTCATATTTTGTGCTTCAAAGTAGCACCTTGTTCTTCATGTAGTGAGTATCATATATTGTGCTTCAAAGTAGCACCATGTTTTTCATATAGTGAGTCTCATAAGTTGTCTTTCTATACTAGTGGGAATTTTTTGTTATAGAACGTGGCTTGTATATTCCTACGATGGGCTTCCTCAAATGCCCTAGGTCTTCATGAGCAAGCAAGTTGGATGCACACCCACTAGTTTTCTTTTGTTGAGCATTCATAGCTCTAGTGCATCCGTTGCATGGCAATCCCTACTCCTCATGTTGACATCAATTGATGGGCATCTCCATAGCCCGTTGATTATCCTCGTCAATGTGGGACTTTCTTTCTTTTTGTCTTCTCCACACAATCCCCATCATCATACTCTATTCCACCCATAGTGCTATGTCCATGGCTCACGCTCATGTATTGCGTGAAGGTTGAAAAAGTTTGAGATTATTTAAGTATGAAACAATTGCTTGGCTTGTCATCGGGGGTATAGAAGTTGGGAACATCTTTGTGTGACGAAAATGAAGCATAGCCTAACTATATGATTTTGTAGGGATGAACTTTCTTTGGCCATGTTATTTTGAGATGACATAATTATTTTGATTAGTGTGCTTGAAGTATAATTATTTTTATGTCAATATGAACTTTTGTCTTGAATCTTTCAGATCTGAATATTCATATCACAATTAAGAAGATTTATATTGAAATTATGCCAAAGTATCACTCCGCATCAAAAATTCTCTTTTATCATTTACCTACTCGAGGACGAGCAGGAATTAAGCTTGGGGATGCCCGATACGTCATAGCGTATCTATAATTTTGATTGCTCCATGCTACTTTATCTATTGTTTTGGACTATAATGGGCTTTATTTTCCACTTTTATATTACTTTTGGGACTAACCTATTAACCGGAGGCCCAGCCCGAAATTGCTGTTTTTGCCTATTTCAAGTGTTTGAAGAAACGGAATATCAAACAAAGTCCAAACAGAATGAAACCTTCGGAACGTGATTTTCTCACGAACGTGATCCAGGAGACTTGGACCCTACTCCAAGAAGTGCCAGAGGTGGTCACGAGGGTGGGGGCGCCCCCCCACAGGCGCGCCTGCCTCGTGGGCCCCGACGCCCACCGACGTACTCCTTCCTCCTATATATACCTCGCACCCCAACAGATCGGGACGGAGCCAAAACCTAATTCCACCGCCAAGAACTTCCTGTATCCACGAGATCCCATCTTGGGGCCTGTTCAAGCTCCACGGGAGGGCATCCACCATGGAGGGCTTCTACATCAACACCATAGCCCCTCCGATGAAGTGTGAGTAGTTTACTTCAGACCTTCGGGTCCATAGCTAGTAGCTAGATGGCTTCTTCTCTCTTTTTGGATCTCAATACAATGTTCTCCCCCACTCTCGTGGAGATCTATTTGATGTAATCTTCTTTTTTGCGGTGTGTTTGTTGAGACTGATGAATTGTGGGTTTATGATCCAACTTATCTATGGAAAATATTTGATTCTTCTCTGAATTCTTTTATGTATGATTGAGTTATCTTTGCAAGTCTCTTCGAATTATCCGTTTGGTTTGGCCAACTAGATTGGTAGTTCTTGCAATGGGAGAAGTGCTTAGCTTTGGGTTCAATCTTGCGGTGTCCTTACCTAGTGACACAAGGGGTTGCAAGGCACGTATTGTATTGTTGCCATCGAGGATAACAAGATGGGGTATTTATCATATTGCATGAATTTATTCCTCTACATCATGTCATCTTGCTTAAGGTGTTACTCTGTTTTTAACTTAATACTCTAGATGCATGCTGGATAGCGGTCGATGAGTGGAGTAATAGTAGTAGATGCAGGATCGTTTCGGTCTACTTGTCTTGGACGTGATGCCTATATACATGATCATTGCCTAGATATACTCATAACTATGCTCAATTCTGTCAATTGCTCAACAGTAATTTGTTCACCCACCGTAGAATATCTATGCTCTTGAGAGAAGCCACTAGTGAAACCTATGGCCCCCGGGTCTATTCTCATCATATCAATCTCCATCACTTTATTTACTTGCTTTGCTTTTACTTTTCACTTTGCATCTTTATACCAAAATACCAAAAATATTATCTCTATCAGATCTCACTCTCGTAAGTGACCGTGAAGGGATTGACAAACCCTAATCGCGTTGGTTGCGAGTAGCTATCGTTTTGTGTAGGTACGAGGGACTTGCGCGTGGCCTCCTACTGGATTGATACCTTGGTTCACAAAAACTGAGGGAAATACTTACGCTACTGTGCTGCATCATCCTCTCCTCTTCGGGGAAAACCAACGCAAGCTCAAGACATAGCAGCAGCCATATCAATGTGTGTGCGATATATGGCATACAGTTCGCTCCAATGAACTATTTGCTATTAGGTAGTACAACAGAAACGGTTAGCCAGATCAAGGTGTGTGTGATATAGGGCATATGGTTCACTCGGACGAACTGTTTTCGATTAGCGAACACAACAAAAAAGGTTCAACTTAATAAGATGTGTGTGATACATGGCAAATAGCCGACTCGGATAAACTTCTTGCGATGAGAAATTACAACACAGACGGTTAATATAGTTAGTTCGTGTGCGATTATGTGTGTACAAAAAACTTTGAAAAATTCAAACTAGTTGCTTGCGGTGGCTAGGAGTATCGCACACGATGCATCTGCGAGTACCCGTGTGCGCTGATTAGTAAGTTACACATATGTTTCCTTATGTTAACACTTGTGTGATAAATAACACGTGGCACTGGTTACGGTATTCGGGTTGTGTGTGTGCTCCACTTAGTCTTCCCGTGCTCCAGAGAATGCTTCCCGCACACCACATGGGTGAATTGTAAAATCCACGCCTCTTCCCTCATTGGTTTCCCGCCACGAGCTAATGGCTTGTTGCATATGACCCAGGCGGCAACGCACCACCGCGACACTCTGCGCAGATCTAGACCTCACCCATCTACAATTAGTTATTCCAAGCATGCCAGGCAACGACCAAAGCTTCGACGTGGACGCCTACCTACGTTACATCTTCGGTGAGGAGAACGAGCCGGATCAGGTCGGGGAGTAAGAGCTTCATCAGCCGGTGCAGGCGCCATGGCCCATTGGCAGCGATGTCGGCATGACAGTCCTTGGGAGCACAATCGACATATTGCAGACGAGGTGTGATGAGCAGTTTGCCATCCACCGTGCAAAAGATCCAGAGCTGCTCGGCGGCATGATCGACGACCCACCCGAAGAGCCGCCGTCACCAGTGCTCATCGAGAGCCTGGTGCCCCACAAGGAATGGCCCCTCTGTGATTCAGTCAAGACACAGGCAGTCTGCGGCTTCATCCTTGCCCGTGGCGGCCGTGTCAACCTCTATCCCGATGATGTGGTGGCCAGGCTCGAGCACATCCTAGGCGGAGTTGACATCCCCGACGAAGTAGAACATCACCAATGTGATATCTTGAGGATGCAGGTGATGGACGGAATTTTCTACCTGGCCAGAGACATGGAAATGGAGCGGTTCCGCGGAGTTGTCATGCGCGCGATTGCATGCTGTCAAGCTCTTCTGGAAGAGGCCCAACAGCCCCAAGAGCCTCCCAGCGCCAGCAGCTCCGTAGGCGGAGGCGGGCCGGGACACATGGAGTGAAAGGCCGGAAGGGTGCTATGCTGATCATGGAGTCCGAGAAGACCATCGTCGGACGCCAGAGCCATTGCCATTGTAAATTTGCCTCAACGGCGAGCAGAGAGCGTGAAGGGACGCCAGAGCGGAGCGTGCCACGACTGCCTCAATGGCGAGCAAAACGCGCGGACGGACGTGAGCAGAGCGCACCGCGGCCGCCTCAACGGCGAGCAACCACGTGGTCAACCTTCTGCCATCAGTAAATTTTGACCTTGTTTCTTGTCACATTGCAGATTACAACACAATAAGTAACTGCAAATCTGTTCACACCTATCAAACTAATATGTGTTCACACTTAGCTCCGGGCTATAAAAACTACCCACTCAAAAATTACTTCACAGTTCCTCTCCTCATCACCCACAAAACTGGTCTTTCCCGTCAAGTCGTTCCACCATGACCGGTAGGAGGAGTTTAGGGTGGACATATAACCAGGCAACAAAGACCAAGGCCGCGGAAGCACTAGAGAGGTCCCGCCGCAGCCGCAGCAGAGATGTCCCAGCGCGCCGCGGAGCCCTCAAACGAGCTCTCAAGGGCACGCGAGGGATCTCACAACGTTTGCCATCGCGATGAGCCGACGTTCCTGAAGTCCTTCGCCGGCGATGACGACATTCTCGCTGGCGTCACTACGCAGCAGGAGCTGGTCGACAGCTTGATGAAGCTTCTCAAGATCAATGATGCCTCGGTTGACAAGGCGACCGGCCCCGTCGAGCAACTCATGGGTGACAATGTGAAGGTCCTCAAGGCGCTCGCCAAGAAGGAGGAGGAGGCCGCCGGCTGGAAGATGCTGAATGAGCATAGTAGTGCCTCGGGAATGACGCTGAAAGCAGTCATCGAGGAACTGATGGGTGACTTGAGGAAGCTTCGGATCGAGCGCGAGCAGGAGCTAGAGGAATCCGTGGCTGCTTTCAAGCAAAGTCGTGAGGGATTGATGAAGGAGCTGGAGGATGTCGTCGCCCGACGATCCATCGATGAGTAGAGACAGTAGCGACCCCGATCGTTGTCTGCAACTTCCTTCTTCTCTTGCCCCCGTGTCTTCCAGGCTTTGCCGCATGTGGCATTTTAAATTATCCGGAATATGTAAGACAATTATTATCTGCGCCATCGTAAATTTGTCATTGTATTATCCATTGCCATTTTATTTGTGGTTGTATTATCCGTTGCCCTATGTGGCAATTTAAATTAGGGTGGAATACGAGTTGAAAACACGAACAAAGCAAATGCTGCCATGGGATCACAAGCAAACACCCTCTGTCCGGGTGCTTTAATTAACCCATTAATGGAGAAGTTGTGAGCGAGGCTGGCGGCGACTGGTGCATGGACATCAAATAGCTTGCTTCCCGGTGAGCATGGGCGGCCTTGCTACTCGCACGTGTCCCGTCGAGCCCGCAAGGTGGACAGGATGCACGCGTCACGTCGAGCCTGCGTGGCGGACTACTCGCACGCGCCCCATCAAGCCTGCACGGTGGACTTCTCGCGCTCGTCCCATCTAACCAAATAGTTGCATGCACGCCACCGAGTATGGTTAAATTTGGACACGGTTAATATAATACAATCGTTTGCGATATTAACGTGTTAGCTTTTTGTTTCAAAAAGGACTTCGTTGGCTATTAATGTGTGCGCCTCTTCTCAAACTGGATGATTTTTTTACCACGGCATATATGTGCCATGTCATGAAACCATGCCAAGTTTCATGTTTTCTTGGGTGAGTTTTTGATTTACTGGGATTTAAAAAACCAAGATTCTCAATGTTTCAGGACGACGACAAGTTTGTAATTCATTCCCATTCCTTAAACTAGACCTAAACATGCACCCGATGATACATGTACGATTTCCCACCTGTCGGAGTAATTGACCACGAGTAGCCTCATCGGCACCCCATGGTATTTCAAGACATCGGGGCTAGCTGCGCCCCTCACACCTCTCGGACGTACGACTGGCTTCTTGGGTCGGCTGGTCTAAGAGGCCGGCTACTGGAAGACGGCGAGATGTCAGAAGACGACCACGAGGGAGCCGACTCCTAGCAAGCGGCCCCTCGTCCCCTCAAAGTTTGCACCCACTTAACCGACGAGATGGGGCGTGGCTACAGTGTGACCCGCCACCCCTGAATCCAGGGCGGAACATGGGCACAGTGCGGGTGTACCAAGCGGACCCCCCTCGCCCGGCGCAGCACTGTGGCCACGCGACCCATGACATCACCTACGTCAGAAGGAGCCAGGCTTCCATGATGGGCGGTTGGTACAGCCCGCTGGCGACGGGCCCTACCTGTCCGCTAGGCACCAGAAGGCGGCGGATCCCCAGCAGACGGCATCTAGGGGCGGGCCGACTCCTAACAGGTGGCCCAACCTCCCCTCGGAGTCTGCGCGCCATTAACCTGATGGGACGGGGTGTGGCTACGGTGAGTGCCCGCCAGGCGGCGGGACTGTAGCCACGCTCCCCCCGACAAAGCCTCCGTCATTAGGGGCAAGGCTACAATATAGAGCAGTCAACATGGCTCACAGGCGGCAGGCCCTACATGTCGGACGGGTTCACGACAGCCGGCAGGACCCACCAAGTGGCGGACCCCAGCAGCCGACGGAGAAGTCGGCGCCTAGAGACACTGACGGCCGGGTCCTACACCCGGCTGGATTATCATTGTACCCCTGGGGGTAGGCCTATATAAACCCCCCAGGCTTCCCCATGCAAGGGGTTCAGAACCTTTGCCACCATACACACATCCATAGAAGGAGAAGATAGGGCTTGCCTTGCTCTTCTTCCTCCTTTAGCCGATATAGCTTAAGGAGCAATCTTGTAGCTACTCTATTGATGATAGTCATCATGCGGAGACCCCGCAGAGCAGGACTAGGGGTGTTATCTCCACGGAGAGCCCCAAACCTGGGTAAGATTCACAGGCGTATGCGGTCTCTCTCACTCCTGCTTTTAGAGTCCGGCGACGTACTCTTGTCCCCCTCCATGATAAGCCACCCCCTGGCATATATCGCACAATATCCACGACATTTGGCGCCCACCATGTGGCAAGGTGAACCGTCGTCCGGAAACACGTTCAGGACGGGAACCCTCTTCCTTCCTGGCGAGCGCAGCCAGCCCAGCATGCCCGATGGCATTTGCGTCGACGCGCTGCATGGCGCGAAAGCCATTTGCACCGCAAGCTGCCTCGCTGATCTCATCGGCGAGATCCGCCTCTCTGACGAGCCCGTGCCCGATGCTGGAGCGACCAACACCGAGAGCTGCCTCGTCGACCTCCTCGGCAAGCTCAGCATCACCAATGAGCCCGCCTCCGACCTGGAGTCCGTTGGCTCCACCAACCCGCCCGTCGAGGTGCTCATCGACTTCGACGCTGTGTCCATCGATGCCTTCCCCGGCAACATGGTGATCATTTATGACCCGCTCCCTCCCGCAGCTAGCGACGCCAGCACTGGCACTGTCACGGAAGTGCTGATCATCAGCCACGACGGAGCCTCTGACGGGGCTGGCCAGGACCCGCTGCAGGCGGCAGTGCGGGGCCTGTCCGCTCCCATAGCGGCGAACGCCGATGGCGCGACGCTGGAGACATTCCGCGTCTTGCTCCTCGATAGCGCCAACCTGCTGAAGGCCATGAGGCGCCTCACTGAAGCCTACCAGCACGAGATCGACCACGCTGTGTGTGGCACGCCGACTGCTGGTGAGCCTAGCCGGGTGGGCACGGTCCGGCAGTGCGGCGCAGGCATCGCCAGCATGCTGGGGGCCGACCGCCCAGACTACGCCACGCCCATGGAGAATTTACGCACTGCCCAGGCGGCTACAGACGAGCTGGATCACCTGGAAGGCGACGAGCTTCGCTGCATGATGACGCGCATCCAACAGCTCCTCGACGCGGCCGCCACATAGCAGGAAGCCATCGCCGCATGGTGGAACCCGGCGTGCAAGCTGAGAATCACCCCCCTGCCGAGAGCACGGCGCAACCTCCTGGACACCGATAGGCGGCACCTGCGACCGATGAGACCAAGAGCCGGCTGCTAGCCGCAGCCGCACACATATCACAATCAAGCGCGACCAAGACGGCCGCCCAAGAGCAGTGGAATGGCGGGACGATCATCCACCTCCCCCTCGCAGGGAGAGGCGCGCCTCCCCGCTGCCTATTGAGCATCCGACTCTCGGAAGCCGGCTGGGCCACCGTGAAGGAGTCAGAGAGAATGACGCCCGCCATTGGATCGACCGACTCACTCGATCCTTTGCGCTAGAAGAAGAAGATGCAATTGACCCACCTTGTTTTGGCCCCCGCATTCGTGACGACCCCTTCCGCAAAGGGTTCTCGCTCCCACGAGACACTCCCAAGTACAACGGCTCCGTGAAGCCGGAAGATTGGTTGGTCGACTACTCCACCGCCGTCAACATAGCAAACGGCAACAAGCGCGTTGCCGTGAAGTACGTTCCGCTCATGCTCCAGGGCACGACCCGGACATGGTTGAACAACCTCAAGCCTTACAACGTCAACAACTGTCTAGACTTCACCGATGTCTTCATCCGCAACTTCACCAGCACCTACAAGCGGCCGGCCAAGCCCCGCCAGCTCTCCCTGTGCGTCCAAGGCCCGACTGAGTCCACCCGCGACTACCTGATCATACGTCCATTTTGCATCATGCTTTTATATCGATATTTATTGCATTATGGGCTGTTATTACACATTATGTCACAATACTTATGCCTATTCTCTCTTATTTTACAAGGTTTACATGAAGAGGGAGAATGTCGGCAGCTGGAATTCTGGGTTGAAAAAGGAGCAAATATTAGAGACCTATTCTGCACAACTCCAAAATTCCTGAAACTCCATGGAAGTTATTTCTGGAAATAATAAAAAATAATGAGCGAAGAAAATGCCAGAGGGGTCCCACACCCTGGCCACGAGGGTGGGGGGCGCACCCTACCCCCTGGGGGCGCCCCTGCCTCGTGGGCCCCCTGGTGGCCCTCCGGTGCCCATCTTCTGCTATATGGAGTCTTTCATCCGAGAAAAAAATCATAAGCAAGCTTTCGGGACGAGACTCCGCCGCCACGAGGCGGAACCTTGGCGGAACCAATCTAGGGCTCCGGCGGAGCTGTTCTGCCGGGGAAACTTCCCTCTGGGAGGGGGAAATCATCGCCATCGTCATCACCAATGATCCTCTCATTGGGAGGGGGTCAATCTCCTTCAACATCTTCACCAGCACCATCTCCTCTCAAACCCTAGTTCATCTCTTGTATCCAATTCTTGTCTCTAAGTTTGAGATTGGTACCTGTAGGTTGCTAGTAGTGTTGATTACTCCTTGTAGTTGATGCTAGTTGGTTTATTTGGTGGAAAATCATATGTTCAGATCCATTATGCATATTAATACCCCTGATATGAACATGAATATGCTTTGTGCGTAGTTAGGTTTGTTCCTGAGGACATGCGAGAAGTCTTGCTATTAGTAGTCATGTGAATTTTGTATTCGTTCGATATTTTGATGAGATGTATGTTGTCTCTCCTCTAGTGGTGTTATGTGAACGTCGACTACATGACACTTCACCATTGTTTGGGCCTAGAGGAAGGCATTGGGAAATAATAAGTAGATGATGGGTTGCTAGAGTGATGAAGCTTAAACCCTAGTTTATCGTTGCCGTAAGGGCTGATTTGGATCCATATGTTTCATGCTATGGTTAGGTTTACCTTAATACTTCTTTTGTAGTTGCGGATGCTTGCAATAGGGGTTAATCAAAAGTGGGATGCTTGTCCAGGTAAGGACAACACCCAAGCACCGGTCCACCCACATATCAAATTATCATAGTACCAAACACGAATCATATGAACGTGATGAAAACTAGCTTGACGATAATTCCCATGTGTCCTCGGGAGCGTTTTCCTTCATATAAGAAATTGTCCAGGCTTGTACTTTGCTACAAAAACGATTGGGCCATCTTGCTGCACTTTATTTACACTTGTTGCTTTTTACCCGTTACAAATTACCTTATCACAAAACTATATGTTACCGATAATTTCAGTGCTTGCAGAGAATACCTTGCTGAAAACCGCTTATCATTTCCTTCTGCTCCTCGTTGGGTTCGACACTCTTACTTATCGAAAGGACTATGATAGATCCCCTATACTTGTGGGTCATCAAGACTCTTTTCTGGCGCCGTTGCCGGGGAGTGAAGCGCCTTTGGTAGGTGGAATTTGGTAAGGAAAATTTTATATAGTGTGCTGAAATTTACTGTCACTTGTTACTATGGAAAGTAATCCTTTGAGGGGCTTGTTCGGGGTATCTTCACCCCAACTAGTAGAGCAAATAGTTGCTCCTCAACCTACTGAACCTACTGAAAATGAAAATGTTTACTTTGAAATTCCTTCGGGTATGATAGAGAAATGTCTGGCTAATCCTTTTGCAGGAGATGGAACATTGCATCCCGATTTACACCTAATCTAGGTGGATGAAGTTTGTGGATTATTTAAGCTTGCAGGTATGCCCGATAATGTTATCAAGAAGAAGGTCTTCCCTTTATCTTTGAAGAGAGATGCATTGACATGGTATATGCTATGTGATGATATGGGATCATGGGACTACAAGCGATTGAAATTAAAATTTCGTCAGAAGTTTTATCCTATGCATCTTGTTCATCGTGATCGTAATTATATATATATTTTTTTGGCCTCGCGAAGGAGTAAGCATCGCTCAAGTTTGGGGGAGGCTTAAGTCAATGTTATATTCATGCCCCAATCATGAGCTCTCAAGAGAAATGATTATTCAAAAAATTTATGCTCGGCTTTCTGACAACAATCGCTCCATGCTCGATACTTATTGTACTGGTTCTTTTATGATGAAGACTATTGAATTCAAATGGGATTTATTGGAAAGAATTAGACGCAACTCAGAAGATTGGGATCTCGAGGAAGGTAAGGAGTCAGGTATAACACCTAAGTTTGATTGTGTTAAATCTTTTATGGATACCGATGTTTTCCGTAAATTTAGCACTAAATATGGACTTGACTCTGAGATAGTAGCTTCTTTTTCTGAATCTTTTGCTGCTCATGTTGATCTCCCTAAGGAGAAGTGGTTTAAATATCATCCTCCCATAGAAATAAAAGTAGTGGAACCTATTAAAGTTGAATAAAAGACTATCACTTATAATGATCCTGTTGTTCCTACTGCTTATGTTGAGAAACCACCTTTTCCTGTTAGGATAAAGGATCATGCTAAAACTTCAACTGTGGTTCGCAAAAGTAATATTAGAAATTATACACCTCCTGAGCAAGTTAAAGTTGAACCTAATATTGCTATTGTTAAAGATCTCTTGGCTGATAATATCGATGGGCATGTTATTTATTTCTGTGATGAGACTGCTAGAATTGCTAAACCTGGTGCTAAAGATAAACATAGACCTGTGGTAGGCATGCTTGTTATTTATGCTAAAATAGGAGATCACTGTTATCATGGCTTGTGTGATATGGGTGCTAGTGCTAGTGCAATATCTATTTCCTTATACAAAGAAATTATGCATGATATTGCACCAGCTGAGATAGAAGATATTGATGTTGCCATTAAGCTTGCCAATAGGGATACTATTTCACCGATTGGGATTGTTAGAGATGTTGAAGTCTTGTGTGGGAAAACTAAATAGCCTGCTGATTTTCTTGTTCTTGGTTCCCCACAAGATAGTTTTTGTCCCATTATATTTGGTAGACCCTTCTTGAATATTGTTAATGCTAAGATAGACCGTGAAAAGGATGTCATTACTATTGGTTTGGATGATATATCTCATGAGTTTATTTTTTCTAAATTTCGTAGACAACCCCGTGACGAAGAATTGCCTAGTAAAGATGAAATTATTGGTCTTGCTTCTATTGGCGTTGCCCCTAATGATCCTTTAGAACAATATTTGCTAGAGTATGAAAATGATATGTTTATGAATGAAAGAAGGGAAATAGATGAAGTATTCTTTAAACAGGGACCTATTCTAAAACACAACTTGCCTGTTGAAATCCTAGGGGATCCTCCTCCACCCAAGGGTGATCCCATGTTTGAGCTTAAACCATCACCTGATACTCTTAAATATGCTTATCTTGATGAAAAGAAGATATATCCTATTATTATTAGTGCTAAACTTTCAGAGCATGAGGAAGAGAAATTATTGAAAACTCTGAAGAAGCACCGTGCTGCTATTGGATATACTCTCGATGATCTTAAGGGCATTATTCCCACTTTATGTCAACAAAAAATAAATCTGGAGAAAGACGCTAAACCAGTTATTGATCACCAACGACGGTTAAATCCTAAGATGAAGGAAGTGGTAAGAAAGGAAATACTAAAGCTCCTTGAGGCATGTATTATTTATCCCATTGCTGATAGTCAGTGGGTAAGTCCTGTCCATTGTGTCCCTAAGAAGGGAGGTATTACTATCGTTCCTAATGACAAAGATGAATTGATCGCGCAAAGAATTATTACAGGTTATAGAATGGTATTTGATTTCCGCAAACTAAATAAGGCTACTAAAAAGATCATTACCCCCTAACTTTTATTGATCAAATGCTAGAAAGATTATCCAAACATACACATTTTTGCTTTCTAGATGGTTACTCTGGTTTCTCTCAAATACCCGTGTCAGTTGTTGATCAAGCAAAGACCACTTTTACTTGCCCTTTCGGTACTTTTGCTTATAGACGTATGCCTTTTGGTTTATGTAATACACCTACTACCTTTCAAAGATGCATGATGGCTATATTCTCTGACTTTTGTGAAAAGATATGTGAGGTTTTTATGGATGATTTCTCCATTTATGGATCCTCTTTTGATGATTGCTTGAGCAACCTTGATCGAGTTTTGCAGAGATGTGAAAAAACTAATCTTGTCTTGAATTGGGAGAAGTGCCACTTTATGGTTAATGAAGGCATTGTCTTGGGGCATAAAATTTCCGAAAGAGGTATTGAAGTTGATAAAGCTAAAGTTTATGCTATAGAAAAGATGCCGTGTCCCAAGGACATCAAAGGTATAATAAGTTTCCTTGGTCATGCCAGTTTTTATAGGAGGTTCATTAAGGACTTCTCAAAAATTTCTCGGCCTCTGACTAATCTCTTACAAAAAGATATACCTTTTGTCTTTGATGATGATTGTGTAGAAGCATTTGAAATACTTAAGAAAGCATTAATTCTGCACCTATCGTTCAACCACCTGATTGGAATTTACCCTTTGAAATCATGTGTGATGCTAGTGATTATGTTGTAGGTGCTATTCTAGGGCAAAGAGTTGATAAGAAATTAAATGTCATTCAATATGCTAGTAAAAATCTAGATAATGCCCAGAGAAATTATGCTACTACTGAAAAGGAATTCTTAGCAGTTGTATTTTCTTGTGATAAGTTCAGACCTTATATTGTTGATTCTAAAGTAACTATTCACATTGATCATGCTGCTATTAAATATCTTATGGACAAGAAAGATGCTAAACCTAGACTTATTAGATGGGTTCTCTTGCTACAAGAACTTGATTTGTATATTATTGATAGAAAGGGAGCTGAGAACCCCGTTGCAGACAACTTGTCTAGGTTAGAAAATGTTCTTGATGACCCACTACCTATTGATTATAGCTTTCCTGATGAACAATTAGCTGTCATAAATGCTTCTCGTACTGCTCCTTGGTATGTTGATTATGCTAATTACATTGTTGCTAAATTTATACCACCTAGTTTCACATACCAGCAAAAGAAAAAGATTTTCTATGATTTAAGACATTACTTCTGGGATGACCCACATCTTTATAAAGAAGGAGTAGATGGTGTTATTAGACGTTGTGTACCGAGAATGAAGGAGAAGATCCTACATAAGTGTCACTCCGAGGCTTATGGGGGACACCACGCTGGAGATAGAACTGCACATAAGGTATTGCAATCTGGTTTTTATTGGCCTACTCTCTTCAAAGATGCTCGTAAGTTTGTCTTATCTTGTGATGAATGTCAAAGAATTGGTAATATTAGTAGACGTCAAGAAATGCCTATGAATTATTCACTTGTTATTGAACCATTTGATGTTTGGGGCTTTGATTATATGGGACCTTTTTCTGCCTCTAATGGGTATACACAAATTTTTGTTGCTATTGATTACATTACTAAGTGGGTAGAAGCTATTCCAACTAGTAGTGCTGATCATAACACCTCTATTAAGATGCTTAAAGAAGTTATTTTTCTGAGGTTTGGATTCCCTAGATATTTAATGCCTGATGGTGGTTCACATTTCATTCATGGTGCTTTCCTTAAAATGCTTGCCAAGTATGATGTTAATCATAGAATTGCATCTCCATATCACCCACAGTCTAGTGGTCAAGTAGAATTGAGTAATAGAGAGCTCAAATTAATTTTGCAAAAGACTGCTAATAGATCTAGAAAGAATTGGTCCAAGAAACTTGATGATGCATTATGGGCCTATAGAACTGCATATAAAAATCCTATGGGTATGTCTCCGTATAAAATGGTTTATGGAAAAGCATGTCACTTACCTCTCAAACTAGAACATAAGTCATATTGGGCTATTAAAGAGCTCAATTATGATAGCAAACTTACCGGTGAGAAGAGGTTATTTGACATTAGCTCACTTGATGAATGGAGAACACAAGCCTATGAGAATGCCAAGTTGTTTAAAGAAAAAGTTAAAAGATGGCATGACAAAAGGATACAAAAACGTGAGTTTAATGTAGGTGATTATGTGTTGCTATACAACTCTCGTTTAAGATTTTTTGTAGGAAAACTTCTCTCTAAACATTATATCTCAGGTAATCCTATAAATGTTGAAACCAACATTATTGAAACCGTAACCCCGAAGGAATACATAAGGGACACTTTCTAGAACGTCTCAGACTCCGAAAAAGAATAGGTATGTGATACGGTAAGTAAACCGACTCCAAAACAGTTCTAATGGCAATTTTTCTCTGTTTTGGAACATTTAGAAAAATATAAAAATAAGAAGCAGTCCGGGAAGGACACTAGGCTTCCACAAAGGTGGGAGGCGTGCCCTACCCCCCTGGGCGCGCCCCCTGCCTCGTGGGCACCTCGTGTGCTCTCCGGACTCCGTTTTCTTACACGATACGTATTTTGGTCGGTAAAATTTCATTATATAATCTTCCGAAGGTTTTGACTCCCGTATCACGCAAATATCCTCTGTTCTTGTTTCAAGCTGTTTTCTGTGAGGGTTGTCAAGGCCAGGCATCATGTCGTCCCCCTCCTCCAACAATGGTGACAACGATGCTTGGCTAATGAAGATAGAGCTGTAGAGGGAGGAACCCGTGGAGATCAACAAGGATGAAGGGATCAAGAAGGCCACAGAGGACCAAGTTCTGGCAGCAGAAGACATCCTTCAACTTAATCACAATCTTCTTACCCCAACTGAGATCGAAGCTTTCAAGATGATTGAGTTAGCTCGTATACAAAACAAGTATCTCACACGTGAAAATATTTTGTTGAAGGAGCATATCGTCGCACTCAAGGGCATTATCCGCAAGTTGGAGGACCTCTTACGCTCGATGTGCGACTACCCATCATCACCACCATCTCCTTCACCAGCAAAAGAAACATAATCATATGGGTATGGGCACTCCCCTTGGCAACTGCCAAGCTTGGGGGAGGTGCCCCGGTATCGTATCACCATCACACTCCTATCTTTACCGTTTTTCTCTTAGTTCGATCCTTTTGGTAATATCTTGATCTAGTAGAATAAAGTTTTAGTATGATTTAGTTTTGAGTTTTGCTTTATGATCTTTCTATGTAATCGAGTCCGTGAGATATATAATAAAGATTAATGTTGAGTCAAGGGCTTGATTATCTTGCTATGATCGTGAGTGAATAAAAGAAAAAGAAAGAAATAAAAAGAAACAAAGAGATCATATTGATCTTATGAAGATTAATGACTTCACATAGAGAGAGTATGGTGATTAAAAGTTGTTGAGAGTTGAAAAACATAGTTTTGGTCATCGTTGCAATTAATAGGAAGTAATAAAGAAAGAGAGGTTTCACATGTAAATATACTATCTTGGACATCTTTTATGATTGTGAGCACTCATTAAAATATGACATGCTAAAGAGTTGATGTTGGACAAGGAAGACAACGTAATCGGTTATGTTTTCTTGTACCTGAGATAAAGTATATTATCATGGATCATCCAACATGTTGAGCTTGCCTTTCCCCCTCATGCTAGCCAATTTTTTGCACCAAGTAGAGATACTACTTGTGCTTCCAAATACCCTTAAAACCAGTTTTGCCATGAGAGACCACCATATCTACCTATGGATTGAGTAAGATCCTTCAAGTAAGTTTTCATCGGTGCAAGCAATAAAAATTGCTCTCTAAATATGTATGAATTATTAGTGTGGGAGAAAATAAGTTTTATACGATCTTGTGATGTGGAAGAAATAAAAGCGACGGACTGCATAATAAAGGTCCATATCACAAGTGGCAATATAAAGTGACGTTCTTTCGCATTAAGATTTTGTGCATCGAACCCTGAAAGCGCATGACAACCTCTGCTTCCCTTTGCGAAGGGCCTATCTTTTACTATTATCTTCTACTTTATGCAAGAGTCATGGTGATATTCACCTTTCCTTTTTACATTTTATCCTTTGGTAAGCACAATGTGTTGGAAAGATCCTGATAAATATAACCAATTGGATGTAAGTTAGCATGAATTATTATTGTTGACATTACCCTTGTGGTAAAAGGTTGGGAGGCAAAACTATAAGCCCCTATCTTTCTCTGTGTCCGGTTAAAACTCCGTAACCACAAGTATTGCGTGAGTGTTAGCAATTGTGAAAGACTAAATGATAGTTGAGTATATCGACTTGCTGAAAAGCTCTTATATTGACTCTTTCTAATGTTATGATAAATTGCAATTGCCTCAATAACTGAGATTATAGTTTGTTAGTTCTCAATGAAGTTTCTGATTCATACTTGACATTGTGGATAGATTATTACTTGAGAATAAGAAATCATATGACAATATATATATATATATATATATATATATATATATATATATATATATATATATATATATATATATATATATATATATATATATATATATAGGATTGACTATTCGTCACCACAGGTGAGGAATAGTTATTCTTCACCCTCTATTTTACCATCAATACACCGTAATTTTACGTTCCGTAAGTTTTTCTTATTTCGGCGTAAAAAGAGACCGTAAGAAAATATATAATCGTCGTAAAAAATATTTTATGTCATGTAAAATTACAAGCGTAAAAACATAGTGTAAAATACACATAAACCGCAAATTTTCTTGTCTTATGACCTATATTTTTATTTTCTTATGCCAAATTTTACGTAATGAATCAATAGGAATGTAACTATTTGAATTCCAAATGTAATTTAATTATGAAATGATCATAAGATTACCTCGGGTGAAGAATAACTTATTCTGCACCCTGGGTGATGAATAGGATCACTATATATATATGTTGCTGTTATAAGAATAATCATGATGACCTCATGTCCGTATTTTATTTTATCGACGCCTCTATCTCTAAACATGTGGACATATTTATCGTTATCGGCTTCCGCTTGAGGACAAGCAAGGTCTAAGCTTGGGGGAGTTGATACGTCCATTTTGCATCATGCTTTTATATCGATATTTATTGCATTATGGGCTGTTACACATTATGTCACAATACTTATGCCTATTCTCTCTTATTTTACAAGGTTTACATGAAGAGGGAGAACGCCGGCAGCTAGAATTCTGGGCTGGAAAAGGAGCAAATATTAGAGACCTATTCTGCACAACTCCAAAAGTCCATAAACTCCACGGAAGTTATTTCTAGAAATAATAAAAAATACTGAGCGAAGAAAATACCAGAGGGGGCCCACACCCTGGCCACGAGGGTGGGGGCGCGCCCTACCCCCCCGGGCGCGCCCCCTGCCTCGTGGGCCCCCTGGTGGCCCTCCCGTGCCCATCTTCTGCTATACGAAGTCTTTCGTCCGAGAAAAATTCATAAGCAAGCTTTCGGGAGGAGACTCCGCCGCCACAAGGCGAAACCTTGGCGGAACCAATCTAGGGCTCCGGCGGAGCTGTTCTGCTAGGGAAACTTCCCTCCGGGAGAGGGAAATCATCGCCATTGTCATCACCAACGATCCTCTCATCGGGAGGGGGTCAATCTCCATCAACATCTTCACCAGCACCATCTCCTCTAGAACCCTAGTTCATCTCTTGTATCCAATTCTTGTCTCTAAGTCTGAGATTGGTACCTGTAGGTTGCTAGTAGTGTTGATTACTCGTTGTAGTTGATGCTAGTTGGTTTATTTGGAGAAAGATCATATGTTCAGATCCATTATGTATATTAATACCCCTCTGATTATGAACATGAATATGCTTTGTGAGTAGTTACGTTTGTTCCTAAGGACATGGGAGAAGTCTTGCTATTATTAGTCATGTGAATTTTGTATTCGTTCGATATTTTGATGAGATGTATGTTGTCTCTCATCTTGTGGTGTTATGTGAACGTCGACTACATGACACTTCACCATTGTTTGGGCCTAGAGGAAGGCATTGGGAAGTAATAAGTAGATGATGGGTTGCTAGAGTGACAGAAGCTTAAACCCTAGTTTATGCGTTGCTTCGTAAGGGGCTGATTTGGATCCATATGTTTCATGTTATGGTTAGGTTTACCTTAATACTTATTTTGTAGTTGCGGATGCTTGCAATAGGGGTTAATCATAAGTGGTATGCTTGTCCAAGTAAGGACAGCACCCAAGCACCGGTCCACCCACATATCAAATTATCAAAGTACCGAACGCGAATCATATGAACATGATGAAAACTAGCTTGATGATAATTCCCATGTGTCCTCGGGAGCGTTTCCTTCATATAAGAAATTGTCCAGGCTTGTCCTTTGCTACAAAAAGGATTGGGTCATCTTGCAGCACTTTATTTACACTTGTTGCTTATTACCCGTTACAAATTACCTTATCACAAAACTATCTGTTACCGATAATTTCAGTGCTTCCAGAGAATACCTTGCTGAAAACCGCTTATCATTTCCTTCTGCTCCTCGTTGGGTTCGACACTCTTACTTATCGAAAGGACTATGATAGATCCCCTATACTTGTGGGTCATCACCTGACACGCTGGGCTGAGCTACGCAACTCCTGTGAAGGGGTGCATGAGGTGCAGGCTATAGAGTACTTCATCGCCAGGTGCAGAGAAGGCACCCTGCTCAAGCACAAGCTCCTCTGCGACGAGCCGACTACACTCGATGAGCTGCTGATCATAGCGGACAAGTATGCCACGGCCGACTCCTCCATGAAGTCGGAGCTGCAAGTGGACGCGTCCAAGAAGGTGACCCCTCCGGCTCCTCGTACACTGGCTGGTGACTCCAGCTAGCGAGAGCAGCCGAACGACAACAAGCGCAAGACCCCGCAGCCGGCTTCCACCAGCCAGCAAGCGGCAACAGTAGAAGACCAGCAGCCAGAGGGAGAGCCTGGCCCCAAGCATCAGAAGGGCGGCAAGCCTGCTTGGTTGCCCGCCTTCTCCTATGAGCAGACCCTTGATGCACCCTCCAAGTTCCACAGTGGTGCGAAGCCATCCAACCACACCACCCGTAAGTGCCACTGGCTCACCCGAATCGCTAAGGGCGAGGGCCTGCCTCCTCCGTCTGCCGGCCCACCGGCTCCGCCTCCTCAGCAGCCGGCGGTCCGACCAGTCAGCGCGGTCCAAGATGAGTTCCCTGAAGAGCATGGAGCCTACATCATCTTCACCAGTGTGCCCGATGACAAGCACAGCTGGCGTCAGCAACACCGGGAGGTGAACGCTGTCGCCTCACGAGTCCCAGAGTTCATGCACTGGTCTGAGAGGCCCATCAGTAGGAGCTGTGCTGACCACCCGGTTGTGATGCCATCGCCGGGTGCTTACGCCATGGTGCTGGACTCAACCTTCTCAATGGAGAGGCGGGCCTGCCGCTTCTCCCGGATCCTGATAGATGGTGGTAGCAGCATCAACATCCTCTACTGTGACACCATGGAGAAGCAATGCATCAAAGAGAAACAGCTCCAGCCTAGTGGGACTGTCTTCCACGGCATTGTACCCGGCCTTTCCTGCTCCCCAATCGGCAAGATCAAGATAGATGTCCTGTTCGGTGGCAAGGACCACTTCCGCCGTGAGCCAGTCTAGTTCGAGGTGGTCGACCTGGAAAGCCCCTACCACGCGCTCCTGGATTGGCCAGCACTCGCCAAGTTCATGGCGGTGCCTCACTACGCCTACCTCAAGATGAAGATGCCGGGTCCCAAGGGTATCATCACCATTGCTGGCGACTACCAGAAGTCGGTCGCATGAGCTGCTGCCAGCAGTCGGCTGGCCAAGTCCCTTGTCATAGCCGAAGAGAAGCGGGACATCTTTGCATGGTCTCCCAAAGACATGTCAGGTGTTCCGACGGATTTCGCCGTGCACAAGCTACATGTGAGGTTGGATGCAAAGCCGGTCAAGCAGCCCCTACGCCGCCTGTCAGAAGAGAAGAGAAGAATTGTTGGTGAATAGATAGCCCGGCTTCTGGCAGCCGGCTTCATCATGTAACTATTTTACCCGGACTGGCTTGCCAATCGAGTCCTCGTATTGAAGAAGAAGAACCAGTTGCGCATGTGTATCGACTACACGAGCCTCAACAAAGCCTGCCCTAAGGATCCGTTTGCCTTGCCTCGGATAGATCAAGTGATTGACTCCACAGCCAGATGCGAGCTGCTGTCTTTCCTTGATGCCTACTCCGGCTACCACCAGATCAAGTTGAACCCGGCCGATCGGCTGAAGACCGCCTTCATCACACCATTCGAAGCCTTCTGCTACCTGACCATGATGTTAGGCTTCAGAAATGTCGGCACCACGTTTCAGCGTTGCATGCAGAAGTGCTTCCTCAAGCAACTCGGCAGAAATGCCCACGTCTATGTAGACAATATTGTGGTGAGGACGGAGAAGTGCGGCACCCTCCTGGAGGATCTCAAGGAGACCTTTGATAATCTGCGCCATTTTCAACTCAAGCTCAACCCGGAGAAGTGTGTCTTTTGAGTCCCAGTCTCTAAACGCGGCATCGAGTGCAACCCCATGAAGATCAAGGCCATTGAGCGGATGCCGAGACCCACCCGGCTGCAGGACGTCCAGAAGTTCACTAGGTGCTTGGCATCTCTCAGTCGGTTCATCACTCGGCTGGGTGAGAAGGCTCTTCCCCTGTACCAGCTAATGAAGAAAACCCCTTGCTTCGAGTGGAATGACAAGGCGGAAGAAGCCTTCCTCCAGCTCAAGAAGATGCTAACCACGCCGCCTGTCCTGGCGGCTCCGGCTGCTAAGGAACCCATGCTCCTCTACATCGCCGCCACCTGCCAGGTGGTCAGCACCATGATCGTGCTTGAGTGCCTAGAAGACGGCAAGGCACAACTGGTTTAGAGGCCCGTCTACTACCTGAGTGAGGTGCTGTCGGCCTCCAAGCAGAACTACCCCCACTACCAAAAGATGTGCTACGGCATGTACTTTGCTGCCAAGAAGCTCAAGCAGTAATTTCAAGAGCACTCCATCACGGTTCTCTGCACTGCCCCACTTGCCGAGATCATAGGCAACAGAGATGCATCAGGCCGGGTGGCGAAGTGAGCCATCGAGCTGGCTCCCCACACCATCCTCTACCAGCCCTGCACTGCCATCAAGTCCAAAGCATTGGCCGACTTCCTCGTCGACTGGGCCGAGACCCAGTACCTGACACTAGCGTCGGATTCCACCCATTGGCAGATGCACTTTGACGGCTCGAAGATGCACACCGGTTTGGGAGCCGACATCGTCCTCACCTCTCCCAAAGGCGACAAGCTCAGATACATGCTGCAGATTTACTTTGCGGCCTCCAACAACGTGGCCGAGTATGAGGCGCTCGTACACGGACTCCGACTGGCCAAGGAGATTGGCATCCGCTAGATTCTGTGCTACAACCGCTCGGACTTGGTGGTCCAGCAGTTGTCTGGCGACTAGGACACCAAGGATGCGAACATGGCGAGCTACCGCTTCCTCGTCCATTAAATCAGTGGATACTTTGACGGGTGCGAGTTCCTTCACGTGCGACGGGCCGACAACGAGCAAGCTGATGCCCTGGCACGGATTGGCTCCACCCAGCAAGCGATACCATTCGGCATCTCCCTCCAGTGCCTTCGCAAGCCGTCTATCAACCCTTCGCTGGAATTAGAGTCCATCTTCGTGCTGTCACCCTGGGTATTCATAGCAAGACATACATAAAGTGTTCTCAAATCCATAAAAGTATTCAATCCAATAAGAACAAAATCTCAAAGGGAAAACTTAATTCACAATAAGATAGAGAGGGGAAAACACCATATGATCCAACTATATTAACAAAGCCCGTGATACATCAAGATCGTGTCATCTTAAGAACACGAGAGAGAGAGAGAGAGAAAGAGAGAGAGAGAGAGAGAGATTAAACACATAGCTACTGGTACAAACCCTCAGCCCCGAGGTTGGACTACTCCCTCCACATCATGGTGGCCCCCGGGATGATGAAGATGGCCACCGATGATGATTTCCCCCTTCGACGGAGTGCCGAAACGGGGTCTAGGTTGGATTTTCATGGCTACAGAGGCTTGCGGCGCGGAACTTATGATCTAGGGTTATCTTTGATGGTTTATCTATTTATAGGATTTTTTGGCATCAGTTTCACGTGAAGATGGGCCTCAAAGTGAGCACAACCCATCGGGATGCGTCTGGGCCCCCTGGCGCGCCTTGGTGTCTTGTGCCCTACTCCTTCACCTTCCGGTCCTTCCACGAAACTTCGGGGTCTCTTTTGTTCCAAAAAAATCGTCAAAAAGTTTTAACTCATTTGGAGAACTTTCATTTCTGCACAAAAAACAACACCACGGTAGTTCTGCTGAAAATAGCGTCAGTCGGGTTAGCTCCATGCAAATCATACCGAAACCATATAAAATTGTTGTAAACATGGCATGAATACTTCATTAATTATAGATACGTTGGAGACGTATCAGCAAGGAAGTTGGATGCACGCCCACTTAGTTTCTTTTTGAGCTTTCATACACTTATAGCTCTAGTGCATCCGTTGCATGGCACTCCCTACTCGCTCACATTGATATCTATTTTGATGGGCATCTCCATAGCCCGTTAATACGCCTAGTTGATGTGAGACTTTCTCCTTTTTTGTCTTCTCCACAACCACCATATTCTATTCCACCTGTAGTGCTATATTCATGGCTCACGCTCATGTATTGCATGAAAGTTGAAAAAGTTTGAGAACACCAAAAGTATGGAACAATTGCTTGGCTTGTCATCAGGGTTGTGCATGATGAAATACTTTGTGTGTTGAAGATGGAGCATAGCCATACTATATGATTTTGTACGGATAACATTCTTTGGCCATGTTATTTTGAGAAGACATGATTGCTTTATTAGTATGCATGAAGTATTATTGTTTTTATGTCAATATTATACTTTTGTTTTGATTCTTATGGATCTGAATATTCATGCCATAATAAAGAAGATTACATGGATAAATATGTTAGGTAGCATTCCACATCAAAAATTCTATTTTTATCATTTACCTACTCGAGGACGAGCAGGAATTAAGCTTGGGGATGCTTGACACGTCTCCAATGTATCTATAATTTTTATTGTTCCATGCTATTATATTATCTGTTTTAGATGTTTTATATGCATTAATATGGTAATTTTATATTATTTTTGGGACTAACTTATTAACCCAGAGCCCAGTGCTAGTTTTCTGTTTTTTTCCTTGTTTTCGAGTTTTACAGAAAAGGAATATCAAACGAGTCCAAACAGAATAAAACTTTCACGATAATTTTTCTTGGACCAGAAGACTTGGAGAGGGGTCCAGAGCAGTCCCGAGAAGGCCACAAGCCTTCTAGGTGCACCCCATGGGGGCGCGCCTTGAGGGCTTGTGGGCCCCTCAGGTGTCCTCTAACCCTAATTCTTGCTCTATAAATTCCCAAACCACCGAATGCATCCACCAAAATACTTTTCCGCTGCCGCAAGCCCCTATTCCCGTGAGATCCCATCTTGGGGCCTTTTCCGGCAGCCTGCCGGAGGGGATTCGATCACGGAGGGCATCTACATCAACCTTATGGCCCTTCTGATGAAGCGTGAGTAGTTTACCATAGACCTACGGGTCCATAGCTAGTAGCTATGATCAAATATCTTTGTATTTTTCTTTAAATTATCGATTTGGTTTGGCCAACTAGATTGGTTCTTCTTGCAATGGGAGAGGTGCTTAGTTTTGGGTTCAAACTTGTGGTGTCCTCACCCAGTGACAAAGTAGGGGTAGTGAGGCACGTATTGTATTGTTGCCATCAAGGATGAAAATATGGCGTTTTCATCATATTGCTTGAGTTTATCCCTCTACATCATGTCATCTTACTCAAGGTGTTACTCCGTTCTTATGAACTTAATACTTTAGATGCATGCTGGATAGAGGTCGATGTGTGGAGTAATAGTAGTAGATGCGGAATCGTTTCGGTCTACTTGACACGGAAGTGATGCCTATATTCATGATCATTGCCTTGGATATCATCATAACTTTGCGCTTTTCTATCAATTGCTCGACAGTAATTTGTTTACCCACCGTATGTTTTCTTTCAAGAAAGAAGCCTCTAGTGAAACCTATGGCCTCCGGGTCTATTTTCCATCATATATTTTCAGATCTATAAACCAAAAAACCCAAAAATACCTTGTTGCACTTTATTTAGATTTATTTTAGTTTGCCTTTTTATTTATCTTTTATACCTATCTCTATTAGATCTTACTCTTGTTCGAGACCGTGAAGGGATTGACAACCCCTTTTTCGCATTGAGTGCAAGTGTTTGTTAGTTTGTGCAGGTGCATATATTGGAGAATTGCTTGTGTCTCCTACTGGATTGATACCTTGGTTCTTAACTGAGGGAAATACTTATCTCTACTTTGCAGCATCACCCTTTCTTTTTCAAGGGAAAATTCAACGCAAGCTCAAGAAGTAGCAATTATGGATAGAAAATTTATATGATAGCTTTTTTATTGAATTTGATTAGAGTAAATTGCACAGAAGTACCACAATTGAGGCATTGGAAGCAGATTGGTATCAAGATTGGTAATTTTTATGTGTCAGTACCAACTTTGGGACGAGGTGTTGCAGAAGAGGCTAAAACTGCTGTTTATATGTATTGACAGGGAAACTAACTGGTTGGGCCCTTTGTCGAGTCTTGACGATGCCATGTTTTTTGCGAAAAACTCCCTTGCCTTGTACATAATCACATAAATGCCCAATTATTTCGGAGGAAAAGGCTCCTATGAGAGGCTTTTTTCGTTCGTAATATCCACCACCGATTCAGACTCGTTTGATAAATGCCCAATTACTTCGGGGAAAAGGCTCCTATGAGAGGTTTTTTTTCGTTCAAAATATGTTCAATGTTCATATTATTAGAAAAAAAGTTCACCGTTTGTAAAAAAAAGTTCATCGTGCATTAAAAATGTTCACTATAAATTAAGAAATTGTGTAATCATAATATTCTTGAAACTCTTCTTGTATTAAGAAAATGTTGACCATAAATTACGAAAATTTCACCGCACATTATAGTGAAAAATGTTCACTATAAGCATAAAAAATGCTCACTGTACATTAACAAATGTTCGTGCATATTTGAAAACATGTTCATCGTATACTAAAACCCATCATAAAAAATGTTCAGTAAATATGTTAAAAATCTAGGAGAAAAACCAACCTAGTGAATGATAAAAGAAGAAAGAAAAACCTAAAAATAAGCCAAAACCAGAAACAAAAATAAAGCATAATAAGTAAGAGAAATGAAACGTAAAGAAATCTGGGCAACGAATGAGCCCCAACACGCGCGCCAGGTAGCGTGCCTGAGCTACTATAAAAAGCTTCTCGCCTGTTTTATGTCACGAGCGCTGCTCTGGTGCGGTGGCTAGCGCGCGACGCTGTTGAACAGCAGGTTGCCGGTTCGAATCCTGTGTGAGCTTCAATTTCGGTTATTTTATCTATCTGTTCAAGCCGACACAAATTTTCAAATGAGTCTGATTCGGTGGTGGAAATTACGAACGAAAAAAGCCTCTCATTTGAGCCTTTTCCCGCAAAATAATTGGGCATTTATGTGATTACGTGCAAAGCCAGGGAGTTTTCTGCAAAAAACATGCAATGTCAGCACCTAACGAGCAGGCCCTTGATCGGATACTAATCATCAATACGTGTTTATCGCGGTTCAGATCTTTTGTAACTCATCGCCCCAAACTTGAAATCGACATGGAAAAGTTACCAAAAGTGGTACCAATCTGCATGTAATGCCCCAATTGTGGTACTTCTGTATAATTAACTGTTGGGGAATGTAGTATTTCAAAAAAAAATGCCTACGATCACGCAAGATCTATCTAGGAGAAGCATAGCAATGAGCGGGGAGAGTGTGTCTACTTACCCTCGTAGACTGAAAGCGGAGCGTTTAGTAACACGGTTGATGTAGTTGAACGTCTTCGCGATCCAACTGATCCAAGTGCCGAACGCACGGCACCTCCGCGATCTACACACGTTCATCTCAGTGACGTCCCTCGAGCTCTTGGTCCAGTTGAGGCCGAGGGAGAGTTCCGTCAGCACGACGGCGTGGGGACGGTGATGATGAAGTTACCGGCGCAGGGTTTCGCCTAAGCACTACGACGATATGACCGAGGTGTGTAACCGTGGAGGGGGGCACCGCACACGTCTAGGAACAATTGATGTCTATTGTGTCTTTGGGGTGCCCCCTGCCCCCGTATATAAAGGAGGGGAGGAGGAGGCCAGCCAACAAGGGGCGCGCCATGGAGAGGGGAGTCCTACTAGGACTCCAGTCCTAGTAGGATTCAGCCCCACCCTTATTTCCTTCTACCGGAGGGGGAAAAGGGGAAGGAGAGGGAGTAGGAGAAGGAAAGAGAGTAGCGCACCCTTCCCAAGTCCAATTCGGCCTCCTATCTTGTGGGGGGGGGGGGGGCACACCAGCCCCTTGTGGGCTGGTTAGCCTCCCTCATATGGCCCATAAGGCCCATAACTTTCCCCGGGGGGTTCCGGTAACCTCCCGGTACTCCGGAAAAATGCCCGAATCACTCGGAACCATTCCGATGTCCGAATGCAACCTTCCGATATATGAATCTTGACCTCTCGACCATTTCGAGACTCCTTGTCATGTCCGTGATCTCATCCGGGACTCCGAACAAACTTCCATACATCAAATCACATAACTCATAATACAAATCATCATCAAATGTTAAGCGTGCGGACCCTACGGGTTCGAGAACTATGTAGACATGACCGAGACACATCTCCGGTCAATAACCAATAGCGGAACCTGGATGCTCATATTGGCTCCTACATATTCTACGAAGATCTTTATCGTTCAAACCGCATAACAACATACGTTGTTCCCTTTGTCATTGGTATGTTACTTGCCCGAGATTCGATCGTCGGTATCATCATACCTAGTTCAATCTCATTACCGGAAAGTCTCTTTACTCGTTCCGTAATGCATCATCCCGCAACTATCTCATTAGTTACATTGCTTGCAAGGCTTATAGTGACGATCATTACCGAGAGGGCCCAGAGATACCTCTCTGATACACGGAGTGACAAATACTAATCTTGATCTATGCCAACCCAACAAACACCTTCGGAGAGACCTGTAGAGCATCTTTATAATCACTCAGTTATGTTGTGACGTTTGATAGCACACAAGGTGTTCCTCCGGTATTCGGGAGTTGCATAATCTCATAGTCAGAGGAACATGTATAAGTCATGAAGAAAGCAATAGAAATAAAAACTTAACGATCATTATGCTAAGATAACGGATGGGTCTTGTCCATCACATCATTCTCCTAATGATGTGATCCCGTTCATCAAATGTCAACACATGTCTATGGTCAGGAAACTTAACCATCTTTGATTAATGAGCTAGTCTAGTAGAGGCACACTAGGGACACTTTGTTTTGTCTATGTATTCACACATGTATCTAGTTTCCGGTTAATACAATTCTAGAATGAACAATAAAAATTTATCATGATATAAGGAAATATAAATAACAACTTTCTTATTGCCTCTAGGGCATATTTCCTTCAATCTCCCACTTGCACCAGAGTCAATAATCTAGTTCACATCGCCATGTGATTAACACCAATAGTTCACATCACCATGTGATTAACACCCATAGTTCACATCACCATGTGACCAATACTCAAAGGGTTTACTAGAGTCAATAATCTAGTTCACATCGCCATGTGATTAACACCCAAAGAGTACTAAGGTGTGATCATGTTTTTCTTGTGAGAGAAGTTTAGTCAACGGGTGTGCTATATTCAGATCCGTATGTATCTTGCAAATTTCTATGTCTACAATGCTCTGTACAGAGCTACTCTAGCTAATTGCTCCCACTTTCAATATGTATCTAGATTGAGATTCAGAGTCATCCGGATCGGTGTCAAAACTTGCATCGACGTAACCCTTTACGACAAACTTTGTGGCACCTCCATAACCGAGAAACATATCCTTATTCCACTAAGGATAATTTTGACCGCTGTCCAGTGATCCACTCCTGGATCACTATTGTACCCTATTGCCAAACTCATGGCGAGGTACACGATAGGCCTGGTACACAACATAACATACTTCATAGAACCTATGACTGAGGCATAGGGAATGACTTTTCATTCTCTTTCTATTTTCTGCTGTGGTTTGGTTTTGAGTCTTTACTCAACTTCACACCTTGCAACATAGGCAAGAACTCCTTCTTTGACTATTCCATTTTGAACTACTTCAAAAACTTATCAACGTATGTACTCATTGAAAAAACTAATCAAGCGTCTTGATATATCTCTATAGATCTTGATGATCAATATGTAAGCAGCTTCACCGAGGTCTTTCTTTGAAAAACTCCTTTCAAACATTCCTTTATGCTTTCCAGAAAATTCTACATCATTTCCAATCAACAATATGTCATTCACATATACTTATCAGAAAGGCTGTAGTGCTCCCACTCACTTTCTTATAAATACAGGCTTCTCCAAAAGTATGTATAAAACCATATGCTTTGATCACACTATCAAAGCGTATATTCCAACTCCGAGATGCTTGCACCAGTCCATAAATGGATCGCTAGAGCTTGCACATTTTGTTAGCTCCTTTAGGATTGACAAAACCTTCTGGTTGCATCATATACAACTCTTCTTTAATAAATCCATTAAGGAGTGTGGTTTTGTTATCCATTTACCAGATTTCATAAAATGTGGCAATTGCTAACATGATTCGGACAGACTTAAGCATCGCTACGAGTGAGAAAATCTCATCGTAGTCAACACCTTGAACTTGTCAAAAACCTTTTGCGACAAGTCGAGCTTTGTAGATAGTGACACTACCATCAGTGTCCGTCTTCCTCTTGAAGATCCATTTATTCTAAATGGCTCACCGATCATTGGGCAAGTCAATCAAATTCCACACTTTGTTCTCATACATGGATCCCATCTCAGATTTCATGGCCTCAAGCCATTTCGTGGAATCTGGGCTCATCATCGCTTCCTCATAGTTCGTAGGTTCATCATGGTCAAGTAATATGACCTCCAAAATAGGATTACCGTACCACTCTGGTGTGGAACGTGCTCTGGTTGACCTACATGGTTCGGTAGTAACTTGATCCAAAGTTTCATGATCATTATCATTAGCTTCCTCACTAGTTGGTGCAGGCATCACGGGAACGGTTTTCTGTGATGAGCTACTTTCCTATTCAAGAGAAGGTACAATTACCTCATCAAGTTCTACTTTCCTCGCACTCACTTCTTTCGAGAGAAACTCCTTCTCTAGAAAGGATCCATTCTTAGCAACAAAGATCTTGCCTTCGGATTTGTGATAGAAGGTGTACCCAACAGTTTCTTTTGGGTATCCTATGAAGATGCACTTCTCCGATTTGGGTTTGAGCTTATCAGGCTGAAGCTTTTTCATATAAGCATCGCAACCCCAAACTTTAAGAAATGTCAGCTTAGGTTTCTTGCCAAACCACAGTTCATATGGTGTCGTCTCAACGGATTTAGATGGTTCCCTATTTAATGTGAATGCAGTTTTCTCTAATGCATAACCCCAAAACGACAGTGGTAAATCGGTAAGAGACATCATAGATCGCACCATATCTAATAAAGTATGGTTATGACGTTCGGACACACCATTTCGCTGTGGTGTTCCAGGTGGCGTGAGTTGCGAAACTATTCCACATTATTTCAAATGAATACCAAACTCATAACTCAAATATTCACCTCCGCGATCAGATCTTAGAAACTTTATTTTCTTGTTACAATGATTTTCACTTCACACTGAAATTCTTTGAACTTTTCAAATGTTTCAGACTTATGTTTCATCAAGTAGCAACCCTTATCCACTCAAATCATCTGTGCAGGTCAGACAATAACGATATTCGCCGCGAGCCTCAACACTCATTGGACCGCATACATCAGTATGTATTATTTCCATTAAGTCAGTTGCTTGCTCCATCATTCCGGAGAATGGAGCCTTAGTCATCTTTCCCATGAGGCATGGTTCGCACGCATAAAGTGATTCATAATCAAGTGATTCCAAAAGCCCATCAGCGTGGAGTTTCTTCATGCGCTTTACACCAATATGACCTAAACGGCAGTGCCACAAATAAGTTGCACTGTCATTATTAACTTTTCATCTTTTGGCTTCAATATTTATGAGTATGTGTATCACTACAATCGAGATTCAATAAACCATTTATATTGAGTATATGACCATAGAAGGTTTTATTCATGTAAATAGAACAACAATTATTCTTTGACTTAAATGAATAACCGTATTGCAATAAACATGATCCAATCATACTCAATGCAAACACCAAATAACATTTATTTTAGGTTCAACACTAATCCCGAAGGTACAGGGAGTGTGTGATGGTGATCTTATCAACCTTGAAATCACTTCCAACACACATCATCACCTCGCCCTTAACTGGTCTCTGTTTATTTTGCAACCCCCGTTTCGAGTTAGTACTCTTAGCAACTAAACCAGTATTAAATACCGAGGGGTTGCTATAAACACTAGTAAAGTACACATCAATAACATGCATATCCAATATACCTTTGTTCACTTTGCCATCCTTCTTATCCGCCAAGTTTCTAGGGCAGTTCCACTTCCAGTGACCATTTCCTTTGCAGTAGAAGCACTCAGTTTCAGGATTGGGTCTAGCTTTGGGCTTCTTCATGGGAGTGGCAACTTGCTTGTCATTCTTTCTTGAAGTTCCCTTTCTTTCCCTTGCCCTTTTACTTGAAACTAGCGGTCTTGTCAACCATCAACACTTGATGCTTTTTCTTGATTTCTACCTTCGCCGATTTCAGCATCGCGAAGAGCTTGGGAATCGTTTCCATTATCCCTTGCATATTATAGTTCATCACGGAGTTCTAGTAACTTGGTGATAGTGACTAGAGAATTCTGTTAATCACTATCTTATTTGGAAGATTAACTCCCACTTGATTGAAGCGATTGTAGTACTCAGACATTCTGAGCACATGCTCACTAGTTGAGCTATTCTCCTCCATCTTGTAGGCTAAGTACTTTGTCAGAGGTCTCATACCTCTCGACTCGGGCATGAGTATGAAATACCAATTCCAGCTCTTGGAACATCTCATATGCTCTGTGGTGTTCAAAACATTTTTGAAATCCTGGTTCTAAGCCGTAAAGCATGGTGCACTAAACTATCAAGTAGTCATCATACCGAGCTTTGTCAAACATTCATAATGTATGTATCTATTCCTACAATAGGTCTGTCACCTAGCGGTGCATCAAGGACATAATTCTTCTGTGCAGCAATGAGGATAATCCTCAGATCACGGACCAATTCCGCATCATTGCTACTATCATCTTTCAACTTATTTTTCTCTAGGAACATATCAAAAATAAATGGGGAGCTACATCACGAGCTATTGATCTACAACATAGTTATGCAAATATTATCAGGACTAAGTTCATGATAAATTAAAGTTCAATTTAATCATATTACTTAAGAACGCCCACTTAGATAGACATCCCTCTAGTCATCTAAATGATCACGTGATCCATATCAACTAAACCATGTCCGATCATCACGAGAGATGGAGTAGTTTTCAATGGTGAACATCACTATGTTGATCATATCTACTATATGATTCACGCTCGACCTTTTGGTCTCAGTGTTCCGAGGCCATGTCTGCATATGCTAGGCTCGTCAAGTTTAACTCGAGTATTCTGCGTGTGCAAAATTGGCTTGCACCCGTCGTATGTGAACATAGAGCTTATCGCACCCGATCATCACGTGGTGTCTCAGCACGAAGAACTGTCGCAATGGTGCATACTCAGGGAGAACACTTATACCTTGAAATTTTAGTGAGAGATCATCTTATAATGCTATCGCCGTACTAAGCAAAATAAGATACATAAAAGATAAAAATCACATGCAATCAAAATAAGTGATATGATATGGCCATCATTATCTTGTGCCTTTGATATCCATCTCCAAAGCACCGTCATGATCACCATCGTCACCGGCTTGACACCTTGATCTCCATCGAAGCATCGTTGTCGTCTCGCCAACTATTGCTTCTACGACTATCGCTACCGCTTAGTGATAAAGTAAAGCAATTACATGGCGATTGCATTTCATACAATAAAGCGACAACCATATGGCTCCAGCCAGTTGCCGATAACTTGTACAAAACATGATCATCTCATACAACAAATTATATATCATCACGTCTTGACCATATCACATCACAGCAAGCCCTGCAAAAACAAGTTAGACGTCCTCTACTTTGTTGTTGCAAGTTTTACATGGCTACTACGGGCTTGTAGCAAGAACCATTCTTACCTACGCATCAAAACCACAACGATTTTTCGTCATGTGTGCTGTTTCAACCTTCAACTAGGACCGGGCGTAGTCACACTCGATTCAACTAAAGTTGGAGAAACAGACACCCAATAGCCACCTGTGTGCGAAGCACGACGGTAGAACCAGTCTCATGAACGCGGTCATGTAATTTCATCCAACAATACCGCCGAATCAGAGTATGACATGCTGGTAAGCAGTATGACTATTATCGCCCACTACTCTTTGTGTTCTACTCGTGCATATAACATGTACACATAGACTGGCTATGATACCACTGTTTGGGAACGTAGTATTTTAAAAAAATTGCCTATGATCACGCAAGATCTATCTAGGAGAAGCATATCAACGAGCGGGGAGAGTGTGTCTGCGTACCCTCGTAGACTGAAAGCGGAAGCGTTTAGTAACGTGGTTGATGTAGTCGAACGTCTTCGCGATCCAACCGATCCAAGTACCGAATGCACGACACCTCTGCGATCTGCACACGTTTAGTTCGGTGACGTCGCTTGATCTCTTGATCCAGTTGAGGCCGATGGAGAGTTCCCTCAGCACGACGGCGTGGTGACGGTGATGATGAAGTTACCGACGCAGGGTTTCACCTAAGCACTACGACGATATGACCGAGGTGTGTAACTGTGGATGGGGGCACCGCACACGGCTAGGAACAATTGATGCATGGTTTGTCTTTGGGGTGCCCCCTGCCCCCTTATAAAAAGGAGGGACGGAGGAGGCCGGCCAACAAGGGGCGCGCCAGGGAGAGGGGAGTCCTACTAGGACTCTAGTCCTAGTAGGATTCGGCCCCACCCTTATTTCCTTCCACCGGAGGGGGGAAAAAGGGAAGGAGAGGGAGTAGGAGAAGGAAAGTGGGGTGGCGCCCCCTTCCCATGTCCAATTCGGCCTCCTCCCCTGTGTGGGGCGCACCAGCCCCTTGTGGGCTGGTTACCCTCCCTCCTATGGCCCATAAGGCCCATATCTTTCCCTGGGGGTTCCGGTAACCTCCCGGTACTCCGGAAAAAATGCCTGAATCACTCGGAAACATTTCGATGTCTGAATGCAACCTTCCAATATATGAATCTTTACCTCTCAACCATTTCGAGACTCCTCATCATGTTCGTGATCTCATCTGGGACTTCGAACAAACTTTGGTACATCAAATCACATAACTCATAATATAAATCGTCAACGAATGTTAAGCGTGCGTACCCTACGGGTTCGAGAACTATGTAGACATGACCGAGACACATCTCCGGTCAATAACCAATAGCGGAACCTGGATGATCATATTGGCTCCTACATATTCTACGAAGATCTTTATCGGTCAAACCGCATAACAACATACGTTGTTCCCTTTGTCATCGGTATGTTACTTGCCCGAGATTCGATCGTCGGTATCATCGTACCTAGTTCAATCTCGTTACAAGCAAGTCTCTTTAGTCGTTCTGTAATGCATCATCCCGCAACTATCTCATTAGTTACATTGCTTGCAAGGCTTATAGTGATGATCATTACCGAGAGGGCCCAGAGATACCTCTCCGATACACGGAGTGACAAATACTAATCTTGATCTATGCCAACCCAACAAACACCTTCGGAGACACCTGTAGAGCATCTTTATAATCACCAAGTTATGTTGTGACATTTGATAGCACACAAGGTGTTCCTCCGGTATTCGGGAGTTGCATAATATCATAGTTATAGGAACATGTATAAGTCATGAAGAAAGCAATAGCAATAAAAACTTAACGATCATTATGCTAAGCTAACGGATGGGTCCTGTCCATCACATCATTCTCCTAATGATGTGATCCCGTTCATCAAATGACAACACATGTCTATGGTCAGGAAACTTAACCATCTTTGATTAACGAGCTAGTCTAATAGAGGCATACTTGGGACACTTTGTTTTGTCTATGTATTCACACATGTATCAAGTTTCCGGTTAATACAGTTCTAGCATGAATAACAAACATTTATCATGATATAAGGAAATATAAATAACAACTTTATTATTGCCTCTAGGCCATATTTCCTTCATTAACTCATTTGATAATGATCCTACATGTAATTATTATGAGAGAGGAAAATATGGTTGTAGAAATTTTCATGTTACTAAATTACCTCTCGTTATGTTGAAATTGCTATTGTTTCTTTCCTCTCCTTTGCATATGCTTGATATTTCTTGTCTTGATAATTTATTTTCTTATAAAATTCCTATGCATAGGAGGTATGTTAGACTTAAATGTGTTTGTCATATGTTTCATAATGCTCTCTTTGTGTTTCAATTCTTATCTTTCGTGTGAGCATCGTTGAAATCCTGAGCCTATCTTAATGGCTATAAAGAAAGAGCTTGTTGGGAGGCAACCCAATGAATAAAATTTATTTTCGCTTTTTTCTTTCTGTTCTTGAGTGTTTACACAATTATTCTACTGTTATGGTTGTGTTTTTAATGTTTTAATTAGTGTTTGTGCCAAGTAAAGCCTTTGGGATCATGTTGGGTGATAGTTGATTTGATCTTGTTGAAAAGCATAAACTTTTTGCGCCAGTAGCAGAATTGTTTAAACTCACAGAAGCGTGATAAAATTTTTAATTTTTTAGATAAGATTGATATACAAATCTCCTACTTTTTCCTAATTTTAGATAAGAAATTAGTCCCAAAGTGATAGATATTCAAGAGGGATATAATAAAAACTTTCATGAAGATCATTGGACAAATCAAACTTGATTCATTGTAATAGTTTTGAGATATGATGATAGTGATATGTGAGTCATGTTGCTGACTAATTATGCTTTAGTAAGAATATTTGTGTTAATGTTTGTGATTCCCTATGCAAGCACGAAAGTCAATAGTTTTGCAATGAAATTACATCCTACTTATGGTGCATTATTCGGTGTTAGTTATGCTTAATGCTCTCTTATGTGATTTTCCGTTTCTTGGTTGGTTGCTTCTCAATCTGTTTGCTAGCCTCCACTTGTACTATGTAGAAATACTACTTGTGCATTCAAAATCTTTAAACCTAGTTTTACCATATGAGTCCACCATACCTACCTATATGCGGTATTTCCGTGCTGTTCTAAGCAAATTTGTATGTGCCACCTCTAATTTTCAAAATAATTTTCCTTTTTCTGTGCTCGTACCGCTCATGAAGTGGCAGGGGATGGCCAATATTTTCCATGCTAGATGTGCTATTCTCAAGATGAGTGTTTATTCACTTGTCATTGCACGAGAGTATGACGCTAATAGGGATGCCCAGTCCTGAAATGAAAAAAAAAAGAAATTTACTTTATGTTATGAAATAATAAATTCCATGGAAAGTGTTTGTATGGAAGGCACCCGTGGATACAACTAGCCATGGATTGTGAAAGAATGGTCGAAAAAGGAATAAACTTTATTCTCTGTTTGGGAACCACCTATGATATATCTAGCATGTAAAGTGTTGGGAATTACTCGGTCGTTTTTGTTGACGGGAAAAGTATGCCTCTAAAAAAATTATCTCTCAATTTTTGCTTTGAGCTGTGGCACCTCTACAAATCCTTACTTCCCTCGACGAAGGGCCTATCTATTTACTTTATGCAATTTTTATTTTTACTTGAGTCTCCATATTTTCTTATAAAGCACGAACTAGGGAGCACTATGATCATACTTGAGCATTGGATGTAGCTAATATGCGAGTGTTCATGAATGGATCAATGATTGAGCATGATGGGCTAGGGATAACTTTCTTTAGTGTTGATATTTTGAAAGACATAGTTGCTTGTTGATATTGTTCAGTATTGAAATCTTCATGTCAAAACTAAACTATTGCTTTGAACCATATAAAAGTCCAAATGTCCATGCTACAAAAGAAAAGAATATGTGATGAACATGTTAGGCAACATTCCACATCAAAAATTCTGTTTTTATCATTTACCTACTCGAGGACGAGTAGGAATTGAGCTTGAGGATGCTGATACGTCTCCAACGTATCTATAATTTTTGCTTGTTCCATGCTGTTATATAATCATTCTTGGATGTTTTACAATCATTTTATTGCAACTTTATATCATTTTTTGGACTAACCTATTGACATAGTGCCGAGTGATAGTTGTTGTTGTTTTGCTTGTTTTTTACTTCGCAGAATATCAGTACCAAACGGATTCCAAACACAGTGAAACTTTTTGGATAATTTTTCTAGATCAAAAGAGAAAAGATGGGCCAAAGAAGTACCAGAGGGGAGGCCCGAGGTGGGCACAACCCACCAGGGCGTGCCCAGGAGCCCATGCGTGCCCAGGGGGGTTGTTCCCCCCTCAGTGACCTCCAGCACCGCCTCTTCGCCCTATAAGTACCCAATAATCCAGAATACCCTAGGGGAGTCGACGAAACACAATTCCAGCCGCCGAAAGTTCTAGAACCACGAGATCCAACTTAGATACCATCACGGAGGGGTTCACCATCCTCATTGGTGCCTCTCCTATGATGCGTGAGTAGTTCATGATAGACCTATGGGTTTGTAGGTAGTAGCTAGATGGTTTCCTCTCTCTCTCTCTCTCTCTCTCTCTCTCTCTCTCTCTCTCTCTCTCTCTTGATTCTCAATACAATGGTCTCTTGGAGGTCTATTTGATGTAACTCTTTTTGCGGTGTGTTTGTTGGGATCCGATGAACTTTGAGTTTATGATCAGATCTATATCCATGAATATTATTTGAGTCCAATTTTGATCTCTTATATGCATGATTATTTATATCCTCGCATTTCTTCTTCTAATATTTGGATTAGTTAGGCCAACTAGATCGATTTTTCTTGCCATGGGAAGAGGTGCTTTGTGATGGGTTCGATCGTGCGGTGTTCTTTCCAAGTGACAGAAGGGCCGCAAGACACGCATGTACTGTTGCTATTAAGGATAACAAGATGGGGGCTATTCCTACATGAATAGATCTCGTCTACATCATGTCATCGTTCTTATTTCATTACTTCGTTTCTCCATGAACTTAATACACTAGATGCATGCTGGATAGCGGTTGAAGTGTGGAGTAATAGTAGTAGATGCAGGCAGGAGTCGGTCTACTAATATTGGACGTGATGTCTATATATTGATCATTTCCTTGGATATCATCGTAACTATTTGATTTTCTATCAATTTCCCAACAGTAATTTGTTTACCCACCGTGTGCTATTTCTTGAGAGAAGCCACTAGTTAAATCTATGGCCTTCGGGTCTATTCTTTATCATATTTGCTTTGAAGTCTACTTTCATTTGCTTTTATTTTTAGACCTGTTATTCCCAAAACCCAAAAAACCCTGCTACAATTTTTTAGTATTTATTTTATTTCACGTTTTATCGAGATCTATTTATCCAATCTATATCAATTTTATCCCGTCAACTTGACAATTTCTGTCGCCGTGACCCGAAAGAGGGATTGACAACCCCTCATACGCGTCGGGTTGCAAGTATTTGTTCTTTGTGTGCAGGTACCATTTACATAGTGTTCCTTGGTTCTCCCACTGGATTTATAACCTTGGTTTCATAACTGAGGGAAATATCTACCTTAGCTGTGCTGCATCATCCCTTCTTCTTTGGGGAAATACTAATGTGATTCAAGCGACATCTACAACCCAATATTTTTATTTTCTGTTTGATGAGACTTGTTAAACATCACAGAAGCCTGATAAAATTGTATGTGCTTCACTAATATCTTTTGAGCCAGGCAGTTGCTCTAGTACTTCACTTATACCTTTTTAGAGTACGGTGGTGGTTTTATTTTATAGAAATTGATGAACTCTCATGCTTCACTTATATTATTTTGAGTCTTAAAATAGCATGATAATTTGCTTAGGTTATGAATTTGGTCCTAATATTATGGGCATCCAAGAGGGATATAATAAAAACTTTCGTAAAGAGCATTGAATATATGAGATGTTTGATTCCTTGCATTTGTTTTGAGATATAAAGATGGCGATATTAGAGTCATTCTAGTGAGTAATTGTGGATTGGTAGAAATACTTGTGTTAACATTTGTGATTCCTGAAGCATGCACGTATGGTGAACTATTATGTGATGAAGTCGGAGCATGATTTATTTTTGATTGTCTTCCTTATGAGTGGCGGTCGGGGACGAGCGATGGTCTTTTCCTACCAATCTACCCCCCTATAAGCATGCGCGTAGTACTTCGTTTCGATAACTAATAGATTTTTGCAATAAGTATGTGAGTTATTTATGACTAATGTTGAGTCCATGGATTATACGCACTCTCACCCTTCCACCATTGCTAGTCTCTCTAGTACCACACAACTTTTGCTGGTGCATTAAACCCACCATATACCCTTCCTCAAAACAGCCACCATACCTACCTATTATGGCATTTCCATAGTCATTCCGAGATATATTTCCATGCAAATTCCACCATTCCGTTCATTATGGCGTGCACCATCATTGTCATATTGTTCTCATATGCATGAGGCATTCATGTAGAGTCATACCTTTATTCTAGTATCGAGTTATAATTCTTGAGTTGTAAGTAAATAAAAGTGTGATGATCCTCATTATTAGAGCATTGTCCCATGCAGAGGCGGAGGATGCAAAAAAAAAATAAGGTGGGGTGAAATCTTAAGCAAAGAATTTTTTGATGTAAATCAAAGCAGTCAATACACATTACCAATGCACAGTCAAATTTCCCTGCTCAACTTCCACCTAATTTACTTGATCTTGATTCGAGCTAGCATGTGCCAAAACATTAACACTTTGGTGCATGTTTGGATTCGAGTTGTTTCCACTACCAAGTACGTCGAAATATTGTCAAATCTGCAATTCACAACATCAGATTATCACTGAAAGACTGAAATCACTACAATTGCATTATACATATTGTTCAATTTCAGAAAAATATACCTTTTCCTCCCCCCTTTTCATTGGCTTTGCTAGCATCTTTCTTTTCCTCTCTAGTCTTTGCTGATGACAAACGCGACCATACACTGCACTTGTCGACAACCGTGATGGACGTGAAGCTCGCTGCAACACTGCCCCATGCTGCAATGCGGCTGCGCCATCGCTCCTTGACGCCGCCAGCTAGCCCCCACCCTCAGTCGCCGCTCCTTGCAGAAGTGGCTCCCTGGGCAGAGCGCCCGGCCACCTACTTGGTCGACACCCCGCCTCCGTCGTCAACCGTCCCGTCCTCCTGGCTAGCCGCCACCGCCGCGCTAGGTTTGTCTGAGAGCCTAGGTTTGGTCATTGCGTTTCGTTTCGATCTGGCTTATGGACGACCTGTGCAAAGTGATACGCCTCCTATCTCTGTGGCCCAGCAGCTCGTGGCCCATCTGAACGGGCACACTAATTAGCCATTTAGCCTAGCGAGCGACCAGGGAGATGCGATGCGTACATATATATTGCACCCGGTTAAGGTACGACAGGCGCCACACCTTGCCCACCGGAGGCCTCCGCCAGTGGTCCCATGTGAGGAAAGGATGATGGAAGCTATGTCGGGGAAGCTGATCTGACCCACGAACACCTATGGGGCCGGCGGACCGAGCCCCTTTCGGTTCGGTGGGGGGCGGAGGTCGCACGAAGAGCAGATCGAGGCGAAGCACACGAGCAGTTTACCCAGCTTCGGAGCTCTCCAGAGAGATAATACTCCTACTGCTGCATGTCTGATTGTATTGTGTTCTTGCTAGGGAGCGCTGAGTGCTACAGTATATCCAGCTGCTAACGAGACCTAGCGTGGGTGTTTTCTGGCTTCGAACCTTTCGAACCCCCCCTCTACGTTGCGCATGGGCCTCCTTTTATATGCTCAAGGGGTCTCCGACAGGTGGCAACGTAGACAAGGGCAAAAATGGAAAAGGAGTTGCGGTTGGTACAACTACTTGGACAATGTATCATACCTAACCCTGACGGCAGGGGACAAAAGCATTAAATGCCCGTCTATGTCGCCTAAACAGTGCAGAAAGGGACCGTCAGGGACGCCACCGCTTGCCACGATGGCAATCTTGTCAGCGCCGCTTGCCACAGCGCTCCGCCGGCAAGACAGACCTCTTGCCACGCGTGCACAAAGGTCCTGTAGGCGACACGTTGGTGGATGTCTTTGGAGCGCGAGAACAGTGGTAGTCTGCGCGCAAGCGCCTTGCCATGTTGTTGCCTTGTCGCGTCCGGAAGCTTGTCGCTCACGGGCCTTCCCGCAAGCTTCTCTTGCCGGGCCTTGCCTCTTAGGTGCCTTGGTTGGCCTTCCCGCAAGCTCCTCTTGCCGGGCCTTGTCTCCTTGGCTTGAATACTTTGTTCTTGAATGGCTCCAAAGGAACCACGGAGGACCTTGGCGGTCACCCGGCAAGCCTTGCCATGGTGTGCTGCAACTGCCCGTGCACAAGTTCGGGATACTAGGGTACCCTACTCTAGTACACCGGCAGAGCCCCGGCCTGGGCCACACACAGTGCCGAAGCGCTGTTGGGCGGGCCCAAAACAGGCACGGCACGCGCGCCCGGGTCACGCCATAACTCACTCTGGACCCACCACGCCCTCCACGAGGCGGCACGCGTCGAATGCGGCGTCGTGGGAGAGATCGTGGGGGTTTCATTATTCGGAAAGGCGAACGTCCGCCCCTCCCTCTTTATAAGCGGGGAAGCAGGGCGGTCGCCCACCTCGCCAGATTGCTGTCCAATCTTGAAAAACCTCCGCTGCTCCCCTTCTTCCCAAGTCCGAAGAGAGCAGCGCCCGCTTCATCGCCACCAGCACCACCGACGCCACGATCTCCCCACCACCTCCGCCATGGCTCCGAAAGCCGACAAGGGGAAGGGCGTGAAGTCGGCCGAGGCGCAGCGGCTCACGGCGCTGCGAAAGGAGCGGGCCATCTTCCCCCCCCCCCTAGCTCGCCGCAAGGGATCTGAGGGAGAACTACTACCTCTTCTGTTCGACGAAGACGCGAGTGCATCCGCGCACAAAGGTACTCCCGGCCGTCGCTTCGGAACTGGCTCCGAACGGGTATCCCTTCTTCGCGCTCTTCTTCTACTGCGGGCTCTGCCCGCCCTTCTCTGAATTTTTCTGTGATATCATGAACACCTACGGGTTCCGCCTCCTTGACTTCACCCCCAATGCTGTTCTGACCATGGCAGTTTTCTCACATCTCTACGAAAACTTTGTCGGAGTCTATCCCAACGTAGCCCTTTTCCGCCACTTCTTCATGCCCCGAGTTGAGAGAGGAGAGCCTCTTGCCAGAGGAATCGCTTGGATCTCAAGGATTGGCAAGAAGGAAGCTTATCTGGAGGGAGAGCTCCGCAACAAGTGGGAGGAATGGAGGGCAGATTGGTGCTAGATTGTCGAGGAGAACCCGCAGCCATTTACTGCCCAGCGCCAAACCCCAATAGTGCGCGGCAACGATTGGAGCAACGTGGCCCTGGAAGATGCTAGACTGAAAATTGCCGTCACCCGGATCCTGCGCCTCAGGCTTGCCGGGCTCACCGTAGGCACAGTTGGCGCAGACTTTCTTCGCCGCCGCATCGCCCCCTTGCAGGAAAGGAGGAGACCCGCCTGGGAATTCCAGAACGCGGCGGATATCATGAGGCTGCGCCCGGGCCTCAACTTCAATTTCACTGTCTTGGAACTGGATGCGATGCTCTTGGAGCTATTCAAGCCCGATCCTGATCATCCCGAAATGTTCAGGTTGCCGAGGGGTGTCGTTCCGTTGTGCAACAACTCCTCGCTTGATCGCATCCGTGCAATGATGCCGCTGTGCGACTCGCATGGAATTGTTCCAACTTGGCAAGAGCCTGCGGATGACGTCGTGCAGGAGTTCTTTGACAGCCTGGTAGAAGTGTCGGTCCGCCCCGATGAACAGAGGAGCCTCACCCGTGACACCACTGATGATGAGATGCAGCGCATCGCCACCAGGCTGGAAGAGGTGGCAAGCCTTGTCGAGCGAGGGGAGTTCGCCGGCGAGGAAGAGCTTGTCGGGCCCGAAGCCGAGTCGAGCGAGCCCGCCGAGGGCGCCTCCTCCCCACCTTCAAACAGCTTGCCGCGAGCGGAGCCCCCAGCTCCACCAAGAAGGCGTCTCCGCAAGGCTGGAGACGTAGCGGGGCGGCACACGGGCCAACAGCCGCCGCGCCGCGCGACGCGCTCCACCGCGGCAAGCACTGTTGCCGCGGGAGCACCTCACGCCGCTGCAGCAACTGGAGCGGGGCCCTCCCGGGCCACCGCTTCTGCTCCCGCCAAGCGGCCAAGGGAGCCCACTCCTCCGCCTCGTCGCACCGGAGGCGAGCCGGAATTTGATCTCTCCGTGCTCAGCTCCGACGAGGAAGAAGAAGAGTAAGATTCTTTGCTGAACTCGTAGTTCTTCAATTTGGTTTCTTTGTCTTGTATCTGATTTGCTTCACTCTGAACCCATTCCTTTTCAGGACGCTGGCCCAGAGAGCATCGAAGAGAGCCAAGGCCCCGGTGATTGTCATCGAGGACGAACCCACTGCGACAGCAGGAGGCGCGTCCGAGACCTCCTTGCCGGACCCAGCAACCCTTCCTCAAAGCAGCCCCCAGCGAAGCCCCCAGCGTAAGTATATGGTTTACCTTCTGCTGTTAGGCGTGCATTGGTGCTCTTTCTTTGCTGACATCTGACTGCTGGTTTGTGTAGGAGCAGAGCAGCCCCACCAGGAGTGCCCTGAAGCCGCTCCTGACATGCCATCTGCTTCGACTACACCGCCAAGGGAGGATCCCCGGCAAGGAGTGTTCTCCGACAAGGGGCGTCTCCGGCAAGGGATAGCACCAGCGACCCTCCGGTGGTTGAGACCGCGGCTGCAGATCCCATCGCAGGTAATCCTCTTGCCTGAAAATTTCCCTTTGGTTCTTTTTCTTCTGATTTTCTTTTTGAATATCTACTTGACTTTTCTTCATTTTCTGGTCGTTAGATCCATCTGCTACAGAGCCAATGGAGACCGAGGTCGCCGGCGAGGAGGACGCGCGCGGCAATACTGACGACGCCGCCGCCATCGAAGAAGAGGCTGGCACTGACGAGCCCGCCGGCGAAGAGGCCGCCAAAGCTGCCACCGCAGAAGCTGGCGAGGGGTCCGGAGATCACACTGACGGCCCTGAGGCCGCAAGAGCGTCAGGCGCTACACCGACCGCCGATCCCTCTGCCGCTGCTGCAGCGTCAGGCTCCGAAGAGCCCTAGCCCAGCGCCTATCTGAAGGCCGGCGATGGCGTCTTCATCAAGCTCCCCTGGGCGTCGAGCTCTAGGCCGCCGGTCAAAGGAGAGACCTTTGATGAAGAGCTGCTCGCCTCCGCTGGGCTGACGCTGGTCGACGCGCCAAGCAGCAGCAGTGGCGAGTCTGAGGAGGAGCAGCTGCTACGGAAGCTGTTGTCGCTCTACCGCACCCGACAAGCCAAGCTGGAATCCGGGAAGCGCTTGTCGCGGCGGCGGCGAGCATCGAGAAGCGCTGGAGGAGCTCGGGGCCTCAACCAAGAAGCTCTCCGGTCCTTGGCAGAGGAGCGGGAGCGATTCGCCGAGGAGCGCAAAGCCTTCCTCCTCGAGAATGCTGAAGCCGAGGAGCAACAGTGGCTTGCTGCCGAGAAGCTGTCTGCGCAGGAAGGCGAGTTGGCGCAGCGGAAGGTCAATCTTGACAGCCATGAGGAGGACCTTGCCGCGCGCGAGCAAACGTTTGGCGTGGCTCTCAAGGAAGCAAAGGATGCTGTCGCAGCTGCCGAGGCCACCAAGAAGGAGCTGGAGACGAAGGTGTCGCAGCTGGAGGCCAATCTCAAGAAGAGCGGCGAGGAGCTTGCCGCACTCAAGCATGAGCGCGAGAAGGACGCCTACACTCTTGGCGAACTGCAGGGCCGTCTCGCCGAGAGGAGCAAGGAGCTCAGCGCCGCCAAGGACTCCAACGCAGATCTTGAGTTGAAGCTGACCACCTTGACTCAGACGCTGGACGGCGCCAGGGAGTGGGAGGTGGCCTTGTTGGAGAAGATCAAGGCCGACGAGGCGCTGGCTGGCGAAGCGCCTGCCGCCTGTAACACCTTCAGGAGAATGTGGAGCACTTTGGACCGAGGGTCTCGTGAATGTTGCCGCAGCCATCGACGGGAGCTGGCGCGGTGGGATGGATGATCTCGGGTACTCCTCCGATGAGCACCTCCAACACAGCGCCAAGCTCAGCTTGTTCTTCAAGGGCGTGGCGACGGCCCTCCAGCGACTCCGGGAAGAGATCCCAAAGCAGCTAGCCGACGAGTCACGCCAGATCTGCGCGGGAGCTCTTCAAAAGGTGCTGATGAAGGTGGCCTTCCGCAATCCAGGCCTCAACTTCACCAACGTCCTCAAGTCCTTGCCGCCGGATGCTGACGTGGAAGCGCTCAAGACCCTTGTCGCACCCATCGTAGACAGGGTGAGCGGGATCAAGAGGGTTGATGGCGATCGTGTGGATTAGGCCGCCCGTTTTCTCTTTTCCTTGTCGCTGCTGGTTATGTTATGAGAACAATCTATTAGAGCTGCGAAAAGTTATCTTGTAATATAACTCTATTTTGGGTAGTGATTGCTATGTTATTTCCTTTACTTGATTCCTTCCTTTGTATGTTTTTGCCCTACGCTTTTAGGGAACCTGTCGGTGCAGGCACCTTTGCCGTGAGCGCTGAGTCGCGAACGTCAGAGCCTCTTCGGCGGTGCCGCTTCGACAAGCAACCTTGTCGCAACTAGTTGCAGCTCACTTAAGTTGTTGAGCGGACTCGAAACAAAGTAAGGGCGCAACTAGCTACGAGTTGGTTCCTCCGCGCACAGGTTTTCCATACAAAGCACGGTCGTTCGAGGAAGATAACTTAAAAATTTAAAAACTGATTGCTTAAACTTCAGCAACTTAGCTTTTCTGTCGTTTGCTTCCCGGTAAGGTGAAACTTCCTCGAGTGACGTTTGGTCCACACCGCTATCTTCTCCTTTCCCCCCGGCAAACTTGTGGGCGAGGGAACCTTCCTTTCTTTGAGAAAGAGAAAGAAGATAAAATGATGATATGGAGCCTTATGGCTCGTTATTGCTTACTGGAATAGGTGCTGCACAAAGTGTCAGATAACGCATGCAAAAATAAAGTAGAAAGCATGAAATTGACAAGATGTGCGGAGCACATGAGCTTTACTTATGCACGGGGTCTGCACCCGGCTTTGTACAAAGGATTACATGCAACATCGGCAAGACTTGTACAAAAGGTGGTTGCCGGAACAGGTTCCGGCAACACCGCCCTACGGGTAAAACTTACGAAGATGCTCAATGTTCCAAGAGTTGCTCACCGGAATGCCATCTTCGGTCTCAAGGCGGACAGCGCCAGGCCTAGTGACTCGTCTCACCCGGTAGGGCCTTCCCACTTCAAGCGTCAACTTGTTGGAATTCTTGGCGGACTGAGCGCCAAGAACAAGGTCGCCTTCCTCGAGACTTCGGCACTAACTGCGGCTATGGTATGCGGCGCAAAGCTTGCTGGTATCAAGCAGCTCATACAATGCGCCTGAAGACGGTCCTCCTCAAGGAAGCGAGTGTGTCATCTTGTCGCAATCGCTCTTGCTCAAGCTCATCATAAGCGAGCACTTGAGGTGACCCGTATACGAGTTCCGTGGGGAGAACTGCCTCTGCTCCATAGACTAGAGCGAAAGGTGTCTGGCCAGTGGCTCGATTTGGCGTCGTCCTAATCGACCAAAGAACCACCGGCAGCTCCTCAATCCAGTTTCTTCCGCACTTGTGCAGCCTGTCGAAAGTCCTGGTCTTGAGTCCGCGCAGCACTTCAGCATTCGCCCTCTCCGCTTGACCATTACTTCTTGGATGAGCAACAGAAGCGAAGCAGACCTTGGCGCCAAGATCTTGGGCGTACTGCATAAAGGTGCGGCTCGTGAATTGCGTGCCGTTGTCGGTGATGATCCTGTTAGGAATCCCGAAACGGCAAACAATCGACCTGAAGAACTTGACTGCTGACTGTGCTATCACCTTCCTCACTGCTTCCACTTTCGGCCACTTTGTGAACTTGTCGATTGCAACGTACAAGTAATCAAAGCCCCGACAGCTCGGGAAAAGGGCCGAGGATGTCGAGCCCCTGACCAAAATGGCCGGGATAAAGGGATCGTCTGGAGAGCTTGAGCTGGCTGGTGTATCTGCTTGGAATGGAACTGGCATGCTTCACACTTGGTTACTTGTGCGGTTGCATCCTCGAGGCTGTCGGCCAAAAGAAACCTTGCGGAATGCTTTGCCGGCAAGTGCTCTTCTTGCCAATGTGGTGACCACATATGCCTCCATGTATCTCTCGCCAACAGCTTCGCCCATCTTCCCGGTGAATACACTTCAATTTCACGCCGTTGAGTCTTCTTACATGCATGTGTGTTGTCGACAAACTGGTACATACTTGAATGTCGGGCTACTCTTTACGCTTCTTCTTGCTCTTCGAAGTTCTCCGTCTCAAGAAAACGGACGATCTGCTGTGCCCATCTTTGGAGCTTGCGGCTCGACAACAAGGACTAAAGGCACATCTGCTGCTGCGGAACATCCGCTTCTCGGCGAGAACACAGGGCTCTGCCGAGTTGACGCGTTCCCGGCAAGCTTGCCGAGCAAAACTTGTCGGGGCGTCGCTTCAACGAAACAAACCCTAGGGCTTGTCGAAGCAGACTGCTCCTCAGCACTCTTGGTGTCGATCTTGGGGACCTTCTTGGCGGCGGCTTTGGGGAGCTCTGCCGGAAAATAGTCACCAGAAACCAACTTCCTCTTCTTGTTATGTCCAATTGATGGCGTTACAGACGGTTGAGTCAGCTTGAGCACAAAGATCCCTGGTTCCACAGGTAACTTAAGTGTGGCGCACTTCGACAGGCCATCAGCAATGTCGTTCTGAGCTCTTGGATCATATTCCATTTGTAGGCCGTCAAAGTGCTCTTCTAGCTTTCTCACTTCATCAACATAAGCCTCCATCAATGGACTCTGGTAATTCTTGTTCACTTGGCAGACGACAAGCTGTGAGTCACCCCTGACAATGAGCTTCTTGATCCCAAGGTCTGCTGCGATCCTGAGACCGGCAAGCAAACCTTCATACTCTGCAGTATTGTTCGTTGCCTGCTCCTTGCGAAAGTGCATCTGGACTACGTACTTGAGGTGCTCTCCGGTGGGTGCGACAAGTAGCACGCCCGCACCGGCGCCTTGCAGTGAGAAGGCACCATCAAGGTACATCAGCCACTCTTTGCTTGCTTCCTTGACGGGGATGCTCGTTTCTGGAATCTCTTCATCTTGTGTCGGCGTCCATTCTGCTATGAACTCTGTGCTTTTGGATAGTTGAAGTGCTCTCAAACTTGAGGCCAAAGCTTGACAGTTCCAGTTCCCACTCGACAATCCTGCATATTGCCTCTGGATTTTGCAGTATCCTCTTCAGCGGGAAACGAGTGACTACTGTAATCTCATGTGCTTGGAAGTAATGGCGCAGCTTTCTCGAGGCCATGAGAAGGCCGAAAAGCAATTTCTGCACGCCGAGTACCTTGACCTAGCCCCTGCGAAGGGAACCGACAAAGTAAACTGGGCGCTGCACCATCCTTTTCTGCATCTTCTCACACGCCTGCGCAGATCCATCTTTTTCGGGACCAGAGCTTGCCGGTGAAGCCCCCTGCTTGTCGCTGGATGCATCTGCCATGGTTGTCGGCCCATCATCCGCCTCCCTCTCCGCTACTAACGCAGCACTAACCACTTGATTGGTTGCCGCTATATGCAGCAGCAACTTCTCTTGTGGCTTAGGTGTGACAAGTATTGGAGTGGAGGACAGGTACCTCTTTAAGTCCTGCAGCGCAGCCTCCGCTTCCGGAGTCCACTTCATTGGACCTGCCTTTTCAATATCTTGAAAATGGCGAGCACGCCAACAGACCCTAGAGATAAACCTCACTGAGAGCAGCTACACAACCGGCAAGTCTTCGTACATCCTTGACGCGCTTTGGTGCTTCAATGTGCTCAATGGCCTTGATCTTGTCGGGATTAGCTTCAATCCCTCGCTGAGACACGAAGAACCCGAGAAGCTTGCCGGAGGGGACTCCAAACACACACTTCTCGGGGTTGAGCTTGAGGTTGATCTTGCGCAGATTTGCAAAGGTTTCGTCTAAACCTTGGATCAGAGTCGCCTTGTCCTTGCTCTTGACTACTATGTCATCCATGTAGGCTTCCACATTTCTGTGTATTTGCGGCTCAAAAGCTTCGTGGACTACTCTTGCAAATGTTGAACCAGCATTCTTTAAACCGAAAGGCATCCGTACGAAACAGTAAGTGCCACATGGGGTGATGAATGCGGTCTTCTCCTCATCCTCTTCTGCCATGAAGATCTGATGGTATCCTGAGTATGCATCAAGAAATGAAAGCAAGTCACATCCGGCCGTGGAGTCAACAATCTGATCGATGCGCGGCAAGGGAAATGGATCTTTGGGACAAGCTTTATTAACATCGGTAAAGTCGATACAAAGCCTCCACTTCCCGTTTGCCTTGCGCACGACTACAGGATTGGCCAACCACGTAGGATGGAGCACTCCTCTGACAAGGCCTGCTGCTTCCAATTTCTTGATTTCTTCTGCGATGAATTCTTGGCGCTCCACTGCCTGCTTCCTGACTTTCTGCTTGACGGGCCGCGCATGAGGATAGACAGCAAGATGGTGCTCAATTACTTTCACAGGAACACGGGGATGTCGACGGTTGCCACGCAAACACGTCGACATTCGCCCATGAGGAAAGCAACGAGCGCGCTTTCCTATTTAGGGTCGAGAGTGGCACTGATGGTGAAGGTACCACCAGTGCCGTCCTCCTTGGCGGACACCTTCTTGGTCTCTGGTGGAGCTGCCATCGTCTTCTTACACTTGCCGGTGGAGCTCGATGGTGCGTCCTCGACGGTAGCGCAGCACTCCGAAGAGGTGCGCTTGCCGGAGTGGGCATCAGAACTCTTGCCGGACTTGGTCTTCTTCTTTGCCCCGGGAGCTTCAGCGGCAAGTGACTTGTGATCTGCTGCGGCTGCTGCTTCCCGGTAGATCTTGTCGGCGCAGATAAGAGCATCCTTCTTGTTGCCAGGGACAGAGATGACACTTATCGGGCTGGCATCTTCAAATGTTGTATGCATAGTGAGAGGCTGCCATGAATTTGGCGAGTGCTTGACGGCCAAGTATCCCATTGTAAGGCAATGGAAAATCAGCAACGTCAAAAGTGACCCTCTCGGTCCTGAAGTTCAGCTCGCTGCCAAATGTCACCGGCAACGTAATCTTTCCCTTCGGCTTGCTCCTTCCCGGATTGATTCCTTGGAATGTGCCTGTCTCTTCGAGCTTGCTATCAGGGATTTGGAGTTTCTGGAGTACCGCTGAGGAGATCAGGTTCAAGCCGGCCCCGCCGTCAACTAGCATCTTAGTGACCTTGAGGTTGCGGATAGTTGGTGAAACCAACATCGGCAAGCACCCGACCGCAGTTATGCGATCAGGGTGGTCCTCAATATCAAAGATGATAGGCGTGCTGGACCATTTCAGAGGCTTGCGTGACTCGACGGATGGTTCTGCCGCATTGACTTCCCGCATCCACTGTTTGAGTTGGCGGTGTGAAGTATGCAGAGAAGCACCGCCGTCAACGCACAAGACCTCTGTGGCTTTCTGGAACTCCTGCTCATCGGCCTCGTCATCATCCATGTCTTCATCGTCGTCGTCATCTTCGTCCTTGTCGCGGCCGCGGGGAGGTCTATCTCCTTGCCGCTGCTTGGCCTTGCCGCGGTGTCCTCCCCGGCCGGGGCGTTTCTTGCTGGCTCCTCCAGCACCTTCCCGGGCCTTCTCCTTGTCGCGCCGCTCGTACTCAGCCTTTTGCTGCTCGACAAGCTGCTCGACTTTCTTGCAGCTCTGGAGGTCATGACCCTTGGTGCGGTGCATCTTGCAGTATTGTTTGTTGGTGCCATCCTGCTTGTCGGCGACCGCCACAGCCTGGCAGTTGGTGCCCGCGGCAACCTCCTTGCTGGAGCTACCAACTTTGGCCTTCTTGGCACCACCTCCGTTGCCGGACTGCTCAACAACTAGCACATCTTTGCCCTTCTTTTTCCTGTTGTTCCGCCGCCGGCTTTTCTTTGCCAGGGCGGCCTCCTCACTATCAGATCCTTCTTCTTCTACATTCTCTCCGGGGAGTTTCCTCCCTTCTTCAGCACGCGCACACTTGTCGGCCAGGGCATATAGCTCGCTGACGTCTCTGATCTTGCACATCACCATCTCCTCCCGCATCCTGCGGTTTCGCACGTTCTGATGGAACGCGCTGATCACCGCGGCAGGGTGGACATCTGGAATGTTGTGCTGTACGCGGATGAATCTCTGAATGTATTTGCGCAGGGGCTCTCCTTCCTTCTGGGCGAGCAGATGAAGGTCGCTCTCTTGGCCATGAGGCTTGTGGCCGCCTGTGAAGGCACCGACAAACTGATGACATAGATCTGCCCAAGAGGATATGGAGTTGTCCGGCAAGTGCATGAGCCAGGATCTGACATTGGGCTTGAGCACCAGCGGGAAGTAGTTGGCCAGGATCTTGTCGTCTCGCCCCCCGGCAGCTTGCACCGCGATGGTGTAGATGTTGAGGAACTCCGACGGGTGCGTCTTGCCGTCGTACTTCTCTGGTACATCTGGCTTGAAATTCTTCTTGCTGGGCCACTGGACTTGCCGCAGCTCACGAGTGAACGCAGGGCAACCTACCGTGTACGGCAAGTCGCCTGGTTCCCCTGGCGCATGCATGTCGACAGAGGGCCCAGCGCGCTGGTCGGATTGACGCCGCGCTTCTCTTCGGCGCTCGATGCGAGTTCGAGCGTCTTCTTGCTGTCGTTCGTGAAGAACTTGGCGCTGATCGCGACGAGCTCGTGGATCTGATGACGCGGTGGAGTCGCTGTCGAGGTGGATCCGACGAGTTGGCGATCTTTTCCTTCGGCGTGGAGAGTGCACGGTAGGTGCACCCCCACCGGTTTCGTCGCCACCGGCTCGAGTTTGGCGGTCCTGCCGCGGCAGCGATGTACTCGGCTGCCGTGGAGTGTCGCCGTTGGCAAAGCCGATGAGACTCTGAATGGTGGCCCTCCATTCGTCAACCTTGTCGGCTGTTGGAGGGTAATCCAGGAGTAGTTGAGCTCTCGCCAAAGCTTCTGCTGGAGTGGTGGGTGGCAGTGACGAACGGCGCGAGGAGCGGGATATGCTCGGACTTCTAACTATGTTAGAAGGAACAGTATCCCGTCCAGGCGACCGTTCCTCGCTCGTGCCAGCATGTTGGCGTGCATGCTGGCCTTGAGCATCCCGAGATCCACCAGCTCGATCTCGGTCCAACGAACGTATGGTACTGTGAATACCATGACGCTGTCGGTCCCGCGCCTCCTGAGATGGGCGCGGTGCATGTACGGATGCTGAGGTCTGCGCCGCCTTGTCCTTGGACTTGGCAGCACCGTGGACTCCCTCGTCGACGCCCGTTCTTCCGCCAACGTCTACCCCACCACTCGTTTGCTCCGGTGGTGGCGGGATCGACGTGGACGGATCCGCTGCTGCCGAAGCCTTCTTCTTCGATGGCATGTCGATGAAGACGATGAAAATGTTGCTCGTGTGAACGCCGGATCAGGTTCACACAATCTCGACGCCCCCTACCTGGCGTGCCAAAGATGTCGGGGAAGCTGATCTGACCCACGAACACCTATGGGGCCGGCGGACCGAGCCCCTTTCGGTTCGGTGGGGGGCGGAGGTCGCACGAAGAGAAGATCGAGGCGAAGCACACGAGCAGTTTACCCAGCTTCGGAGCTCTCCGGAGAGATAATACTCCTACTGCTGCATGTCTGATTGTATTGTGTTCTTTCTAGGGAGCGCTGAGTGCTACAGTATATCCAGCTGCTAACGAGACCTAGCGTGGGTGTTTTCTGGCTTCGAACCTTTCGAACCCCCCTCTACGTTGCGCATGGGCCTCCTTTTATATGCTCAAGGGGTCTCCGACAGGTGGCAACGTAGACAAGGGCAAAAATGGAAAAGGAGTTGCGGTTGGTACAACTACTTGTACAGTGTATCATACCTAACCCTGATGGCAGGGGACAAAAGCATTAAATGCCCGTCTATGTCGCCTAAACAGTGCAGAAAGGGACCGTCAGGGACGCCACCGCTTGCCACGATGGCAATCTTGTCAGCGCCGCTTGCCACCGCGCTCCGCTGGCGTCAAGACAGCCTCTTGCCACGCGTGCACAGAAAGGTCCTGAGGCGACACGTTGGTGGATGTCTTTGGAGCGCAGGAACAGTGGTAGTCTGCGCTGCAAGCGCCTTGCCGCATGTTGTTGCCTTGTCGCGTCCGGAAGCTTGTCGCTCACGGGCCTTCCCGGCAAGCTCCTCTTGCCGGGGCCTTGCCTCTTAGGTGCCTTGGTTGGCCTTCCCGGCAAGCTCCTCTTGCCGGGGCCTTGTCTCCTTGGCTTGAATACTTTGTTCTTGAATGGCTCCAAAGGAACCACGGAGGACCTTGGCGGTCACCCGGCAAGCCTTGCCGCGGGGTGCTGCAACTGCCCGTGCACAAGTTCGGGATACTAGGGTACCCCTACTCTAGTACACCGACAAGCTATGATTTTCTCACAAGTTGGGATGAGTCTTCGGACTTTGAAAATTAAATAAAAGAGGCCAAAGAGCCCAATAAAAAAAGAGTCCAAAGAGCCCAAACAAAAAAATCAATGAGAGAAAAGAGAGAAGGGACAATGTTACTATCCTTTTCCCACACTTGTGCTTCATAAATAACACCATGTTCTTCCTGATAGAGAGTCTCCTATTTTATCACTTTCATATACTAGTGGGAATTTTTCATTATAGAACTTGGCTTGTATATTCCAATGATGGGCTTCCTCAAATTTCCCTAGGTATTCGTGAGCAAGTGATACGTCTCCAACGTATCTATAATTTATGAAGTATTCATGCTAATATATTATCATTCTTGGATGTTTTACAATCATTTTATAGCAACTGTATATCATTTTTTGGGACTAACCTATTGACCCAGTGCCCAGTGCCAGTTGCTGTTTTTTGTTTGTTTTTTACATCGTAGGAAATCAATATCAAACGGAGTCCAAACACCGCGAAACTTTTTGTGGATTTTTTATGGGCAAGAAGACTGTCGATGTACTAGAGCATCACCTTGGGGGTGCCCCGAGGGGGGCACAGCCCACCAGGGCTCGCCTGGGGCCCAGGCGCGCATAGGTGGGTTGTGCCCACCTCGGTGGCCTCACGTACCTCTTCTTTGTACTATAAATTCCCAAATATTTCGAAACCCTTCGGGATTAACCGAGATCAGAAGTTTCACTGCCGTAGGCCTCTGTAGCCACTGAAACCAATCTAGACCCTGTTCTGGCACCCTGCCAGAGGGGGGAATCATCACCGGTGGCCATCTTCATCATCCCGGCGGCCACCATGATGAGGAGGGAGTAGTCCACCCTCGGGGTTGAGGGTTTGTACCAGTAGCTATGTGTTTAATCTCTCTCTCTCTCTCTCGTGATCTATATCATGGGCTTCGTTAATATAGATGGATCATATGATGTTTCTCCCCTCTCTACTCTTGTTGTGATGAATTGAATCTTTACCCTTTGAAGTTTTGTCTTGTCGGATTGAATATTCAGATATGAGAACACATGATGTATGTCTTGTGGTATGAATAATGGAGGTGACAATGGGGTATCATATTGATTCACTTGATGTATGTTTTGGCACTCAACTTGTGGATTCCCGAGGTGACATTGGGGTAATCTATGCACAGGGCTTGATGCATGTTTTATTACCTTTTCTTCGATAGAAACTTTGGGGTCCCTTTGTAGTTCTTTGTGTGGATTGAGTATTATGAATATGAATTTGCTTTGGTGTTATTTTAGTACAAACTATTGATTAGATCGATCGGAAAGAATAGCTTGCGTTATTTTAGTATGAACTCTAGGATAGATCGAACGGAAAGAATAGCTTTGAGGTGGTTTCGTACCCTACAAACAATTTCTATCTTTTGTTCTCCGCTAATAGGAACTCGGGAGTGATTCTTTATTGCACTTTGAGGGATAATAATATGATCCAACTATGTTAGCATTGTTGAGAGGTTGCACTAGTGAAAGTACAGACCCTAGGCCTCATTTTCAACCATTGCAATACCGTTTGTGTGCCCATTTACTATTTGCTACCTTGTTGTTTTTTTATTCAGATTATAAAATATATTTCTACCATCCATATTACACTTTTATCACCATCTCTTCGCCGAACTAGTGCACCTATACAATTTGCCATTGTATTGGGTGTGTTGGGGACACAAGAGATTTCTTGTATTTGGTTGCAGGGTCGTTTGAGAGAGACCATCTTCATCCTACACCTCTCACGGATTGATAAACCTTAGGTCATCCACTTGAGGGAAAATTGCTACTGTCCTACAAAACTCTGCGCTTGGAGGCCCAACACGCGTCTACAAGAATAAAGTTGCGTAGTAGACATCAAGCTCTTTTCTGGCGCTGTTGCCGGGAAGGTGAGTGCTTGAAGGTATATCTTTAGATCTTGCAGTTGCATCTTTTTGTTTCTTGTTTTATCACTAGTTTGGTTTATAAAAAGAAAAGTACAAAAAATGGAATTGAGGTTGCATCATATTATTCATCATCTTTATAATATCTTTCTTGAAAATGATGGTTCAGAAAATTGTGCTCAATTGTTAGAAGAAGAAGTCAATAAAATGTTTGGCACAAAATATTTGAATGATGAGGATGATTGCAATGTTTTTAGTATGAATTCTTTGAATATCCATGATGCTCATGATATGCAAAACCATAAGCTTGGGGATGCTATGTTTGATGAAGATGATGTTTTTAGTCCCCCGAGTTTTGATGATAAAATTTATTATGATGAAAGCATGCCTCATATTTATGATGATTATATTGATGAAAGTTGGTTTGGAAGAGTGTCAACTATAGGTACTAATGATCCCGCTATTTTGGAGGGTGTTGAATCTTATTGTAATAATTATGAAAGTGGATTTGTAGAGGTCATGACTTTATTTAGTGATGAATCCACTATTTCGGAAGAGGTTTCAATTGATTATTATGAGAACAAAGTTGCTATCTATGATGATTATGGTGATGACATGTATGCTATAAATAATAATGATAACCATGAACCTTGTCATCATGATTTTAATTTCCAATCTCATGATAGCTATTTTGTTGAGTTTTCTCCCACTATTATGAATGAGAAGAAATATTATTATGTGGAGAGTAACAAAATTTCTATGCTTTTGTGTCATGAAAAGAATGCTTTATGTGATGGTTATATTGTTGAATTCATTCATGATGCCACTTAAAATTATTATGAGGGAGGAACTTATGCTTTTAGGAATTGCAATAATATCAAGTTTCCTCTCTATGTGTTGAAAGTTTTGAAGTTATGCATGTTTTGCCTTCCTATGCTAGTTGATTCTTATTCCCATAAATTGTTTTCTCACAAAATCCCTATGCATAGGAAGTGGGTTAGAATTAAATCTGCTAGTCATATGCTTCATGATGCTCCCGTTATGTTTCCATTCTTATGTTTTATGCGAGCATCATTGAAATCATCATGCCTAGCTAAAAGGCATTAAGGAAAAGCGCTTGTTGGGAGACAACCCAACATTTACCCCTACTGTTTCTGTGTGTTCACATGATTCGGCTACTGTAGTAATCTTGTTTTATTGCTTTCATTTCAATAAAGTGCCAAGTAAAACCTTTGGGATCATGTTGGGTGATAGTTGATCTGATCTTGCTGAAAAACAGAAACTTTTGCACTCACATAAATAATTCTCATTTTTGACATAAGAGTGCTTTTGAGTTGATTCTTTTTACAGAAGATTAATATAAAAATTTCTCACATGGTCCTAATTGTTTCATAATTTTTGGAGTAGCAAAAGTATGGTAGTTATCTAGATCATTACAGACTGTTCTGTTTTTGACAAATTCTGTTTTCAATGCATAGTTTGCTTGTTTTTTAGTTTCTATGGCTTATATTGCTCAATATAAATTGTGGAAATGATATGCTAAATTAGTAATTGTGTGGAAACAATTAATGAATCTTGTCTTTGACAATACCAAAGTGAAATGGTTTGCTCTTTATCATACTAACCTATCTCACGAAATTCCGTTAAGTTTTGTGTGATTGAAGTTTTCAAGTTTTGGGTGAGATGTCGATATGAGGAGAATAAGGAGTGACAAGACCCTAATCTTGGGTATGACCAAGGCACCCCAAGTTAATATCCAAGGAATATCCAAACAACTAATCTTGGGGATGCCCCGGAAGGCATCCCCTCTTTCGTCTCCAACACTATCAGTAACCTCACTTGGAGCTATGTTTTCATTCGTCACATGATATGTGTTTTGCTTCAAGCGTTAATTTATTTTGTTAGGATTTGCTCGCTGTTATTTATAATAATGTTTTGCATCTTTCTTTTCAATAAAAATGTCAAGGATAGCCTTTACTATGCTTATTTTACAACTCTACATGTTGCTGTTTGAAAACAGAAAGTTTACCGCTGTTGCAAAAATTACCTAGAAAAGTCAGAATGTGATAAAATATTGAAACTTTTTGAACAATAAGCTCTGATAAATTTTCTACAGTGTGGTAAATTTTAATAATTTTTGGAGTTAGGGAAGTATTGATACTCTTGCATTCTTTACAAACTGTTCTCTTTTGGCAGATTGTTGTTATGTTTGTATTGCTTGCATATGTTTGCTTGTTTAATGATTCTATTTGAGGATAGGAGTATTAAGTATGCAGAGACATTTAGTATGCAATGTTGAATAATATTTTTTGTGATTTGCTACAGTAGAGTATGATAAGGTTTTTGCATTGGTTTATACTACTTATCTCACGAGTTCTTCTTGAGTTTTGTGTGGATGAAGCTTTTGAGATTTAGGAAAACCGTGATATAAAAGGAATTAAGGAGACACAAAAGCTCAAGCTTGGGGATGCCCAAGGCATCTCAAGATAATATTTTAAGAAGTCTCAAGCATCTAAGCTTGGGGATGCCCCGGTAGGCATCCCACCTTTCTTCTTCAACAATTATCGGCTAGTACCGGTTGAACCTAAGTTTTTGCTTCTTCACATGATGTGTGCTCTACTTGAAATGTCATTTTATTTTCATCATGCTTGCTGTTTTAATAAAATACTTAGATCTGAAACTTATAAATAAAAGAGAGTCCTCACATAGCTAGCTATTTACGTAACTACTCGCATGATCTTCACTTATATCTTTTTGGAGTAGTTTGTCATTTACTCTTGTGCTTCACTTATATCCTTTGAGTAAATTGTTGAATAAATTGAATGTCATGGAGTTGAAATCATTTCATGCCTAGTGGTAGCTTCACATTGGGTTCATAAAGTGAAATCTTTTCAGGCTTGACAATCACAATATTGCTCATACAAGCAATTTATGAATAAATAGTATAAGGAAGAGAACTTTCACAGGCAAATACACTATCGTTGAAATCTTTTGTGATTGTGAGCCCCCACCAAAATATTATATGCAAAAATTGTTGACGTTGGACAAGGAAGACAAGTAATGATTTATGTTTGTTCATATTCACATAGAAGTTATATTGTCATAGGTCCTTCAACATGTGGTGCTTGCCCCCCATCTTTGCTAGCCAAAAATTCCGCTCCCAGTAGAGATACTACTTGTGCATCCAAAAAACCCTTAAACCCAAATCTTATTTTCAAGAGTCCACCATACCTACCTAAGGATTGAGCAAGATCCTTCAAGTAAGTTGTCAACGGTGCAATAAGGCAATAAAAATTGCTTCTAAAAATGTTAGATCATTTAGTCTAAGAGAAAATTGAGCGTTGTACGAACTTGTGATGGTAAAGCAATAAAAGCGACAAACTGCATAATAAAGGTTGCCATCACAAGGGACAATATAAAGTGGCGTTCTTTTGCACTAAGGGATTGAGCATACAAACAAGTAAGTGCATGGAAATCTCCGCTTCCCTCTGCGAAGGGCCTATCTTTCACTTTTATGTATTTACTTTCATGCAAGAGTCAAAGTTTTTCTCTCTATTCTTTCATTTTTCTCCTTTGGCAAGCATCATGTGGTGAGGAAAGATCTAGGCACGTATACCCAGTTGGATACTGGTGTCATGAGTTATTATTGTTGATATCACCCTTGAGGTGAATACGCTGGGAGGCGAAATTATAAGCCCCTATCTTTTTATGTGTCCGGTTGAAACTTTTTGCTCATGTGTATGAGGTGAGTGTTAGCAATCATAGAAGACTATATGATGGTTGAGTATGTGGAGCTCTTACTTAGACCCCGTTGATTAAGTTGAATTGCAATTGCTTGGTGACTAAGAACATAGGTTGTTGGGTTTCAAGAGAATTCATTGTTTGAACCTTAACATGTGAATTGGTTGCCACTATAACATGAGAAATTTTATGAGAAAGAATTGCTGTTATGATGCTAGGAAAAGTGATTGAAATTTTCATTGATCAAACTTATGCACTTTGCTAGCATTCACACTTCATAAATTATTTCTTTTATCATTTACCTACTCGAGGACGAGTAGGAATTAAGCTTGGGGATGTTGATATGTCTCCAACGTATCTATAATTTATGAAGTATTCATGCTAATATGTTATCATTCTTTGATGTTATACAATCATTTTGTAGCAACTTTATATAATTTTTTGGGACTAACCTATTAACCCAGTGCCAGTTGCTGTTTTTGTTTGTTTTTTACATCGCAGGAAATCAATATCAAACGGAGTCCAAACACCGCGAAACTTTTTGTGGATTTTTTATGGGCCAAAAGACTCCCGATGGACCAGAGCAGCACATGGGGGGTGTCCCGAGGGGGGCACAATGTCGGTGTACAAAAGTAGGGGCTCTCCTTTTTACCCCTTTACTTGTGCACGGGCAGTCAGAGCTGCACCTGCGGCCACACTTAGCAAGCAGAGGAGGGAAGCCAAAGGCACAAGACGGGAAAAGCAGCGCCAAGACCAGAGACACAAGGAGCAAGAGGGCGAGGTGGACTCCCCCAGCAAGACCCTTGCCGGGGGCGGCCTCCGCAGCCCCGGCAAGAGGCTTGCCGGGGCAACTTGCCCAACACCAGCAGAGCGCGCCACCCTTGAGCCCAAGGGTTCCAACACCATCAACCACATTGGTACCAAGGCTCGGGAGGCACCTCCATAGTGGCATGCAGCTCTTTGTGAAAATCATAAGCACACAAGATCAGATGAGTACCAGAAGACGACGATCCTCAGCAAGATCCTTGTCGAGGAAATCCACGAGACCCCCGGCAAGATCCTTGCCGGGGACGACCACAATGCCACGGAAAGACCCTTGCCAAGGACACCTGCAGGGCCATAGCCAGGCCCACATCTGCAAAGACTCCACCGCCGTTCCCATACAGCTGCCAGCTCAACCAGCTAGGCAGACACCTGCGTGGCGACACGCGACCTCCAGGCCAACTCAACAAGCACCTGCGTGGTGGCATGCAGATCTTCGTGAAGACTCTGCCACCGCGCCATCCTAGCAGCCAGCCAACGTGGCACTACAACGCCTCATCAGCTCGGTCGCGCGTCGAAGCCAGGCGAGGCGACGACAGCTGGGACGAGCTTCCTTGCCATCCTCGATAAAGCAAGAAGGGCACATCGGTAGCACATTAAATGCGTTTGTCCGTCAGTGCCAGAGGATAGACTTAACCATTGTATGCCTTTCCACCTCCTGTGTGCCACTGTGGCGGCCCCTTTTGTCTATAAAAGAAGGCTCGAGGCGTACTGGAGAAGGATTCGGACCTTTTGGACTATGCACGCACCACAACTAGTTCGAGAGCTCAAGAACACTCAAATATACACCAAAACAGGACTAGGGTATTACGCATCCTTGCGGCCCGAACCTGGGTAAAAGATCTTTGTGCTGACTACCAGACCCGCTCTTTGCCCAACCCCGCGCCCGCCAACCATAGTAGGGATCCCAGTGATTCCATAGGTGTCGTTTCCACCGAAATCTTTTGCGCGCTAGGCAGGGGCACAGTTGTGAAAATCCGGTCTAGCAGTTAGTTTAGTTGTTCTTCATCGCCATGGCTCCCAAGAAGAAGACGATCACGGCGATCGGTTCATCGGGAGCCGAACGGCCCGTACCAATGCGGGCGAGTGGTGGGGCGGTCGCGGATGGAAGCCGAGGCGCGGCCTGCGAACATCCGCATCGCTCTGGCAGTCAAAGCCTGGCGAGTGGCATCGTTCATGCACGAGACGACAGGACGCACGCCGCCAAATCCAAAGACGGAGCCCCCCCCCCCCCCGCAGGCGGCGCGGGGCCCTCCAAGGTCAGCGTCGTGCCACCCATGGGCGGCGCGGCTACTTCCAAGACGCCTACGCCAGCGCCCACGATGCGCTCTTCCCAGGTTGTGCGTGACGAGCAGTGTCACCACGCTGGTGACCCCGGACGCCGCCGTGGGAAGAGTCATGTGACTCATTCGCGAGACATAAAAGGCCAGCATGCACGCCGAGGCGCTGGCGAAAATGGTGCGCAGCCGCAAGGCTGTGATAGAGCTCCTTCTAACGTGGTTAGAAGTCGGAGTGCGTCACGGTCCACGCAACTTTCGCCGCTACCCACGCCAGCAGAAGCTTTGGCGCGCGCGCAGTTTGTCGGAGTAATGGGCCACGGGTAGGCAAACCCGAGCCCCCGGACCTTTCAAGACATCGGGGCAGGCTGCGCCTCTCAAGACCCCAAGACGAAGAGCCGCTTTCTGGGAGTCGGCGGCGAGGCCGCCGACAGCCCCTCACGGCCGAGTCCCAAGGACGACTTCGAGATAAGCCGGCTCCTAACTGGTGGCTTCCAGAGAAGCCGGCTATGGGGAGTCGGCCCGCGACTCCAACCACCTCCCACCTTCGCGACTACGGACGGGATGGGGTGCGGCCACCGCGCGGCCCATCCCTGCCCCGTTCGCGAAGGGCAGGCATGGCCACAGTGCACCGTACCAATGGAGATCTCCATCCGGCGCGGCACTGTTGTCATGCCGGCCCTAACATCAGCCCCGTGGGCGGCGCCCTGTGCCCACGATGGCCTGTCTGTATGACCCGAGGCGGCAGATTTCGCTGTCGGCGAGTGCGGAAAACGGCGAGCGCCACAAAACGGACCCGTTGAGTCAGCCCCGAGTCGGCGGCCCTCCCACGGGCCCCGCCGCGCCATTAACCGAACAAGGCGGGAATGGCTACGGTGATCGCCCGTCGGTAGCGGCACTGTTGCCATGACCTCATAACCAAGCCAGCGTCATTAGGCGTGGCTACAGTAATCCGCTGCCGGCAAGACCACCCGCGGTGGACAAAACTGTCGGCCCCATGCGGGCCCGTCGGCGGGGCCCCCGGTCAGCGGGCCCAGCGATCAGCGGAGAAGACGGCGACGAGAGAGCAGACGGCTAGGACCCGCGCCCAGCCGGATTACCATTGTACCCCCGGGGGGTAGGCCTATATAAACCCCCCGGGGCACCCCTGCAGAGGGTTGGACCCTAAGAGTTTTAGACACACATAGAGGGAAGAAAAGAGCTAGCCGTGCCCTTCTCCTTCCTCACCCCGAACAGCTCAAGGAGCAACCTTGTACCCACTTTGCCATAGTGATCATGCGGAGACCCCGCAGAGCAGCAGTAGGGGTATTATCTCCACGGAGAGCCCTGAAGCTGGGTAAGATCCGCCGGCGTGCATGCCTTCGCCTCATCCCGTTTCCAGGCACCGGTGACGTTCTACTCGCCCCCACCATGATAAGCCATCCTTTGGCATATGTCGCACCCAACCCCCGACATTTGGCGCCCACCGTGGGGCTAGGTGCACCGTCGTCTGGAGACCTGCTCTGGATGGGAACCCTTTTCTCCCTGGCGAGCGCAGCCAGCCCGGCACGCCAGACGGAGTCTGCGCCCGACGCTTCTGCAGTCTTTGAGATCGCTGCTGCGGCCAGCTGCCTCGCCGAACTTGTCGGCAAGGTTCGCCTCTCCGACGAGCCTGCATCCGACGCAGGCACGGGCAGCCCCGAGAGCCTCCTCGCGGGCCTCCTTGACCAACTCCACGTCACCGGAGAGCCTGCCACGGACTTGGAGTCTGTAGGCTCCACCGACCCGATGCTGGTCGACTCCGACACCGAGTCGCTCGACGCGTTCCCCACCAACGTGGTGGTCTACGACGAGCCGCTCCCTCGCACGGAGAGCGGCGGAAGCACCGTCACGGAGGTGCTCGTCATCGGTCATGGTGAGCATTTCAGCGAAGGAGCTCATGACCCTCTCGACGCGGCTCTGCAAGACCTGACCGCGCCTATTCCGGAAGACACTGCCACCGAGACGCTGGAGGCACGCCGCCTTCAGCTCGTCGAAGGCGCGAAGAAACTGGCAAGCATGAGATGCTTGTCAGAAGCCTACCAGCGTGAGATGGACCGCGCTGTGGGCGGCTCGCTGACCCCAACTGGTCCTAGCCGCCTAGGCGCGGTCCAACAGCTCGGCGTGGCCATCGCCAACCTGTTCGGGGCCAATCGCCCTCTGTACACCACGCCTGCGGAGAACATCCGCGCCGCCCAGGCGGCGGCGGACGAGCTGGACAACTTCGAGGGTGAAGAGCGCCGCTGATGACGGGCGAGTCCAGCAGCTCCTCGTTGCGGCTGCTGCACAAAACGAGGCCGGCTGCCGCACAGAGGCGCCGCAACGACAAAACGACGACCTGCCTCCCCGCCGAGATCAAGGCGCGACGTCTCGGACACCGACTGGCGGTGTCCGCGGAAGAAAAAACAAGGATCCGGCTGTCAGCCATAGTCGGATTCACATCTCCATCGAGCGCGACCAAGACGGCCGCCCAAGAGCAGTGGAACGGTGGGACGACTATCTGCCTCCTCCTCCTCGCAAAGAAAGGCGAGTCTCCCCGCCACCCGTCGAGCATCCGACTCTCGGCGACCACTGTAACGCCCCGGATTCGATGCGCCAGGTGTCCTTCAGTTATTCATCGTCTTTGCCATGTCATTTGCTTGCGTGTTGCACTTTGCCATGTCATCATCTGCATTTTTATTATGTCATCATGTGCATTTCATTTTGCATACGGGTTCGTCTCATGCGTCCGAGCATTTTCCCCGTTGACCGTTTTGCAATACGGCACTCCTATATCTCTCGGCGCCCCCTTTTACCTCTTTTCGTGTGCGGGTGTTAAACGGTCTCGGAATGGACCGAGGTTTGTCAAGCGGCCTTGGTATAGCACCGTGAACCGCTGTCAAGTTTCGGATCATTTGGAGGTCGTTTGGTACTCCAACGGTTAACCGGGTAACCGTAAAAGCCTCTTTTGTTTGCAGCCAACACCCCTTCCAAAGTTTCTCAAAACCCACCAAACTCCCCTCCATACTCTCGGTCGTTTGATCACGATCGCGTGGCCGAAAACCGCACCTCATTTGGACTCTCCTAGCTCCCTCTACCTATAAATATGTGTGCACCCCCGGATTTTTCGCGCAGTCCAAAACATACCCTAACTTTCCCCGCCGCCGCCGGACGCTTCTTCCCCACCGACGGACATGTCCGCCGCCTCAGCCACCACGTCGCCCGGCCAATAGGCGCCGCCACGTCAGCCTTCGCGCGCCCGCCCACTCGGCCGCTGCCACGTGGCAACGCCGCCGCGCCCTCCGCGCCGCTGGCTCGCGGAGCCATCGCGAGCCCGCCGGGCCCCAGCGCCGCCGCCGCCGCCGCCCATCCGGCCCCGCGCCGCCCAGGCCGGCGCCCTCCGCCCTCGCCCGGCGCGACGCCCGGCTACCGCCCGACCCGTCTCGCCGGTGCGCCGCCCAGCCACCTCCTCCCTCGCCCGACGAGCCGCCGCCCGCCTCGCCGCCCGACCGGCTCGCCCGCTCCGCCTCTCCCTCCGCCCGGCCCGAGCCGCCGCCCCTCGCCAGCGAGCTTCGGCCATGCCCGCCACAGCGCCCTCGGTGCGCCTCGCCGTCGCCCGTGGTCGCCACCGCCTCCGGGGACCGCGCCGCGCCCGGATCCGGCGAGATCCGGCCGGATCCGCCCATCTCCGCCATCTCCCTCCTCTCCGGCCACATCTCCGGCGAGGTCCGGCCTGCATCGAAGTCCGTGCCTCGATTGACCTTTTCCCCCCTCCAAATTCATCTAAGTCCCGATTCTGTCAATATTTTATTACTTTTTCGTCGCATCATAACTCTGTCATCGTTGCTCCGTTTTGCGCGTGTAATATGTCAAAATGTTCGCCTCGAAGAGTAGATCATTTCATCTCATTGCATCATTTTCATTTTAGCTCATCTTGATGCCCGAAATGCTGTTGGAAGAGTGCCATGTGATGTTAGTTTCTGTTTCTTAACAGAACATGCACTTTTGTCATTTTTGCCATGATTGATGTGTGCATCCTATGGACTTGAGTCCTACATGTGTTTTGTAATATGCCATGCCATCTTTCCAGGAGTGTATGCCATGTATTTTTTTGATCTATGTGGTGACTAGCACAAGCATGCAAACTAGGTGTCCTGATGTTGCTGATTTCAGCCCTGTTTTGCTGATATTTTGATGCCATGTTAACTTGATGCTACAGAGAGTTCCATGCATATTTTGAGATACTTCACTAAGGATGTTTTGTTATACATGTCTTGCTCTATCCATCCATGCCCTTGGTTGCAATTATGGAGTGCCATAGCTTGAGCCAATCGAGCTCTACTTTTGCTATAAAATGTTCCTGGCAGATTGTTTACATGTTATTCAATTTTGCCAAGGTTGTTGTAGTTGATCCTTGCATGCTATGATGTTGTTCTTTCCATGTATAGCTTCTATGCCATGTCTTCTTACTGTTGATTGCCTTGCCATGCCATGTATTTCTCTGTGGTGAGTGGTTCAAGCTCACCAACATGCCTACTTATTGTTATTCCTGCCATGTTCAAATCTGTAATATAACTTGCCATGTTTACATGGGTGCCATCATATCTTCTGATCCTTTTTGGCTTATGGTCAGTAAAGGACTTTTGTTATATGCTTTGAGTAGATTCATGCCATGCCTTTGTTTGCCATTATAAGTTCCTGTAACATGTTGTTTGATAGCTCTAAACATTGCAACCTGATGTTATTTCTGCCAATGCCTGAAATTGTTATTATTTGCAATCTTGCCATGTCATTTTGAGCATGTTCTAGTTGTTTCTGGAGATAGCTCAGTGTTCATGTTTTGTAATGCTTTACCTGTACATCATGCCCATGCCTTTTGTTATTATGTTGAGGTACTGTAGCATGTTGTTTTGATGCTTGCAATATGCTAACTTGCTGTTTTGGACAGATTGTTGCTACGACTTGTATTGTGTGTATGTGTTGAACCGTTGCTCCGTTTTGAGTGTCCTCTATATGAAACTTGCTTGATTTTGCATGTAGTTTCATATTATCATGTTGCATCCTTGTTTTGAGGTGTTTGCTTGATGTTTGTATGCATTTTGCATCAATGCCATGCTTATCTTGTTTTGCTCATATCTTCTAGGCCGTAGCTCCGAATCTAATGAACTTTATATGTAACTTGACTAGAATTTCGTGTAGATCATTGTGGTGCATCTTAACTTGCTGTTTAACAACTTCAACTTAAGGTTTATTCAGATCTGGACCAATTTCGAAATTTGCATATGAGGACTTACCGGAATTGTTCTATGTCGCTTCCGGCCTCATTTAAACTTGCTTTGATGTGTTGTTCTTGTTTGCATCATCTCTTGCCATGAGTAGCTTCATCCAGATTTGTCATGCATCATGCTTGGTTGTGCATCATGCCTTGTCTATGTGTGGTGTGTTTACTATGTTGTGTGCTTCTTCTTGTTAGTTCCTGTTTCGTTGCGATCGTGAGAATTCGTTCGTCTACGCTTGGTTCGGCTTCTTCCGTTCGTCTTCTTCATGGACTCGTTCTTCTTCCTTGCGGGATTTTAGGAAAGATGACCGCTACCCTGGATCTCACTACTATCATTGCTATGCTAGTTGCTTCGTTCTTTCGCTATATTGCGCTACCTATTTACCTGTTTATCAAGCCATCCCAAATTGCCATGTCAGCCTCTAACCTTTTGCACCCTTCCTAGCAAACCATTGTTTGGCTATGTTACCGCTTTGCTCAGCCCCTCTTATAGCGTTGCTAGTTGCAGGTGAAGATGAAGTTTGTTCCTCTTTGGAACATGGAGATGTTGTTCCTTGTTGGAACATGTTTACTTGTTGGGATATCACAATATATCTTATTTAATTAATGCATCTATATACTTGGTAAAGGGTGGAAGGCTCGGCCTTATGCCTGGTGTTTTGTTCCACTCTTGCCGCCCTAGTTTCCGTCATATCGGTATTATGTTCCCGGATTTTGCGTCCCTAACGCGGTCGGGTGATTTATGGGACCCCCTTGACGGTTCGCTTTGAATAAGACTTTTCCAGCAAGGCCCAACATTGGTTTTACCATTTGCCTCACCTAGCCCTTTTTCCCTTGGGAGTCGCGCTCTCAAGGGTCATCTTTATTTTACCCCCCCCCCCCTCGGGCCAGTGCTCGTCGTGAGTGCTGGTCCAAACCGTCGACCGCCCGGTGGCCACCAGGGCAACTCTGGGTTCGCCTACTGGAAGTTTGGACAATCCGGTGTGCCACGAGAACGAGATATGTGCAGCTCCTATCAGGATTTGTCGGCACATTGGGCGGCTTTGCTGGACTTGTTTTATTACTGTCGAAATGTCTTGTAGCCGGGATTCCGAGACTGATCGGGTCTTCCCGGGGAGAAGGAATATCCTTCGTTGATCGCGAGAGTTTATCATTTGCTAAGTTGGGACACCCCTGCAGGGTTTGAACTTTCGAAAGCCGTGCCCGCGGTTATGTGGCAGATGGGAATTTGTTAATAACCGGTTGTAGTAAACTTGAAGCAAACTCTTCTAAAATACACCAACCGTGTGTGTAACCGTGAGTGTCTCTTTTCGGGGTTGATAGAGAGGAGAACACGGTTTCTGGGTTATGTCTGACGTAAGTAGGAGTTCAGGATCACTTCTTGATCATTACTAGTTGATGACCGTTCCTTTGTTTCTCTTCTCGCTCTCATTTGCGTAAGTTAGCCACCAAATATGCTTAGTCTCTGCTGCAACCTCACCACCTTTACCCCTTCCTTTCCCATTTAAGCTTTGCTAGTCTTGATACCCATGGTAATGGGATTGCTGAGTCCTCGTGGCTCACAGATTACTACACCACCAATTGCAGGTACAGGTTTGCGATGATCATGACGTGAGAGCGATGTTTGCTTGTGTTGGAGTTCTTCTTCTGCTTCTTCGATCAGGGGATAGGTTCCAGGTCGGCAGCCTGGGCTAGCAGGGTCGATGTCGTTTGAGCTTCCGTTTATGTTTCATCCGTAGTCGGATGTTTTTCTCTTGTATATGATGTTGATGTATTCTTGTGGCATTTGTGCCTTTTGTATGTATCCCCACTATTATGTAATGTTGATGTAATGATATCCACCTTGCAAAAGCGTTTCAATATGCGGGTCTATCCTTGGTGGGACCGTCGAGTTCCTTTTGGATAGGGTCGCATATTGGGCGTGACAAGTTGGTATCAGAGCCTCGACCGACCCTAGGAGCCCCCTTGATTGATCGTGTAGTTTGGCCAGTCTAGAAGAAAACTTTTCGGAGTCTAGTTATATCGGAGAGTAGGAATTATTTTTACTCCTCAGCCCATTCATCGCTCTGGTGAGGAATCTTGACGTAGGTGTTTTGAATTACTCCTCTTCCCGTTCAAATTTTTCTTTAGGTTCACGCAGTTGGTTTTCCGATAGTTGTTCCTCAGCTCTTTTTATCCGGTGCATTTCTCGTCAAGTTGACTCGAGCCTCTTCATCTTTGCCAAGTTCAATCCTCAGTTCTTCCCCCGACGTCGTTGTTTTTCCTTGTCCGAAGTTGTCCTTGTTTTTCCCACCCGCCCTCCCTTCTTCCTCTCAGAACCGGAGTCCGTGATCGAGTATCCATCCTACTCGTGTGAAGTTTTTGCTCTCTCTCCTCAATGATTTCAACCGGTGTTTTCTCTTCAAGATATTCGTTGGTTTCCCCTTCCAAGTTGCCTTTGTTTTTCCCGCCCTCCCACCCTTTTCTTCCCGGAGCCTCTTCAGTCTTCCCTCAATTATTTCAACGGGTGAATTCTTGTCTTGTTCGTCATTCTTCATATCTTTTTCTTTCCGGTGCACTCAATTCAAGTTTTGAGGTTGATCATATTCTTTTCCTCGAAGTGTTCTCTTTGCTCGTTCGCCTCTCGCCAGTTTATCATTCCGGAGTTCGGAAGTCATCTCAGGAGATTCGTCTGTGTTCGAATTAATTCGAGGTTGTCACCTCAGTCAAATATTTCAGTTCTTCCGGTGCATCATCTATCTATTCAACATCCTTTTTTTTCAACGGTGTTATCTCTTCAGTGGGCCCTAACCCACAGGTTTTTTCCCAGGATCTTGCCTGACTCTTCTAATTTATCCGGAGTTATTCTCAAATTCTTTTCGAAATTTGACGTAAGTATGAATTTCATCAGTCAGATGTTTTTTCCAAGATCGATTTAAAATCATTTCATTGTTGGCTCAACCTCTCTGTTTTTCATTCTTCCGGAGTATCTCATACATTTTGGTGGTGTTTTCTCCTCATCATTTGAAGATTGAAGAGAATTTTTCCTCTAAATCTTGTCCGTTCCCCCGGAGATTCATGGTGCTAGATCGATGTTATCCTATCTAATTGTTTCCAGTAGTGCAATTCTTTTCATCCATCCGGAGTATTTCAGGTGTTGCTTTCCCTCTCGATCATCCGGAGGTCACCTTTTCGGAAGATTTCTTCATTCTAAGTTTTCAGATTCATTCCCCAATTATTCTATATCAGTGCCCCTTCGTTCATCTCAATATTATCCCGGTGCTTCGTTCAAGTGTTCTTTAATCAGCTCATGATCTCTTTGTTCTTTTGAATCTAAATCCCCTCTAGCATATTGGTTCTTTTAATTCTTTCCGGCGATTCGTTCTCTTCTCTTCGTTCATTTTCATTTCTAACGGTGGTTCGTTCAAGATTCTTTTCTTTGTTTATCATATTAATCCTTTAGTTCTTTTCAGTCCTACCGGTGATTCATGAAGACCTACTCAAGTTTGCGACATGTCTTTTCTCAATCCTTTTCAAGAAGAATAAGTAGTAGGAGAAATCCATTGTTTGTCATCAAGTTAATTTGATGAAGGATAAGCATACAATAAATCTTATTCTTATTTCATCCAAGTGAGTAATCCCTTCCTTCGGAGTTTGTTCTTGGCGAATAAATTCTAGTTCCAAGTGTTTCCATCTTTTCTTTTCCGGAGTTCAATTTTTCTCGGCCATTTCGTCGGAACCTCCATCTAAATCATCGCAAGGCTCATCTTATTCTTTCTTCCTTCATTTTATCTCGTCATCCTTTTGTTACCGGAGTTCTTCATGGTGGTTCTTCATGATTTAATTCCTTCTTCAAGAGTTCATCAAGATTTTGTTGACGGAGTTCAAGTATCTTTTCTCCTCGCGTCTCGAAGTGTAATTAATTTCTCCGTATTCTTTTGAAGTGGAGTTTTGCATCTCCTCGTTCTTCTCAGCTATCCAATCATTTCCGCTTGTGGTCGGTTATCACCTCATGATCTTGAGATGTTACCTATAAGTCCACAACAAGCTTATTCTTTCGTTGTTGATTTTCTCAACAACTCCATTCAATCCTTCCTTCTAAGTTCTTTTCAATTCTTCCAATTCTTCCGGAGGCATTGTGTTGTTTATCTCGTCAAGTGTTATCCCATCTTGTGAAGTTCGTGTTCTATTCCTTTCATGTTTTAGCTGGAGTGCTGCCTAAATCCTTTCAGTCTTATTCGTTTCTTTTTCTCATTCTAGCCACTCCGGTTAGAACGAGTTGTTTCATAGTCTATCTGATTCAGTGAGCTTTAGATTCTCGTCATTCTCGTCGTTCATCTCTTCTTCTAGAGTGCTCTCGATTCTTTGCTTCTTCTCTTGAGTTCTTGTTTCACCTCTCCCTTTTTTTCCTTCCGTCTCGGTCCTAAGATCTCGGGACGAGATCTCTTGTTAGTGGAGGAGTGTTGTAACGCCCCGGATTCGATGCGCCAGATGTCCTACAGTTATTCGTCATCTTTGCCATGTCATTTGCTTGCGTGTTGCACTTTTCCATGTCATCATCTGCATTTTTATTATGTCATCATGTGCATTTCATTTCGCATACGGGTTCGTCTCATGCGTCCGAGCATTTTCCCCGTTGTCTGTTTTGCAATCCGGCACTCCTATGTCTCCCGGCGCCCCCTTTTACCTCTTTTCGTGTGCGGGTGTTAAACGGTCTCGGAATGGATCGAGGTTTGTCAAGCGGCCTTGGTATAGCACCGATAGACCGCCTGTCAAGTTTCGGATCATTTGGAGGTCGTTTGGTACTCCAACGGTTAACCGGGTAACCGTAAAAGCCTCTTTTGTTTGCAGCCAACACCCCTTCCAAAGTTGCTCAAAACCCACCAAACTCCCCTCCATGCTCTCGGTCGTTCGATCACGATCGCGTGGCCGAAAACCGCACCTCATTTGGACTCTCCTAGCTCCCTCTACCTATAAATATGTGTGCACCCCCGGATTTTTCGCGCAGTCCAAAACATACCCTAACTTTCCCCGCCGCCGCCGGACGCTTCTTCCCCACCGACGGACATGTCCGCCGCCTCGCAGCCACGTCGCCCGGCCAATAGGGCGCCGCCACGTCAGCCTTCGCCGCGCCCCGCCCACTCAGCCGCTGCCACGTGGCAACCGCCGCCGCACCCTCCGCCGCCCGGCCCATGGAGCCATCGCGAGGCTCCTTGCGGGCCAGCGCGCCGCCCGCCCGCTGCCGCCCGTCCGGCCCCGCGCCGCCCAGGCAGCGCGCCCGCCGCCCTCGCCGGCGGCGACCGCCCGCCACCGCCCGAGCCTGTCTCGCGGTCGCCGCCCGCCCACCTCCTCCTCGCCCGACGAGCGCGCCGCCGCCTCGCCGCCCGACCGGCTCGCCCGCTCCGCCTCTCTCTCCGCCCGGCCGAGCCGCCGCCCCTCGCCAGCGGCTTCGGCCGCGCCGCCCAACGCCCTCGGTGCGCCTCGCCGTCGCCGTGGTCGCCACTGCCTCCGGGATCACGCGCGCGCCGATCCCGGCGAGATCCGGCGGATCCGCCCATCTCCGCCATCTCCCTCCTCTCCGGCCACATCTCCGGCGAGGTCCGGCCTGCATCGAAGTCCGTGCCTCGGTTGACCTTTCCCCCCCTCCAAATTCATCCAAGTCCCGATTCTGTCAATATTTTATTGCTTTTTCGTCGCATCATAACTCCGTCATCGTTGCTCCGTTTTGCGCGTGTAATATGTCAAAATGTTCACCTCGAAGAGTAGATCATTTCGCCTCATTGCATCATTTTCATTTGAGCTCATCTTGATGCCAGAAATGCTGTTGGAAGAGTGCCATGTGATGTTAGTTTCTGTTTCTTAACAGAAAATGCACTTTTGTCATTTTTGCCATGATTGATGTGTGCATCCTATGGACTTGAGTCCTACATGTGTTTTGTAATATGCCATGCCATCTTTCCAGGAGTGTATGCCATGTATTTTTGTGATCTATGTGGTGACTAGCACAAGCATGCAAACTAGGTGTCCTGATGTTGCTGATTTCAGCCCTGTTTTGCTGATATTTTGATGCCATGTTAACTTGATGCTACAGAGAGTTCCATGCATATTTTGAGATACTTCACTAAGGATGTTTTGTTATACATGTCTTGCTCTATCCATCCATGCCCTTGTTTGCAATTATGGAGTGCCATAGCTTGAGTCAATCGAGCTCTATTTTTGCTATAAAATGTTCCTGGCAGATTGTTTACATGTTATTCAATTTTGCCAAGGTTGTTGTAGTTGATCCTTGCATGCTATGATGTTGTTCTTGCCATGTACAGCTTCTATGCCATGTCTTCTTACTGTTGATTGCCTTGCCATGCCATGTATTGCTCTGTGGTGAGTGGTTCAAGCTCACCAACATGCCTACTTATTGTTATTCCTGCCATGTTCAAATCTGTAATATAACTTACCATGTTTACATGGGTGCCATCATATCTTTTGATCCTTTTTGGCTTATGGTCAGTAAAGGACTTTTGTTATATGCTTTGAGTAGATTCATGCCATGCCTTTGTTTGCCATTATAAGTTCCTGTAACATGTTGTTTGATAGCTCTAAACATTGCAACCTGATGTTATTTCTGCCAATGCCTGAAACTGTTATTATTTGCAATCTTGCCATGTCATTTTGAGCATGTTCTAGTTGTTTCTGGAGATAGCTCAGTGTTCATGTTTTGTAATGCTTTACCTGTACATCATGCCCATGCCTTTTGTTATTATGTTGAGGTACTGTAGCATGTTGTTTTGATGCTTGCAATATGCTAACTTGCTGTTTTGGACAGATTGTTGCTACGACTTGTATTGTGTGTATGTGTTGAACCGTTGCTCCGTTTTGAGTGTGCTCTATATGAAACTTGCTTGATTTTGCATGTAGTTTCATATTATCATGTTGCATCCTTGTTTTGAGGTGTTTGCTTGATGTTTGTATGCATTTTGCATCAATGCCATGCTTATCTTGTTTTGCTCATATCTTCTAGGCCGTAGCTCCGAATCTAATGAACTTTATATGTAACTTGACTAGAATTTCGTGTAGATCATTGTGGTGCATCTTAAATTGCTGTTTAACAACTTCAACTTAAGGTTTATTCAGATCTGGACCAATTTAGAAATTTGCATATGAGGACTTACCGGAATTGTTCTATGTCGCTTCCGGCCTCATTTAAACTTGCTTTGATGTGTTGTTCTTGTTTGCATCATCTCTTTCCATGAGTAGCTTCATCTAGATTTGTCATGCATCATGCTTGGTTGTGCATCATGCCTTGTCTATGTGTGGTGTGTTTACTATGTTGTGTGCTTCTTCTTGTTAGTTCCTGTTTCGTTGCGATCGTGAGGATTCGTTCGTCTACGCTTGGTTCGGCTTCTTTCGTTCGTCTTCTTCATGGACTCGTTCTTCTTCCTTGCGGGATTTCAGGCAAGATGACTGCTACCCTGGATCTCACTACTATCATTGTTATGCTAGTTGCTTCGTTCTTTCGATATGCTGCGCTACCTATTTACCTGTTTATCAAGCCATCCCAAATTGCCATGTCAGCCTCTAACCTTTTGCACCCTCCCTAGCAAACCATTGTTTGGCTATGTTACCGCTTTGCTCAGCCCTCTTATAGCGTTGTTAGTTGCAGGTGAAGATGAAGTTTGTTCCTCTTTGGAACATGGAGATGTTGTTCCTTGTTGGAACATGTTTACTTGTTGGGATATCACAATATATCTTATTTAATTAATGCATCTATATACTTGGTAAAGGGTGGAAGGCTCGGCCTTATGCCTGGTGTTTTGTTCCACTCTTGCCGCCCTAGTTTCCGTCATATCGGTATTATGTTCCCGGATTTTGCGTCCCTAACGCGGTCGGGTGATTTATGGGACCCCCTTGACGGTTCGCTTTGAATAAGACTTTTCCAGCAAGGCCCAACATTGGTTTTACCATTTGCCCACCTAGCCCTTTTTCCCTTGGGAGTCGCGCTCTCAAGGGTCATCTTTATTTACCCCCCGGCGGTGCTCGTCGTGAGTGCTGGTCCAAACCGTCGACCACCGGTGTACCAGAAACTCTGGGTTCGCCTACCGGAAGTTTGGACAATCCGGTGTGCCACGAGAACGAGATATGTGCAGCTCCTATCGGGATTTGTCGGCACATTCGGGCGGCTTTGCTGGTCTTGTTTTATTCTTGTCAAAATGTCTTGTAGCCGGATTCCGAGACTGATCGGGTCTTCCCGGGGAGAAGGAATATCCTTCGTTGATCGCGAGAGTTTATCATGGGCTAAGTTGGGACACCCCTGCAGGGTTTGAACTTTCGAAAGCCGTGCCCGCAGTTATGTGGCAGATGGGAATTTGTTAATAACCGGTTGTAGTAAACTTGAAGCAAACTCTTCTAAAATACACCAACCGTGTGTGTAACCGTGAGTGTCTCTTTTCGGGGTTGATAGAGAGGAGAACACGGTTTCTGGGTTATGTCTGACGTAAGTAGGAGTTCAGGATCACTTCTTGATCATTACTAGTTGACGACCGTTCCTTTGTTTCTCTTCTCGCTCTCATTTGCGTAAGTTAGCCACCATATATGCTTAGTCGCTGCTGCAACCTCACCACCTTTACCCCTTCCTTTCCCATTTAAGCTTTGCTAGTCTTGATACCCATGGTAATGGGATTGCTGAGTCCTCGTGGCTCACAGATTACTACACCACCAGTTGCAGGTACAGGTTTGCGATGATCATGACGTGAGAGCGATGTTTGCTTGTGTTGGAGTTCTTCTTACGCTTCTTCGATCGGGGATAGGTTCCAGTCGGCAGCCCGGGCTAGCAGGTGGATGTCGTTTGAGCTTCCGTTTATGTTTCATCCGTAGTCGGATGTTGTTCTCTTGTATATGATGTTGATGTATTCTTGTGGCATTTGTGCCTTTTGTATGTATCCCCACTATTATGTAATGTTGATGTAATGATATCCACCTTGCAAAAGCGTTTCAATATGCGGGTCTATCCATGGTGGGACCGTCGAGTTCCTTTTGGATAGGGTCGCATATTGGGCGTGACAACCACCTTGGCCGCCGAGAGGGAGTCGGAGAAAACGATGCCCGCCACCGAATCGACCGACTCCACCGATCCCTGGCGCTGGAAGAAGAAGAGGAGTTGGGTCCGCCCTGTTTCAGACCTCGCATCCGAGACGAGCCCTTTCCCAGAGGGTTCATGCTCCCCCGAGATACGCCCAAGTACACCGGCTCCATAAAGCCGGATGACTGGCTGGTTGACTACTCCACGGCCGTCAACATAGCGAACGGCAACAAGCGTGTTGCCGTAAAGTATGTTCCACTCATGCTCCAGGGCACGGCCCGGACATGGTTGAACAGCCTGAAGCCCCGCAGCATCAACAGCTGGGTCGACTTCACCGAAGCCTTTGTCCGCAACTTCACGAGCACGTACAAGCGACCTCCCAAGCCTCGCCAGCTTTCCTTGTGCGTGCAAGGCCCCAACGAGTCAACTCGCGAGTACCTCACGCGCTGGGCCGAGCTTCGGAACTGCTGCGAGGGCGTGCACGAGGTGCAAGCTATCGAGTACTTCACCGCCGGGTGCAGATAAGGCACCCTCCTCAAGCACAAGCTCCTCTGCGATGAGCTGGAGACCCTCGACGAGCTGCTGATCATAGCAGACAAGTACGCCACAGCCGACTCCTCCATGAAGGCGGAAATTCAAGTTAGTGCAACCGGCAAAGTGGCTCCCCAGGCTCCCAGAACTCCGGCTGGAGACGCCGGTCGGCGACAACAACAGAACAATCACAAGCGCAAGGCCCCACAGCCGGTTTCCAGCAGCCGGCAGGTTGTGACAGTCGAAGACCAGGAGCCGGAGGGGCAGCCTCCGGCCAAGCGACAGAAAGGCGGCAAGTCCAACTGGTTGCCGGCGTTCTCTTACGAGCAGACTCTAGATGGTCCTTGCAAGTTCCACAGCGGCGCAAAGCCGTCAAACCACACCACCCGGAAGTGCCACTGGCTCACCAGGATCGCCAAGGGAGACGGCCTCCTGCCTCCCCCGCCTGCTGGGCCGCCGCCTCCGCCGCCGCCCGGCAGAGTCGGCTGTCGAGCCGGTCGGCGCGATACAAGATGAGTACCGGAAGAGCACGGAGCCTATGTGGTGTTCACCGGTGTGGCCGACGATCGGCGCTTGTGTGGCTGCAGCAAGAAGGTGAATCAGTAGCATCAGATACTCCAGAATTCATGCACTGGTCCGAGAGGCCTATTAGTTGGAGCAGAGCTGATCACCCAGAGGTGATGCCGAGTCCGGGCTCCTACGCCCTGGTCTTGGGAGCCACCCTCGCCACAGATAGGCGGGCCGCTCGCTTCTCGCGAGTGCTGATAGACGGAGGCAGTAGCATCAACATCCTGTACAAGGACACCATGGAGAAGTTAGGAATCAAGAAAAGACAGCTTGAGTAGCGGACTGTGTTCCACGGCATTGTACAGCCTTTCCTGCTCACCGATCGGCAAGATCCTGATAGATGTCCTCTTTGGAGACAAAGATCATTTCCGCCGAGAGCCAGTTTGGTTCGAAGTGGTGGACCTTGAAAGCCCGTACCATGCGCTGCTTGGCCGACCCGCTTTGGCCAAGTTCATGGCGGTCCCCCACTACGCCTTCCTCAAGATGAAGATGCCGAGTTCAAGGGGATTACGATCAGGCCGCGACTACGAAGTCGTCCGCTTGTCTTGACAGCGATCGGCTAGCCGAGTCCCTGGTGATCGCAGCTGAGAAGCGGCTTCTTGATCGAGTTGTGGCGATGGCCGGCAAGCAGCCCGAGATATCGCCCAACCCCAAGGAGTCGGAAGCTGAGGGCTCGTTCAAGCCAGCCAAAGAAACGAAGAAGATACCCTTGGACCCGGAGCACCCAGAGAGGTACGCTGTCATAGGTGCAAACCTTGACAGCAAATAGGAAGGCGAGCTCGTCGATTTCCTCCGTGAGAATTGGGACATCTTCGCATGGTCCCCTAAAGACATGCCAGGTGTACCGACGGAATTCGCCGAGCACAAGTTACATGTCCGATCTGATCTGAAGCCCGTCAGGCAGCCCTTGCGCCGCCTGTCAGAAGAGAAGAGAAGAGTTGTTGGAGAAGAGATAGCCCGGCCCCTAGCAGCCGGCTTCATTATGGAAGTGTTTTTTCCAGAATGGTTAGCAAACCCGTTCCTGGTACTGAAGAAGAACAAGCAATGGCGGATGTGTATTGACTACACAAGCCTCAACAAAGCTTGCCCCAAGGACCCGTTCGCTCTGCCGAGAATTGATCAGGTGATAGACTCCACAGCCGGATGTGAGCTGTTGAGCTTCTTAGATGCATATTCAGGATATGACCAGATCAAGCTGAACCCGGCTGACAGACTGAAGACCGCCTTCATCACGCCGTTTGGAGCCTTCTGCTACCTGACCATGACGTTCGGCTTAAGGAATGCCGGCGTTGTCCTCACTTCCCCCAAAGGCGACAAGCTCAAATATGCGCTGCAGATCCATTTCGCCGCCTCCAACAATGTCACCGAATACGAGGTGCTCATTCACGGGCTCCGGCTTGCCAAAGAACTTGGCATTCGCCGGATCCTTTGTTATGGCGACTCCGATTTGGTGGTCCAACAGTCATCTGGCGATTGGGACGCCAAAGATGCAAACATGGCGAGCTACCGTTTCCTTGTACAGCAACTCAGTGGATATTTTGAGGGGTGCGAGTTCCTTCACGTGCCAAGAAATGACAATGACCAAGCAGACACCCTGGCACGAATCGGCTCCACCCGCCAGGCAATACCATCCGGTGTCGCCCTTCAGCACCTCCTCAAGCCATCTGTCAAGCCTTCACCAGAATCAGACTCCATCTTTGTGCCGGCTCCCCCTAAAGAAGTCGGATCCGATTCAAGAGCCCCAACAGACGGCACGAGAATTCTTACAGATGGATCCAAGCATGCCGCATTCAAAGCCAGCCCCGGGACTTCAGAACCCGGCCCGGGGACTGCGGCGACCATTGCGAAGACTCCAGAGCTCGGCCCGGGGACTGCACCAGTCGGCCCGGGGACTTCATCAATCCAGCAAGCGGCCGCGGACTCCAGCCCGCCGCCTCCCAGCCCAGCCGCCCTCGTCCAAGTAGCAGTACTGGCAGTTGAAGAAATAGCAGCACCCTCATGGGCCCAGCCCATCCTGAAGTTCCTAGTAAGCAGAGAGCTACCAACCGATGAAATCTTGGCTCGACAAGTACAACGCTGAGCGGCAGCCTACACCATAGTCAACAGAGAGCTGGTCAGGCGCAACGTCACTGGTGTCTACCAGCGTTGCGTCGAGCCAGAGCAAGGCCAAGCGATTCTCGAAGACATCCATCAAGGCGAGTGCGGCCACCATGCGGCCTCAAAGAGCACTCGTCGCCAAAGCCTTCCGACACGGTTTCTTCTAGCCAACTGCCCTAGAAGAGGCCAAGGAATTAGTCCAAAAATGCAAGGGGTGCCAGATGTTCCTCTCCAAGCCATATCAGCCGGCTTCTGCAATCAAGACTATCCCCATCGCCTGGCCCTTTGCTGTTTGGGGCCTGGACATGGTGGGACCATTCAAAGCAGCACAAGGTGGCCTAACTCACTTACTTGTCGCGGTGGACAAGTTCACCAAGTGGATAGAAGTAAAGCCCATCAAGAAGTTGAATGGTCCAACTGCAGTGACTTTCATCACCGACATCACGACTCGGTACGGCATACCACACAGCATCATCACCGACAATGGCACAAATTTTGCCAAAGGCGCCCTGGCCCGTTTCTGCGCGACGCAAGGCATCCGACTGGACTTAGCGTCCGTTGCCCATCCGCAGTCAAACGGCCAGGTAGAGCGAGCAAACGGCCTCATCCTGTCTGGCATCAAGCCTCGATTGGTCGAACCACTGGAGCGTTCGGCCGGCTATTGGCTCGATGAGTTGCCAGCTGTCAAAGGAAAAAAGCCATAGGAGCAATGAGCAAGGAAAGATAGAATTAGGATAAATATTTACATAACATAGGCCCCTGGCCGAATCTTCGAGCAGAAGTTCAAAATACACCCCGCGGGTGGAATTGTGCGAATTAACAAGTTTTTCAAAGACTACTAAAGTAGATAAAATAAAGGCAAGACGGCAACCTAGGAAGCGGCAGGCGGTTCGGAGGGCGGAAGAGGCAGCGGTGCAGGCGCCGGGCGGCCGGCCGGGCAGTCTCGGCTTGATCGTCTCGGTGGCGAGCAGCCCGGTCGGGCGCGGCTTCGTTCTTGGAGGCGCGGACGAGCTGAGGCTGGTCGCCCGCTCCGTCTTCTGGCGCCTCCGTCTCACCTCCGTCCTCCGCCTCGCCTTCCTCCTCGGTGCTGGAGCCGATCACCTCCGCCGAGTACTCATCATAATCCGGGTTCATCCTGAACCACTCCGGCGGCGCCTCCCCGCCGTCTTTAGCCCGCTCAGGGACGAAGACGCTGGTGTCCGTGTAGTCGGCGATCGCCACCGCACGCTCGATGAGGGCGTCTTCCGCAACCAGCAGTTCCGCCTGGGCCTCTGATCGGAACGCGGCCAGCCGGTCCAGATCCAGCCCTGGATACCACGCCTTGACGAATTTCAAGGCCCGGCGCGCTCCAGCCGGGCGAGAACTCTTCGAGCCTCAAGATGGCCAGCTGCGACCTCCGCCCGGTCGGCGATCCGGTGGAGTCTGTGAGAATCGCATGTCAGCCTGAGGCAGCAATCGCTGGTGCCGACACATTGAAGCCGGCGCAGCATCCGATGGGCCGTCCGCATACGAGCCTCGATGCTCAGAAGCTGCTCATGAAGGGTCCGGGGGGCGTTGGCGGCAATCTCCGCACCATTTTCCCTCCGCGCCTCGCGATCAGCCTCGATGGCTTGAGTGGCGCTGCGTGTGGCGGGGAAGAAGTCTGCCAAGGCGAAAAAAGCAAGTCAAAAATCAGGAGTTAGCCCGACCTATAGTCAGCAGCTCAAAGAAAGAAAGTAAAGAAACTCACCGTCGATGATGTCCTCGATTTCATGGAAGCCGGAGGTCAGCTGTGCCTCCTTGTCGGTCCAGGAGGAGCGCTCACTTTCGAACTCGGCCAGGAGAGCAGCCTCTTTCTTCTCTGCCTCGTCCTGCGCCTTCTTAAGCAGCTCCCTTTGCTCCGCCAGCTGCGTAGCTAACAGGTCGCGCTCTGCGGCGAGCTTGTGGCACTCCTCCCCCTTGGCACGCAAGGTGGTGTCGGCTGCGCCCAGCTGCCGTCGGAGAGTGGCGTTGGCCTCTGAAGAATAAAAAGAAAAAGGACGTTAAGTCGTCAACTAAGAAGGTCGCTGGGAAGATCCGGCCCGACTGCTCAGCAGTCGGCCCGAATCTCGGGGACTACAGCCCACGGGTGCGCCAGCGCGCCCCCGCGAAGAAGAAAGAGGACTCACTCCGGCTCTCCGACAAGTTGGCGGTCCGCTTGCCCAGCTCCTCAACATTGCGGTTGAAGGCAGTGACGCGGAGGTTGTGATACTCCTGTGATAAGCATTGCAGACAAAGGTAAATATTTGGAACTCACCAGATGGAGTTCCGAGCCGCCTGCTCAGCAGCCGGCCTGAAACTCGAGGACTACACCCAGTGGGTGCGCTGGCGCGCCCCCATAGAGAAGAACAAGAAAAACAAACTCAAAGAAGAAAGCATACCCGAATGGCTGCTCGCGACGCCAGATGCGCCTTGGTGCAGTTCTGGATGGCGTCGCCCTCGGCTCGCAACCGCTGAGCGTCGAGCGCTGGTTCAGCGGGCCTGTGCCGCCTCCTCGCACCCATCCAACGGGCGCGACGCTTGTCGCCTCGGCATCTGGGATGGCCGAGCTGGCGGCGCCAGATCTCAAGGCGTGGCGCGAAATAGCCTTCTCGAGGCGGCGGCGCCGGCAAAACAACTTGAAGAACAACCGCCACGGCCTCGTCTTCAGTCGGCGGCACCGGCGGGTCCGCCTGCTGTTTACCTCGCGCGCTCCCAGACGGCGGCGGAGCGGTGGTGGCGGCACGGCCGTGCCCGACATGGAGGCCTCGCCGCCTTCCCTCTCCATGATGGGGTACTCGCGGCCGGCTCCCTCAGTCTGCCCCGTGAACTCCGGGGGCGGAGGCGCGGAGCTCAGCGGGATGACGAGCAACGCCGATTGGAGGTGCACGGCTTCCTCAGCTCGCCGTTTTGCCGCGACGGCGGCTTCGGCCTCATCCAGCTTCCTCTGGGCGGAGGCCGCCGCCTTCTCGGCCTCCGCCTTCTCCAGGCGGGCGGCTTCTTCCTCGTCATGCTTCTCCTGCGCGTTCTGCTCCGTCGCTTCCCGGAGGTCGGCGGCGGGGTCGATCCGCCAAGTAGTGGCGGACGTCTCTGCCGACCCCATGACGGAGGCGGCGGCGACCCTCTCTAAAGTAAGGGGAGCCCTGATGCGAGGAAGACGTGTAAAAGATTTGGACAAGATTCACCGGAAGAAAACAAGACAAAAAGCGAAAGCACTTATGCGGAGACCAGTGGCGGCTTTTTCACTTCCTTGAGGAAGCGGTTGGCCTTTGCGACCGCCTGTTCCCGCTTGGTCGCGGCGGCCGCCCCCTTGAACTTCTTCGACCGGCCGCCAAGCAAGCTCGGCCCGGCCCGACGCTTCTTCGCGCCGCCTTGACCACCCAAGCCGGCGGAGAAACTCGCACTCGGCTGGCCAACCTTTGGTTGGTGGCGCGGGGTGACTTCCCCCTCGGCGTCGTCTTCAGGCCAGTCAGCAAAGGTAGCCGAGGGCCTGAAGTCGCCAGCTCCTCCTCCTCCTCCTCCTTCGGCGTCGGCCTCCACTGTCGCCGCCCCCTAGTCAGGATCGTCGACGTCGCTCTCTGCCCGGTCGGGGACGAACTGACAGGCCGGCCCCACGGTGCCAGCTGAAGGCTTGATGAGGGGGTTCTGACTCGAAAGAACCAAAAAAGATTAGAGGTCGGATTCGGCTGAAAAAGAAAATGTAAGAAGAAGAGGCGACTTCGACGGCGCGGGTTTGGCGCGTGAGTACGGCTCCTTGCCGAACTGCCAATCCACCGTGAGATTGCAGTTTGCGATGTAATTCACCATCTCCGCCACCTCCGCGTGGGGCATGTCCATGGAGCACAGCCGACTTGGGTCCCGGTCGGCCTTGGAGCGGAAGGACTCGGCGCGCCACGAAGGCGGCCAGCAGGTCGGCCCCGGTCAAGCCCTCCGACTGCGTCAGCACTCGGAGTCGCGCGACGGCGGCGACACCAGCGGGAGTCAGCGTCCTAGCCCAGTGGGACCAGCTGGGGAGCCTCCCCTTGATGACGCCCGGCCGTGGGCGGCAGATTGACCCGATCGCATATACAGGCGGCGTTCTTCCGCGTAAAAATAGGACCGCTGCCACATCTTCACCGACTTGATCAGCGGAATGGTGGGAAATGGGTTGTCGGCCACCGATCTCCGCATCGCGATGAAGGTGCCACACAGAGCTGGCACGCCGGCGACGTGCATGCCGAGCTTGGACTGGAAGAACTCCCCCCATAGCTCGATGGTGGGGAGAACGCCGAGGAAGCCTTCGCACAAGGTGGCGAAGGCAGCCAGCAGCACCACCGTGTTCGGAGTAAGGTGGTGCGGCTGGAGCCCGTGGAACTCCAAGAAGGAGCGGAAGAAACCGCTCGCCGGCAGCCCTAGGCCGCGCATGAGGTGCGAGCGGAATACGACCCGCTCGCCCTCCTCCGGCGCCGGCGATATTTCTCCCGCCGGCGTGGCGCGGGCCCGCACTAGGCTCTTGCCGGGGAGACGGCGCGTCTGGCGGAGGAACTCGATGTGGTCGTCGTCCACCTCGGAGCCGTCCCACACGCCGGAGCGTGCGGCAGGAGGTGCAGAGGCGGAGGAAGAGCTCATCGCCGCGGCATGGCGTGGTTCGGCGCGGCGGCGGCAAGAGGAAGAGGAAGCAAGAGGAAGCAGGTGGAGCAGGGAGATGGGCGCGCGTGCTTCGCCGCCCCCCCCCCCCTCCCGCCTACTTATAGGCTCGTGGGCTGAGAAGCCGATGGGGCGGGCGTGGTATTAACTGCGCCCAGGACCCCACGCCCCCCACGATTTACCCCACGAAGATACTGCGCGCAGTTACGATGTGGGAGCCCCAACCGTCCGCACGGCTGCAACGGATCCGTTCGCGTGCCGATGCACGGTAGTGGCGGGTCCCGCCTGACGGCCTGTCTCGTCACGCGCATGGGTGGGAAGACTGACCCTGCCGCGTGGCGCCACGCGACGGGTCCGCAATGGGCCGCTGCCTGGAAGCTTATCAAGCAGGCTGCCTGGTTCCCACTATGACCTTCAAACTCTCTAAGGGGCAAGACGGCCTTCTGCGAGTCCGGCTCCAGCTAGTCGGCCTAGAGGAAGACGGCGAGCAAGGCCCAGATTCCACCACCAGAAGGATGAAATTGTTGAGGCTCCTCGACGTGTTGCCCTTGGCGCCTCACCAGCTTCAGGGACAACTGTCGGAGTAATGGGCCACGGGTAGGCAAACCCGAGCCCCCGGACCTTTCAAGACATCGGGGCAGGATGCGCCCCTCAAGACCACAAGACGAAGAGCCGCTTTCTGGGAGTCGGCGGCGAGGCCGCCGACAGCCCCTCACGGCCGAGTCCCAAGGACAACTTCAAGATAAGCCGGCTCCTAACTGGCGGCTTCAAGAGAAGCTGGCTATGGGGAGTCGGCCCGCGACTCCAACCACCTCCCACCTTCGCGACTACGGACGGGATGGGGTGCAGCCACCGCGCGGCCCATCCCTGCCCCGTTCGCGAAGGGCAGGCATGGCCACAGTGCGCCGTACCAATGGAGATCTCCATCCGGCGCATCTTTGTTGCCATGCAGCCCTGACATCAACCCGTGGTAAGCGCGGCGCCAGGCCCACGACAGCTGTCTGTCACGACCCGAGACGGCGGGACCCGCTTTGTCGGCGAAGTGCGAAAAACGGCGAGCGCCACAAGACGGACCCGTTGGGAGTCGGCCCCCAGGAGTCGGCCGGCCCCTCCCACTGGCCCCGCACGCCATTAACCAGACAAGACGGGGAATGGCTACAGTGATCGCCCGTCAGGCGGCTGCACTGTTGCCATGACCCCATGACCAAGCCAACATCATTAGAGGCGCGACTACAGTAATCCGCTGCCGGCAAGACCCGCCCGCGGCGGACAAGGCTTGTCGGCCCCATGCCGGGCCCGTCGGCGGGCCCCAGCAGTCGGCGGAGAAGACAGCGACCTGAGAGACAGACAGCTGGGACCCACGCCCAGCCGGATTACCATTGTACCCCCGGGGGGTAGGCCTATATATAAACCCCCCGGGGCACCCCTGCAGAGGGTTGGATCCTAAGAGTTTTAGACACACATAGAGGGAAGAGAAGGGCTAGTCGTGCCCTTCTCCTTCCTCACCCCGAACAGCTCAAGGAGCAACCTTGTACCCACTTATCCATAGTGATCATGCGGAGACCCCGCAGAGCAGCAGTAGGGGTATTATCTCCACAGAGAGCCCTGAAGCTGGGTAAGATCCACCGGCGTGCATGCCTTCGCCTCATCTCGTTTCCAGGCACCGGCGACGTTCTACTCGCCCCCACCATGATAAGCCATCCTTTGGCATATGTCGCACCCAACCCCCGACACAGTTGCTCCTCGACTTTCCTCCTTCTGCGGAAATGCTCGACGAGTGGAGAGCCACCATCCGGAGCCTCGTCGGCGTTGCCAACAAAGATGAGCCGTGACCAGCGGGGCCCTTAGGCCGGCGCTCCATCGAGCCACCGCATGCCAGTGGTGGAAGAGCAGGAGGTGCTGCGGCCATGGTGCACTCTTCTCCCCCACGCCAGCCACCGCAGGTGTCGGTCCGTCGTGATGACGCTCATGATAACACTTCCATAGCATCGTCCGACCCATGGACCCACCGCGATCAGCACCAAGTTCTTCGGGAGCGAGCCCATGAAGACGCTCGAACCACCATCGAGTTCCGCGCGAAGCACGCCACCAGTCAGATAGGTGGGCGGGGCCCACTATGGACCACCCGGCGCTGGGAGGCTCTGGCGGCCTACCCTACGAGGTGGGTTGCCCAGCCTTTACCCACGAGCCGCGTCAGTTCCAGTGGCCCTCCCACTGCACGTTCAAGCCCGATGTTGGCGAGAAGTACAACGGCAAGACCCACCCGTCGGAGTTCCTCAGCATCTACACCATCGCGATGCAAGCTGCTGGAGCTCGCAACGACAAGGTGCTTGCCAATTACTTCCCGCTGGCACTTAAACCCAATGTAATGTCATGGTTGATGCACTTGCCGGCGGATTCCATTTCTTCTTGGTGGGATTTGTGTCATGAGTTCGTTGGCGCCTTCACTAGAGGCCATCAAGCTCATGGCTAGGCAAGCGATTTGCATATCATCCCCCAAAAGGAAGGTGAAAACCTGCGCAAGTACATACAGAGGTTCAGCCGGGTGCAGTACAACATCCCAGATGTTCATCCCGCCACCGTGATCAGCTCATTCCATCAGAATGTGCGCAACCGCAAGATGCGTGAAGAGCTGGCAATGAACAAGGTCAAAGATGTGGCTGAACTTTATGTTCTAGCCGATAGATGCGCTCGAGCCGAAGAGGGGAGGAAGTACCCCGGCGAGGATGCCGGTGCGGAAACCGACTCCACAGACGAAAACACAGCCGCCCCAACGAAGAAGGGCCGACGCTGCAACAGGAAGCGCAAGGGCAAGACCATGCTTGCCGTCAAGGGATCCGAGGACACCGGTGCTGCCAAGAAGGCCAAGGCAGACGACCCCGGCAAGGAAATAGCCGGGTGCGCCGCTTGCCGAGCCTTGGCGGCTGCCGACAAGCTAGGAGGCTCCGACAAGTAGTACTGCAGGATCCACCGCACCAAGGGCCACGACCTCCAGAACTGCCGGCAAGTTGAGTTTCTTGCTGAGAAGCAAAAAGCTAAGTATGAGAGGCGGGACAAGGAGAAGGGTCAGGATGGTGCCGAGTGATCCGGCAAGAAGCGTGGTGGCCAAGGTGGTCGCCGCAGCAAGGATAACCAGCAATAGAGGACCGCCCGAGGCCGCGACAAGAAGCAGGAAGATGACGGTCATGACGAGGATGACGAGTCCGACGAGCATGAGTTTCAGAAGGCTACAGAGGCCATGTGCGGCAATGGTGGCACCTCGCTGCACACCTCTCACCGCCAGCTCAAGCAGTGGGCGCGTGAGATCACAGCAGCGGAACCATCATTCGATGCTCAAAAGCCACTAAAGTGGTCCAGCACGCCTATCATTTTTGACACCGAGGACCACCCTGATCGCACAACTGCGGTCGGGTGTTTGTCGTTGTTGGTTTTGCCAACAATACGCAGCCTCAAGGTGAAAAAATGCTAGTTGATGGCGGGGCCGGTTTGAACTTGATCTCGCCTGTTGTGATCAAAAGGCTGCAGATTCTTGATGGAGACCTCAAAGAGACGGGCACATTTCAAGGGGTCAACCCGGGAAGGAGTCAGCCGAAGGGTAAGGTCACGCTGCCCGTGACGTTTGGAGGCGAGTTGAACTACAGGACGAAGAGGATTGTTTTTGATGTAGCCGAGATCCCCTTGCCCTACAACGGGATCCTCGGCCGCCCAGCACTAGCCAAGTTCATGGCGGCTTCACATTACGCCTACAACACACTGAAGATGCCTGGGCCGATGACCATCATCACCATCCCCACCGACAAGAAGGATGCGCTAATCTGCGCTGACCAACTCTACCGGGAGGCAGTTGCAGCGTCTGCCACCAAGGCACTTGCTCCTGCCGCCAAAGCCCGGGGGGAGAAGACCGGTAAGGCCTCTCGCACCCACTCCAGCAAGCGCACCTCTTCGGAGTGTAGTACTCCCGTCGAGGACGTGCCAGAGAGCTCCACCAGCAAGAGCAAGAAATCTAGACTGCACCACCAGAGACCAAGAAGGTGTCCGTCAAGGAGGATGGCACGGGAGGGGCTTTCACCATAAGCTCCACCCTCGACAGCAAATAGGAAGGCACGCTCGTCACTCTCCTGTGGGTGAATGTCGATGTGTTTGTGTGGCAAGCATCCGACATCCCCAACGTTCCCAGGGAGGTGATTGAGCAGCATCTTGCTGTCTGTCCTCATGCGCGACCCGTCAAGTAGAAGGTCAGGAAGCAAGCTCTGGAATGGCAAGAGTTCATCACAGAGGAAATCAGGAAGTTGGAAGTGGCAGGCTTGGTGAGAGGGGTACTCCATCCGATGTGGTTGGCCAATCCGGTGGTGGTGCGCAGGAAAATGGGAAGTGGAGGATGTGTATTGATTACACAGACATCAATAAGGCTTGTCCAAAGGACACTTTCCCGTTACCACGCATCAACCAGATTGTTGACTCCACGACCGGGTGTGACTTGTTATCATTCCTCGATGCTTACTCGGGAAACCACCAGATCTTCATGACGAGAGAAGACGAAGAGAAGACAACATTCATCACCCCATGTGGTATGTATTGTTTTTTATGAATGCCTTTCGGGTTGAAGAGTGCTGGCCCAACGTTTGCAAGAGCAGTCCAAATTGGTTTTGAGCCCCAGCTAGATAGAAATATGGAAGCTTATATGGATGACATAGTAGTCAAAACCAAGGACAGGGCAACACTCGTACAAGATTTAGAAGAGACGTTTGCAAATTTGTGCAAGATCAACCTCAAGCTGAATCCTGAGAAGTGTGTCTTAGGTGTTCCGTCCGGCAAACTTCTCGGGTTCTTTGTGTCATAGCATGGGATCGAGGCGAATCCAGACAAGATCAAGACCATTGAGCAGATTGAGGCACCTAGGCGGATCAAGGATATACGTCGGCTCGCTGGCTGCGTTGCCGCTATGAGCAGATTCATCTCCAAGTCTGCTGAACGTGCCCTTCCCTTTTTCAAAATCTTGAAAAAGGCGGGCCCAATAGAATGAACCCCAGAGGCCGAGGCAGCCCTGCAGGATTTAAAGAAGTACCTCTCCTCTACGCCAATACTGGTTGAGCCTAAACCACAAGAACCGTTGCTGCTATATCTAGCGGCAACGAACCAAGTGGTCAGCGTCGCGCTAGTGGCACAGAGGGAGGTCGGCGAAGAGGCAGTGGCAACGGTAGGGCTGGCGGATGGCAAACCAAAACTCCCCCCGGCAGGGCCTGGTACCGGTAAGGCAAGGCCCCCGGCAGAGTCTGACGCTGGCGAAGCAGAAGCGACGTAACCAAATGAAATAGTGCAGAAGAAGAAGATGATGCAACACCCAGTTTACTTTGTCAGCTCCCTCTTGTAGGGGGGCTTGGTCAAGGTACTCTGGTGTGCAGAAATTGCTCTTCGGCCTCCTTATGGCCTCGAGGAAGCTGCGACATTACTTCCAAGCACATGAAATCACCATCGTCACCCGCTTCCCGTTGCAAACGATATTGCATAACCCAGACGCAACCGGGAGGATTGTGGAGTGGGCTTTGGAACTGTCGAGCTTTGGTTTGAAGTTTGATAGCACTTCGATAATTTAGAGTAGGGTCTTGGCAGAGTTCATTGTGGAATGGACCTCAACGCCCGACGAAGAAATTCAGGAGACCGCTCTCCCCGGCAAGGAAACAAGTCGCGACTGGATTATGTACTTTGACGGGGCTTTCTCGCTGCAAGGCACCGGTGCTGGTGTGCTGCTCGTCGCACCCACGGGAGAGCACCTCAAGTATGTAGTCCAGATGCACTTTCCCGGGGAGATGTCAACAAACAACACTGCTGAATACGAGGGGTTGCTTGCCGGTCTCAGGATCGCGGCGGACCTCGGAATCAAGAAGATCATCGTCACGGGTGATTCACAGCTTGTCGTCAAGCAAGTTAACAAAGATTATCAAAGCCCATTGATGGAGGCCTACGTAGATGAAGTGAGGAAGCTGGAAGAGCGTTTTGATGGCATACAAGCGGAGCATGTTCCCCGAGTGGAGAACGGCATTGCCGACTACTTGTCGAAACACGCTGCCTTCAAGTTGGCTATGGAACCAGGTACTTTTGTGCTTCGATTAACTCAACCATCCGTTGAACCACCGACAGGGCAGAACAAGCGGAGGAAATCAGGCCCCGGCAAGTACTTTCCCGCCAAGCTCCCAGGAGCCGCCGACAAAGATGTTGTCGTGGACACTGAGCCTGCCATGGGGCAACAGACTCCGGCGGGGCATCAAGCCCTGGCCGTAGAGACAGCCGCTCCCATGGCAGAGGAAATGCCTTTGGTCCTTGCCGTCGAGCCCCAAGCTCCGGCATGGGCACATCATACCGTATGATTCCTCCAAACAGGGGAACTCCCTGAGGAGTAGGAAGAAGCAGAGAAAGTAGCCCGTCAGTCTGCCATGTATCAGTTCGTCGACGACGTTCTGTACAGAAAAAGGCCAAACTGTGTGAAATTGAAGTGCATTCCCCAGGAGGAAGGACTGGAGCTGTTGGCAGAAATACACGGAGGCATATGTGGCTCCCACATAGGGTTGAGGGCCCTTGCCAGCAAGGAATTCCGGCAAGGTTTCTTCTAGCCCACTGCCCAGGATGCAACGGCCTTAGTAACCGAGTGTGAAGCGTGCGAGTTCCATTCACAGAAGCTTCATCAACCAGCTCAAGCTCTCCAAACAATCCCTCTTTCCTGGCCATTCTCGGTCTGGGGGCTCGACATACTGGGCCCCTTTCCACGTGCCGTCAGGGGCTTTGAGTACCCCGAGAAGTTCAAGGAGCTGGCAATGCAGATGATGGAGTTGCCGGCGTCGCCCAGTGATGGCGTGTTCGACGCCTAGTCGGACCCGTCATCCTCCCGCCCGCTACCCTCATCGTCGCTGCCGCTGTCCTCCTTGTCACTCTCGCCTGAAGAGGAGCTTTCGTCATCAGTCGAGCTCTCTACACAGCACACTAGCCCGTGCCCCGAGCGCCTGAAGACCTTGACGGAGAGCAGGTCGCTCTTCGCTAGCTTGAAGCAGAGGACGTGCCCATCCATCAAGTAATTGGCGCGTGCGAAGGTTTTCCAGCCCCGGTGAAGGAGCATCACTTGAGGGGCGGGGAACCCTGTGTTCACCCATATGTCACCATGGCAACACCCCTTCATGTGAAGCCTCAGCCACGGTGGCTGGTCGATCTCCAGCACCCTCGCGAATGCCCGGGGAAGACGAAGGTGGCGGCGCAGCGGCCCATGCAGTTGCAAAAAAAACTCGCGCGCCAAGTCCCTAACGTGACCACTCGGCGAAGCAGGAGGAGTTGGCAGGGGAGATGGCGACGGAGACTGGGACGACGCATGCATCCCGCTTCCACGGCCACCTCTGCCTAGGCCGCCTCTGCCTCGACCGCCTCACCGACCGCGGCCCCGTCCAGAGGCCCCGCCTCGAGCATAGCCTTCACCCTGATCATCTAGCTCTTCCTTGACCGCCGCAGCTCTCTGGCGGGAGGTGGATCTGGTCACCTCCACAGAAGAACGGCTGCGGCCATGCCCCCTCGCCATGATCATGGGTGGGGATGGAGACAAAGGGGAGACGCAGATAATGCTCTTCTTCCTACCCCCGAGTTCCCTTTTTTATAGTTGGGAAGGGGAGGCCGAAAGACTAGCCTTATGCCCCTCAAGAGCCCGCTTGAATCCAGCTAATTGAAGTGGCAGCAGGCGAGGCCATCGGCTGCCCTCCCCGCCCAATCGAGGGCACGTGAGTATCGCCCCCCGCGCGCCTTCCCATATTCCATGCGTCTGTCACCTACCCCGCGCCGTGCATGCGGCGTACGTGGCGTAAGGAGCAGGCATAGTGGGAAACGTGGAACGACGGTTCCAAGGCAGAGAGAGTAAATGAGTGGTGGCCCTGCCATTTCGAGGGAACACGCAAGCCGCCTCTTTACTTTTCACCACGGATGACGCAAGTATGCCGCGGTCATTCCACACACGATCCCCTCGTCACACATTCAACGCGGGTCATGGGGAAGCGCAACAAGCGAAGGAGTTACTGCGGTAAAACTCCACCCCGCATGCCCGTGCACCGTTCTGGGCCTAGCCCAACAACGCGTTGCGCTTATGTGTGGCCCAAGCCCGGGGGCTCCTGTCGGTGTACAAAAGTAGGGGCTCTCCTTTTTACCCCTTTACTTGTGCACGGGCAGTCAGGGCCACACCTGCGGCCACACTTAGCATGGCAGAGGAGGGAAGCCAAAGGCACAAGACGGGAAAAGCAACGCCAAGAACAGAGACACAAGGAGCAAGAGGGCAAGGTGGAATCCCCCAACAATACCCTTGCCGGGGGCAGCCTCCACAGCCCTGGCAAGAGCCTTGCCGGGGTAACTTGCCCAACACCAGCAGAGCGCGCCACCCTTGAGCCCAAGGGCTCCAACACCATCAACCACATTGGAACCAAGGCTCGGGAGGCACCTCCATAGTGGCATGCAGATCTTTGTGAAGATCATAAGCACACAAGATCAGATGAGGACAAGGAGACAATGATCTTCGGCAAGATCCTTGCCGAGGAAATCCACGAGACCTCCGGCAGGATCCTTGCCGGGGACGACCACGATGCCATGGCAAGACCCTTGCCGAGGACACCTGCGGGGCCACAGCCAGGCCCACGTCTGCCAAGACTCCACCGCCGTTCCCATACAGCTGCCAGCTCAACTAACTGGGCAGACACGTGCGTGACGACACGCGGCCTCCAGGCCAACTCAGCAAGCACCTGCGTGGTGGCATGCAAATCTTCGTGAAGACTCTGCCACCGCGCCAGCCCGGCAGCCAACCAACATGGTGAAGAAAATATGCCCAAGAGGCAATAATGAAGTTATTATTTATTTCCTTATTCTCATGATAAATGTTTATTATTCATGCTAGAATTGTATTAACCGGAAACATAATACATGTGTGAATACATAGACAAACATAGTGTCACTAGTATGCCTCTACTAGACTAGCTCGTTGATCAAAGATGGTTATGTTTCCTAGCCATAGACATGAGTTGTCATTTGATTAACAGGATCACATCATTCGGAGAATGATGTGATTGACTTGACCCATTCCGTTAGCTTAGCACACGATCGTTTAGTATTCTGCTATTGCTTTCTTCATGACTTATACATGTTCCTATGACTATGAGATTATGCAACTCCCGTTTACCGGAGGAACACTTTGTGTGCTACCAAACGTCACAACGTAACTGGGTGATTATAAAGGTGCTCTACAGGTGTCTCCAAAGGTACTTGTTGGGTTGGCGTATTTCGAGATTAGGATTTGTCACTCCGATTGTCGGAGAGGTATCTCTGGGCCCACTCGGTAATGCACATCACTATAAGCCTTGCAAGCATTGCAACTAATGAGTTAGTTGCGGGATGATGTATTACAGAACGAGTAAAGAGACTTTCCGGTAACGAGATTGTACTAGGTATTGAGATACCGACGATCGAATCTCGGACAAGTAGCATACCGATGAAAAAGGGAACAATGTATGTTGTTATGCGGTTTGACCGATAAAGATCTTCGTAGAATATGTGGGAGCCAATATGAGCATCCAGGTTTCGCTATTGGTTATTGACTGGAGATGTGTCTCGGTCATGTCTACATAGTTCTCGAACCCGTAGGGTCCGCACGCTTAAAGTTTGATGACGGTTATATTACGAGTTTATGTGTTTTGATGTACCGAAGGTAGTTCGGAGTCCCGGATGAGATTGGGGACATGACGAGGAGTCTCTAAATGTTCGAGACGTAAAGATCGATATATTGGACGACTATATTCGGACATCGGAAAGGTTCTGAGTGATTCGGGTATTTTTCGGAGTACCGAAGAGTTACGGGAATTCGCCGGGGAGTATATGGGCCTTATTGGGCTTTAGGGGAAAGAGAGAGGAGAGGCTGCGCGCCCCCCAAGGCCTAATCCGAATTGGACTAGGGGGAGGGGCTGCACCCCCTTCATCCTTCTCTTCTCTCTCCCCTTTCCTTGACTCCTACTCCTACTACTTGGAAGGGGGGGAATCCTACTCCCGGTGGGAGTAGGACTCCTCCTAGGGCGCGCCATAGAGAGGGACGGCCCTCCCCCTCCTCCACTCCTTTATATACGGGGAGGGGGGCACCCCCTGGAGACACAACAATTGATCTCTTGATCTCTTAGCCGTGTGCGGTGCCCCCCCCCCCACCATAATCCACCTCGATAATATCATAGCGGTGCTTAGGAGAAGCCCTGCGTCGGTAGAACATCATCATCGTCACCACGTCGTCGTGCTGACGAAACTCTCCCTCAACACTCGGCTGGATCGGAGTTCGAGGGACGTCATCGAGTTGAACATGTGCAGAACTCGGAGGTGTCGTGCGTTCAGTACTTGATCGGTCGGATCTTGAAGACGTACGACTACATCAACTGCGTTGTGCTAACGCTTCCGCTTTCGGTCTACGAGGGTACGTGGACACACTCTCCCCTCTCGTTGCTATGAATCACCATGATCTTGTGTGTGCGTAGGAATTTTTTTGAAATTACTACGTTCCCCAATAGTGGCATCCGAGCCAGGTTTTATGCGTTGATGTAATATGCACGAGTAGAACACACGTGAGTTGTGGGCGATATAAGTCATACTTCTTACCAGCATGTCACACTTTGGTTCGGCGGTATTGTTGGATGAAGCGGCCTGGACCGACATTACGCGTACGCTTACGCGAGACTGGTTTTACCGCCGTGCTATGCACACAGGTGACTAGCGGGTGTCAGTTTCTCCAACTTTAGTTGAAGTGAGTGTGGCTACGCCCGGTCCTTGCGAAGGTTAAAACAACACCAAGTTGACAAACTATCGTTGTGGTTTTGATGCGTAGGTAAGAGTGCTTCTTGCCCAGCCCGTAGCAGCCACGTCAAACTTGCAAACAACAAAGTAGATGACGTCTAACTTGTTTTTGCAGGGCATGTTGTGATATGATATGGTCAAGGCATGATACTATATTTTATTGTATGAGATGATCATGTTTTGTAACCGAGTTATCGGCAACTGGCAGGAGCCATATGGTTGTCGCTTTATTGTATGCAATGCAATCGCCCTATAATTGCTTTACTTTATCACTAAGCTGTAGCGATAGTCGTAGAAGCAATAGTTGGCGAGACGACAACGATGCTACGATGGAGATCAAGGTGTCGTGTCGGTGACGATGGTGATCATGACGGTGCTTTGGAGATGGAGATCACAAGCACAAGATGATGATGGCCATATCATATCACTTATATTGATTGCATGTGATGTTTATCTTTATGCATCTATCTTGCTTTGATTGACGGTAGCACTATAAGATGATCTCTCACTAAATTATCAAGGTATAAGTGTTCTCCCTGAGTATGCACCGCTATGAAAGTTCTTCGTCTTTGAGACACCACATGATGATCGGGTGTGATAGGCTCTACGTTCAAATACAACGGGTGCAAAACAGTTGCACATGCAGAATACTCAGGTTAAACTTGACGAGCCTAGCATATAACAGATATGGCCTGGAACACTCAGACCGAAAGGTCGAGCGTGAATCATATAGTAGATATGATCAACATAGTGATGTTCACCATTGAAACTACTCCATCTCATGTGATGATCGGACATGGTTTAGTTGATTTGGATCACGTGATCACTTAGATGATTAGAGGGATGTCTATCTAAGTGGGAGTTCTTAAGTAATATGATTAACTGAACTTTAATTTATCATGAACTTAGTCCTGGTAGTATTAGCATATCTATGTTGTAGATCAATAGCTCGCGTTTAGCTCCCGTGTTTTATTTTCGATATGTTCCTAGAGAAAATTAAGTTGAAAGATGTTAGTAGCAATGATGCAGATTGGATCCGTGATCTGAGGATTATCCTCATTGCTGCACAGAAGTATTATGTCCTTGATGCACCGCTAGGTGACGGACCTATTGCAGGAGCAGATGCAGACGTTATGAATGTTTGACAAAGCTCTGTATGACAACTACTTGATAGTTTAGTGCACCATGCTTTACGGCTTAGAACCGGGACTTTAAAAATGTTTTGAACACCACAGAGCATATAAGATGTTCCAAGAGTTGAAATTGGTATTTCATACTCATGCTCGTGTCGAGAGGTATGAGACCTCTGACAGTACTTTGCCTACAAGATGGAGGAGAATTGCTCAGCTAGTGAGCATGTGCTCAGAATGTCTGAGTACTACAATCACTTGATTCAAGTGGGAGTTAATCTTCCAGATAAGATAGTGATTGACAGAGTTCTGTAGTCACTATCACCAAATTACTAGAACTTCGTGATGAACTATAATATGCAAGGGACAAACGGAAACGATTCCCAAGCTCTTCGTGATGCTGAAATCAACGAAGGTAGAAATCAAGAAAAGCATCAAGTTTTGATGGTTGACAACAGCACTAGTTTCAAGAAAAGGGCAAAGGGAAGAAGGGGAACTTCAAGAAGAACGGCAAGCAAGTTGCTACTCAAGTGAAGAAGCCCAAGTCTATACCTAAGCCTGAGACTAAGTGCTTCTACTGCAAAGGGACTGGTCACTGGAAGCGGAACTGCCCCAAGTATTTGGCGGATAAGAAGGATGGCAAAGTGAACAAAGGTATATTTGATATACATACTATTGATGTGTATTTTACTAGTGTTCATAGCAACCCCTCGGTATTTGATACTGGTACAGTTTCTAAGAGTAGTAACTCAAAACGGGAGTTGCAGAATAAACAAAGACTAGTTGAGGGTGAAGTGATGATGTGTGTTGGAAGTCGTTCCAAGATTGATATGATCATCATCGTACACTCCCTACACTTTCGGGATTAGTGTTGAACCTAAATAAGTGTTATTTGGTGTTTGTGTTGAGCATGAATATGATTTGATCATGTTTATTGCAATACGGTTATTCATTTAAGTTAGAGAATAATTGTTGTTCTATTTGCATGAATAAAACCTTCTATGGTCATACACCCAATGAAAATGGTTTGTTGGATCTCGATCGTAGTGATGCACATATTCATAATATTGAGGCCAAAAGATGCAGAGTTGATAATGATAGTGCAACTTATTTGTGGCACTGCCGTTTAGGTCATATTTGTGTAAAGCGCATGAAGAAACTCCATACTGATGGACTTTTGGAATCACTTGATTATGAATCACTTGGTACTTGCGAACCATGCCTCATCGGCAAGATGACTAAAACGCCGTTCTCCGAAACTATGGAGCGAGCAACAGATTTGTTGCTAATCATGCATACAGATGTATGTGGTCCGATGAATGTTGAGGCTCGCGGTGGGTATCGTTATTTTCTCATCTTCACAGATGATTTAAGAAGATATGGGTATATCTACTTAATGAAACATAAGTCTGAAACATTTGAAAATCTAAAAAGAATTTCAGAGTGAAGTTGAAAATCATCGTAACAAGAAAATAAAGTTTCTACGATCTGATCGTGGAGGAGAATATTTGAGTTACGAGTTTGGTCTTCATTTGAAACAATGCGGAACAGTTTCGCAACTCACGCCACCTGGAACACCACAGCGTAATGGTGTGTCCGAACATCGTAACCATACTTTATTAGATATGGTGCAATCTATGATGTCTCTTACCGATTTACCACTATCGTTTTGGGGTTATGCATTAAAGACAGCTGCATTCACGTTAAATAGGGCACCATCTAAATCCGTTGAGACGACACCTTATGAACATTGGTTTGGCAAGAAACCAAAAGTTCTCATTTCTTAAAATTTGGGGTTGCGATGCTTATGTGAAAAAGTTTCATCCTGATAAGCTCAAACCCAAATCAGAGAAATGTTTCTTCATAGGATACCCAAAGGAGACAGTTGGGTACACCTTCTATCACAGATCCGAAGGCAAGATATTTGTTGCTTATAATGGATCCTTTCTAGAGAAGGAGTTTCTCGCGAAAGAAGTGAGTGGGAGGAAAGTAGAACTTGATGAGGTAACTGTACCTGCTCCCTTATTGGAAAGTAGTTCATCACAGAAATTTGTTCCTGTGACTCCACCAATTAGTGAGGAAGCTAATGATGATGATCATGTAACTTTAGATCAAGTTACTACTGAACCTCGTAGGTCAACCAGAGTGAGATCCGCACCAGAGTGGTACGGTAATCCTGTTTTGGAGGTCATGTTACTTGACCATGAAGAACCTACGAATTATGAGGAAGCGATGATGAAGCCCAGATTCCGCAAAATGGCTTGAGGCCATGAAATCTGAGATGGGATCCATGTATGAGAACAAAGTATGGACTTTGATTGACTTGCCCAATGATCGGCGAGCCATTGAGATTAAATGGATCTTCAAGAGGAAGACAGACGCTGATAGTAGTGTTACTATCTACAAAGCTAGAATTTTTGCAAAAGGTTTTCAACAAGTTCAAGGTGTTGACTACAATGAGAGTTTCTCACTCGTATCTATGCTTAAGTCTGTCCAAATCATGTTAGCAATTGCCGCATTTTATGAAATCTGGCAAATGGATAAAAAAAACTGCATTCCTTAATGGATTTATTAATGAAGAGTTGTATATGATGCAACCAGAAGTTTTTTTCAATCCTAAAGATGCTAACAAAATATGCAAGCTCCGGCGATCCATCTATGGACTGGTGCAAGCATATCGAAGTTGGAATATACGCTTTGATATGTTAACCAAAGCATATAGTTTTATACAGACTTGCAGTGAAGCATGTATTTACAAGAAAGTGAGTGGGAGCACTGCAACATTTCTGATAAGTATATGTGAATGACATATTGTTGATCGGAAATAATGTAGAATTATTCTGCAAAACACAAAGGAGTATTTTGAAAGGAGTTTTTCAAAGAAAGACCTCAGTGAAGCTGCTTATATATTGAGCATCAAGATCTATAGAGATAGATCAAGACGCTTGATAAGTTTTTTTCAATGAGTACATACCTTGACAAGATTTTGAAGTAGTTCAAAATGGAACAGTCAAAGAAAGAGTTCTTGCCTTTGTTACAAGGTGTAAAATTTGGTAAGACTCAAAGCCCGACCACTGCAGAAGATAGAAAGAGAATGAAAGTCATTCCCTATGCCTCAGCCATAGGTTCTATAAAGTATGCCATGCTGTGTACCAGATCTATTGTATACCCTACACTGAGTTTATCAAGGGAGTACAATAGTGATCTAGGAGTAGATCACTGGACAACGGTCAAAATTATCCTTAGTGGAATAAGGATATGTTTCTCGATTATGGAGGTGACAAAGGTTAGGTAAGTAAAGGGTTACGTCGATGCAAGTTTTGACACTGATCCAGATGACTCTAAGTCTCAATCTGGATACATATTGAAAGTGGGAGAAATTAGCTAGAGTAGCTCTGTGCAGAGCATTGTTGACATAGAAATTTGCAAAATACATACGGATCTCAATGTAGCAGACCCGTTGACTAAACTTCTCTCACAAGCAAAACATGATCACACCTTAGTACTCTTTTGGTGTTAATCACATAGCGATGTGAACTAGATTATTGACTCTAGTAAACCCTTTGGGTGTTGGTCACATGACAATGTGAACTATGGGTGTTAATCACATGGTCATGTGAACTATTGGTGTTAAATCACATGGCGATGTGAACTAGATTATTGACTCTAGTGCAAGTGGGAGACTGAAGGAAATATGCCCTAGAGGCATTAATAAAGTTATTATTTATTTCCTTATTCTCATGATAAATGTTTATTATTCATGCTAGAATTGTATTAACCAGAAACATAATACATGTGTGAATACATAGACAAACATAGTGTCACTAGTATGCCTCTACTTGACTAGCTCATTGATCAAAGATGGTCATGTTTCCTAGCCACAGACATGAGTTGTCATTTGATTAACAGGATCACATCATTAGGAGAATGATGTGATTGACTTGACCCATTCCGTTAGCTTAGCACACGATTGTTTAGTATTCTGCTATTGCTTTCTTCATGACTTATACATGTTCCTATGACTATGGGATTAAGCAACTCCCGTTTACCAGAGGAATACTTTGTGTGCTACCAAACGTCACAACGTAACTGGGTGATTATAAAGGTGCTCTACAGGTGTCGCCAAAGGTACTTGTTGGGTTGGCGTATTTCAAGATTAGGATTTGTCACTCCGATTGCCGGAGAGGTATCTCTGGGCCCACTCGGTAATGCACATCACTATAAGCCTTGCAAGCATTGCAACTTATGAATTAGTTGCGGGATGATGTATTGCAGAACGAGTAAAGAGACTTTCTGCTAACGAGATTGAACTAGGTATTGAGATACCGACGATCGAATCTCGAGCAAGTAACATACCGATGACAAAGGGAACAACGTATGTTGTTATGCGGTTTGACCGATAAAGATCTTCGTAGACTATGTGGGAGCCAATATGAGCATCCAGGTTCCGCTATTGGTTATTGACCGGAGATGTGTCTCGGTCATGTCTACATAGTTCTCGAACCCGTAGGGTCCGCACGCTTAAAGTTCCATGACGGTTATATTATGAGTTTATGTGTTTTGATGTACCGAAGGTAGTTCGGAGTCCCGGATGAGATCGGGGACATGATGAGGAGTCTCGAAATGGTTGAGACGTAAAGATCGATATATTGGACGACTATATTTGGACATCAGAAAGGTTCTGAGTGATTCGGGTATTTTTCGGAGTACTGGAGAGTTACGGGAATTCGCCGGGGAGTATATGGGCCTTATTGGGCTTTAGGGGAAAGAGAGAGGAGAGGCTACGCGCCCCCAAGGCCTAGTCCGAATTGGACTAGGGGGAGGGGCTGTGCCCCCTCCTTCCTTATCTTCTCTCTCCCCTTTCCTTGACTCCTACTCCTACTACTTGGAAGGGGGGGGGGAATCCTACTCCCGGTGGGAGTAGGACTCCTCCTAGGGCGCGCCATAGAGAGGGCCGGCCCTCCCCCTCCTCCACTCCTTTATATACAGGGAGGGGGCACCCCTTGGAGACACAACAATTGATCTCTTGATCTCTTAGCCGTGTGCGGTGCCCCCCTCCACCATAATCCACCTCGATAATATCGTAGCGGTGCTTAGGCGAAGCCCTGCATCGGTAGAACATCATCATCGTCACCATGCCATCGTGCTGAAGAAACTCTCCCTGAACACTCGGCTGGATCAGAGTTCGAGGGACGCCATCGAGTTGAACGTGTGCAGAACTCGGAGGTGATGTGCGTCCGGTACTTAATCGGTCAGATTGTGAAGACGTACGATTACATCAACCGCGTTGTGCTAACGCTTCCGCTTTCGGTCTACGAGGGTACGTGGACACACTCTCCCCTCTCGTTGCTATGCATCACCATGATCTTGCGTGTGCGTTGGAAATTTTTTTGAAATTACTACGTTCCCCAATACGTGGCACTACAACGCCTCATCAGCTCGGACGCGCGTCGGAGCCAGGCGAGGCGGCGACAGCTGGGACGAGCTTCCTTGCTTTTTGACCTCCTGTGTGCCAGAGGATAGACTTAACCACTATATGCCTTTCGACCTCCTGTGTGCCACTGTGGCGACCCCTTTTGTCTATAAAAGGAGGCCCGAGGCGTACTGGAGAAGGATTCTGACCTTTTGGACTACGCACGCACCACAGCTAGTTCGAGAGCTCAAGAACACTCAAATATACACCAAAGCAGGACTAGGGTACTATGCATCTTTGCGGCCCGAACCTGGGTAAACAATCTTTGTGCTGACTACCAGACCCGCTCTTTGCACAACCCCGCACCCGCCAACCGTAGTAGGGATCCCAATGATTCCATAGGTGTTGTTTCCACTGACACACAACCCACCAGGGCGCGCCTGGGGGCCCAGGCGCGCCCAGGTGGGTTGTGCCCACCTCGGTGGCCTCCCGTACCCCTTCTTTGCACTATAAATTCCCAAATATTCCGAAACCCTTCGGGGTTAACGAGATCAGAATTTCCACCGCCGTAGGCCTCTGTAGCCACTGAAAACCAATCTAGACCCCGTTCCGGCACCCTACCGGAGGGAGGAATCATGACCGGTGGCCATCTTCATCATCCCGGCGGCCACCACGATGAGGAGGGAGTAGTCCACCCTCGGGGCTGATGGTTTGTACCAGTAGCTAGGTGTTTAATCTCTCTCTCTCTCTCTCTCTCTCTCTCTCGTGATCTATATCATGGGCTTTGTTAATATAGATGGATTATATGATGTTTCTCCCCTCTATACTCTTGTTGTGATGAATTGAATCTTTACCCTTTGAAGTTTTGTCTTGTCGGATTGAATATTCAGATATGAGAACACATGATGTATGTCTTGCGGTATGAATACTTGAGGTGACAATGGGGTATCATATTGATTCACCTGATGTATGTTTTGGCACTCAAATTGCGGATTCCCGTGGTGACATTGGGGTAATCTATGCATAAGGGTTGATGCACATTTTATTATCTTTTCTCCGATAGAAACTTTGGGGTCTCTTTGTAGTTCTTTGTGTGGATTGAGTATTATGAATATGAATTTGCTTTGGTGTTATTTTAGTACGAACTCTTGATTAGATCAATCGAAAAGAATAGCGTGCATTATTTTAGTACGAACTCTAGGATAGATCAAACAGAAAGAATAGCTTTGAGGTGGTTTTTTACCCTACAAACAATTTCTATCTTTTGTTCTCGCTAATAGGAACTCGGGAGTGATTCTTTATTGCACTTTGAGGGATAAATATATGATCCAACTATGTTAGCATTGTTGAGAGGTTGCACTAGTGAAAGTACGGACCCTAGGACTCATTTTTAAGCATTGCAATACCGTTTTTGTGCCCGTTTACTATTTGCTACCTTGCTGTTTTTATTTATTCAGATTATAAAAATATATTGATATCATCCATATTACACTTTTATCACCATCTCTTCGCCGAACTAGTGCACCTATACAATTTGCCATTGTATTAGGTGTGTTGGGGACACAAGAGATTTCTTGTTTTGGTTGCAGGGTCGTTTGAGAGAGACCATCTTCATCCTACACCTCTTACAGATTGATAAACCTTAGGTCATCCACTTGATGAAAAATTGCTACTGTTACAAAACTCTACGCTTGGAGGCCCAACACGTGTCTACAAGAATAAAGTTGCATAGTAGACATCAACAAGAAATTGGAGGCACAACCACTTAGTTTTCTTTTGAGCTTTCATACACTTATAGATCTAGTGCATCCGTTGCATGGCAATCCCTACTCACTTGCATCGATATCAATTGATAGGCATCTCCATTACACATTAATGTGCCTAGTTGATGTGAGACTTTCTCCTTTTTTGTCTTCTCACAACCTCCGCCATATTCTATTCCACCTATAGTGCTATATCCATGGCTCACGCTCATGTATTGCGTGAAAGTTGAAAAAGTTTGAGAACACCAAAAGTATGAAACAATTGCTTGGCTTGTCATCGGGGTTGTGCACGATAAAACACTTTGTGTGATGAAGATGGAGCATAGCCAGACTATATGATTTTGTAGGGATAACTTTCTTTGGCCATGATATTTTGAGAAGACATGATTGCTTTATTAGTATGCTTGAAGTATTCTTGTTTTTATGTCAATATTAAACTTTCGTTTTGAATCTTATGGATCTAAATATTCAAGCCACAATAAGAAGAATTGCATTGATAAATATGTTAGGTAGCATTTCACATAAAAAAATCTCTTTTTATCATTTACCTACTCGAGGACGAGCAGGAATTAAGCTTGGGGATGCTTGACACGTCTCCAACGTATCTATAATTTTTGATTGTTCCATGCTATTATATTATCTGTTTTGGATGTTTTATATGCATTTATATGCTATTTTATATTATATTTGGGACAAACCTATTAACCCATTGCCCAGTGCCAGTTTCTGTTTTTACTTGTTTTTGACTTTTACAGAAAAGGAATATCAAACGGAGTCCAAACGGAATAAAACTTTATGGTGATTTGTCTTGGACCAGAAGAAACCTACTAGACTTGGAGAGGGGGCGCGCCCCTAGGGCTTGTGTGTCCCTCGTAGCCCTTCCAAATCTAACTCCAGCACTATAAATTCCCAAATATTCCCCCTATACCAGAGGGGACACCAAAAATATTTTTTCTTCACCGAAAGCTTCTGTTCCCATGAGATCCCATCTTGGGGCCTTTTTCGGCACTCCGCTGAAGGGGGATTCGATCATGGAGGACCTCTACACCAACCTTGCTTCCCTTCTGATGAAGCGTGAGTAGTTTAACTCGGACCTAAGGGTCCATAGCTAGTAGCTAGATGGCTTATTCTCTCTCTTCGTTCTTCAATACAATGTTCTCCTCAATGTTCTTGGAGATCTATCTGATATAATCTTCTTTTGCGGTGCGTTTGTTGAGATCCGATGAATTGTGGATTTATGATCAGATTATCTATGCATATTATTTGAGTCTTTTCTGAACTCTTTTATGCATGATTGAGATAGCTTAGTAATTCTCTTCGATCTATCGGTTTGGTTTGGCCAACTAGATTGGTTTTTCCTGCAACGGGAGAAGTGCTTTGTGATGGGTTCAATCTTGCGGTGTCCTCTCCCAGTGACAGTAGGGGTAGTGAGTCTCGTATTGTATTGTTGCCATTAAGGATAAAAAGATGGGGTTTATATCATATTGCTTGAGTTTATCCCTCTACATCATGTCATCTTGATTAAGGTGTTACTCTGTTCTTATGAACTTAATACTCAAGATGCAGGCAGGAGTTGGTCGATGTGTGGAGTAATAGTAGTAGATGCAGGCAGGAGTCGGTCTACTTTTCACGGACGTGATGCCTATATTCATGATCATTGCCTTAGATATCGTCATAACTTTATGCTTTTCTATCAATTGCTCAACAGTAATTTGTTTACCCACCATATGCTTTATTCAAGAGAGAAGCCTCTAGTGAAACCTATGGCCTCGGGTCTATTTTCCATCATATATTTTAAGTTCTATAAAACCAAAAACCCCAAAATACCTTGCTGCAATTTATTTGTGTTTACTTTATTTTTCTGTTTACTTATCTTTTATAACTATCTCTATTAGATCTCACTCTTGCAAGTGACTGTGAAGGGATTGACAACCCCTTTTTCATGTTGTGTGCAAGTGTTTGTTAGTTTGTGTAGGTGCATATATTGGGGACTTGCTTGTGCCTCCTACTGGATTGATACCTTGGTTCTTAACCGAGGGAAATACTTATCTCTACTTTGTTGCATCACCCTTTCCTCTTCAAGGAAAAATCAACGCAAGCTCAAGAAGTAGCAAACACAAAGAGAGCATCATGAAGCATATGACTAGCACATTTATGCCTAACTCACTTCCTATGCATAGGGATTTTGTGAGCAAATAATTCATGAAAACAAGAATCAACTAGCATAGGAAGGGAAAACAAGCATAACTTCAACACTTTCAACAGATTGAGAGGAAACTTGATATTATTGAGATATGTATAAGCACATGTTCCTCTCTCATAATAATTTTTAGTAGAATGATTAATGAATTCAACAATATAGCTATCACATAAAGCATTCTTTTCATGATCCACAAGGATAGAAATTTTATTACTCTCCACATAAGCAAATTTCTTCTCATTCATAATAGTGGGAGCAAACTCAACAAATAGCTATCATGAGTTACTTGATTCACATAATCCAATTGAAAATTAAAATCATGATGACAAGTTTCAAGATTATCATTATTCTTTATAGCATACACATCATCACAATAATCATCATAGATAGCATTTTTTATCATAATTGATTGAAACCTCTTCCAGGATAGTGGATTCATCATTAAATAAAGTCATGACCTCTCCAATCCACTTTCATCATTGTAGTCATCATAAATTGGAGGCATGAAATCATCATAATAAATTTTCTCATCAAATCTTGGGGGACTAAAAATATCATCTTCATCAAACATAGCATCCCCAAGCTAGTGGCTTTGCAAATCATTAGCATCATGGATATTCAAGGAATTCATACTAACAGAATTGCAATCATGCTCACCATACAAAGATTTTGTGCCAAACATTTTATTGAATTCTTCTTTTTACAATTGAGCACAAGTTTCCTTTCCACCATTTTCAAGAAACACATTATATAGATGAATAATATGAGGCAACCTCAATTCCATTTTTTTGTAGTTTTCTTTTATAAACCAAACTAGTGATAAAATAAGAAACTAAAATATACAATTGCAAGATCTAAAGATATACCTTCAAGCACTCACCTCCCAGGTAATGGCGCCAGAAAAGAGCTTGATGTTTACTACACAACTTAATCTTGTAGACTCGTGTTGGGCCTCCAAGCGCAGAGTTTTGTAGGACAGTTGCAAATTTCCCTCAAGTGGATGACCTAAGGTTTATCAATCCATGGGAGGCATGATGGCTCGTGTCCGCGTCAGTTTTCCCCCGAAGAGGAAGGGATGATGCAACACAGCTACGGTAGGTATTTCCCTCAGTGATGAAACTAAGGTCATCGAACTAGTAGGAGAACCAAGCAACACTATGTAAATGATATCTGCACACAAAGAACAAATACTTGCAACCCAACGTGTAAGAGGGGTTGTCAATCCCTCTCGGGTAAAAGATAGACTAGTTTGTATGAATTTGGACAAATAGATCTCTCGATAAACAAAAATAAAATAAATAAGAAAAAATGAAGCAAGGTATTTTTTGTTTTAGAATAATAGATCTGAAAACAAAAGCAAATAAAAGTAGATCTTGAAGCAAATATGATAAAGAATAGACCCCGGGGCCGTAGATTTCACTGGTGGCTTCTCTCAAGATAATAGTGTACCGTGGGTAAACAAATTACTGTTGGGCAATTGATAGAACTTCACATAATTATGACGATATCCAGGCAATGATCATTATATAGGCATCACGTCCAAGATTAGTAGACCGACTCCTGCCTGCATCTACTACTATTACTCCACACATCGACAGCTATCTAGCATGCATCTAGTGTATTAAGTTCACAGAGAAATGGAGTAATGCAATAAGAACGATGACATGATGTAGACAAGATCTATTCATGTAGGAATAGACCCCATCTTGTTATCCTTAATAGCAACGATCAATACGTGTCTTGCTGCCCCTTCTGTCACTGGGAAAGAACACTGCACGATCGAACCCATCACAAAGCACCTCTTCCCATGGCAAGAAAAATTGATTTAGTCGGCCTAACTAAACCAAAGATTCGAAGAAGAAATACGAGGCTATAAGTAATCATGCATATAATAGATCAAAACTCAAATAAATTTCATGGGTAAAATAGATTTGATCATAAACTCAAAGTTTATCGGATCCCAACAAACACACCACAAAAAGAGTTACATCAAATAGATCTCCATGAGACCATTGTATTGAGAATCAAAAAGAGAGAAGAAGCCATCTAGCTACTGCCTACGGACCCGTAGGTCTACAATGAACTACTCACGCATCATCGGAGAGGCACCAATGAGGATGATGAACCCCTCTATGATGGTGTCTAGATTGGATCTTGTGGTTCTAGAACTTGCGGCGGCTGGAATTGTGTTTCATCGACTCCCATAGGATTTCTAGAATATTTAGGTATTTATAGGGTGAAGAGACGGCGCGGGAGGCCACCGAGGTGGGCACAACCCACCAGGGCGCGCCTGGACCCCCAAGCGCACCCAGGTGGGTTGTGCCCCCTCGGGGCACCCCTCTGGTACTTCTTTGGCCCATCCCGTGATTTCTGGTCCAAAAAAATTCTTCAAAAAGTTTCGCTGCATTTGGACTCCATTTGGTATTGATTTTCCGCTAAGTAGAAAACAAGCAAAAAACATCAACTGGCACTGGGCACTATGTCAATAGGTTAGTCCCAAAAAATGATATAAAGTTGCTATAAAATGATTGTAAAACATCCAAGAATGATAATAGAACAGCATGGAACAATAAAAAATTATATATACATTGGAGACGTATCAAGGCATAGGATGAAGATGGTCTCTCTCAAACAACCCTGCAATCAAATACAAGAAATCTCTTGTGTCCCCAACACACCCAATACAATGGCAAACTGTATAGGTGCACTAGTTCGGAGAAGAGATGGTGATACAAGTGTAGTATGGATAGTAGATATAGGTTTTTGTAATCTGAAAATAAAAAAAACAGCAAGGTAGCAAGTATTAAAAGTGAGCAAAAATGGTATTGCAATGCTTTGCCTAGGGTTCATACTTTCACTAGGGCAAAATCTCTCAACAATGATAATTTTTTTGGATCATATAACAATCCATCAACGTGCAACAAAGAATCACTCCAAAGTTCTTATCTAGAGGAGAACATAAGAATAAATTATTGTAGGTAGCAAACCACCTCAAAGTTATCCTTTCCGATCAATTTATTGAGTCGTCCCTATAAGTGTCACAAACAGCCCTAGAGTTCATACTAAAATAACACCATATGAAAACACATCAATCAACCCTAATGTCACCTAGATACTCCAATGTCACCACAAGTATTTGTGGGTCAATTATACATATGCATCAAACAACTTCATATTCATAATATTCAATCCAACACAAAGAATCTCAAAGAGTGCCCCAAGATTTCTACTGGAGAAACAAGGACGAAAACATGCATCAACCCCTATGCATAGATTACCCCAATGTCACCTCGGGAATCCGCGAGTTGAGTGCCAAAACATACATCAAGTGAATCAATATGATACCCCATTGTCACCACGGGTATTCCTACACAAGACATACATCAAGTGTTCTCAAATCCACAAAAGTATTCATTCCGATAATAACAAAATCTCAAAGGTAAAACTCAATTCATCACAAGAAGGTACACAGGGAAGAACACCATAAGAACCAACTATATTAACAAAGCTCGCGGTACATCAAGATCATGCCAAATCAAGAACATGAGAGAGAGACCAAACACATAGCTACTGGTACATACCCTCAGCCCTGAGGGTGAACTACTCCCTCCTCATCATGGTGACCGCCAGGATGATGAAGATGGCCTCCGGTGATGATTTCCCCCTCCGTAGGGTGCCGAAACAGGGTCCCAATTGAGTTTTCATGGATACAGAGGCTTGGGGTGGCGGAACTTCTCATCTAGAGTTCTTTTTGATGTTTGGGGTATTTATAGGAATTTTTGCTGTCGGTCTCACGCAAGGGGGGGGGGAGAGTGCCTGAGGGGCCCACAAGCTCGGGGGCGGGCGCGACCCCCGGGCTTGTGGCTTCCTCGGCCACTTCCTGGCCCAGCTCCGTGATACGTCTCCGATGTATCTGTAATTTATGAAGTATTCATGCCATGTTTACAAAAAAATTATATGGTTTTGGTATGATTTGATTAGAACTAACCTAGACTGACGCTGTTTTCACTAGAACTACCGTGGTGTCATTTTTTTGTGCAGAAATAAAAGTTCTCGGAATGGGCTGAAAATTTATGGTTTTTTATGGACCAAAAGAGAACCCCGAAGCACAAGAGTTGGACGAGAAGAGTCCTGAGGCGAAGACAAGGTAGGGGGTGCGCTCTACCCCCTGGGAGGGTGCTCCCACCTTGTCGCTGCCTCGTGGACCCCCTTGACGTGAGACCGACACGAAAAATTCCTATCAATACCAAAACCCACATAAATAAACCTAGATTGGGAGTTCCACCGCTGTAAGCCTTTGTAGCCATGAAAAATCAATCTAGGCCCTCTCCGGCACCCTGCCGGAGGGGGCCATCATCAGCATGGAGGCAAAGGACCAGAGGGAGAACCTCTCCCCATCTAGGGGGGAGGCCATGGAGGAGGAAGCACAAGGGGGAGACTCTCTCCCTCTCTCTCTCTCTCGGTGCCGCCGGAGTGCCGCCGGGGGAATTATCGTCGCGGTGATCGTCTTCATCAACATCACCATTCATCACCTTCCTCATCTCTTTTACACGGTCCACTCTCCCGCACCCCGCTGTAATCCCCTACTTGAACATGGTGCTTTATGCCGCATATTATAATCCAATGATGTGTTGCCATCCTATGATGTTTTGAGTAGATTTCCTTTTTCTTTTGGGTTGATTGATGATCTAGATTGGTTTGAGTTGTATGTTGATTTTGGTGCTGTCCTATGGTGCCTTCCATGCCGCGCACACAGGAAGGATTTGTGCTGTAGGGTGTTGCAATACATTCATGATTCGCTTATAGTGGGTTGCTAGAGTGACAGAAGCTTAAACCCGAGTAAGGGGGTTGTTGCGTATGGGATAAAGGGGACTTGATACTTTAATGCTATTGTTGGGTTTTACCTTAATGATATTTAGTAGTTGCATATGCTTGCTAGAGTTCCAATCATAAGTGCATATGATCCAAGAAGAGAAAGTATGTTAGCTTATGCCTCTCCCTCATATGAAATTGCAATGACGACTACTGATCTTGTTAACAATTGCCTAGGATAATTCTGCACACCGAGCCATCATTATTCCACAGTTGCTATTTATAATATATAGCAATATATTCTAACTTTATGATAATAGCACCTATTTTTATATTTTAGTTCTCCGAAATCATGCAAAGTTATCCTCTTCATACCCACAATGTAGTTTTGTTTATTATTTCTAGATGGAAACAAACGTTCGGTGTACGTAGAGTCGTATCAGTGGTAGACAGGACTTGAGAGAATATTGATCTTACCTTTAGCTCCTTGTGGGTTTGACACTGCATACTTATCACTTCCACCTTTTGAAATTTCTACGATGATTCCTTGCACTTGGGGATTATCAAGCTCTTTTCTGGTGCCGTTGCTGGGGAGCAATAGCGTGGGGTTGATATTCTCGTGTGTGCTTGTTTGCTTTCTTCACTAAGTAGATTTTGATTTTCCTTTTGTTTTTGTTTTCTTGCTTTATTTAGTTGTGGGTGAAACAAACAAAAAATGCAAAGTACAAAAAAATTTACATGCCTCTTATGCCTGAAAACGTTTCCAAAAAAAAGAAGTGATTGGAAGGTTGTACATTGGAGAAGTGAGGGACTTCCTTGAACACTTGTGTTCATGCTCATGGAAACAATGTAGAATTTTTCGTGGAAGTTTCTCAAAAATAAGTATCCCCTTGTATATATTCATTGTATCATAAAAATAATGTGCCAAGGTTTTAGGATGATTAGTGTCGGTGTAGTCAAAACCAGGGCTATACACCGAGCATGGGCCACGACGGTATGCAATTACACCAAGATGGCCAAGGCAACGCCAAGACAGAGGCATAAAGAGCAAGAAGGCGAGGTGGTTTCCCCCGGCAAGGCCCTTGCCAGGGCGACCTCCACGGCCCCGGCAAGGACCTTGCCGGGGCAGCTTACCCAACGCCAACAGGGCGCCCCACCCTTGAGCCCCAGGTTTCCCAACGCCACCAACCATGTTGAGACCAAGGCTCGGGAGGCGCCTCCTTGATGGCATGCAGATCTTTGTGAAGACAAGGAGCACTCCAAATCAGAAGAGGATTAGAAGGCGACAAACCTCACCGAGATCCTTGCCGAGGAAACCCACAAGACCTCCGGCAAGATCCTTGCCGGGGACAACCACGACGCCACGGCAAGACCCTTGCCGGGGCCCCAGCAAGGCCCTTGCCGAGGACATCCGCGGGGCCACAGCCAGGCCCGCGCCCGCCAAGTTTCCACTGCCGCTCCCATGCAACTGCCAGCCCACCAACTAGGAAGGCACCTGCGTGTCGGCACAAGGCTTCAAGTCAACTCAGCGTATGCCCGCGTGGTGGCATACAAATCTTCATGAAGGCCCTACCACCGCTCCACCTCAGCAGCCTGCCAGCCTACATGGCGCCGCCCGCCTCACTGGCCTGGACGCGTGTAGGGGCAGGGCGAAGCGGCAGTAAAGCGAGGGGACACCTCACAGGCGCATTAAAAGCGTCTTGTCCCGTAATGGCAAAGCGATAGGCTTAGCCACAGTACCCTGATGCCACCTCCTGTGTGCCACTGTGGCGATCCCCTTACCTATAAAAGGAGGCCCAAGGCATCCAGGAGGAGGATTCGGCTCTTTTGAACCTAGCAGCACCTAGAGCTAGTTCAAGAGCTCAAGAACACTAAATACAGCCACCAAAGAAGAATCATAGGGTTTTACGCATCTTTGCGGCCCGAACCTGGGTAAATCCCCTTTTTGTTGTCTGCTAGTCCCGCTCTTCTCACGATCCCCGCGCCCAGCAACCGTAGAAGGGATTTCAGTGATCCCATAGGTGTCATTTCCCACCGACAATTAGATTGCTTGTTTGCTGTGTGCGGTGCGAAAACAGAAACTTTTGCTTCCAGAAACAGAATTGTTTAAATTCATTGGAATGCGATAAAATTCTGAAATTTTTGCACTGTACTGTTATGGAAATTATTTAGATTGTCCTATTTTTCAGAATTTTTGAGTTACAGAAGTATACAAAATTTCCAGATTACTACAGACTATCCTGTTTTTGACATATTATGTTTTCTATGTGTTGTTCACTTATTTTGATGAATCTATGGGTAGTATCGGGGGGTATGAACCATGGTGAAGTTGGAATACAGTAGATATAATGCTAATCTTAAATTGGAATGAGTTTACAATAGTATCTAAAGGTAGTGATTTGTTTAATTATACTAACGGATCTCATGAGGGTTTTTGTTAAGTCTTGTGTGGATGAAGTGTTCGAAGATCGAGGAGTTATCAATATGAGAAGAATAAGGAGGGGCAAGAGTTCAAGCTTGGGGATGCCCAAGTCACCCAAGTAAATATTTCAAGGATACTCAAGCATCTAAGCTTGGGGATGCCCCGGTTGGCATCCCATCTTTCTTCTTCAACAATTATCGGTATACCTTGGTTTTTGTTTTGTTCACACGATATGCGTCTTTTGTGTTTATTTTTCTTTTCTTTTCCTTTATGCACCATGCTAGTATGAGATAGTCGTTCATGGATTTATATAATGCTTCATGTGCTTCACTTAAATCTTTTGAGTATGGATTTATAGAATGCTCTTTATGCTTCACTTAAATCTTTTGAGTATAACTTTATAGAATGCTTCGTGTGCTTCATTTATATATTTAGAGCTTGGATATTTGTCAATCTATATTAATTATAGAATGCTCTATGAACTTCACTTATATCTTTTAGAGTATGAATACAATTATCATTGGAATTGGGCTTGGAAGTGTATCATTAAAAGTATCATGCCTAGCAAGAAAGGCATTAAAGAAAAACGCTTGTTGGGAGACAACCCAATACTTATACCTACTGTTTTTGTGTGTTTACATGATTAAGCTATTGTAGTAATCATGTTTTATAGTTTTTTTTTCAATAAAGTGCCAAGTAAAGCCTTTGGGATAATGTGGATGATAGTTGACTTGATTCTATGCAAAAACATAAACATTTGCTTCCAGTCACAAAATTGTTTAAATTCACTGGTGAGTAATAAAATTCTGAATTTTTTACACATGATTGGTACACAAATTTCCTACGTTGTCCTAATTTTTTCAGAAATTTTGGATTTACAAAAGTACGTTTAATGTTCAGATCGTTACAGATTGTTCTGTTTTTGACAGATTATGTTTTCAATGCATGGTTTGCTTGTTTTCTAGTTTCTATGGCTTATATTTCTCAATATAAATTGTAGAAATGATATGGTACAGTAGGCATTGTGTGAGAACAATTATGAATCTTGTCTTTGACAATACCAAAGTGAATGATTTACTCTTTATCATACTAACCCATATCACAAAGTTCTGTTAAGTTTTGTGTGATTGAAGTTTTGAAGTTTTGGGTGAGATATCGATACGAGGAGAATAAGGAGTGGAAAGACCCTAAGATTGGGGATGCGCAAGGCACCCCAAGGTAATATTCAAGGAAGACTCAAGCGCCTAAGCTTGGGCATCCCCTCTTTCGTCTTCAAAACCATCGGTATACCTTACTCGGAGCTATATTTTTATTCATCACATGATATGTGTTTTGCTTGGAGCGTATTTTCATTTTACTTGCCGTTTGAATAAAACCATTGGATCTGAAATCTTGTATGAGAGAGAGTCCTCCCATGGCTATTTAACTATTTGACTACTCATTGTTCTTCACTTATATCTTTTGGAGTAGTTTGTCATTTACTCACGTGCTTCACTTATATTCTATGAGTAAATGGTTGAATGAATTGAATATCATACTCTGAAATTATATATGTTTCGTATGTTTATCCCATGGGGAGTGATGACTTCACATATAAGAAGTATGGGTGGTAAAATTTATTGAAAGTTAGCAAACACAACATTGGTCACTTGCACAATTCATGAAAGAATATTGAAGGAAGAGAGATTTCACATATAAATATACTATCTTGGACATCTTCTATGATTGTGAGCTGATTAATTATTCTCAAACTTGAGGAAATTAGTTGAAGTTGGATAAGGAAGACAACGTAATGAGTTATGTTTGGGTATATTTCTATAGAAGTTATATTGCTATGGATCCTCCAACATGTGGTGCTTTCTTAGGATCTTTTGCTAGCCAAAATTTTGCACTAAGTAGAGATACTACTCGCGCATCCAAAACCCTTAAACCCTGTTTCATGCCATGAGTGTCCACCATATATATCTACCTATAGATTGAATAAGATCCTTCAAGTAAGTTGTCATCGGTGCAAAAAGCAATAAAAATTGCTCCTAAATATGTATGATCTTTTATTGCAAGGGAAAATAAGTGTTGTATGAACTTGTGATGACAAAGAAATAAAAGCGATGGACTGCATAATAAATGTTGCTATCACAAAGGCAAATACAATGTGACGTTCTTTTGCATTAAGAGTTTGCACATCCAAAATTAAAAAGCGCATGACAACCTCTGCTTCCCTCTACGAAGGGCCTATCTTTTACTTTCTTGTATTTACTTTTATGCAAAAGTCAATAGTATTCTGTCTTATTTCAACCTTAGTTATTGCTTAATTGGCAAGCATTAGGTGGTGGGGAAAGATCTAGGCACATTTGACCATTCAAATATATTTGATCATGAATTATTATTGTTGACAATTATCTACATGATAAATAAGTTGGAAGGCAAAACATTAAGCCCCTATCTTTCTCTGTGTTCGACAGATATTATTTGTTCTAAAAATATGCTTTGAGTGTTAGCAATCATGGAAGACTATATGATAGTTGAGTATGTAGAATTTTCTAAATCGAAGCTCTTACATAGACCCTTCCTGAAAATAAGATAAATTGCAATTGTTTGGTGACTGAAAGCCTAGTTTGTTAGTTCTCAAGAAACTCTACGGTCTATACTTTAACATGTGAATAGCTTGCTACTTGATCATGAGAAGTTTATGAGATGAGCTACTGTTTATGATAAATAATAATGCTATAAAAAGTGTTTGGAACTATCATTGACCAAATTTATGCACTATGCTAGCATTCACACTTCATAAATTATTTCTTTTATCATTTACCTACTCGAGGACGAGCGGGAATTAAGCTTGGGGATGCTGATACGTCTCCGGTGTATCTATAATTTATGAAGTATTCATGCCATGTTTACAACAACTTTATATGGTTTTGGTATGATTTGATTAGAACTAACCTAGACTGACGCTGTTTTCAGCAGAACTACCGTGGTGTCGTTTTTTCTGCAGAAATAAAAGTTCTCCGAATGGGCTGAAAATTTACGGTGATTTTTCATGGACCAAAAGAGAACCCCAAAGCACGAGAGTTGGACCAAAAGAGTCCCGAGGCAACGACAAGGTAGGGGGCGCGCCTTACCCCCCGGGAGGGTGCTCCTACCTTGTCACTGCCTCGTGGACCCTCTTGACGTGAGACCAACGGCAAAAATTCCTATAAATACCAAAAACCTCAGAAATAAACCTAGATTGGGAGTTCCACCGCCGCAAGCCTCTGTAGCCACGAAAAATCAATCTAGGCCCTCTCCGGCACCCTGCCAGAGGGGGTCACCATCACCGGAGGCCATGGAGGAGGATCCTGGAGGGGGACATCGTCACCATGGAGGACAAGGACCAGAGGGAGAACCTATCCCCATCTAGGGGGAGGCCATGGAGGAGGAACCACAAGGGGGAGAGTCTCTCTCTCTCTCTCTCTCTCTCTCTCTCTCTCTCTCTCTCTCTCTCTCTCTCTCTCGGTGGCGCTGGAGTGCCACGGGGGAATCATCGCCGCGGTGATCGTCTTCATCAACATGACCATCTTCATCACCTTCCTCATCTCTTTTACGCGGTCCACTCTCCCGCACCCCGATGTAATCCCCAACTTGAACATGGTGCTTTATGCCACATATTATGATCCAATGATGTGTTGCCATCCTATGATGTTTTGAGTAGATTTCCTTTATCTTTTGGGTTGATTGATGATCTAGATTTGTTTGAGTTGTGTGTTTTATTTTGGTGCTGTTCTATGGTGCCTTCCGTGTCGTGTTCATTATTCTACGTGTTACATTGCCAGCATATTCCATGTGCTGACCCGTTTCGGGCTGCAACGTTCATGTTGCAGACTTTTCAAACGATGAGTAAGGAGCCATAGGTCATTGTCTTTCACTCAGTGATGCCGTTGGAGTTGATGGAATCACTTTATCTTCCAAGCCTTCCGCTATTATCGTTTTAGATGGCCTTAAGCCATATTATTTTGTAATAAGTTCTCTTCTGAGACATTCGATGTAATAAGTGTGTGATTGCTACTCTGTTATAAAATCCTTCAAGTACTGTGCGTGTCAGCATTACCAATCCAGGGATGACACTGATGCACAGAGATTAGACTGTTTGATGTCTGGTCGCTACAAGATGGTATCAGAGCACACGCTGACTGTAGGACACGACCACTAAGCTAAAGCCCTAGATCACTACTCTCTTCTCATTTCTGACTCCTCTCTATTTTCTACTCTCTAGGATGGCGGATGCAAGGATCAAGTTCACGCAACCAGATGAAGACACCCCTTTTGGACGTCACCTGAAGGAAGTCACTAGATACCTGGACATTGGAATACCAAGCTTCACAGGGACTTACAATGCCACTTTACCAGAAGAGGAGCGCTGGATGATTCAAGTTCAAGTTCCAGGAAGGACATTTACGCCAGTCACTGAGCCCATAGAATTTTCCTTTGATGCACCAACCTTGAGTGTAGGAAAGAGTATGGCAGCCCACATTACCATGGGACGCATTGGAGAAATTTAACACAATGATCTCAAGGATACTATCTATCAGATTTGTGGGCGTCGAGATGAGCAATGGGAGATGATCAGCACCAGGAAGGATAGATCGATTGCAGCTTTCATCCAAGAGTTAAACCAACACATTCGACACCAGGAGAACCAGATGTGCGCAGGCATGACAGATTTGAAGAAGGCAATGACAAGGATCACGGAACTGGGGGAAGAACTCAAGGCTACTCGCGAGGATTATATGGAGGAAATTGTCGTACTAGTAGAGAAGAATGACGACCTGACAAGGAAGCTGGGAGTATTCATGGGAGACCCTACGCCAGGAGGAGATGACGACGGTTCCACTTGCCCGGAGAACTACATCATCATCGACCACACCGACTCGGATCCCGACGACAGCGATGATGACTATGTTGATGAAGCTGGAGCAGATATCATGGAGTCTTCGACCGATCAATTTTTCTAGTCGACCACCATATCAGTAGTAGTATTCCACCATGTATATAGTATAGTCCAAGCACTTTGTAACGATAGTTATAGACCGATTGTATGCCCTTGCTTGATTGATTGAGTGATATGTTTGTGTTTGTCTCATGTGCATATGGGTAGTGTTTTCCCCTAGACCTCATTCTACTCTATTTTCTCACCTTTTCTAAACCCAGCTGATGCCTCCGAGATGCGACAATGGATTTGCTTTCCCACCGGAGCTCACTCAGTTGATCCAGCAGTAGAATGCATTGATGCAGATACTAGTCCAGAATCAGAACTAGGGGAACAACAACAACACCAACAACCCACCCCCACCACCACCAGTTGATCACTTAGCCCGTTTCCTTAGGCTGAATCCGCCGGTGTTCTCCAGTAGCACCGATCCGATTGTTGCAGATGATTGGCTTCGCAAGATTGGAAGGGAGTTAACTACTGCAGGATGCACAGATGCGGAGAGAGTGCATTTTGCCGCACATCAGCTTGATGGACCCACATCATCATGGTGGGAGAATTTCACAGTCACTTACCCCATTGACACAGTGACATGGGATCAGTTTCAGCAAGCTTTTTGCACTGCCCATGTATCAGTAGGAGCTATGACCATGAAGAAGCGCGAGTTTCACAACTTACGCCAAGGAGGAGGCACCGTTAGCCAGTGTGTGGATGACTTTAGTAAGCTAGCATGTTATGCCCCAGATGACGTTGCTCTAGATGCAACTAAGAAGGAGAAGTTTCTGGAAGGACTGAATGATGAGCTGATCATGTAGTTGATGGTAGCAAATTTCAATAACTACCAGGAGTTGGTAGATAGAGCTATCATGATTGAAGGGAAGCAGCAGCAGATTGACAACCGCAAGAGGGAGTATGGACAAGGGAAGTATAATTCTGGAGCTCATCAGAGGCCCCATTTCACCCCGAACTCGGGAGGACTTGTCCATAACCATGGAGGTCAGAATCACTCTGGAGGGAGTTTGCATAACCATAGTGGCACCAAGAACGGGAATGGCAATGGAGGAAGCAACGGACAAAACCGTTCCAACCCGGCAACACCCGCCAAGAAAGATCTAAGCCACATTACTTGCTACAAGTGCCAGAAGACCGGACATTATGCCAATGAATGTCCTGAAGCTAAGAATGGAAATGGCAATGGAAGCTCTGGGAAGAAGCCCAACCCTTTCACCAGGGGACAAGTGAACCACGTTAACATGGAGGAGGTTGAAGCCCAACCCGATGTAGTAATAGGTAAGTTTTTGGTTAAGTCATTTACTGCAGTCGTACTTTTTGATGCTGGTGCATCGCATTCATACATATCAAGGGGATTTTTGGATAAGTTTAAACTGCCAACCCAAGCCCTTAAGTCACCCATGTTAGTAACCTCGCCAGGAGCAGAGTATATAGCTAGCCTATGGTGTGATCGGTTACCATTAAGGATTGGTAACTACCTGTTTCCATCGGACCTAATAGTATTAGAGTTTAGGCATGGATTGGTTATCGAAGTATGGAGGGAACATTGACTGCGGCAGTAAGTCGATTTTGCTCACCACCCCAGAAGGAAGAAGGATCAAGTATGTATCCCGGCATGTGCCGAATAGGACTCAAGTGAATTCCTTATCAGGAGTTGTACAGGAGGAAGTACCAGTGGTGAAGGATTTTCCGGATATTTTTCCAGAAGAATTGCCAGGCATGCCACCGGATAGAGACATTGAGTTCTTGATTGAGCTTTTGCCAGGCACAGGGCCAATATCTAAGAGACCGTACAGAATGCCCGCAAAGGATTTGGAGGAAATTAGGAAGTAGATTAAGGAGTTACTGGATAAAGGTTATATTCGCCCATGTTCGTCACCTTGGGGATCCCCAGTACTTCTAGTGGAGAAAAAGGATGGATCATTAAGGATGGTTGTTGATTATCGAGGATTGAATGAGGTGACGATCAAGAACAAGTACCCACTACCGATGATCAATGATTTGTTTGACCAGCTGCAAGGAGCTAAGGTGTTTTCCAAAATAGATCTGTGATCAGGGTACCACCAGCTGAAGGTTCGAGAGCAGGATATACCTAAGACAACTTTTTACCATGAGGTACGGGCTATATGAGTATACCGTTATGTCGTTTGGCCTGACTAACGCACCTGCCTATTTTATGAACATGATGAACAAGGTGTTTATGGAGTTTTTGGATAAGTTCGTTCTGGTGTTTATTGATGATATTCCGGTCTACTCGAAGAATGAAGAAGAACATAAAGAGCATTTGCGTTTGGTACTTGGGAAGCTCAGAGAACATCAGCTATACACCAAGTTCAGCAAGTGTGAGTTTTGGTTGAAGGAAGTTGGATTCCTTGGACATGTTATATCCGGAGAAGGAATAGCAGTAGACCCCACCAAAGTTGTCCCTGTGACAAATTGGGAGTCACCCACGTCAGTTGGAGAGATCCGGAGTTTTCTTGGACTCGCAGATACTACCGGTGGTTCATTGAGAATTTCTCGAAGATTGCAAAGCCTATGACGGAGTTGTTAAATAAGGACACCAAGTTCAAATGGACTGAGGAATGTGAGGCCAGTTTTTAGGAGTTGAAGAAACGCTTGGTTACATCACCAGTGTTGATTCTGCCAGATCAACTCAAGGATTACGAAGTGTATTGCGACGCTTCTCGTCGAGGACTTGGAGCCGTACTTATGCAGGAGGGAAGAGTTGTTTCATATGCCTCACGACAGCTTAAACCCCATGAGTTAAATTATGCTACGCATGATTTGGAGTTAGCGGCCATAGTGCATGCGTTGAAGACTTGGAGACATTTTCTCATCGGAAACCATTGTGAGGTATACACGGATCACAAGAGTTTGAAATATATCTTCACGCAGAAGGAGTTGAATCTTAGGCAGAGGAGATGGTTGGAACTCATTAAGGATTATGATATGAGGTTGCATTATCATCCTGGAAAGGCTAACGTAGTAGCCGATGCATTGAGCCGCAAAAGTCATGTCAATACACTCATGACCGGAGGATTACCCAAGGAGTTGGCAGGTGACCTACGTGAGCTATGTTTGGAAATTGTTCCAAGAGGTTATGTAGCAGCTTTGGAGATTCAATCTACTTTGATGAATAAGATCAGAGAAGCTCAGAAGACGGACAAGGAGATTGCCGAGATAAAGGAAAGAATGAGCAAAGGAAAAGCTAAAGGATTTCGAGAGGATGAGCACGATACCCTATGGTTTGAGGACCGCGTATATGTGCCAAATGATCAGGAGATCAGGAAACTGATTTTGCAGGAGGCCCATGATTCGCCATATTCGATTCACCCAGGAAATACCAAGATGTATCTGGATTTGAAGGATAGTTTCTGGTGGACCGGAATGAAGAAAGATATTGCGGAGTATGTAGCAGTTTGTGATGTATGTCAGAGAGTGAAGGCAGAACATCAGAAGCCAGCAGGATTGCTACAGCCATTGCCTATACCTGAATGGAAGTGGGATAAACTAGGCATGGACTTTATCACGGGATTACCCAGGACTCGTTCAGGCTATGACTCGATATGGGTTGTAGTCGATCGTTTGACGAAGGTAGATCATTTCATCCCAGTGAAGACCACTTACACCCGTGCTAAGTTGGCAAAGATATACATGACCAGGATCGTATGTCTGCATGGAGTTCCGAGGACCATTGTATCAGATAGAGGAACCCAGTTTACCTCAAAGTTTTGGAATCAGTTGCATGAAACTTTGGGAACCAGGCTAGAGTTTAGTACGACTTTTCACATGCAGACAGATGGACAAATTGAGAGAGTCAACCAGATTTTGGAGGACATGTTGAGAGCATGTGCGCTATACTATGGATCTAGTTGGGACAAAAATTTGTCGTATGCAGAGTTCTCTTACAACAACAGCTATCAAGCCAATTTGAAGATGGCCCCTTTCGAAGCATTGTACGGAAGGAGGTGGAGAACACCGTTGTTGTGGGATGAAGTTGGAGACCGACAGTTGTTTAGACCAGATTTGATTAAAGAGTCTGAAGAGAAGGTTAAGCTGATTCGCGATAGACTCAAGGTAGCCCAGTCCAGGCACAAGAGTTATGCGGATTCTAAACGCAAGGAGACAGTTTACGAAGTTGGAGACAGAGTATATCTTCGTGTATCCCCACTCCGAGGAGTGAAGCGTTTTGGAGTTAAGGGAAAGTTAGCACCACATTTTGTGGGACCATACCAAGTTTTAGAATGTATGGGAGAAGTTGCTTACAAGTTGCAGTTGCCTGAAGGATTGTCAGGAGTTCACGACGTGTTCCACGTTTCTCAGTTGAAGAAGTGCCATGCAGAGATGGCTGATATCCCTCTGAGAGATACAGTACCACTGGAAGTGATACAGTTGGATAGAGACTTGACATATGAGGAGAAACCAGTCAAGATACTCGAGTTTGCCAGCTGAGTTACACGTAGCAAAGTAATCAAGTTCTGCAAAGTTGTGTGGAGTCACCATACCGAAGATGAAGCCACCTGGAAACGAGAGGAAGACCTACGGAAGAATCACCCTCACCTATTTTCTAGCCAACCCGAATCTCGAGGGCGAGATTCATCTTAAGGGGGATAGGTTTGTAACATCCCAAATTTTCAATTTGGAATGTTATACATTAGATCATCATTGCATATCATATTTTATTGCATTTTGGTCTGATCCTAGAAATTATGCGCAACTCAAGGACCCACGGAGAGAGTTGGGAATTTCGTTATTTTCATATTTGAGTTTTTCTCAAATGTTGAAAAGAGGATCGTTTGATTTTAATTATTTTTCTCTTCGAATATTTCTTTGTATAAAAATAAAAGAGAGAGGATAAGATGACTTCCTCAAAATAAAGAAATATTGGAGGTTTAATATTAAAATCAAATAAGATTTTTTGTTCGGAGTTTTGTCGCTATTATATTTGAATTAGGAAAAATATGTGTTTTTCAAAATTGCATTAGAAGCCCAAATAAATGTTCACCTGGTCTGGCTTATTTTTATAGGACGGTGAAAATTTATTTCAGGATTTTTGGAGTCCGTTTAGTATTTCTTTTATTCGTTTTTCTGCGTGAAATAATTAAAAAAAAGTGAAACCGACTTTGGGCCGTATCCGCCTGGGACTCCGCCAGGGGGGGGGGGCTTTATAAGCCGCGAGGCCCAGCCGCCGCCGCAGTCCACTCGCAACCCTAGCCCCACCCGATTCGCCGCCGCCACAGTGCCGCCACCACCATGACGCCGCCGCCGAGCCGCCGCCCCGAGCCCGAGCCTGCGCCGAGCCGCTGCTGACCTCACGGAGGAGCCGCCGCCTGCCACTGTTTCTGCCCGACACCGCCGGAGGTAGCCGCCGCCGCCTCGGTTTTCGCGAGAAAACCGACCTGTTTTTTTTTGAAAACCCTAGATCCGTTTTTTTAGTTTCGGTTCAGTTTTTTTTTGTTTAGTTATTTAGCGGACGTTCGTCCGTATGTTCGTTTTAACGAACGGTTTTCGCCCGTTAGCCGCAGATAACGAACGTTCATTCATTAGTCTATTCATCAGCTTTTATTTTTCTCGGATTTCCCGCGATTATTTTCGATCGTGATTTATGATCCGATTTTCGTTTTAGTTTAACTTTTTGCTCGTTTATCAGAATCAGGCAATTCAAGCGCCTGGAGTTTCGTCTTGAAACCCTCTTTCTCTTTAACCAACTTAAACAAGTTTTTGCTACTGTAAAAATTGACTTTAGTCCAGATTAGTAAACGAACCTTGTTTCTCTCGCAGCTTGAGTTTCGTTGCTTCGTTTGATTTGATTCTTTTTGCAAACCGGATTTCTTAAGTTGAACTTTCCGGTTAGGTCTCTTATTTGAGTTTTACCTGTGTGTTGTTGCTTGAATGCTTATTGTATGTTTGTTTGTTTGCGATAGAGTACCCGGAGTGCGAAGCGTGCTACTATGAGTCTCTAGGTTTCGCGGATCATCAGCAAGGCAAGTAACACTTTGATCATACCTATTTACTACCCATTTTTATTACATTAGATCAATCCACAAACAATTGCATGGTTGGGATCTAATTTAAAGTGTGGGTTTGGGAAGTAGATGAGGTAGTACCTATTCACCTGTTTATTATCAAACCTATGGGAGTTACTTCTACGTTGCTTATATTGCTATGCTATGCTCATAGACGAGGTTTGGGTTTGAGAGTATTCATGAAAAATGTGAGTATTGTTAAGTAATGGTTAAATTAAGGTGGCAACTTTAATACACATCTGGGTGGACTGAGGCACCTGGGGAACCCACTAATTTCCTGTATTTTTGGAAATCCCTGGGTACCGTGTCATTCTCCTATGGACTGCCACCCAGGCTCAAAGGGATCACGTGATTATTCATGCTAGAAACTTCCGTGTGCAGCCACAAGCCATTATGGGCTCTGGCATAGTTGAGTATGTTGTGTGACCTCTTTCAGTGGTAGGCTAGCAGATGTAGGGGTACTGTCTACCCAGAGTAAAGAGTTGACGCTTCTGAAAGACTGTGTCTCGGTCATCCATTTCTCAAACACCATGTAGTGCGATAAATCCACGGAGGAGATCGAGTCTTGTGGGGAAAAGTGCGCAAACCTCTGCAGAGTGTACAAACTAATCTTGATTAGCCGTGTCCCCGGTTATGGACATCTTGAGTATCTGGTTCTTGGATTATCATGTGGATCTCATCATTCTTAATTATAAAATTTGATTGGGTTATTTAATTATTTTTAGTTGGGATTGAGATGGGGTTTACCATTCTCAATGTTTAACAACCACCATGATAGTTAAATAAAATTTATTCCTTTGTTGTACGGAAAAATTGGCTTTCCGCAAAACATATTTAACCATACAGCCTCCACCAGCCATATATGCATGTAGTGATAGCATTATTCTGTTCATTACTCTTCTGTGTTACATTGCCAGCATATTCCATGTGCTGACCCGTTTTCGGGCTGCAACGTATCATGTTGCAGACTTTCCAGACGACGAGTAAGGTGCCTTAGGTCGTGGTCTTTCACTTAGTGATGTCGTTGGAGTTGATGGACTCACTTTATCTTCCAAGCCTTCCGCTGTTATCGTTTTAGATGGCCTTAAGCCATATTATTTTGTAATAAGTTCTCTTTTGAGACATTCGATGTAATAAGTGTGTGATGGATACTCTGTTATAAAATCCTTCAAGTACTGTGCGTGTCAGCATTACCGATCCAGGGATGACACTGATGCACAGAGATCATACTGTTTGAGGTCGGGTCGCTACATACATGAGAAACATATAAAATTGCTATATTTCCTAGTTCTTAATTATGCTTGATTTGGATAAATGGACTTTCCATGTGGCTCGAATTAATCTGATGAATCTGCAATGCGTTTAACTTTCATCAACATTTTTACTGATAGTATACCAACCCTCACTTAACCTGATCAATATCTACCTTATATGTGTTGCAGAGAAACAATGGGAAACACCAAGGTTTATAAGTGAGGTTTGCATATGCATGGTCCTTTGTCTAATAGCACATTATTGTGCAATTGTAGGTACCATTCTAATAGTTAGGTTTTTAACAATTTGGTCTTGCACATGTAGGTCCCCCTATCGGAGGTTTTGACCCACTGTTCGACCCATTTTGCATATGGGGAAATGATAATATCAGTCAAGTCAAGGAACTCAGAAAGATTGTTAGGATAAAGAAACTAGCGACAAAAAACAACAAGATTTTTGTTTGCACAATGAAGAAGACATCCGTACACTACAAGATGGTACTAACTATTATGCCTTGTTTTTTTTATTCCTTTGCACCATTTCCAATATTTATGCATATCCTTGTTTTCAGGCCTTTTCAAAGCAGTTCACTAATGATTACCTCTCAACCCACTTGTATGGTCATGAGGCGAGGAAGGTATTCATACAACACCCATGGTAAATATTGATGTATTCCTCAAGAGGACGAAGGATGGACGATCAATCATCCACAGGCACTAGCCTAAAGTTGCAAGGACCTGCAACATCAATGAAGTCTCAATATTCGCCTTCCGCTTCAGTAGTTTTCTAGATGAGATTCATCTGTCTATCTACTGTCTATCATGCTAATTTCCAAAGGTTATAGATGTTGCATGTGAAACTTGGCGCTCGTGCAGTTGTGTAATGGGGTAGCTAGCTATATGCCTATATGGTGTAACCGAGTGCTGAAGCTATATGATGTTGTACTCTGATGTATTCCAATTATGAAATCCTAGTTCTGTAATACGAAAATGAAATATATTGTGTTCTTAATATGAAATGTCAATTTGATTAATAAATGGATTATTAATAATAGGCCAATTATCCTACTTATTGGGTTTTTCTATTGCAAATGGTTATTGAGAAAACACCATGGGCGATGACCTCAAACAACCCACACAGTTTCTAGGAAGAAAATGTGTTGGATCAGTGAACAATCACACACGACTTCCTCTTGAAAACTGTCCGCGTTAGGATGCCTTGCGCAAACGTTTTCCACATAAAAAGTGTGTGATGGACATCCTATGCCACACAGTTTCTTCTACGCACCATGCGTGATGCATTCAATACGCAAATGATAAAATTGTTAATATCGTCTGCAATGGCAATACTATCATAGAGGATTTGATGGGGAAAATTGTGTGTGATGTACGTGCGAACGAAAATGTTTGTCTGGGATTCATCGTGTGGGATGTACATACGAACGAAAATGTTCTTCTTGGATTGAATGCGTGGGATGTACATACAAACGGAAACATATTCCTTGGATTGACTAAGCGGGATGTACATACAAGGGAAACATTTCTCCGGGATTCACTTTGTGGGATGTACTTACGAACGAAAATGATTGTGCCTGTATAATTGTATGCGATGGCTAGCCCGATCACACACGAGCTCATTTTGCGCAACGTGTGTGGCCGGAGGGCATATCCCTGACGGTTTATGGGCCGTGTGGGAAGGACCCCCCTATCTCCCACACTAGCAAGGCGACAGTTTAAAATGCCATCACAGAAAAGGGTTAAAAACCGTTTGTATATAAGCTCGTTGTACCAGTGTATGTTAAGGCCAATCCACACCTCGTGGCCGAGGAGCATGATTTTTGGGCCAATAAGGAGAAGGAGCAGAGGAAGAAGGAGGACGTAGAGATGGATGCCAGAATATCAGCGGAGGTTGACCAGCTTTTTGATGAGCTCGATGAGAAGGGCTACTTTATGGACAATGATGGGGAGGTGGTGCAGCCAGCTACCCACACTAATGGTGAGGCAGACCCCTCCGGCGGATGTCTAGAGGTGGTTGACCTTGTCTCCGAGGACGAGGATGAGGACTAGCTTGACACATACCCAGATGATGTTGATCTATTAGAGTAGTATATATCTAGTAGTGGTTGTCTATCCTAGTATTGTGGATATATCTAATGTTGACCCAACTGTTGTCTATCCTAGCACTACATAATTATGTCTTAGTATTCAATGTAGTCGTTTAATTTTGCTGTAGTACTGATGATATATGTATGGAAAGGGTTATGATTTATGTTGTAATGGTCTTGAGTCATTAAAGGCGTGCCTTCTATGCTAAAGGTTGACTTTCAGTTTGATGGGGCTCCCTATTTGATAGATTGATGTTCTTGTGGGAAGGGTCTCGACTGCTATCTTGGGGGTCACATTCTCTTCTTCTCCTTGTGCTAGACCTTTTGGTAATGCACTAGTGGAAGGAGGTGAAGCTACCATCACCGACGGTCGAAATATCAATGAGAGAGTGCCCACCATATAAACCACCACTGGAGGGATGAGAGTTGGGAGACTCGGAGGACTGAAAGTCAACCAAAAGCCAGAATAGTGATATCTGTGTTGACATCCTTGAATTCAACACACATATCCTTGTAGTTTGTGATGACATCCTAGAATTCCATATATACTTATGTTATTTTTTCATTGTGTGGTAGAAGGTGCTAGCATCGTTCTCGAGGTTATGGCTTCCACCGATGACACAACTTCCTCTAGGGTCAACTCCACGGTCAAGGAGTCACACGCTAGTGAGGACCGCTTGGCGGAGCTCCTTAAGGAGAACCCGCATATCATCCTTATTAAGTTTTTTGAGGATTTGTCCAAGAAGGAAGTGATACATCTCCAACGTATCTACAGTTTTTGATTGTTCCATGCTATTATATTATCTGTTTCAGATGTTTTATATGCATTAATATGCTATTTCATATTATTTTTGGGACTAACCTATTAACATAGAGCCCAGTGCCAGTTTCTGTTTTTCCTTGTTTTAGAGTTTCGCAGAAAAGGAATATCAAACGGAGTCCAAACAGAATGAAACTTTCGGATGATTTTTCTTGGACCATATGACATCTAGAGGACTTGCGTGCACGCCAGAGAAGCCACGAGGTGGCCACAAGGACGGAGGGCGCGCCCCCACCCTTGTGGGCCTCTCGTGACTCCACCGACCTATTTCTTCCGCCTATATATTCTCATATATCCCAAAACCATCAGAGGGAGCCACAAAAACACTTTTCCACCGCCACAACCTTCTGTACCCGTGAGATCCCATCTAGGGGCCTTTTCCGGCATCCTGTCGGAGGGGGATTCGATCACGGAGGGCTTCTACATCAACACCATTGTCGTTCCGATGAAGCGTGAGTAGTTTACCATAGACCTACGGGTCCATAGCTAGTAGCTAGATGGCTTCATCTCTCTCTTTGATTCTCAATACCATGTTCTCCTTGATGTTCTTGGAGATCTATTTGATACAATACTTTTTTGCGGTGTGTTTGCCGAGATCCAATGAATTATGGATTTATGATCAGCTTATCTATGAATATTATTTGAATCTCCTCTGAATTCTTGTATGCATGATTTGATATCTTTGCAAGTCTCTTCGAACTATCGATTTGGTTTGGCCAACTAGATTGGTTTTTCTTGCAATGGGAGAAGTGCTTAGCTTTGGGTTCAATCTTGCGGTGTCCTTTTTGGGTGACAGTAGGGGCAGCAAGGCACGTATTGTATTGTTGCCAGCGAGGATAAAAATATGGGGTTTACATCATATTTCTTAAGTTTATTCCTCTACATTACGTCATCTTACTTTATGCGTTACTCTGTTCTTCATGAACTTAATACTCTAGATGCAAGTAGGAGACGGTCGATGTGTGGAGTAATAGTAGTAGATGCAGGCAGGATTCTGTCTACTTGATACGAACATGATGCCTATATTCATGATCATTGCCTTAGATATCGTCATAACTTTGCGCTTTTCTATCAATTGCTCGGCAGTAATTTGTTCACCCATTGAAATATTTTCTATCTTGAGAGAAGCCTATAGTGAAACCTATGTCCCCTGGGTCTATTTTCATGATATAAGTTTCCGATCTACAATCTTAGTTTCCTATTTACTTCCTTTCCTCTTCAAGGGAAAAAACAACACAAGCTCAAGAAGTAGCAGGAAGCACCACCTAAGGAGAGTGCCGACCCTTTGCCACTGATTCTATCGTCCGCCATTCCCAACGACGCTTGCTCCTCCACTGAGGGGGAGATCCCCACCTCCTCCGACTCCATGCTTACTGGCTTCACAGACTACCAGTCTGATTAGAGCTCCATTTTAAGAGTAGCCTTGTTAGATAGTTTGATGCTGATGTCTACTCAGAGTATAACTTGAGTAGAACTGTGATGTTGCTTTTGGGTATATGAATCATCAATGCTTATGTTGGATATGTTACTTGTGCTCTTCTAAACTTCTGTTGCTTCTCCTGTTTTTCTTGTTCAAATCATATTCTTCTATTGGTAGATGAGGTGGCATGCGGTGTGTAGAGGGAGGTCTCCTGGAGTGTACGATTCATGGGAGGAATGTCGTGAACAGGTGAAAGGTTACAACAATAGATCCTATAAAGGGTTTTCAACTAGGCAGCAGGCAGAGGATCATTACTCCCAGTTCCTGCTTAGAGCAAGGTCTTCTGGAGTGTATGATTCGTGGAAGGATCATTGTTCCTTTTTCTGCCCAGAGCGAAGCGCGATGACGGAGTAGGCAAGGGTCTAGGTCATGGTTTGATGGCCTGAAGAACCTGATAATCTTCGTCTAGTTCGTCGTAATTTTGGTGTTGATGATATCTTGTGCACGGTTAGTATATGTTTGGGCAAATGTTACTTCTTTTCTACTGCTGTCCCACTTTGTTATTCTTTTTCTATAACTGATGAAATATTTTTTGTGATGATTTTGTAGATGCTTTAATAAAATATGAATGATGGAGCTCATGGGTGCGAACTTGATGGACTTACATGCTATGTTCATACCGGTGGAGCTCATGGAGCTTATGTTACCTATTGCCTATTATGCAACTATGTCACATATTATGCACTCGTGAACTTACTTTTGGCTCCGTTGTTGGATATGTATGCACTTGATGGATATATCTATGCATGTATGAACTTGATGTATAGTATCTATATATTGTTGGATATGTATTCATGTTTAGAACTTGATGGAGATATCTATGCATGTGGGAACTTGACGAATCTGTATATTGTTGGCTATTTTTGTTTCAGTTGTAGAGCTATCAAAGGAAGTAAGTAAAAAAAGGCAGTTTGGTCTATACGCCGAGTATTACACTCGGCTTACATACTCTAAGCCGTATAGCCTAGTATAAAGCACTCGACTTATATGTTCTAAGCCGTGTCGCCCAGAAAAGTACACTCGGCTTATAGTGCCAAAAAGCCCCAGTGCCACAGTTATTGGTTTATCTATAAGCCGCATGTCAACTAGAGACATACTCGACTTAGTTATACATAAGCCATGTATGTAAGGAGGACACGGCTTATGCAAAAACACGCCTTATATGTACACCGTGTGCTCATGACGGCACACAGCTTATTTTGTACTGGGCTTATAGCCACGACACGTGGCGTCTCCGTTACTACAGTCGACCATGATCTCGCTCTGTTTGCCGTGTGCCAGCACATTATACTCAGCTTAAACGTAAGCCAAAACCCCGATAAATGGCACTCAGCTTATTGACCCTTAGCCGACCGAATGTAAGCTGTGTGCTTTAGCCGAGTGTAACACTCAGCGAACTGTTCGCCGAGGTTTAAATGCCTTTTGGCGTGTATGAAACATACACGGCTTAAAACGTTTTTCCTGTAGTGGTGTGTTTTGCACTCGGTAGAATACAACATTTATGAGTGTTTGACGAAATACACATGGTAGAAAATTATCCCCGTAGGGATGGGAGCCAGGTTAACTGAAAACCATTTTTTTAACATGAAAACCATATAATTGACGTATCAATATCCGTGAAAGTTAAACACGACCATCCATCAATGCATGTGATGGACTGGTCGATGGTCGATAATTTACATGTGCTTTTTTAGGATGATAACTTACATGTGCTGACACGTAGTTTCTTGGCCTCAAGACCAAAATCTTTCGCTATGCACTCGTTAGCCAATTTAATCATCTTCATGTCCAAAGAGTTTACTGAGAAACGTCCAAAGGGTATGATTGTATAGGACCACGTACGCCATCTCGGCGATATTGCTAAACCCCCCTCTCTCTAGAATATATGAGTTGGTACCTCCTCTGTCTCATAATATAAGACCATTTTTGACACTTTCCTTTCTACAATATACGAAAGTTTTTTATGATACATTAATGTCAAAAATGCTCTTATATTATGGATTGCAATGCATTGCCCCAGCGGCCAGCGCCAACATATCAACACTCGATCGTTGAACCCTTATAGTCACGTGTCTACAGCGTTTGGGAATAATAGAGTTGGTTTTACACTGCACCTTTATTGGAAACAGGGGAGCTGTTATATAATGCTGATCAAGTTCGGGATCTTATGCTATGTATGTGATGGGATAAATAATCGCTGCAGATGGAATCACGCGGACAGAGTTGCGGCCATGGATGCATGCATGTGATTTTTTTAGAAAAGGAGAATGAACCCGGTCTCTGCATCTGGACGATGCATGCGGTCACTTTATTAATTATTCTTATAAGACCTTACAAAGTCATACAACAGCAAGACTAAAGCCATCGTCTAAGCAACAACTGTCGCTACACCTATCTAATTGATGAAGGGCGCTGATAGCCTTGGCCTAATACCAAACAGACATCACAACCAAACCTAAACATCTAAGACCCGAGGTCCCAACCAGGACGCCTGCCTGGTATGGGGCACCTACCAGTCCGGCGCACTCCTCAACCAGGACGCTTGCCGGGTATGAGGCCACCGCAGCCACCTGCCACGAGTCCATCTTCAGAGCTGTACTGTTGCGTCTACCGTGCCAGGTCTCTCTGCCATCGATGCCACCACGACGCCAGACAGCGTCGTCCTCCTGCGCGAGTCCATCCTCCCACATCAAACTCCGAATCTGCACCGCACCACGCCGTCAAGATCCGTCACCATCAATGTGTAGGATGAAGCACCGCTCCACTAAAGAAGCCGTCCGCTGGTCCCACGAAGCCGAGTGCACCTCCAAGAATGCCGCCCCAAAGGGGGTTACGACATATGAATGCCACCAACATCCGATCAGCTGATCTAGGGTTTCCCCCGGAGGTATTGAGTGGAGTTGGGAGCTTCACCTCGATGATGCGTTCATGAAGGAAACGATGATAAGGGCATCGTCATCACCGGCTCCGTGCATCAACCGAAGACCAGGTTTTCACCCGGATCCATCCCAAGAAATCCAGCCAACAACATGTGCATCGTGTTGACCGCCTTCAAAGCCCCAGATCCAGCCGCCTAGATCCGACGACCAACCGCCGCAACAGCGCCACCGTGGGATCCCTGGCGCACCGACCACTGCCTGAGTGTGCCACCACTGGAGCCTAGGAGGAGGGCTTCCACCCCGCCTCGCCAAGCCGCGAGAGCCGCCGAGAAGGATCCCACGCGCTCGTCACCGTCTCTGATCCGAACCAATCCAAAGCAGATCACCGTCACAGATCCGCCTTGGATAGGGACTACACCACGCCATGCCGCCGCGGGAAGCCCTAGCTTCACCAGCCGCCACCCTCTAGGGCCGCCGTCTCGGGATCTAGACAGAACCTCGCCGCTGCCACCGGCTAAGTTCCGCCACTGCCGACCGGCCACTGCGATCTCCACCGCCATGCCGCGGATGGATCTGGGCGAGGATAGCCATCCTTCCCAAGGACACATGCCGCAGCCTCTTTTTCGCGTACTCGCACGGGAAGCCACCGTGGCCGCGTCCCCACCCCTCATCGGATGCCGCGCACGTGCCGCCCCGCCGCCAGCTAAGGCCGCCGCCACGAGGAGACCCGCACGCAGCTGCCCCATAGCTCGGCGTCGACCCATCTGCAGCCGTGCCATGGGCCCGCCGCCGTCAAGATCGTCGCCGCCGCGCCGCCAGGATCCGCGCGCCCCGGCGCCTCCTCTCGGCCTGGTCGCTCCCACAGGCCACGAACACGAGGAGGGGAGAAGGCCCCCACCGCCAGCCACCGCGGGGGGCTTTGCTCCGGCGGCGGGGAAGGTGAGGAGCTCAGCTAGAGATCGTTGTTATGGAAGTAGTCATCATTTGCTGGCAACCTTGTGTGGCTGTGTGAATCCAGGTCCGGTGTATGGTCTATGGGTTGGTTATAATGTCCCATACATGTATGTTTCGGGATTTTTCGATCATGTATATGTGTATATCATGAGTTTTTACTGGCCCATGCATGATGTAGAGGCACCACACGTGTTACTGGCCCATAAATGGTTTCAATATTACTGTCCAACATTTTTTCTCGATAAAGGAGGATAAACTCCAAGAATATATATATGCTCATAAGAGTATCTACAACCGGGTTCTCCATATCCGCCCTAAACGGCTAGGTGGGCTGCCCGGTCACTGTCCGAATGAAAAAAGTCACTCGACCGCACCTCTTAAATCCGGATCAAACTCTTGGACTGACTGGCAACCCACATGTGGGCGGATATGGGGATGCTAGGACGCGCTCATCACGTCGGATCCGACCCACTGTGGCCCACTCGACCCCATACGTATTCAACCCTATCCCCACTCTGGATGCACATTCCAGTCCACTCCGCTCCCCTCCCACAGTACCAAGCTTCTCTCCGGCGAGCTCCGGCGTACTCCTTCATGACGGCCACTGGATTCAACTCCAAGATGTCTGGATCCGAGGACTCGGAGCTCATCCCTTGCAGCCCTGAGGAGTAGATGGCCGTCTACGATGCTCTCCAACGATCTTGGGAGGAGTGCGCCCTTCCACGGTCTTCAGCGAGTCGATGGGAGTTGATTTCCCAAATTACGCTTGGATTCAGGGCCGATGAATCATGGGGCGTGATCGTGGCCTTGCCGGATGCGGTGACCACCGCATGGTGCAACCCCTCTGTGCCGCTAGAACCGTTCAGGTGGCACCTCGTCCCTGCGGCATTAGGCGCCAAAATGGAGGCCATATGTGCCTCCATGGGCCGCCGCCAATCCGAAAAGGAGGCGCGGCATGCCCGCCGCGCGAGGCTGCAGGCGCGATATGCCCGCCGCACAAGGCTACAACCGCGGCTTCAAATGGAGGCAACTTCGGCATCCCGTGAGGCGCGTTATAGGAAGCCCTCCATGCACGCATAGCCGGGAAGCGGCGAAGAATGGCGATGGAGGTGATGGCAAAATAGCAAAGTAGCGCAGACCATGCCTTGGCCGGACTGCCCCACAAATAGGAGAAGGACAAGGACGGCGACGGATCAAACAACTCCAGCAATGAGTTGATCCACCACGATACGTGTTGTGTCTTCGTCCGCTATTGCCGCATGGAAGACGGGAAGGGCAAGGGCATGGGCGGTAGTGGATGAACTTCTTTCATTGTCATTTCATTCGTAGTTAGTAGAACATGTCAGTAGTCTGATGACATGTGTTCAACTATGTACGTACATTGCATAAGATTAATATGGATTTGAGGATTTGGTTTGGTGGATCCGGTTGTGAAGGAATAATTTTGTGTGCTGTTCGGCCATGTCTGCGGGTGTTTGGGGGCCAAAATTTTCAATTTGTGGTAGTAAGATGCTCTAACCATAGATTATTTAATATTGAAATTAGTGACAAGCAAAGTCTACCATTGATGCCGAATAAATCAACAAATAAACTAAGCATAGCCTTGGATGGTTAAGTGGAGATGGTTGTATCAAGAAAACCCGGTCGAACAAAACCGGACTTGATATAATGCGAGGCCCACCAAGTTAGGACCAGTAGAGATTTAGAACACACTCTCCATTTTGTCAACCGACAACAACAAGAACAACCATCAGACACAAGATTTTAATAAAGTAGAGTAAAAAAACTTTTGTCATCTTATACATTTTGCAAACTGATCTTAAATGACTGAACTAAATATCACAAAATTTGGTAGACAAGAAAAGACAAAAGTTCCCGAGACCCACTCAAAATTTCAGCATAATCGGCCAATGTTTGTGTGCCCAATATGTTCATCTTCAAAAACTATTTGTGCTAAAACTATACAATCAAAATTGAAAAATGCACTCTTAAACCAGATGCTCAGCTGACCTACTCCTTAAACCAGCTAATGAGATCGAACTACTCATAGTAATGAATGAGCTCACCTTCCTACCGGAGGGCGTCCATAGCGCGTTCGATAAGGATGTCGCTAGGTTCTTCTGGTAGGCTGCCAATGGGCACCAGAAGTATGACATGGTCAAGTGGGCAGACATTTGTATGCCCAAGGACCGGGGAGGCATGGGTATTATGGCCACCTGGAGCATAAACGTTGCACTCATGCTGCAATGGGTCCGGCAGATCATGCGCGGCGAAGGTGGACTATGGCTTAAGCTACTGCAGGCAAAATACCTAAGAGGCGAGGCCCCGCTGGCATGCTCCCACACTGGTGGTTCATAGCTTTGGCCATCCATGCAAATGATCAAGGAGGACATTGGTCTAGGAATCTCCTTCTCTATAGGGCTACGACCCAATTTTGGCTGGTGGGTATGGAGCCTCTTAGGGTGAGCTTTCTGATACGTCTCCAACGTATCTATAATTTTTTATTGTTCCATGTAATTATATTATCTGTTTTGGATGTTTTATATGCATTTATATGCTATTTTATATGATTTTTGGGACTAACCTACTAACCTAGAGCCCAGTGCCAGTTTCTGTTTTTTTCCCTGTTTTCGAGTTTTACAGAAAAGGAATACCAAACGGAGTCCAATTGATGTGCCAATTTTTGATGATTTTTTATGGACCAAAAGAAGCCCCCGGAGTAAAAGAGTTGGGCCAGAAGAGTCCCAAGCCGTCCACGAGGGTGGAGGGCGCGCCCTACCCCCTAGGCGCGTCCCCCTATCTCGTGGATGACTCGGAGACCCCCTTGATGTGAGATCGACGCCAAAAATTCTTATAAATACAGAAACCCCCAGAACATAACCTAGATCAGGAGTTCCTCCACCGCAAGCCTCTGTAGCCACCAAAAACCAATGGGACCCTGTTCCGGCACCCTGCCAGAGGGGGGATCCATCACCGGTGGCCATCTTCATCATCCCGGCGCTCTCCATGACGAGGAGGGAGTAGTTCACCCTCGAGGCTGAGGGTATGTACCAGTAGCTATGTGTTTGATCTCTCTCTCTCTCTCTCTCTCTCTCTCTCTTTATTGTTCTTGATACGGCACGATCTTGATGTATCGCGAGCTTTGCTATTATAGTTGGATCTTATGATGTTTCTCCCCCTCTACTCTCTTGTAGTGGATTGAGTTTTCCCTTTAAAGTTATCTTATCGGATTGAGTCTTTAAGGATTTTAGAACACTTGATGTATGTCTTGCATGTGCTTATCTATGGTGACAATGGGATATTCACGTGATCTACTTGATGTATGTTTTGGTGATCAACTTGCGGGTTCAGTGACCTTGTGAACTTATGCATAGGGGTTGGCACACGTTTTCGTCTTGACTCTCCGGTAGAAACTTTTGGGCACTCTTTGAAGTACTTTGTGTTGGTTGAATAGATGAATCTGAGATTGTGTGATGCATATCGTATAATCATACCCACGGATAATTGAGGTGACATTAAAGTATCTAGCTAACATTAGGGTTTCTAGGATAGATCGAACGGAAAGAATAGCTTCGTGTTATTTTACTACAGACTCTTGAATAGATCGATCAGAAAGGATAAATTTGAGGTGGTTTCATACCCTACAATAATATCTTCGTTTGTTCTCTGCTATTAGTGACTTTGGAGTGACTCTTTGTTGCATGTTGAGGGATTGTTATATGATCCAATTATGTTATTATTGTTGAGAGAACTTGCACCAGTGAAAGTATGAACCCTAGGCCTTGTTTCCTAGCATTGCAATACCGTTTGTGCTTACTTTTATCATTAGTTACCTTGTTGTTTTTATATTTTCAGATTACAAAAACCTATATCTACCATCCATATTGCACTTGTATCACCATCTCTTAGCCGAACTAGTGCACCTATACAATTTACCATTGTATTGGGTGTGTTGGGGACACAAGAGACTTTTTGTTATTTGGTCGCAGGGTTGCTTGAGAGAGACCATTTTCATCCTACGCCTCCCACGGATTAATAAGCCTTAGGTCATCCACTTGAGGGAAATTTGATACTGTCGTACAAACCTCTGCACTTGGAGGCCCAACAACGTCTACAAGAAGAAGGTTGTGTAGTAGACATCAAGCTCTTTTCTGGCGCCGTTGCCGGGGAAGCTAGGTAAGCGGCACTAACACCCTGTCAACTAAACTCTTTTTTGGCGCCGTTTCCGGGGAGGTTAGTGCTTGAAGGTATATCTTTAGATCTTGCAATCGAATCTTTTAGTTTCTTGTTATATCACTAGTTTAGTTTATAAAAGAAAACTACAAAAAAATGGAATTGAGGGTGCCTCATATGCTTCATCTTTTTAATATCTTTCGTGAAAATGATGGAAAGGAAAGTTGTTCTCAAGTGTTAGAAGAAGAATGCATTTAAATTTTTTTCACTAAATATTTGTATGATGAGCATGATTGCGACGTTGTTAATATGAATTCCTTGAATATCCATCATGCTAATGATATGCAAAGCCACAAGCTTGGGGAAGCTATGTTTGATGAAGATGATATTTTTGTCCCCCAAGTTTTGATGAGCAAATTTATTATGATGATAGCATGCCTCCTATTTATGATGATTATATTTATGAAAGTGAATTGGAGAGGTCATGACTTTATTTAGTGATGAATCCACTATTTCGGAAGATGTTCCAATTGATTATGAGAACAAAGTTGCTATCTATGATGATTATTGTGATGACATGTATGCTATAAAGAATAATGATAAACATGAAACTTGTCAGCATGATTTTAATTTTCAATTGGATTATGCCTCACATGATAGTTATTTTGTTGAGTTTTCTCCCACTACTATTCATGAGAATAAAAGTGCTTATGTGGAGAGTAATAAATTTTCTATGCTTGTGGATCATGAAAAGAATTCTTTATGTGATAGTTATATTGTTAAATTCATTCATGATGCTATTGAAATTTATTATGAGGGAGGAATACATGCTTGTATGAATTGCAATAATATCAAGTTTCCTCTCTATGTGTTGAAAATCTTGAAGTTATGCTTGTTTTGCCTTCCTATGCTAGTTGATTATTGTTCCCATAAGTTGTTTTCTCGCAAAATCCCTATGCATAGGAAGTTATTTAGACTAAAATGTGCTAGTCATATTCTTCATGATGCTCTCTTTATGTTTCAATTCTTATCTTTTATGTGAGCATCATTGAAATCATCATGTCTAGCTAGGGGCGTTAAACGTTAGCGCTTGTTGGGAGGCAACCCAATTCTACTTTTGTTCTTTGCCTTTTGCTCCTGTTTAGTAATAAATAATTCATCTACCCTCTGGTTAGATGTGGTTTTATGTTTAATTAGTGTTTGCGCCAAGTAGAATCTATAGGATCTTCTTGGGTGATAGTTGTTTGATCTTGCTGAAAAAGACAGAAACTTTGCACTCATGAAAATAATTGTTAAAAACCACCAGAACGTGATAAAATGCCAATTATTTTTGAATAAGATTAATATACAAATTATCCAGGTTTTCCTATTTTTTCAGAATTTTTGGAGTTACAGAAGTATTCGAATGACACAGATTGCTACAGAATGTTCTGTTTTTGACAGATTCTGTTTTCTATGTGTTGTTTGCTTATTTTGATGAATCTATGAGTAGTATCGGAGGGTATGAACCATAGAGAAGTTGGAATACAGTAGATATTACACCAATAATTTAGAATGAGTTCACAATAGTACCTAAGTGGTGATTTATTTTCTTATACTAACGGAGCTTACAAGTTTTCTCTTAAGTTTTGTGTTGTGAAGTTTTCAACTTTTGGGTAAAGATTCGATGGACCATGGAATAAGGACTGGCAAGAGCCTAAGATTTGGGATGCCCAAGGCACCCCAAGGTAATATTCAAGGACAACCATGAACCTAAGCTTGGGGATGACCCAGATGGCATCCCCTCTTTCGTGTTCGTTCATCGGTAACTTTACTTGGAGCTATATTTTTATTCACCACATGATATGTGTTTTGGTTGGAGCGTCATTTTATTTTATTTAGTTTTGCTTGCTGTTTGAATAATATCCCAATATCTGAAATTCTTAAATGTTAGAGAGTCTTCACATAGTTACATAATTATTCGACTACTCATTGATCTTCACTTATATCTTTTGGAGTAGTTTGTCATTTGCTCTAGTGCTTCACTTGTATCTTTTTAGAGCACGACGGTGGTTTTATTTTATAGAAATGATTGAACTCTCATGCTTCATTTATATTATTTGAGAGTCTTTTAGAACAGCATGGTAATTTGCTTTGGTTATGAATTTAGTCTTAATATGATGGGCATCCAAGATGGGTATAATAAAAACTTTCATATAAGTGCATTGAATACTATGAGAAGTTTGATGCTTGATGATTGTTTTGAGATATGAAGATGGTGATATTATAGAGTCATGCTAGTTGAGTAATTGTGAATGTGAGAAATACTTGTGTTGAGGTTTGCAAGTCCCGTGGCATGCACGTATGGTAACCGTTGTGTGAAAAATTTGAAGCATGAGGTGTTTCTTTGATTGCCTACCTTATGAGTGGTGCTCGGGGGCGAGCGATGGTCTTTTCCTACCAATCTATCCCCCTAGGAGCATGCGCGTAGTGCTTGGTTTTGATGACTTGTAGATTTTTGCAATAAGTATGTGAGTTCTTTATGAATAATGATGAGTCCATGGATTATACGCACTCTCACCCTTCCACCATTGCTAGCCTCTCTAGTACCGCACAACTTTTGCTGGTACCATAAACCCATCATTTACCTTCCTCAAAACAGCCACCATACCTACCTATTATGGCATTTCCATAGCCATTCCGAGATATATTGCCATGCAACTTTCCACCGTTCCGTTTATTATGACACACTTCATCATTGTCATATTGCCTTGCATGATCATGTAGTTGACATTGCATTTGTGGCAAGGCCACCATTCATAATTTTTCATACATGTCACTCTTGATTCATTGCACATCCCGGTACACCGCCGGAGGCATTCACATAGAGTCATATTTTGTTCTAAGTATCGAGTTGCAATTCTTGAGTTGTAAGTAAATAAAAGTGTGATGATCTTCCTTATTAGAGCATTGTCCCATGTGAGGAAAGGATGATGGAGACTATGATTGCCCCACAAGTCGGGATGAGACTCCGGACGAAAAATAAAAAAAAAGAGATCATAAAAAAAGGAGAAGGCCAAAAAATGATGAGAGAAAAATAGAGAAGGGACACTGTTATTATCCTTTCTCCACACTTATGCTTCAAAGTAGTGAGGGAGTGAGGGAGTGCTGGATTAGGGGGTCTCCAGACAGCCGGACTATATCCTTTGGCCGGACTGTTGGACTATGAAGATACAAGATTGAAGACTTCGTCTCGTGTCCGGATGGGACTCTCCTTGGCGTGGAAGGCAAGCTTGGCAATACGGATATGTAGATCTTCTCCCTTGTAATCGACTCTGTGTAACCCTAGCCCCCTCCGGTGTCTATATAAACCGGAGGGTTTAGTCCATAGGGCAACAACAATCATACCATATGCTAGCTTCTAGGGTTTAGCCTCCACGATCTCGTGGTAGATCAACTCTTGTAATACTCATATCATCAAGATCAATCAAGCAGGAAGTGGGGTATTACCTCCATCGAGAGGGCCCGAACCTGGGTAAACATCGAGTCCCCCACCTCCTGTTACCATCGGCCTTAGACGCACAGTTCGGGACCCCTACCTGAGATCCGCGGTTTTGACACCGACATTGGTGCTTTCATTGAGAGTTCCACTGTGCCCTCACCATAAGGCTTGATGGCTCCTTCGATCATCGGTAACGATGCGGTCCAGGGTGAGGTTTTCCTCCCCGGACAGATCTTCGTATTCGGCGGCTTCGCACTGCGGGCTAACTCGCTTGGCCATCTGGAACAGATCGAGAGCTACGCCCCTGGCCACCAGGTCATGTTCGTAAATTTGAACTACACTGCCGACATCCACGGAGATTTGATCTTCGACGGATTCGAGCCCATGTCAGGTGCGCCGCACGATCACGACGAGCATGATTTAGCTCTGCCGTCAGATAGTGTTCGGGAGATCACACCTACAACTACTCCGGCCCTCAATCCGGAGCAAATTGCACCATTCGAGGACGGGTGGATAGATCCCGCCATGGGGGCCGCACTCTCAGTGGCGATAGAGCCGGATACTAACTTCACCCCTTACGAGAGATGCGTTGTCGAGCCACTGTCTCCGGCCACGGACTCCAAGCCGCCTGCGTCCGTGCCTATCTAATCCGATTGGGCGCCGATCATGGAGTTTACCTCCGCGGATATCTTTCAGCACTCGCCTTTCGGCGACGTGCTGAATTAATTGAGGTCTCTCGCCTTGTCAGGAGAACCTTGGCCGAACTATGTCCGGCTAGAATGGGATGCGGATGACGAGAAATTCGCTGTCCACCCACCACCCACTTTGTAGCCACTGTCGACGATTTAACCGACATGCTCGACTTCGACTCCGAAGACATCGACGGTATGGACAACGATGCAGGAGACGAACATGAACCACCGCCCACAGGGTGCTGGACCGCCACCTCGTCATATGATATACCCCAAAGAAGGCGATGGCGATAAGACAGCGGAGGATGACCCCTCCAAGAAGCAACCCAAGCACCGACATCAGCGGCGCCGCTCTAAGTCCCGCCATAGAAAAAGTAGTAATACCGATACAAGAGACAATAACACTCAGGATAGTGCCGAAGACGACAACAATCCCCTCCAGCACAATCTAGAGCGGGAGGGTGAACAAGCTAGCCCTCCAGAACAGGCAGCAGATGGAGAAACGGAGGATGACAATTACATGCCTCTCTCCGAAGACGAGGTGAGCCTTGGCGATGAAGAATTTATCGTGCCTGAGGATCCCATCGAGCAGGAGCGCTTCAAGCGCCGGCTTATAGACACATCAAATAGCCTGAAGAAAAAGCAACAACAGCTTCGAGCTGATCAAGATTTGCTAGCAGACAGATGGACCGAAGTCCTTGCGGCCAAGGAATATGAACTCGAACGCCCCTCCAAGAGTTACCCAAAGCGCAGGTCGCTACCCCGACTCGAGGAGGAAGCATTGAAACCTACATCACCAGCGCACAATGCGGCTGACCGGCGACCTCGTGGCCGAGACAGAGAGGCGTTTCAGCCTGAAGTTCAGCCTGCACCCCGCCGCCACTCAAACAAAAATACCAAGTGCCGGGGCAACACGTGGGACCTGCGAGACGTATTGGAAAGCAGGGCAAAACATGCAAGATCGATATACGGGTCACGGGGGCGCGCACCAACGCGGGACGATGATCGTCACACGGGATACACTAAAAGTAAATCCGGCCGGGCCGAATACAGCAGACAAGACTCATATGAACCGCGTCGTGATATAGCCCGACACAGAGGCGCCGCACACCCCCTATGCTTCACTGATGAAGTTATGGATCACGAATTCCCGGAGGGTTTTAAACCTGTAAATATCGAATCGTATGATGGTACAACAGATCCCGCGGTATGGATTGAGGATTTCCTCCTCCACATCTACATGGCTCGTGGTGATGATCTACATGCCATCAAGTAGCTCCCACTAAAACTCAAAGGACCAGCTCGGCATTGGCTGAATAGCTTGCCAGCAGACTCCGTCGGCAGTTGGGAGGATTTGGAAGATGCATTCCTTGACAACTTCCTGGGAACTTATGTGCAACCACCGGATGCTGATGACTTGAGCCATATAACTCAGCAGCCAGGGGAATCGGCCAGGCAATTCTAGACACGGTTCCTAACTAAGAAAAACCAAATTGTCGACTGTCCGGATGCAGAGGCCTTAGCGGCATTCAAGCATAACATCCATGATGAGTGGCTCGCCCGGCACCTCGGCCAGGATAAGCCGAAGTCTATGGCAGCCCTCACGACACTCATGACCCGCTTTTGCGCGGGCGAGGATAGCTGGCTGGCCCGCAGCAACAACACATCAAGGAACTCGGGCACTTCAGATACTAAAGATGCTAACGGCAGACCACGTCGTAACAGAAACAAGCGCCGCAACAATGGCGATAACGCCGAGGATACAACAATCAATGCCGGATTTAGAGGCTCTAGATCCGGTCAACGGAAAAAGCAATTCAAAAGAAGTACTCCGGGCCCGTCCAGTTTGGATCGCATACTTGATCGCTCGTGTCAAATCCACGGCACCCCTGACAAGTTAGCCAATCACACCAACAGAGAATGTTGGGTGTTCAAGCAGGCCGGCAAGTTGAATGCCGAAAACAAGGACAAGGGGCTGCATAGTGATGACGAGGAGGAGCCCCGGCCGCCGAACACAGGAGGACAGAAGAGGTCCCCCCCCCCCCACAAGTGAAGACGGTGAACATGATATACGCAACCCACATTCCCAAGAGGGAACGGAAGCGTGCACCTTCGATCGCAGGGACCACCCCACTAGTATTCGTCATGGCGGATCCGCCGCATTGGTCCTAGACCCCATCATTGACGGATTTCACCTCACTCGAGTCCTTATGGACGGCGGCAGCAGCTTGAACCTGCTCTATCAAGATACAGTGCGCAAAATGGGTATAGCTCCCTCGAGGATCAAACCCACCAAAACCACCTTTAAGGGCGTCATCCCAGGTGTAGACACTACAAAAAAAAAGACACATCCATGACATTTTGGGCCGAACGAATTTTTTTTCTGTCATACATATGACACTTCTATGACGATAATTGTGAAAAAACCCGATATCATCATAGATGTGGTGGGATCCTACTTCTATGACAAAAAATCATGACAGAAAATGGGCTTTTCGTCTTGGGCGGGCCGGAGACGCAGCTGCATGACATTCTTTGGGCCGTCCATGACGGAAAAACTGTGGTAGAAGCAAGGGGGAGGAAAATTTCGGGGAGTTGCCGGTTACGGTGGGAGGTCAGGGGCCGAGCGATGCACGTTTCTCTCATATGTACGCTGCAGCGTGTGTGCGGCGTTGGCTCTAATCGAACCCGAAGCGGGCGTTGGGCTCTAATCGAACCCGGCGATTGCCGCAGAACTCGCGTTCTCGAACCCGGCGATCGATCGATGGCTGTTAGCTGAACCCGATGGGCGATTCGCCGCTCTGCTGCTAATCAAGCCGATCGATCTGCCTCGATGAACAAGGAGCGTTATGGGGGTTGGAAGAACGGTGGCGGTGGCATTGCCTCTGGATGAGCATGAGACAGTGGAGGGTGGCCGTGGAGGGGTGGTTAACAGGACCCGTGGTGTGGAGGGCTGGATGAACAGAGAGCGTTGGAGGGTTGCCCGTGGAGGGTGGTTGAGCGATGGCCGGTGGGGTAGCGCGCGGTGGAGGCTGGATGAACAGGAGCCCGTGGAGGCTGGAGGAGATCGACGGTAGCCCGTGGAGGCTGGACGAGGTTGACGGTGGAGATGAACAGTATCCCGTGGAGTCCCGTTTTGCAGTACGCCACACCCCTCCCGATGAACAGGACCCCTGTTTCGACCGTAGCGCTCCAACACAAGTCCGTTTCGTCCGTTTTGCGGTACGCCACACCCCTCCCGATCAACAGGACCCCCATTTCGACCGTAGGAGGTCCGTTTTCTCCGTTTTGCGGTACGCCACACCCCTCCCGATCAACAGGACCCCCGTTTTGACCGTAGGAGGTCCGTTTCCTCCGTTTTGCGGTACGCCATACCCCTCCCGATGAACAGGATCCCGTTTTGAATGTGGTCGGTCGAACACAAGGTCGTTTACTCCGTTGTGCGGTACGCCAGGCCTTGTTTCCATCGCCTGTTCCGTCCAAGCCCTCCCGATGAACACGACCACGCATTCCGTTCCGACCCAGCCGGTTTGGCTCCCCATGAACACGACGACGACGTTGTTTCTCTGTTCCGACCCAGCCATGTACATGAGCCCTTGCCGTACGTATGCACGAGTAGGCGTTCGAGACCCCGCCCGTATGTACACATACGTGGCCGTATTTTCTTTCTTGCACCACGGCGTAGACGTGCGTGTACATGCTACGTGTGCGCCTCTACTACGACACGTGCGCGCCTCTACAACGACAAGTATGTACGTACACGTTCGCGACCAGAATGACAACGCTACGTATGCTTCGACCAGGTGGGTCCCGACTGTCAGGCACTTCCTTGCCTGCGAAGATGTAGCTGGTGGGTCCCAGCAGTCAGGGGGGCGAATCGTTTTGGGTTTTTTTTGCCCGGATGCACTTCCTTGCGTGCGAAGATGTAGCTGGTGGGTCCCAGCAGTCAGGGGGGCGAATCGTTTTTTTGGACGCACTTCCCTGCGTGCAAAGATGTAGCTGGTGGGTCCCAGCAGACAAGGGGAAACATTTTTTTCGCGAAATACGGTGGATCGTCTGGTGGGTCCCCGCTGTCAGGTGGAGGAATAATTATTTTGCACGTAATAAGGAGGCACTTCCTTGCTGTGGCCGTGCACCCAGCTGGCAGCCTCTCCATGTACAGTCCACGTCCGATGGAAGCCATGCCTTGACCACCTTGACCACGCCGTGCCGAGAGCACCAGGGCGGTGGACGACGGCAGGCATAGGAAGGGGACGACGCGGAGCCGGGGAAGACGCGACAGTGGATGCCCACGCGTAGAGGAGTATGAGGGTTCACTCGTTCGGCTGCGGTGTGAGGCTGCCGTCGCCGCAGAATAACGGGGGGTGTGGTGCGTGAGGATGGCGACCAGCGGTGGGAGTAGTAGGGGGCGGTGAGGCCTCCGCGGCATCACAGCCGGCCACGGGCGGCAGGAGCAGGCGGCACGACCGGCGCTACTTTGGGCGGCTGGAGCAAGAAGACCAGAGGTTGAAGAAGCACTACGGCCGTTGGATGGACATCGTACGGTCACTGGAGCTAGAATCGTTCATATATTGACTAAAGTTGACAAAGCCCTCCGTCCCAGTCAACTTAGTAGGCCCACAAGGCAGCCTCCCACCAAGGTTGGTCCCAGCTAGCAGGGGGGTATTCATCTTTTTGTGCGTAATAAGGAGGCACTTCCGGTGGGTCCGAGCTGACAGCGGGGGGAACGTTTTTTCCATGAAATACGGTGGCCCGACTTGTGGGTCCCAGCGATCGGGGGAAGCGTTTTTTGCGAAATCTGGTGGCTCGTCCCATGGGTCCCAGCTGTCGGTGGAGGAATAATTATTTTTCGCGTAATAAGGAGGCACTTCCTTGCGGCTGCCGTGGACCCAGGTATCGGCCTCTCCACGTCTGATACTCTTCCGATGGAAGTCGGTCGTTGACCACATTGACCATGCCGCGCCGAGAGCACCACGGCAGTGGACGACGGCGAGGCCTAGGAAGGGGACGACACGGAGCCCGGGAAGACGAGGCTGTGGAAGCCCGCGCGGAGAGGAGTAAGAGGGTTCACCGGTTTGGCTGCGGTGTGAGGCTGCCGTCGCCGTAGAATAACAGGGGGTGTGGGTGAGTAGAGGGATGCCCAGACCAGCGGTGGGAGTAGTAAGGGCGGGCCGAGGCTGCAGCAGCAGCCGCCACGGGAAGCAGGAGCAGGCGGTCCCACCGGCGCTGCTTTGGCGGCTGGAGCAAGAAGATCAGAGATTGAAGAAACACGACGGCCGTCGATTGACATCAACGCTTCGCTGCTAGAATCGTTTGTTGGCGTAGTATATAATAACGAAAAAATCTTGCATCTGCGTCAACTAAACAGGCCCACAAGTCAGACCACTCCCTCTTTTTTAATAATTTATATATAGCTCATGGCAACTTCTTATGCAATTTATTGCGATCGTTTTTTAGTTGGCGAGGCCAATTTCGCATATTTCATGGGTTCCAAACTATTTTAATACCGAAATGTCGAGCCAGATTTAAAGTAGTTTGAAGATATATTTGAATTAGGTTAATGCCCAGTGAAATAGGAATCTGAAAATGTGAAAAAAATCAGAAATTATAAAGTAGTTGCCAATTTGTCATCTATTTTTATATTTACAACCCATTTCATATTACTTTCAAGATTTGCAGGCATCTTGAAAGAGTTGCAACCCACCAGGGCGTAGAAAAATAAGTAGGCGGGTATTCTTCAGAAAAAATAAACTGGGCTCATTTTCACGAAGAAAAAATAGCTGGGCTAGTCACATGGTGAACATAAAATATAAGCACAGGGCTAGGCGGGCCACAACCCGTTCAAACCCTACTCCGTCTCAACAATACCAAACAAAAAAATTTATCTTTGCTCGAGTAGCTCGTCCCGGTGTCGGCCGATCTTGTCTTGTTCTCTTGTCTATTGACTATATCGCTCACAATGTCGTGGGTCCCGGATGTCGAGAAAACACTAGGAGGAAGCATTTTATTTTTCCATACTGCGACGTGGTGGGCCCCTCTTGTCATCCTCTCCACGCTTTCGCGATTCCTGTTGTTTGTTGACCATGTTGACAACGCGAGAGGGCGGCGCTTGTGGCGCACACTAAAGCGCCGCAGAGGACGTCGGCGTTAACGATTTAGGAGGCGGTGGGGCGGCGATGCATCTTGTTGGCGCAGCCAGCCGTGGGAGGCGAAGCAAGCGGCCCCCGGCGCTGGTTTGGTTTTGGCGGTGGAGGAAGACAGATGAAGAAACACGACAGATCGTAAAAGCAGCGGAGTACTTAACAACCTTAATCAAACCAGCAGGGCACTTAACAACCAAAGCTGAAAGCGGTATGAGTACTTATACAGTTCAACCGTACAAAGCACGCCTCGAAGAGTGCTACTTTGCCTACAATTAACCAAGGGTGAGGCCGCCAAGGCCCAGGCGCCACCAGCGCATCCACAACCTTCTAAAGCGGCTTCATCTCGCAGCGTGGTCAATAAACAGGATATTAAGCTTTAGAGCCATGGAAAAGCATGAACATAATCTTCATCCTATTCTCCAAGATGGGCGGGCCTTCATTATCTGAGACCACCCACGAATAAGTATATTTTCACCTCCAAGGGAATTGAGTAGGTCGACATAAACATCATGTTGTGACCAAGCGCAAGTCCGACCCGACCATGGTCGAGCATCGTATAGGAACAATAGAACTCGGCAGTTCTGTTTCAAGAAGATCACAGCTGTAAAACTGTGTATAAGCAATAGTTTATGAACAACATATATAACGAAAAACAGCTCGTACCATAAGTTTCTCGACACGGTTGGACCTGTTCAGCGAGTGCAACATGGCACACATATCCCATGTGGCCTTCCACCATTGATCGCCCCACAAGGACCTCAAGGCGATCAATAAAGTGTAGGAACTTGTGGATGTCGATCGATCAACTTGATGCCATTAGTAACAACCGAGTTATTACAGAGTAACAAACGAGCAGACTGCTTAACTCTGAAAAAACCTACACGTGCCACCAATTATAATAAGAAAATATTAGTTAGAAGTAGCATCTTCGTGAGAGATTCGTTGCTACTTCTAAAGTTAAATTGTGATTAGTTAGACAGAATAGGTGGATTAAGAAGTAATCGAGGCAACAAGCAAGAACCAGATACAAAACTAACATGGATGAACAATTGGAACGACGTCGGGGTGGAAGATCGCAGTGAAGATGAGAGCAGGTTTTGTTATTTCCATCAACATTCGTGCGCCAACTTTCAGTCCGTAACACTTGAGAAAGTTTATCCAAGTTCGGCCATAAAAAAAGCAGTGATCTACTTGGTTCATGAACCCAACTCGGAAGTAATATCCATGGCTTGTCTTCACTGTGACCATTAAACTAGTGTATTCAGTTATGGCAAGGCCGAGCATCTTGAGTACATGTGTTACAGCGAGCAAATAATACACTGCAGGAAAAATAATATGACAACACAGCATGTTCAAAAAACCCCCACCCTCCGGATAGAGAAGAGGATTCTAGGAACATCATGCGCGCATTTCAAAATGTTGTGGTAGGATGAGAAGGAACAAGTGTGGAGTCTCGCGAGGGCGCAGAAATCTGTAGGGTACTGCACTTTGGGCAATCGCAAATGAAACACACTAGATTGATCTGAAAGAAAAATGCATCAATGGCGGGCTGCCATCCAAGGATTACCTGCGACCAAGGGACTTGGATTTATCGGGGATGGATGAAGAATTCGTACCTGGTTCTCCATGAGAAAACCCTATGCAATCGCCGAGCGGGGGTTTTCTTTGAACAAGCAGACGAGGGAGAAGGGGATTCAGGCCAAGTGAAATATTGCCGCTTCGTCTGTCCAACTTACTGCTAAAGCTGGAAAGGGGGGGTTGTGATTTGACAGCTCATTGGGCATTACTGCGGCGCTACGACCGGGGTGTGTCTACCGTGAAGTTGTGCACTCTAATTTGTGCATATGGCACGTGGACCCTGTTGCCGGTTGCCCCACATATAAGCGAAAGGAAGTAGAAAGACAGGAGTAACTAGATACACATAAATATATTTTTTGACAGAGAGATACTCCCTCTGTAAAGAAATATACAAATCTTTTATATCACAGGCTCACCTTGCTGAGAAATATACTCCCTCTGCAACGCACGGGCATTATGGGGGTTCAGCTTTTTTTTATGGGGGTTCAGCTGAGAATATAATACTCAGATAGGCTCACGGTTCTGGACTTTGGGCCGCAGGCCGACCCTGCATGTTTGGGGGCCCATGTGTTCTACCTCAGCGCTTTTCATATTGCAAGCGATCTGTACTGCGCTGATTTTAGATGCTGTCGCAAGGCGAATACACAAAATTGAATAAAACACGGCAGCTGTTGGAATGAAATCGAACGACAGTTCCTAACCAGCAATCAAAGTTGCAGTTCTATCAATGATATACCATGTGATAAATAATACTGTCGTACTACTTATACACACATGACACTTGTTTCACCATGCCAGATTATTACATCAAAATCTCTTGGAGGATAGATCAGTTCGGCAGTTGCGTGCTGTTACTGAAGAATTTCAAAGTTGATTTGGACCAGCTTTCCTTGCCGAGAAAGTTCGATTTTGACATCATCCCCTACCGCAAGATATGATTTAGATTTGAACCTTGACCATCCTTTAGCATCAATCATCATGCAACCATCCTTTGTACTTACGGTATATTGAGCAGGTTCATTCACACCAAGGCTGCGCATGGTAAGAGGAACTTGGCCGCGGTCGCCCGAATAGTTGAACGACTCCCTCGTTGCTCTAGGAATTCTCTGTTTGCAAACAAGAAGACATACCCAAACAGTTAGATCAACACAGTGAATCATGTGAAACAACATGGAAAGAAAAAAGAATGAAGCACTTGGGCGGCCAATTCTTACCAAGAAGGTGGACATGTCGGTTTTTGTAAGGACTTTGGTATATGAAGTGCGAACTGCAGCCCAGTTTGTTGCCGGTGCAACTGCACGGGCCGGACCAAATGCAAGTGCAAGTGTTGGTGCAGGTGCCGAAGCCGCTGCTACTGCCGGAGATGGTGCTCCTTGTAGAGCTGGTGCCGGTGTCGATGCCCGATCCTCTGGTACATCAGACTGATCCGCTGACGCGGTCGGTGCCCAATCCTCAGCTGGATCAGACTGAGCTGCTGCCGCTGTCAGTGCTAGAGCAACCGCCAGTGCTTGATCTGTGTGAGACAGCGGCGATTTTGTCTGGTCTGCTATGATCAGCTTTCTAACTTGACTAGGATCCATGACCGTGATCCAGTTTTTTTCTTCATTTCTTTTAAACGCGAGAAGGACTAATTGTGGCGTTTTTGTTAAACTAAACTGCAGTTCATCATAGGGATTCAGCTTGTACTCAGACAACAGACTGATCCAATTTTTTCCAGTAATACAAGTGATGGACAGTGCCTTTGTTACTGACACGACATAAGAAGTGAAACCTGCAAAAATAGCCATCGTAGAGCAAACCAAACGGTTTATTCTATGATGAATGTCACATGGCAAAACCTGCATTGTAAAATTGCAGGAAAAGAAAGAAAACATGACATTAAATCAATAAGATTTAGACAGTAAATCAATAAGATTTACTTGATGTGACACGAGTGAATCCTTACAAGGAAATCACTATGTTGAAGTATTAAACAGAAGATTGATCGTCCAACTACGCGTGGCATGCAGGGGCCCTGCCTACTCCCACAAGCAGGACAGTCCAAAGGTCGTGACAAATCGTATGGACCGAACATCCATGGGACTGGAAATCCTGGTGGGTGCGATAAACCCTGCAATGCATACAGATATTGGAGTGTAACCATAATTGATAAACCGTCCTCACAAAAAATATGATCTGGATAATTCAAAATGTACAGACTGAATTGAGTGGACAGACATTAACATAGGCCGTTCTTAGGACTGACCACACACCAAAAGCGGCAGTACTAACAAACGATACAGGGTTCACAAACACAAATCAAGTACTGAACAAATAGTACTTACTACAGACAAGCAAAGTTGCACTAACAAACTCTGCAGACTATTTCTTGCCACCGACCTACGGGACGAACCCCGCATAACTAACTAGGCCATGGACTTCGTGTGAGATGTCTACATGCACCATTACCATCTTGTCAACCTTGGAGAACCTAACAGAGTGGTCTTTCCACTCATAAACATGATGATGAAGACATGCCGCATTAGATTTGTTGGGAAGCTTTACAAGAACCACACCCTTCGTAATCGAAGGCACAGCCAGGAAATTGTTGTGGTCAAGTACAACCTCGAGAACACGCCTAACAACAATGCTACAGGAAAACACTAGTTCAGGACACGTGGCGACAAGGACACAACAGCTGGATAGTTCAGCAGTAGAACTCATCATCAGGTCTTCCAGTTCACATGGCATGACTTTGAGAACTTCATCTCCACCGCGGACCTGGTTCTAATTCAAACAGAAACCATATTTCATTACTACCTCCGTTCAGAAATATGAGATGATTTTTGATATTATACTCCATATATGACTACATATACGCACAGAAAAGAGTGAACAAAGACACTAGAACATGTCTTCAAAGGCATGAGAGCAGAGGGATTACATGCAATATCCATAACACAAGTTACTGAGGCAAATATACCCTCTTAAAAGGTAGCATTGATGTTCATAAAGTACTCCCTCCATCCCAAAATTCTTGTCTTAGATTTGTCTAGATACGGATGTATCAAGTCACATTTTAGTATTAGATACATCCGTATCTAGACAAATCTAAGACAAGAAATTTGGGACAGAGGGAGTAGTTGAAAGTAATCTATAAGAAATCAGTGTCAACCTCTCGCATGTTTTGGTCAAAAGTGGGATTTAGAACCGTCATTTGGCACACTAAAATCACATGCAACATCACCCAGAAAGTTGTACTACCAGTACTAGTACTGCGTGTTAGATGAAAAAACATGATCAAGATCGAGAAAAAGATCGTCAACAAGAGACATTACCTGGACTTGCCTAATGAGGGATCCCAGAGAGGGGGGCTTGGACAGGGCGATGGCTTTGAGCTTGTCTGCGGTAGTCTCGACGGGGTCCTTGCGCTTCTTCGTACCATGAGCCTCGACGGTTTTGGCCAAAGCCATAGACATCACGTCGGCCGGTGCTCCGGCGTCCATCCAAGAGAGGAAGCTGAGAGAGAAGAGTGAAAGGAGGAACGAGATGAGGGAGAAGCGAAATGAGTGGGGTTTTTATTCAAGAGAGGAAGCTGAGAGAGAAGAGTAAAATGATGGTTGCTTCGTCCGTCCAACTTACTGCTGGAAAGGAGGGGGTTTTGTGATTTGATGGCTCATTGGGCATTACTGTGGCGGTTCGATCGGGGTAGTCTACCGTCACTCTACTACGGAGTAATTTACTGCATGGCTGGTGTACCCAGGTGCTGGCTGTCCCACACGTCGGCGAAAGTGAGTAATTTAGTGCATGGCTGGAGGAGGATCCGCACGGTAGAGCGTGTCCACTGTTTTTCATTCTGAAGAAAATAATAATTACACCAAGCGTTTCCACTCTTACGACGGAGGAGTGCGAAACACGCAGCCACTTGAACATATACAGTGCTCCTACTACTAGGCATGTGCAGTGGTTCATACGTCAGTACTACACAATCTTGTTGCTAGTGTAGTAAGATATGACGATAACAAATGATGTTGTGCGCATGTCAACTACTCCTATATGTAACATAGTACCGCTTTTTCGACTGTCCGGTAGAGAATGAACGGTGAGATCAATGTTAATAGAACTAGGTCCACAGCGCACGGAGAGTATGATGCTACATTACTCCACGAAACAGGAACCATATGAGGCACATCCTATAGTGTTAGACAGGGTGTATGAAGGGTGCATGGGATGGGAGCAAAAGTTCCCTTTTCGACCCACTTTTGGGTGTTTGGCAGAGTGCATGAAGGGTGCATGAGTCCACACTAGTAGGTTGACAAAAATACATGAAGAGGAAACAACTATATTGAGATGAGAATCCAACCGAACACACCCACACGCTTTGTGCTACAGTGATTGATCTGCACCGTCTGAGTTTGATCCAACGGTCATGTTGCGCCGAGACATGGACATGCCCATGCAGAGGGCGCCTAAACACCACCGAAGTTGCTCTGCTTCTCGAGGCGCACGACGTTGGTGATGCAGGGTGCAACCGCCCGCAGAGCCCGCTCCCGGTCGACGGGAGCCAGCTCGTCAAAGACGACGTCCAATGGCACGAACGGATTCCGGTGACGGAGCCCTGAAAGGATTCACCCGGCAACAGCGACGGCAGCGCGCAACCCCTCCTTGTCCAGCTCAGCCCCCACCATCGCACGGAGACGGCTCAGCTCCTCGGAGATATAGGTGTAGAAGGAGACTAGGTCAGGAAGCCGCAGCTCATTGAAGTCGACCGGGTGGTCGAACGGGTTTAGCCCGACGACCGGCATCGTCGCGCTGGCACGACGGTAGGCATCGCGCAGCCGCAACACGTGTGTGGCAACTTGGTTCACCAAGTGGCTGAGGCGATCTGGACCTCGTCACGATCGGCCCTTCGCGCTCGGTCGGCTTCCCCGACGGCCTATCGTATCTCCCGCTTTACGCAGCAACGCCGCCGCGCCTCAAGCATCTTTGTGGTGGACGCCTGCCGCTTTTGAAGCTCCGTGAACTCCCGCACATGACGGAGGAGCATGGCACTCCTCTCCTCCTTGAGCTCACGGAGCTCCATGTCCTTGGCCCTGAGCTCCGCATCCTTGGCATGGAGCTCCTGTGTCAGGCGCCTCACCTCAGACTCCGTGATCTGTTATGCCACCATGGCACTAGGTAGAAGCAATGGGGAGAGGAAGCAAACGGGGCGAAACAACTGAAAGGCAATGCAATCTACGGGAAGGCGGAGGGAGCCAGCAGAGGAGCGGGGAATCTTTTGGTTTTCACCATGGTAAAACACCAGTCGATGACTTCTCACATCACGGAGCAGTGGGTTTTTACAGGCGGAGTCATCGTGACTAATTGCTACCTCGCCTGCTCCTGTCATTCAAAAAATTAAAAATCCTGCCGCGCCTGCTCCCGTCAATCAAAAAATTAAAAATCCTGCCGCACCCAAACACCAGAGCAACGCCGCGGTGGATATTTAAATTTACCTGCCGGCAAGTAGATAATAAAAGGGGTGAAAAAACAAATGTGGCGGCGGCCTAGCTAATCGGTCGAACTAGCCCAACTAGCTAGCCACCGTGATTCACTGATGTACTTGGCGGGAAAGGTGGTCTTTCATGATTTGATGACTCATTTACTTGCTTCGGCACTACAACCGAGGAGGACCCAGAAAACGCGCGGTAGGGCGTCCCACGTCAGGAAGAATATATGCGTGCACCACCTGGGAAGACCCTGAAACCGCGCGGTAGGGTGTGCCACGTCTCGGCACGGAGGAAAAATGTGCGTGTACAAATATACTGTATCAGACGTAGTACCTATGGTTCGACCTCGGAACCCAGCCAGTCGGTCGAAAACACCCCACTAGCCACACAGCTTCATCATGCAAATGTGGCACGGTTAGCTCCGTCTCGACCAGCCACAATGTCTCTTGTTCTAGGCGATTCTTCTATTTTCCAAGCTTTTTTAGTTGTAATAACACCACGGCAAGCTAGCGCCGCTCTTCGTGTGTGCCCGTGCAAAGGTTAGACGATGGAGAGAAGAGAGATTGAGACGCAGACCTGGGACCCACCCGTAAGTGAGACAACGGTCATGCACGTGTTGACGAGGCACTCCCTCTACTCTATCAACACAAGTACTGTATAAAATCAAGTTATGGGACAAAGCCAACAACCGTTCATTTTTTCAGGCTATCGACTTACGCTTTGTAGTCCAGGTTGCCAGTTTGAATCTCGTCTTTCAGATTTGTTAGTTTTAGGTCCAAATTTGATTAATGACAAGTGGGACCCCCATGTGTTGTTCCGATATTTCAGTGTAGGATGGTTTATTTGAACAAACACTTTGCGCGGTTAGACAAGTAACGACACGAGTTACACGTATTTTGCAAGTTTACGAACAAAAATGACAGCGGCATAGAATATCACATCCACCTCGCATCTTGAATACTATGGTGATACGAGTTTTTACACCGTTGGAAGTGAGATCCAATGGCTTGGGAGTAGTCTTTGTAATTATGCGCAATTTCCAAACTCTCCAAAGTTTTTTTTTGCAAATAAAACATTCAGGCCTCGTGTGTGCGCTGCATCTTGATCCAACGGCTCCCGGTGCTCATATTAGGTGCTCCCGTAGCTTAATTACCCGCTACGGTGATATGAGCATCTAGGTCGTATGATCGGTGATCGATGGCACATGCATAGTGCTTGTACTTTCGCATTTCCCAAACTCTATCAGCCGTATATTGCAAAAACATTCAAACCTCCTATTGTGGGCGTTAGATCTCGGTGAACTCGTATCACCATAGAATCTACAATCTGGGAGCACCTCATGCTCTCCGTGCGAGAAAACATAAGGTGCTATCGCAGCTTGGATGCTACGGTGATCTGAGCTTGGAGGTCGTTTGATCTAAGATCAATGGCATCTGAGCAGTCTTTGTCCTTATAAGCAGTGGCTAAACTCTTTTGGGGCTTTTCGCAAAAACCATTCGAACCACCGAGGAGGTGTTGGGTCACAAATCAACGCCTCCAAGAGCTTGTATCACCAAAGCATCTAAGGTGTGGTAGCACATGATATTCTTACATACGAGAGAATATGATGTCCTCCTTCATCTTAGATGCTACGGTGATCTGACTTCGAGGTCGTTGGATATGGGATCAAAGGGCATCTAAGTAGTTTTTGTACAAATTGTGTGCAATTCTCAAACTCATCAAGGTTTCTTACAAAAAAAATTAAGACACATCATGTGAGCTGCTATATCTCAGATCTACAAGCTCCAAGCAACTCAGACGGCATATAGCATCTAATTGGGGGCACATGATATTCTCCCGGGAGGAGGGTGGGGGTGCACAACCAATCGGTGGTTGGGAGGGTGGGGACAAATATAATCTAAACAACCCTAAACAGAGCTCCACAATTTTATCTAAGGTCGAGGGTTGACCCCGACAATCATAGCTCCGCCTAAACACAACATTTGCATGTCTTGTAGTACTAGACTTAATATTCATGTTTCAGTTTCATGTTCATTTTAAATATTGAATTGAGGACCATGGATGTCTTACATTTTACTCTCTTCGTTCCTAAATATTAGTCTTTTAGAGGCTTCAAATGGACTGGCACATACGGATGTATATAGACATATTTTAGAGTCTAGATTCACTCATTTTGCTCCGTATGTAGTCACTTGTTGAACTCTCTAAAAGACTAATATTTAGGAATAGAAGGAGTATTTCTGAACTCGTGTCATACATGCATGGGTTGGAAAAATATATGCACTATACTTATTGGATTGTTGTTGTGTTCGTGCGTGTGTGTCTGTGTGTGTGTGTGCGGTCATATGCTTGATACATACAAAGTTTTCTCACCTCCATATTGTTCATCTTTTAAATTTGAATTTGCATTGGAAAACTTACTAGGGATACCATGAAATGTGAAATGCACGTTGAGATCACTATATCACAAATTCACTCTAATTCAACAACTCGTCACAAATCAATTACCACGTTGAGATTAGTATTTGCAAGGAAAATACGGGTATTGTAATACACATAGATTCGTTCGGCAATTTAAAAGGTTCCTTTCGTATTCTCAAATGGTAGGACCCAATGGCGTACCAGCCAGACCTTGGCTCGTATTGATCCTAAAAAAACGGGCTCGTGTCCTTCGGTGGCGTGCGTGGTACGCACATTAGGCAACCGCAACCAGTCGAGCCTCAGCGTTTCAAGTCGAAATGTCTGGCGGCCAGAATTCCAGCCCTAGGAAATTCCACTCATGTTCCCGGTCCATAATGACTACCGATGAACAACGGAGGGATTCTTTAGTAACTAGACAACGTTACCTACCGTGCCGAGCACAGTTCAATTCCCTCGGTCGCCGCTCGTCAAGGTCACCCGTCAACTGCATTTCCTAGTACTACTACTACTACACCAGGATGAGCACAGAATTGAGCCCGTTTGTTCGTGCCTAGTACTTGAGTTAATATATCAGGCAATGCACTGGTACGGAGGGGTTATCCTTTTACTCCCTCCTTTCCGGTTTATAGGGCTTATCTCAAAATTTTAGTTTTCCCATTTTATAAGTCTCAATTTGGTTGTTCCCCATCACATGTTCAGATTTCAAGGTGCAATAAATTTCAAGGTGCAATAAATCATTACATGCAAGTATTAAGAGAAAATTGACCAATGCATGTACTTTATGCATGCATGCATTGCAATTAATGCATTAAATAAACACAATTTTTGAGGAAAACAAGCGCATTAATTGAGTGGTTTTGCAAACTACAACAATTGTTCCACCACTCACCATCTACCTTGGTTGGTGAGATTTTTGAATTGAGCCCTATAAACCGGAAAGGAGGTTTAACTAAGAAAAATGTTTTACCAAATCCTTTCTTAAGAAATACAACAGGACAGATGTACGGCTTGAAAATTTATTGCATGATGCAGGTTATGATATTGTTTCGAATCCTGGATCTTAAATTTTAGAAAATCCAAAAGTGAGCATAAATTCTTGAAACTGAGCATGGTCACGTGATATGGCCCAAAATATTACTTCGTTTGGCATGTGCTGTCCCAGCAAGCGTGTGAGTCGACGTTAAGGCGAACGCTTTCACTATTGAAACCATGGGCGAACGCTTTCACTATTGAAACCATGGGCGTTTACGTGCCGCCACGAGTGCCCGCTTCTCATCGGCATGTGCCGTCCCAGCAAGCGTGTGAGTCGACGGGAGGCATGCGAGTAGACCGCTGCGCCGGCTATCAGGGAGGCGTGCGAGCAGACCGCTGTGCAGACTCACTTGGAGGTGAGCCCTTTGACTAGGCTCCGCCGCCCACCATCGTCTCAACAGCTCCCACTTTTAATGTCGCCGGGCGCCATGATTTAAAATCAACCCCTTTTACCCTAGTATCGCTACAATCCTCTCTCTTCCTCTCAATTCTCCTATCGTCTACCTCCAACTAGCCTGACCTAAACGTACGCCATGCCGCATCACAATGGTCTACCCTTAGTGTTCCAGTTTCATGAGGAAGACACCCAGCCGGAGTCTCAAGAACATAAGGCGATTTGGGACGAGCTTGAACTGGCCTTGCGGGAAGACGCCGCGCCCGTCCCCGCTCTCGTTCCAGCTCCCGTCGCCCCGACTGCGCCAGCGCCCATCCCCGTGGCATTGATGGGCTGGGAGCCGCACATTGTCGCCGAGCTTGATGCCACGGGGTTCCACGAGGTCTCGCTGACTTTCACGCCCGTGCACCTGCCAACAGCATGCGCCTGCGTGTGCTGGCAGCGCGCTGACGCCTGCAGGTGCCGTGCACCTGCCAGCGCATATGCGCCACGACGCAGACCGACGCGCGCTGTGTCGGCGTTCTGGGAACGGGGTCCCCGGACTTGCTCTGCGGCCTGCGGCGTGGCTCAAAGGAGGCCCAGACAGCCCATCTTCATCTACACAAGCTCAAGACCCTCGCGAGGGGCCAGCCTGCTGGGCGGACGATCAGGAGCTTCCTCAGGCACGGCCTCGTCAGGCTGGCTCATGAGGAGGCGGAGAGTTCAAGGCAGGGTACCTCGCGAGGTGCCCGTGACGCAAGCCATGACGACCAAGGGCGCCAGTCGGGTGCCAGCCCGTGCAGCGTCCTCCTTTCCTCTTTGGTGCAAAGGGAGCTAGCGCAGGCGAGAGCATCAAGCAAAGGCATCCGTTTCGGTGCAACAAGACCAAGACCAGCCCCAACGGCTGGAAGGGACTCATCGTGGAGCCCAAGCAGGCGTCATCACCAGAGCCTTTGGCAGGCGAGGACCAACTTTAGTCAGGATAATGTACCCGCTGTTCCCCTTTAAAATGGCCAATTGTTGGCGCCCTTCCCACTCAATATTTGGGAAGAGGCCCAGGGCCTTCGTCTATATAAGTAGAGCTAGCCACCATAGTAGAGGATCGGAAGGTGGGCATTCGAAATCCACAGAGAGAGATAGAGACCCGATCCTCAAGCTAGAGCGACGGAACATCACCTAGCAGTTCATCACACCCACCAAGAACAGACCCTCGCGAGGCTGTTCTTCCCTGTACTGTTCCTCATCAGCCCAAAAGGCAATCCACCACACCACAAACTAGAGTAGGGTATTACACCACAACGGTGGCCCGAACTAGTATAAATCGCGTGTCTCTTGTGCTGTTCTTTCTAGTAGTTTAGGTCTCTGCGATTCGGCGAGGTACGAGACGGTGGAGGGTTGGATCTCCGCGCGCACCGCAGAGTTCGAACCTTAAGGGTCTGCCAGAACCCGAAATCCGACATTTGGCGCGCCAGGTAGGGGTGCGCCGGAATCTGCCTTTCATCGCCTCGTTCTTCCCCGACCACCGCGACCATGTGTGACGCTGTCGGGCCCGCGCCCAGCGCCAAACGCTTCGCCTCCACGCCGCCCGAGACGGCTCCCGTCGGCGGGCGCCCTCGTCGTTCCCGTCACCTGCCGTCAACGCCGCCACCGGCCCGACGAAACGAGCAGCAAGCGTCGTCCCAGCACTCGTCCATGAGGCGGGGCGGCGCACCGCCACGCCGCTCACCCGCTGGTTCTTCGTCCACGCGCGCGCCTTGCGCCATGGAGGCCCGAGATGCACTCGCCGCGCTAACGAGCTCCTGCGCTACCGCCCGTCGGCAGCGTCTCGAAGAATGGCTCGACCGAGTCGCCCGAGCTCGTCTCAGCTGCAGCGAGGCGACCAGCGCCCGTCCGTCTCGCTGCACCGCACCCCGCCCCGCGCGGGCGATGAAGCTCCCGGGGCGCCTCAGCCGCCTCCTCCTCAAGACGGCGCCCTGGCCCCAAGGCGCGCGGTCCCTGGGCGGAACCCGTTCCGCCAGGCGCCGGCGCGGCAAGAGCAGAGCTGCCAAGAAGTTCCTCGCCCGCAAGAAGCTGCCCGAGCGCTCCCCGCTCCAGCACGTCAAGACCCTGCGCTGCCCCCAGCCGCGGCGCAGGGAGGCCCACAAGACCAAGCCCTCTGTCGTCCGAGGCCCCCCGCGGCCACGGCGGGCTGCCGCGCCTTCACCTCCGAGCTGCGCAGCGTCGCGTGGCCCGCCAAGTTCAAGCCAGACCTGCCGCCACATTACGACGGCACGGCTGACCCTACAGGGTTCCTCCAGCTCTACGAGCTGGGCATCGAGGCTGCCAACGGGGATGAAAAGGTCATGGCGAACTGGTTTCCCATGGCGCTCAAGGACGGGGCCCGCACCTGGCTCCTGAATCTGGCCCCAGGCACGATCTCTTCCTGGGCCGAGATGCGTACCTGCTTCATCGCCAACTTCCAAGGTACTCGCGACCGGCCACCCGCCGTAAGCGACATGCGTTGGATCAAGCAGCAGCTGGGGGAAACCCTGCAAAAGTACATCCAGCGCTTCAACAACGCGCGCCTCAAGATCCCCAAGGTAACGAAGGAGGCCATCATCTCTGCCTTCTCCGACGGTGTACGCGACGTCAAGATGAAGGAGGAGCTGGCGATGCATGAAGATCCGTGCACCTCCCTGGAGCTGTTCAACTTGGCGACCAAGTGCGCCAGAGATGAGGAGGGGTGCCTCTCCCTCCTCGAGCTGCTGCGCGGATCCCGAAGAGAAGAAGTCAAGGCCAAGGGCGTGAAGCGCAAAGGGCTGCCGTGCTCGCGGCGAACCGCACACCAAGCGCGAAGCGTAGATCAGCCCGAGTCCTCCAAGGGCAGCCGGTATCTGCGTGTACCACGACCTCCACACCCACAACACAAATGAATGCCAAGAGCTCCGGCCGTCGCTGAAGGAAGGGTCGGCAGACGCCCGAGCAGCGGCAGGGCTACGGCCGAGGAGGAGGAAGGAATGCAGGACGCTGGGAAGACCGCGGCCCGCGCCAAGGATGGCGCGACCAACCTCGCGAGGACCGCTGGCAAGACCCACCTCGCGAGGGGGGCTAGAGGGATCAGCCTCGTGAGGATCGCCCGCAAGGGAACGCAGGCCTCCCTCCGCTGCCGCCGCCACCAAGGAGAATCGAAGACCGTCATCAGGACGAGGGGGCTGGGGGCTTCCAGGAAGCGCGTGCGATCGCCTGCATCCTGGGTGGAGCTCAAGCCCCAGCCTCTCAGTGCATCTTCAAGCAGTTCGCCCGCGAAGTGAATGCAGTCCTCCCCAAGCTCGAGTCCACGTGCCCTCTCAGGTGGTCGGCGTGCGCCATCACGTTCAGCTCAGCGGATCAGCTCAAGTGCGCAGCCACAGCCGGAGTTCTCCCGATGCTTTTCTCCCCAATCATCAGTAACGTGCTAGTCACCAAGACCCTCATCGACGGCGGAGCAGGGCTCAACGTCCTGTCCGTGGAGACATTCAACAATCTTCAAGTACCTTACAGTCAGCTTCAGCCAACCAAGCCTTTCTCCGGAGTCACCGACGGCTCCACGGTCCCGATCGGGCAGGTCCGCCTTCCCCGTCACCTTGGGGCCCGCGACAACTACCACACCGAGCTCGCCGACTTCGACGTCGCCCACATTCGCCGCCGTACAACGCCATCCTCGGGTACCCAGCGCTGGCCAAATTCATGGCCGTAACCCACCATGGCTACAACATCCTGAAGATGCCAGGAAGCGGCGGAGTCATCACGGTGCCACGTGAAGAGAGAGACGCATGTGCTCCACAGGCGAGCTTTTGAGCGCATCATTGGAAGACCAGCACCACGATGGCAGGAGGCCTCCCGAGGCCGCACCCAAGAAGAAGAAGGCATCGACCGGCCCGGCTCTTCAAGAGACAGGCCCCTCGTGGTCCCTTGCAGGGACAGGGGAGCCTCCTCCCATCGCATAGGAAGCGCCGGCGCCCTCCTCAGCGGGGCTCGGGGCTCTCCCCTGAGGGCCGACCTCGCCAAGGTCTCGAGGCGGCGCTTGGGCACCACGTGGGCGTGTTTGGAAGCACGTTCCCGCAAAGGTGAGCAAGACCAAGAGGACAGAACCCTCAAGAGTTCATCAGCAAGGCCATTCAGAGCTACAGAGTCAAGGGTCATGAGGGCAGCCGCCAACTCACTGTGGGCCCCCCATCCAGGCGAGGATGGTGGGCTGCGCGTCTGCATCGACATACCAGGGCTCAACCAAGCCGCATCTCAAGAGCGCCTCTGGCCCTCGTGAGTGGGACGTTGCGAGGGTCCGCCCCACAGCTACGTACGCATGCCTTACGGCCTGCCAAACGCGGCTGCTGCGCACCAGCGTCTCATGAGGACCATCCTGAAGGCTAAAGAGGTCAGGCACGCCGCAGCCCTGGCGGAGATGGAGATGGCCCGCGAGGAGCCACCAGCGCCTCCGGAGCCTCCCGAGGCCTCCGGGCCTGGGGGCTCGTGAGGATCGGCTCCCGCAGCCCACCGAGTCTGCTACATCAACAACCCTTCATCCCCAACATCACCAGGTGACATCTTTAAGTTTTATTTCCGGCTGGGAGCGCCTTCAGGGCCGTATTATTCCCAGGCCGCGTGGGTCCGTCCCTGCGGCATGTACCCCTTTTATTTCATGTCGTTAGCCTATCCTGTTGGGGACGCCCCTCGGGCTGCATCACCCCCAAGCCGCTCGGGCCAGTCCCAGCGGCATGTATCCTTCCTACTTTTTCCTTAGGATTATGCTCTCGCTCCACCATGCTTGTTATTTCGTGCCTTTTCCTGGGTGGCGGGATCTTGCATGTTAAAGGGGGTGCCTGAGCATCGCGAGTTAGGGCTCCTACCGGCTCTCCGGCCCTCACCCTCTGGTCTTGTCCATGGCATCGTGACCTGGCTTGCCAGCGACGGCTGAGACCAGCCCGAGAGCTGGGACCCGAGGACGTAGAGTTTCGTCATCTAACCCAGCTTATGCGTTAAAGGGGGTGCCCGAGCATCGCGACTCGTGGCTCCTACCGCTCTCCGCCCTCACCCTCCGGTCTTGTCCATGGCATCACGACCTGGCTTGCCGCCGACGGCTGAGACCAGCCCAGAGCCGGACCCGAGGACGAGGGATTGCGGCGTCGACCCAGCTTGCGCGTTAAAGGGGGGTGCCCGAGCATCGCGACTCAAGGCTCCTACCGGCTCTCCGGCCCTCACCTTCTGGTCTTGTCCATGGCATCCGACTTGGCTTTCCAAATGACGGTGAGACCAGCCCGAGAGCCGGGACCCGAGGACGAGAGTTCGTCATCTAATCCAGCTTGCTCGTTAAAGGGGGGTGCCCGAGCATCGTGACTCGTGGCTCCTACCGCTATCCGCCCTCACCCTCTGGTCTTGTCCATGGCATCGCGACCGGCTTGACAACCGACGGCCGAGACCAGCCCGAGAGCCGGACCAAGACGAGAAACATCGCATCCGCCAAATTTGCGAGGAACACACGCGAAGATAAGGCCCAGAGCCAGCGCAACCCGCCTTTGAGGTAGGGCCTCGTGAGTCCCGCGCTGGCTCACGGGTGCCCAGATACACCTCGTCCAGCCCTACCGTGCCAGCCCACGTGTCGTCGTGGGGGCTGTATCACGCCTGGGCTTCTCCCGAGGGGAGCCCCTCCCACGCCCATGGAAGCACCATGCTCGCTACTGGCCGACGACACCGCCGAGGAGCGGTATGCCCAGACGCATGCGGAAGCGCTATGCTCCGTCTGGTGATAAACAAGCGAGGTGGCCTCCGGTCGCATCAACCTCGTGGAGCCCAGAGCTCAAGATTCAGCCTCGCCGCAACGCCTCCCAGTAGCGCCGGCGGGGCTGGGCACGGGGGCTGCGCCTGGGTCATGCCGAGACGCACGCCACCCAGCCAGGCCCCTCGGGCCTGGTTTGTCGCACGTCACTCCCCGAGCGGAGCCAAGGTACACATGCCGTTTGAGCGTCAAGGGGGACTCCTGAGCATCGTGACTCAGGAGCCTAACTGGTCACGTAGCCCCTCACCCCTTAGTTCCGAAAGGCTAACGACGGTTGAGGTATGCGCGGGGCCGGGCTCTGCAGACGTAGAACGGTGGGTCCGCCCACGTCTCACCTCCCTACTTGCTGTTCGTGCACCAAGGGGGACTCCTGAGCATCGCGACTCTGGAGCCTAACTTGTCACGTAGCCCCTCACTCCTTGGTCCCGTCCTGGTTTCTGGTCGGGGCTAACAGCGGATGAGGTATGCGCGGGGCCGGGCTCTGCCGGCGTAGAACATAAGCAAGTAGGAAGCACAAATTTCAAGGAATTCAAAAGCAAATATTACAGTCCACACTGTTATCGCAATACCAAACGCGAGTTTAAACGCCTCCTCGAGGCATGATACATGTGCAGGAATTAAAAGCAAGACAGGAGCCACAACGGAGTCACTTGTCGGCGGTGGAGCAGCGTGGAGTGGGCTCGCCTCATGAAGCAGCAGGGCCGGAAGCGCCTCGCTTCGGCTTGGTGCTGAAGGCCCGAAACTTCCCCAACAGAGCCTCCGCGCGACCCTTCACAGCCTCGGCAGCGGCAGCTGCATGCTCGCCGCTTGCTGGCTCCAGCAGGCTGTCCATGTCGACGCTGGGATCACGAAGATAGATGTGGGTGAGGATCCGCGTCAGTGCCGCAGATGACAGGACACGCGCCTCGGCCTCAGCCGTGGGGCCAAGACCAAGGGAGACATCTTCAAGAGCACGGATCAGGAAGGGAAGCAGCTTGGCGGGGCCGTCCTGCGCCGCCGCTGGGCTCTCCAGTCTGCTATCATAAAGCTCCCTCAGCAAGGCGCGAGCCTTCACCTCCATATCCATGAAGGCCACGCGATCTTCGGCAAGAACCCGCGCCTTGGCGTCCAGCTCGACCTTCCTTGCCTCCAGCTCCTGCTCCAGCGCGCCTAGGCGATCACGACGCTTCTTCAGCTTGGCCTCCTGGTCCTTGACGGCCGCCTCGCGAGCCTTCATGCTTTCCTCCTGCTCCTGGCGGAGGCGGGCCTCCTCGGCAAGCTGGTTCTACAGGCCCTTCAGCTCGCCCTCTAGCGTCTCACAGCGACCTTGGATGCTAGCTGCCTCCCCCAGGGCAGCATCGCAGGTTACCTTCACCTCACGAATAGCCTGCTTCTCCTCGTCGCAAGCCGTCGAGGCCTGGACCAGCGCCGCCCGAATCGAAGCATCGGCGCGAATCCAGCCAGAGGCCAGCTCCAAGCGCCCGGCCACCAAGCGAGGGTCGGCGCCCAGAAGATCCTGCCGCAGCCGGTCCAATTCAGCGGCAACACGATCCAGGACAGTGGGAGGAGTCGGAGAGACAGCAGTTGGTGGAGTAGGAGGAAATGGCGGCGACGAGCCATCGCTACCGAGGCGGAACCAAGGCGCCACGACAACAAAGGGAGGCAGCGCCAAGCAAGGCACCTCAGAGGTCGCTGGGCCAAGGGGCTGAGCTCACCCAGCTGGCTCACCCGAGCCGCGAGGGCGCCCGGCAGAGAGGCCTCGGCGCCAGGATCATCTTCCTTTTCGGGCAGCGGCACTGTCACGGATGGAGCCTCAGAGCCCCTTTAGCTTCTTTCGCCCATGGGCGCTGGCCTGGCCAAGAACATGGACATCAGATCTCGTCGACAGAGCAATAATCAAGACGGGAAGCAGGCACATACAGGTCATCGCAGGAGGACTCGAGCAGCCTCCGGCCATACTTGAAGCCGGAGAGCCGGCTGCAGGGATCAACCTCAAGGGGACCAAGAGCAGGAGGCGCGTCAGCGGATCGCCCCGGGGCCGGGGCGGACCCGCGAGGGACCAGCCCAGTCCTGTCCTTCTTCAGGATCGGGGGCAGGCTTCTGCCTCCCCGCTCATCCTCATCCTCGTCGTCGTCACTCTCGGGGAGGCGGAGAACGCGGGGCCTGCGCCGCAGGGGGGGAGCCCTTGACTCTGCCCCCGAATCAACCCTCTCTCCTGGCTCTTCTTCCTCCACCTCTTCACCGGAGTCGGAAGAGGACACGTCCACCAGGTCCTCCGGAGCATCCACGGGCACGGGCCCGTCCCCATTGAAGACAGGCATGGGCCCCACAACCTGCTCCCAATCCTCGCGGAGGAACAGGGCTGGGCGCCCGGGTCTCGCCACGCCGGCCCCAACCAAGGACTGGAGGACTGCCGCCAGATCTCGCTGGCAGGCCACGGGCTCGGGTGAGGCCTCCACATCGGAAGCGTAGCATCGCGAACCGGAGCAGCTTGGTGCTCCAGAACTCCTCAAGAAGCGACAAGACCGTCAGCCTCGCCGCCCAAGGCCGGGCCGGGCTTCAGATCTGCATCCATCTTCTCCAAAGACTACAACATGGGGTCCCAAGCTTCGCGGACCAGTCGTCGGAACTCTCGGCGGGCTCCGTGGGTAGGATCAGCCGAGGTGGATCCGCCAAAGATCCACCAAGACCCACTTGCTCCGTAAGCCCTCAATCCGCTTCCTGGGTTTGAATGGCGATGGCTCCGCCAGTATCTTGTGATTTAAGCTCAAGCAGCGCTGGAGGCGGAACCACGGGAGGCTCGGAGGAAGGCCACCGAGGGCTTCACCCCAACATGGGCCTCACAATAGTAGGCGAAGATTGCCAGAAGAAGGACGGAGTTGGGATGGAGGTGCAGAGCTTGGATGTTATAGTGACGGAGGGCGAGAAGAAGAACTCAGAGAAGGGAGGCACCTGCACCAGCAATGATGGTGCTCGCGAAGAACGGTAGAAGGTACTCCCCGACCTCGGGGGCGGAGGAGCCGCCTTGAACACCGCCGTTCCATTGACGCCCGCGCCCGCCAATCGGGCGATTGTATGCAGGCTCGCCGACACATTCGGCAGGTCCAAGGCAGAGAGTACCAGGCTCCGCCGGGTTTGGCGAGGAGCCATGATCGGCTAGGGCACACGGGCGAGGGATCTCAAGATCTCGGAAGCAGAGAGGAGAGGCGCAAGAAAGGGATCTGAGCAGCAATCGTGAAAGTAAAGGAAGCAAGGAGGATGCCGCTCATTATCAACCCACGCTGTTGCGAGAGGCGCACGCTGCCCAATCAACCGCACGCTGGCGCCCAAGGCCGCAGGTGTTAGGGCCTCACGACGCTCGACTTACCGCCTCGCCTCCGCGGCCAAGTTCGAAGGCCAGGCCTGGGCTATCTGTCGGCATTCTCGGGAACGGGGGTCCCTGACTTGCTCGCTGCAAGCGGCGTGGCTCAAAGGAGGCCCAGACAACCCATCTTCATCTACATTAAGCTCAAGACCCTCGCGAGGGGCCAAGATCATGGGCGGACTACTAGGAGCTTCTCGTGCACGGCCTTGTCAGCTGGCTCATGAGGAGGCGGAGAGTTCAAGGCAGGGTACCTCGCGAGGTGCCCGTGGCTATAAGCCATGATTTACCAAGGGCGCCATGGGCGCCAGCCAGCATAGCGCCCTCCTTTCCTTTTTGGTGCAAAGGGAGCCAGCGCAGGCGCGAGCATCAAGCAAAGGCATCCGCTTCGTGCAACAAGACCAAGACCAGCCCCAACGGCTGGAAGGGAGTCATCGTGGAGCCCAAGCAAAGGCCAACACCAGAGCCTTTGGCGGCGAGGACCAACTTTAGTCGGGATAAGTGTACCCGCTGTTCCCTTTAAATGGCCAATTGTTGGCGCCCTTCCCGCTCAATATTTGGGAAGAGGCCCAGGGCCTTCGTCTATATAAGTAGAGCTAGCCACCATAGTAGAGGATCGGAAGATGGGCATTCGGAATCCATAGAGAGAGATAGAGACCCGATCCTCAAGCTAGAGCGACGGAACACCACCTAGCAGTTCATCACACCCACCAAGAACAGACCCTCGCGAGGCTGTTCTTCCCTGTAATGTTCCTCATCAACCCAAGAGGCAATCCACCACACCACAAACTAGAGTAGGGTATTACACCACAATGGTGGCCCCAACTAGTATAAATCTCGTGTCTCTTGTGCTGTTCTTTCTAGTAGTTTAGGTCCCTGCGATTCGGCGAGGTATGAGATGGTGGAGGGTTGGATCTCCGCGCGCACCCCAGAGTTCGAACCTTAAGGGTCTGCCGGAACCCGAAATCCGACAGCGCTCGTGCCGGTGCTCGTGCACACGAATGTCTCTGTCGCGCCGTTGACAGCGCCTGTCCCCGCGCGGGTGCCGGTGCCCCCCTCAGCGGCATGGATGGCCGCCGTCGACCGCTTCCTTGCACCAACGCCAGTCGCCTCCTCCCTCCAGTTGATTCGCTCCGAAGTCCAGAACATTTTGGCCTTCCGTGAAGCTAAGCCAACGTCCAGGAGTACGCCAACAACGGCGCAAGATGCCGCCGTCGCCATCAGACAGTGGCCCGACGATACACAGAGCACGACAGAGGAGCCGCTTCCCACCGCGATACGCCCCCGCCACCACCGCGTAATCTAAATTTGCCATGAAAAACGTTCGGATTGCCATGATTAAAATCCGAACGTTTATCATTTCCGTTTATTTTATATCCATCATCGTATAATTTAAAGTCGGAGTCAGACTGAACGAAATGTATGGTCTGATCGATTGAATGTTCTGCTAGAGCCGTATCATATTAAATATAAAACGTCATCAAGCCACATGTATTCCTTGTCATCCAACGACCTAGACTGCTTCAATGTCGAGTGCTAACACGTTTAGCGTGCAGTTAATTTCATGCCAAAAATAATGCTAATCACATGACAACACGCAAATAATATCCTAGTAGTTAATATCCGCATGCACTTAATATACTTCCAAATTAACGTGCATTGCACGCATACCTACCGACTAGTGCTCTAGTACGTACGCAACTGGTGCCGTGACTTGTGAACGCGCCCGGATATGGTCAACGGCAACATCGCCATGAAGTTCTTCCTGTTTGCCCGCAAGGCCTAAACGCGAAGGGGAGAGAGAGAGAGAGCACATGGAACCCACCAAAGAAGTGAAGGTGAATAGTGCTAAAATAATATTACATGTTATCCATTAATTAGGCTGTGGTAATATAAAAACATTATGTGAACAAAGGGGTACAACAAACATTGCTATTCTATGTATGTTGCCTATTGACGTCTTGGGCTTGAAGGCCCTTGTCGCATGTTCGATCCTCGCCCTTTATTTTTAATTTGTATATGGGTCCAAATTTGTTTAATGACATGTGTGAAGGAAATATGCCCTAGAGGCAATAATAAAGTTATTATTTATTTCCTTATATCATGATAAATGTTTATTATTCATGCTAGAATTGTATTAACCGGAAACATAATACATGTGTGAATACATAGACAAACAGATAGTCACTAGTATGCCTCTACTAGACTAGCTCATTAATCAAGATGGTTATGTTTCCTAACCATAGACATGAGTTGTCATTTGATTAATGGGATCACATCATTAGGAGAATGATGTGATTGACATGACCCATTCCGTTAGCTTAGCACTTGATCGCTTAGTATATTGCTATTGCTTTCTTCATGACCTATACATGTTCCTGTAACTATGAGATTATGCAACTCCTGCCACCGGAGGAACACTTTGGTACTACCAAACGTCACAACGAATCGGGTGATTATAAAGGAGTACTACAGGTGTCTCCAAAGGTACATGTTGGGTTGGCGATTTCGAGATTAGGTTTTGTCACTCCGATTGTCGGAGAGGTATCTCTGGCCTTCTCGGTAATACACATCACATAAGCCTTGCAAGCATTGCAATTAATAAGTTAGTTGCGAGATGATGTATTACGGAACGAGTAAAGAGACTTGCCGTAACGAGATTGAACTAGGTATTGATACCGACGATCGAATCTCGGCAAGTAACATACCGATGACAAAGGGAACAACGATGTTGTTATGCGGTTTGACCGATAAAGATCTTCAGAGAATATGTAGGAACCAATATGGGCATCCAGGTTCCGCTATTGGTTATTGACCGAGAATAGTTCTAGGTCATGTCTACATAGTTCTCGAACCCGTAGGGTCCGCACGCTTAAGGTTTCGGCGACAGTTATATTATGAGTTTATGAGTTTTGATGTACCAAGGAGTTCGAGTCCCGGATGAGATCGGGACATGACGAGGAGTCTCAAATGGTCGAGACGAAAGATCGATATATTGGACGACTATATTCGAGTTCGGAAAGGTTCCAATGATTCGGTATTTTTCGGAGTACCGGAGAGTTACGGAATTCGCCGGGAGAAGTATTGGGCCTTATTGGGCCCTGCGGGAAAGAGAGAGGGCTGCCTAGGGCAGGCCGCGCCCTCATGGCCTAGTCCTAATTGGACTAGGGAGGCCGCACCCTCCTTCCTTCCCTTCTCTTTCCCCTTCCTAGTCTCCTACTCCTACTACTTGGAAGGACTCCTAGTTGGACTAGGAAAGGGGAATCCTACTCCCGTGGGAGTAGGACACCCCTAGGGCGCCTCTCTCCTTGGCCGCCCCTCCTCCTTGCTCCTTTATATACGGGGCAGGGGGCACCCCATAACACACAAGTTGATCTACGGATCGCTCCTTAGCCGTGTGCGGTGCCCCTCCACCATATTCCACTTCGGTCATATCGTCATGAGCTTAGGCGGCCCTGCGCCGGTGAAGTCATATCGTCATGAGCTTAGGCGAAGCCCCGCGTCGGTGGAGCATCATCATCGCCACCACGCCGTCGGCCGACGGAACTCATCCTCGACGCTTTGCTGGATCGGAGCCCGGGGATTGTCATCGAGCTGAACGTGTGCAGAACTCGGAGGTGCCGTACGTTCGGTACTTGGATCGGTCGGATCGTGAAGACGTACGACTACATCAACCGCGTTGTTATAACGCTTCCGCTTTCGGTCTACGAGGGTACGTGGACGACACTCTCCCCTCTCGCTGCTATGCCATCACCATGGTCTTGCGCAGCGTGGGAATTTTTTGAAATTACTACGCTCCCCAACAGTGGCATCCGAGCTTGGTTTTATGCGTTGATGTCATATGCACGAGTAGAACACAAGTGAGTTATGGGCGATATAAGTCATACTGCTTACCAGCATGTCATAATTTTGTTCGGCGATATTGTGAGATGAAGCGGCCCGGACCGACATTACGCCAGACGCTTACGCGAGACTGGTTTCACCGCTCAAAGCACTCGCTGCTTAAAGGTGACCGCGGTGTCTCTCTCTCTCACTTTAGTTGAACCGAGTGTGGCTTACGCCCGTCCTTGCAAAGGTTAAAACAGCACCAACTTGACAAACTATCGCTGTGGTTTTGATGCGAGGTAAGAACGGTTCTTGCTCAGCCCGTAGCAGCCACGTAAAACTTGCAACAACAAAGTAGAGGACGCCTAACTTGTTTTTGCAGGCATGTTGTGATGTGATGTGGTCAAGACGTGATGCTATATTTTATTGTATGAGATGATCATGTTTTGTAACCGAAGTTATCGGCAATCGGCAGGAGCCATATGGTTGTCGCTTATTGTATGAAATGCAACGCTATGTAATTGCTTTACTTTATCACTAAGCAGTAGCGATAGTCGAGAAGCAATAGTTGGCGAGACGACAATGATGCTACGATGGAGATCAAGGTGTCGCGCCGGTGATGATGGTGATCATGACGGTAAGCTTCAAGATGGAGATCACAAGCACAAGATGATGATGACCATATCATATCACTTATATTGATTGCATGTGATGTTTATCCTTTATGCATCTTATCTTGCTTTGATTGACGGTAGCATTATAAGATGATCTCTCACTAAAATTATCAAGAAGTGTTCTCCCGAGTATGCACCGCTGCGAAAGTTCTTCGTGCCGAGACACCACGTGATGATCGGGTGTGATAGGCTCTACGCTCAAATACAACGGTGCAAAACAGTTGCACACGCAGAATACTCAGTTAAACTTGACGAGCCTAGCATATAACAGATATGGCCTCGAACACGGAGACCGAAAGGTCGAGCGTGAATCATATAGTAGATATGATCAACATAGTGATGTTCACCATTGAAACTACTCCATCTCACGTGATGATCGGACATGGTTTAGTTGATTTGATCACGTAATCACTTAGATGACTAGAGAGATGTCTATCTAAGTGGGAGTTCTTAAGTAATATGATTAATTGAACTTTAATTTATCATGAACTTAGTCCCGTAGTATTTTGCAGATTATGTTGTAGATCAATAGCTCGCGTTGTTGCTTCCCTATGTTTTTATATGTGTTCCTAGAGAAAATTGTATTGAAAAATGTTAGTAGCAATGATGCGGATTGGATCCGTGATCTGAGGTTTATCCTCATTGCTGCACGTAAGAATTATGTCCTTAATGCACCGCTAGGTGACAGACCTATTGCAGGAGCAGATGCATACGTTATGAACGCTTGGCTAGCTCAATATGATGACTACTTGATAGTTTAGTGCACCATGCTTAACGGCTTAGAATCGGGACTTCAAAGACGTTTTGAACGCCATGGACCATATGAGATGTTCCAGAATTGAAGTTAATATTTCAAGCAAATACCCGAGTTGAGAGATATGAAGTCTCCAACAAGTTCTATAGCTAAAAGATGGAGGAGAATCGCTCAACTAGTGAGCATGTGCTCAGATTGTCCGGGTACTTTAATCGCTTGAATCAAGTGGGAGTTAATCTTCCGATAAGATAGTGATTGACAGAATTCTCTAGTCACCATCACTAAGTTACTAGAACTTCGTGATGAACTATAGATGCAAGGGATGACGAAAACGATTCCGAGCTCTTCGTGATGTTGAAATCGACGAAGGTAGAAATCAAGAAAGAGCATCAAGTGTTGATGATTGACAAGACCACTAGTTTCAAGAGAAGGGCAAAGGAAAGAAAGGAACTTCAAGTAGAAAGACAACTAAGTTGTCACTCCCGCGAAGAAGCCCAAAGCTGGACCAAAGCCTGAAACCGAGTGCTTACAATCGCAAAGGAAATGGTCACCGAAGCGGAAATGCCCTGAATATTTGGTGGATAATAAGGATGGCAAAGTGAACAAAAGTATATTTGATATACAGGTTATTGATGTGTGCCTTACTAGTGTTTATAGTAGCCCCTGAGTATTTGATACTGTTCGGTTGCTAAGATTAGTAACTCAAACAGGAGTTACGTAATAAACAGAGACTAGTTAAAGGGAAGTGACGATGAGTATTGGAAGTAGTTCCAAGATTGATATGATCATCATCGCACACCCCTATACTTTCGGGATTAGTGTTGAACCTAAATAAATGTTATTTGGCGTTTATGCTGAGCATAAATATGATTTGATCATGTTTATTGCTATACGGTTATTCATGTAAGTTAGAGAATAATTATTGTTCTGCTTACATGAATAAAACCTTCTATGGTCATACACCCAATGAAAATGGTTTGTTGGATCTCGATCGTGTGATACACATATTCATAATATTGAAACCAAAAGATGTAAAGTTAATAATGATAGTGCAATTTATTTGTGGCACCGCCGCTTGGGGTCATATCGGTGTAAAGCGCATGAAGAAACTCCATAAAGATGGATTTTGAAATCACTTGGTTATGAATCATTTGATGCTTGCGAACCGTGCCGCTTTGGGCAAGATGACTAAAACTCCGCTTCTCCGAACAATGGAACAAGCTACCGACTTATTGGAAATAATACATACCGATGTATGCGATCCAATGAGTGTTGATGCTCGTGGCAAGTATCGTTATTTTCTAACCTTCACATGATGATTTGAGCAGATATGGGTATATCTACTTGATGAAACATAAGTCTGAAATAGTTGAAAGGTTCAAAGAATTTCAGAGTGAAGTGGAAAATCATCGTAACAAGAAAATAAAGTTTCGCGATCTGATCGCGAAGACGAATAATTGAGTTACGAGTTTGGTCTTCAATTAAAATAATGTGGAATAGTTTCACAGCTCACGCCACCGGAACACCACAATGTTATGGTGTGTCCGAACGTCAGAATCGCACTTTATTGGATATGATGCGATCTATGATGTCTCTTATCGGTTTACCACTATCATTTTGGGGTTATGCATTAGAGACAGCTGCATTCACGCTTAAAAGGGCACCATCTAAATACGCTGAGACGACACCGTATGAACTATGGTTTAGCAAAGAAACCTAAGTCGTCGCTTTCTTAAAGTTTGAATTGTGATGCTTATGTGAAAAGTTTTCACCGATAAGCTCGAACCCAAATCGGAAAAGTGCGCTTCATAGAATACCCAAAGGTAACTATTGGGTACACCTTCTATCACAGATCCGAAGGCAAGTTTTTCGTTGTTAAGATGGATCCTTTCTAGAGAAGAAGTTTCTCTCGAAAGAAGTGAGTGGGAGGAAAGTAGAACTTGATGAGGTAATTGTACCTTCTCCTTATTGGAAAGTAGTTCATCACAGAAATCAGTTCCAGTGATTCCTACACCAATTAGTGAGGAAGTTAATGATGATGATCATGAAACTTCAGATCAAGTTGCTACCAAACCTCGTAGGTCTTCCAGAGTAAGATCCGCACTGAATGGTACGGTAATCATGTTCGGAAGTCATGTTACTAGACCATGATGAACCTACGAACTATGAGGAAGCGATGATGAGCCCAGATTCGCGAAATGGCTTGAGGCCATGAAATCTGAGATAGGATCCATGTATGAGAACAAAGTATGGACTTTGATTGACTTGCTCTATGATCAGCAAGCCATGTTAAATAAATGGATCTTCAAGAGGAAGATGGACACTGATAGTAGTGTTACTATCTATAAAGCTAGACTTGTCGAAAAAGGTTTTAGACAAAGTTCAAGATGTTGAATACAATGAGATTTTCTCACTTGTATCGATGCTTAAAAGTCTGTCCGAATCATGTTAGCAATTGCCACATTTTATGAAATCTGGCAAATGGATGTCAAAACTGCATTCCTTAATGGTTTTCTTAAAGAAGAGTTGTATATGATGCAACCGAAGATTTTGTCAATCCTAAAGGTGCTAACAAAATGTGCAAGCTCCAATGATCCATCAATGGACTGGTGCAAGCATCTCGAGTTGGAATATACGCTTTGATGTGTTGATCAAAGCATATGATTTTATACAGACTTTTGGAAAGGCCTGTATTTACAAGAAAGTGAGTGGGAGCACTACAGCCTTTCCGATAAGTATATGTGAATGACATATTGTTGATCGGAAATAATGTAGAATTATTCTGCAAAGCATAAAGGAGTGTTTGAAAGGAGTTTTTCAAAGAAAGACCTCGTGAAGTTGTTATATATTGAGCATCAAGATCTATAGAGATAGATCAAGACGCTTGATAAGTTTTTCAATGAATACATACCTTGACAAGATTTTGAAGTAGTTCAAAATGGAACAGTCAAAGAAAGAGTTCTTGCCTGTGTTACAAGGTGTGAGATTGAGTAAGACTCAAAACCCGACCACGACGTAAAATAGAAAAGAGAATGAAAGTCATTCCCTATGCCTCACCATAGGTTCTATAAAGTATGCTATGCTATGTACTGCATCTATTGTATACCTTGCGCTGAATTTGGCAAGGAGTACAATAGTGATCTAGGAGTAGATCATCGACATTGGTCAAGAACATCCTTAGTGAGGACTAAGGAAATATTTCGATTATGGAAGTGAAAAAAGGTTCGTCAGAAGGGTTACGCCGATGCAAATTTTAACACTAATCTAGATGACTCGAGTCTCAATCTGGATACATATTGAAAGTGGGAGCAATTAGCTAGAGTAGCTCCGCAAGCATTGTAGACATAGAAATTTGCAAAATACTTACGGCTCTGAATGTGATGATCTGCTGACTAAAATTATTTCACAAGCAAAACATGATCACACCTTAGTACTCTTTGGGTGTTAATCACATAGCGATGTGAACTAGATTACCGACTCTAGTAAACCCTTTGGGTGTTGGTCACATGTCGATGTGAACTATGGGTGTTAACCACATATAGATGTGAACTATTGATGTTAAATCACATGGCGATGTGAACTAGATTATTGACTCTAGTGCAAGTGGGAGACTCAAGGAAATATGCCCTAGAGGCAATAATAAAGTTATTATTTATTTCCTTATATCATGATAAATGTTTATTATTCATGCTAGAATTGTATTAACCGGAAACATAATACATGTGTGAATACATAGACAAACAGATAGTCACTAGTATGCCTCTACTAGACTAGCTCATTAATCAAGATGGTTATGTTTCCTAACCATAGACATGTGTTGTCATTTGATTAATGGGATCACATCATTAGGAGAATGATGTGATTGACATGACCCATTCCGTTAGCTTTGCACTTGATCGCTTAGTATATTGCTATTGCTTTCTTCATGACCTATACATGTTCCTGTAACTATGAGATTATGCAACTCCTGCCATCAAGGAACACTTTGGGTACTACCAAACGTCACAACGAATCGGGTGATTATAAAGGAGTACTACAGGTGTCTCCAAAGGTACATGTTGGGTTGGCGATTTCGAGATTAGGTTTTGTCACTCCGATTGTCGGAGAGGTATCTCTGGGCCTTCTCGAATACACATCACATAAGCCTTGCAAGCATTGCAACTAATAAGTTAGTTGCAAGATGATGTATTACGGAACGAGTAAAGAGACTTGCCGGTAACGAGATTGAACTAGGTATTGATACCGACGATCAATCTCGGCAAGTAACATACCGATGACAAAGGGAACAACGATGTTGTTATGCGGTTTGACCGATAAAGATCTTCAGAGAATATGTAGGAACCAATATGGGCATCCAGGTTCCGCTATTGGTTATTGACCGAGAATAGTTCTAGGTCATGTCTACATAGTTCTCGAACCCGTAAGGGTCCGCACGCTTAAGGTTTCGGCGATGCTTATATTATGAGTTTATGAGTTTTGATGTACCAAGGAGTTCGAGTCCCGGATGAGATCGAGGACATGACGAGGAGTCTCAAATGGTCGAGACGTAAAGATCGATATATTGGACGACTATATTCGAGTTCGGAAAGGTTCCAATGATTCGGTATTTTTCGAGTACCGGAGAGTTACGGGAATTCGCCGGGAGAAGTATTGGCCTTATTGGGCCCTGCGGAAAAGAGAGGGGCTGCCTAGGGCAGGCCGCGCCTCTCATGGCCTAGTCCGAATGGACTAGGGGAGGGGCCGCACCCTCCTTCCTTCCCTTCTCTTTCCCCTTCCTAGTCTCCTACTCCTACTACTTGGAAGGACTCCTAGTTGACTAGGAAGGGAATCCTAATCTCCCGTGGGAGTAGGACACCCCTAGGCGCGCCTCTCTCCTTGGCCGCCCCCTCCTCCTTGCTCCTTTATATACGGGGCAGGGGGCACCCCATAACACACAAGTTGATCTACGGATCGCCTTAGCCGCAGTGCGGTGCCCCTCCACCATATTCCACTTCGGTCATATCGTCATGAGCTTAGGCGAAGCCCCGCGCCGTGAAGTCATATCGTCATGAGCTTAGGCGAAGCCCCGCGCCGGTGGAGCATCATCATCGCCACCACGCCGTCGGTCGACGGAACTCATCCCCGACGCTTTGCTGGATCGGAGCCCGGGATCGCCATCGAGCTGAACGGTGCAGAACTCGGAGGTGCCGACGCTCGGTACTTGGATCGGTCGGATCGTGAAGACGACGACTACATCAACCGCTGTTGTTATAACGCTTCGCTTTCGGTCTACGAGGGTACGTGGACAGACACTCTCCCCTCTCGTTGCTATGCCATCACCATGGTCTTGCGTGTGCGTAGGAAATTTTTTGAAATTACTACGTTCCCCAATAATGTGGGCCCCTCGGTGTGTAGTTTGTAGCACTTTAATTTATGGGTCGAAATTTTTTCCACTCCAACTGGACTATCGGTGTGTAGTTTTGTAGCTTATTTATAATAATTAAAGAGAACAACATAGTTTTTTCAATAATACCATGGTGCGACGTTGAGGGCGAGAAAGGACGTGCGAGAGAGCGATGACCGAGCCAGAGGGAAATCAACTATGGGAGTTGCATGGGTTGCAACGGCGTTTGGAGTAGTTGTGGGCCAAATGCTATGAAAATATAATCTAAACCGACCGGAGTAAATGCCTACACAAATTAATCCAAGGTTGGAGTGCCCCTCGCAATGTAAATAGCTCCGGCTTTGCGAGGGATGGAGAGGTAGTAGCTTCAACGCGTGGAAGATACAGTATGAGAAAGCGAGGTCAATCGAGATACATATAGATAGAGAGACAAAGTGAGTGTGGTCCGATATTCATTGAACAAATATATATATGCTCCGGAGAGATATTGTCCGATTGAGCTTTTGGTAAGGGTGAGGGCTGTAAGATAGAGCTTGAGAGATGATCCAGTCTCAGACGTGTAGATATATTTTGTGCGTGGGAGGAAGCAAGGTCAATCGATCACATCGAGTCGCCGTGCGATCGAAAGAGTGAGACGGGTTGGAGAGAGTGACCGAGATAGACGATGTGCGTGAGAGAGTATACAATGTGAATAGGTCGAATTGGGCTCAAACATGGTGATATATCGTTTTTGTCCGAGAAAGAGCGAGGTAAATCGAGACATACGGAGAGAGAGAGAGAGATAGAGATAGATAGATAGATAGAGAGAGAGAGAGAGATTGAGTGAGTGTGGCCCACCATGAGGTCGAAAGAGTGGCGACGGCTTGGATGGACTGACCTAAATAGACAATCTGCGTGAGAGAGTATAGAGTGTGTCGACCAAGGCCCGAACAGGGAGATATATCATTTGTGTGTGAAAGAAAACGTGGTTAAACAAGACTCGGATAAAGAGAGCTAGATTGAGCCAGTGTGGCCTGCCGTGCGGAAGAAAGAGTGAGACAGTCTCGAGGGAGTGACCTAGATATACAACGTATGCTCAGGCGCACGAGAGGTTGGGGGCTAGATAGGCAATGCATGTATTTAGCGCGAGAGGGTGAGAGGGAGAGGGGGGAGAGAGCTCGGCATGGGGTGCAATGGCGGTGTGTGAGGTAAGTACATTTGGTAACAGGAGGGAAAAAGGGGTTGTGAAGTTGAAAGACTTAGAGATCAAACATGGAGAGAAAGAATGAACGTGTGTTGGAAACCGATAGCTTGCTAAGGTGGTTAGGAGAGGAAGATTGACCGATACAAAGAAGTATGTTGCGCTTGTGCTGGGGGGCTAAAACAACATTTGAATGTACATAGTACGAGACTTAATATCGATGTTTCAATTCGTGTACATTGTAAGATTTGAACCGAGGACCAGGCATACGGGTAATTATTTCGAATTCGTGCCATACTAAGTTTCGAAAAGTTGACATTGGCTCAATTTGTTGTCCTATTTTGTAGGTCATATGTTTGAATCCATCCAAAAGTTTTCTCACTACCATGGTGTTCATCATATATATATATGAATTTGTATTAGAAAAGTAGCGTGGATACAGTGAAATGAAAAATCCACGTTAGAATTGGAGATCGCTACGTGACACACACTCTAATTCAAATAACTAACTACGTGACACACACTCCAATTCAAATAACTAATCATGTGACACACTCTAATCCACGTTAGCGTGGGTACCGTTTCGATTTTTTTTCAAATAACTCCTCATTAATTAATTTATAGTACTCCCTCTGTTCACTTTTATAAGACCTTGAAGACATTTCAGACAATGTGCAAAACAGTTCATTTTAAGTTGTCTGAAACGACTTACAAAAGTGAACGGATGAAGTATCTCGTTTCGAATGACTAATTATTGCAAGGAAAACACGGGCATGGTAATACATACAGATTCGTTTGCAAATGAAAGAAGATTCATTTGCATTCTCAAATGTAGGCGCACCAGTGCAGACCAGTGGTCGTGTCGGTGGACGCTGCTTGGTGCCTTAAAGGCAACTGCCCTTGGTGATCGACATGTGGGCCAGCCACCGTTGGGCCCACATATCATGGACACAAAGGCAGGTGCCTTAAGGCACCAAGCATAGTCCTGCTGGGTGGTCGCGTGTGTCGGACGGACGCCGTAGCACCCAGCCACCCACCCCCCAAAGGACGATGACAATATAAGTTCGCTTCCATGTTTCGGATTGAAATATCTGGCGGCCCCAATTCCAGCCCTGCAAAATCTCCTTTCTCCACCGTCCCCTTTCTCGCCCAGATTGCTCAAATCCCTAATTCGCCGCCATCCCTTGAATCGCCCCTCGTCTCATCTCTTTCCCCACCATTCCCCACCTCTTAGCCGGACGACGACGATGAAGACGACGGTCGCGCTTCACCACCGCACTGGAGCTACCTCATCTACGCCCTCGTCCACCGCACCGAGTGGTCCACCGACAATGTCTAACGCCGCAACCGACGTGCCTCACAGACACCGAGTTCCACCGCATCAGGTGCGCTTCACCGACGCCGTCTCCCAGCTCACCGGGGCTACTTCACCGAGCACATCGTCGCACCTCCGCCCCGAGGCCGTTGGGGCTTCACCAACGGTCTCGCCCATCGCATTAGAAGCGCCCGCTGCCACTCAAGATCTGCATCCGTGCACGGCCAGCCAACGCCAGCATCACCCTCAACGGCTCAAGTGACCAGACTCTAGCTAGGCAAGCATGCCCAAACGCCGTTCAACTAGGTATCCACACATCACTCCCTTGTGCACTGTTCCGACGATGTTTGGATATCCTTTCACTACTCTCTTAGCTTACACACCTATGCAACTCTGACTTTAACTCTTATTTCTTATGGAGATATCATCTGAAACAAGCAAATCCATTTTTTAGCGAAACATGACGGGGCTACGGGATCTGGTACACATCCTGCACACCCGTATAACCTTGTAAGTATCTGTCATCCGGTACAACATCAAGGTCGATTCCTCTAATTTGATCAACTATTCGCCATGTCAAAAATGCAGAGGGGGATGCAAGGAGCACAAGGCCTGCACATCCAAGCAAGTGGTAACATGGACTTGTACATGGAACATCCCAAGCGCAAGCAGAGCTGCAGTGAGCCTGTACAACGAGCTAGCATAAGTCCCTACATTTCATTTAGTTCATACTGGCATTCGTGTATGATTTGTGTGCAGTGGCTGATCCACAAATTCAAGTTACCAGGGGCGAACATTTAACATAGAAAATACGAAGGCACTTGCACTCCAGAAATCAACATAACTTGAGAAATGTGAAGCTACATGCACTTTGAAAACCAGCTAATGACCCAAAGTAGTTCAGATTATAAACACTAAATGATGCAAGCACCAAAAAACACAAAATGCAACATGGTGTACAAGGACTACAAACATGGTCTGTACTGCTTGAATTATTTGTTCTCCGCTGAAAATATCAAGTGTAATTGCATGTATAACCAGTGCAAAACTGCATATCAATATATCTATCCTGCATAAGTATGCCAATAGTTTCAAACAACAGATTAGAAAAGTATTTATGCTATGTTGTCATGATACGGGACTTTCGTAGATGGCCTCGACGCTTCCTCAAGCTATGAAAATGCACTATAATTTGCTTGTCATCAATGCCTGCAAATCTCTATCTCTCTCAACATAGTAGATCATCATTATACACTAAATCCTTCAATGAGCTTGCAAAATGCTTGCATTAGATCCCTCATTAGACACTATATGTTCATCACCAGGAGCATGTAAAATGTTTGCATCAAATCCTTCATTAGCAGTCTGTTCATTAGACACTTCAGGCTCAAGAACAACATGAGCTTGTATGTTTGCACCAGAAACTTGATTAGATACATCATATTCAGTCAGTTCATTATTGATTGGGGGAGTTATAAAATAAGTAGAAATTGGTTTCATTTTCTCATAGATTCCCTACATACAAGCAGTTTTACAACACCGTCAGGTTTAACTATTGGCCAAAAATTGAAGAGTTGAATTAGATATAATCAGGGATGTGATGTACCTGCTCGCTATGCATGCTACTCTTGCAAGCTGCGATCGTCTGCTTGGCGCAAGCTCGATGCCATGCCCGTGCTGCCGCCGCTACCTCCCACGCAGGCTACACCCAGGGTTGGATCTTCATCTTCTTGTCCTTCCGTTCGCTTGAAGCTTTGCCACCGCCTCCAACGAGGGCGCGAGGAAGTGCTGTGTCGGTCTGTCCAGCAAGCTGCTAGGTTAGAGTGGACTAGACCGGAGGTCGGAGCGCAATGAATTGGGATTTTTCCTGCTGTTGATTGATATGGGAGGCGCCGCTTGGGCCGCGAGCCTGCTATAGGGCCTTCCTTGCACTTATGTTATTGGCCCATCCAAGTTGAAACATTTTCTTCATTTTTACATTGCTCGCTCGCGTTGGGACGAACAAAACTAGCATGGGCCAACCCGACGACTCAAACTAGGTGCACACTTTCCAGCCACCGAGGCGGCCGCCATACTAGCCCCTATGGTGGCGCCGCCTTTTTATGCGTGTATGATTGAATAGTGAAAACTATTCCAAAGGGCGCTTTTATTTACCCACGAATGGTTGAATTGCTTGTTTCTATGAACTGAGTTCGCCAATAATGTGAAGGATGCCACTTTTCATCCTATTGTAGATTGCTTAGATCTCGATATGCCAAAAGTAATCGCATGAAATATACAAGAAAAGCCAGCAGTGATGTGTTTGGCTACAACTAGTCGACTACACGCCCTCATATAAAATATCAAGGACGCACCATCTTACCAGATTAAGCATTCGACTTACCCATGCAAAGGTGGGAAGAAAGAAGTATTGGGACCGCGATCCAAGCAATTGATGCCATGGACTCCTTCGCACAACCTTGTGTTTAAAAAGAAGTTGCAGCAGCATGTACAAAGAACTAGCGTAAGTTCGCCACCGCTTCTCGAATTTTAGTTAGCCACTTATTGCAAAATTGTTCAATTACGTTGCTTGGCTTAATTTAGTTTGCTATCGATTACATAATGGCACAGCCTGTTAATCATATTGTAGATCATACCTATCTATGTGTTTGATACTTACGTTAAGAATTACCTGTTTGCCTTAACTTAAATATCTACTTGTTTGTTTAACTGCTTTGCTGCTGCAACAATGGGTTACAATGATAAAGATTAATTTCTTCTCCGTCCCATAATATAGGACATTTTTGACACTAGCATAGTGTTAAAAACGCCTTACATTATGAGACGGAGGGAGTACTTTTCAGCATCCAATTGAAACTCTTTAATTCCTTGTTTGTTTAACTGGTTTGCTGTTATAAATCCCAGTTGAGATGTTTTGCTAACTTCTCTGAATCCAATCAGAACTTTAATGGAAAAACAGGTTAGCCCAAGATCAAAAGAGCGAGGTCCCCATGGACGTTGCATCATCCCACAACAAAGGGCATCGCCCAATCGCATTATGAATTGCCAACTGCTGATGCTCTAGAGGCTAAACTAGTGGTAGAAAGAGTTTCGCTCGCACTTAGAGATGAAGTTGACATGTTGAGGAAGCAAACAGCACAATCACAAGCAGTACTCAAGACAACCATTAAATATTTGGTGGACTTCAAAACGAAGCAAGCTAAGACTGACCAGATTGTTAAGGTCCTGAAGGAAAAAAGGAAATTAAATTCCTAATTGGTAAATCATAGGTGAAATGTTCTTTCCATAGTTGAATAACCTTTGTGTTGTCTGTTCATGTAATCAATCAAACCATTTGTTTTAGAGATCATGTAATAATTGTTTTTTTGTTTTTTGGTTTGTAATTTTATTTGAGCACAAGTCTGTATTAATTGATAAGACTCGAGACATTTCATTTGGATTGCTGTGCAGACCTACAAATATGTTAATCAGGCTGAATGTGCATTCAGCAATAGTAGTAGTATAGATGGACCATAAGTGGCACGATCGAAAGGGCCAAGATGCTGGCTAAAAAAGGATGTTGTTGTAGCCAAAAAAAAAATACAATGCCTGGCTTATGTATGTTAGTTGATATTATTGATCCATATACTCTATAAGTGTTTATATGTCCGTTAGTTTTGTACATTCTTGGTTGATTGACTCGGTATTTGAATCTTGATACATCGCTTGTGTACATATCTAAATGGGAGTACACATTATGCTGCGTGTGACATTTGAGTTGGACATGAAGTGTTCCAAATATTCAATTCACCTTAAACTGGATACTAGTTTCTGAATTTGAGTATCGGCATTTGTAAACCATATTCATATATGACAAAGGAATACATCTTTGTCGTCCTTTTGAAGATATATAAAACACATAGAATGATTTATAAAGATTCATATAGGAATACAAAATGGATTCAATTTAGTTGCTGTGGTAAACGTGGATGCTTATTGTCCCAAAATTCAAAGAAGCAGCAAAATGTCCACGCCCACGCCGGCTGTCGAATCCAAGTGTTTGGGAGATGGAAATTACTGTCTACCCATTACACGGACAATCCATCGCCCGATTTCCACCGCTCTAAATAGGGCAGGTTAGTAACTTCAATTGACGTGACACGATCGCCTCGAGCCCATTCCGACACGGTGGGCGTCAAACATGGGCGGCAAAACACATTTGATTCAAGCTCGTCCGAAAGACCTCTGTTTCTCCCTCCATTCCCCATTCATACACGGTGGGCGGCAAAACAAACTCGACTTGGCCGAAATTGATGTAGGCAAATATTTTCAATAGGGGCAGGTTTGTAACTTCACTCAGACGTGACACAACCGCCCTACCTGTCAGCCTCGTTCATACACCGTGGGCACCAACCATGGGCGCCAACCACCCTCTCCTCGCCCGAAATCACTCTGGGCAAATATTGGCGAGATGCGAGATTACCTCCTATCCCCAACTGACGAGACGTCCAAATTTAAACGGGGGCTAAGTTCGTAACTTTCCCATATTTCAGAAAGGCGCATCCCAAAAACATGGTTCCCCGTACCTCTCCCTCCAATTTCCCATTCATACACCGTCCGTGCTAGAACACCCCATCCCCACACCAGCCTCCGTCCGCCACCCCATCCATCACCGCCGTCCTCCACCACATCCATCGCCACCGTCCTCCACCATGCCGGAGCGCCTATGTCAGGACCCCGATTCCAAGTCATATCGACCTAGCTGGTAACACCTCATATCACTTTGCGGCCTCACGCACGGTATTCCCACGGTGTCGCTTTACCATGGCCCGGACCGCTTATGCGTCTTTTGGCTCACGATATGATAGTGTCGCTAGCATCCACATGACAAAGAACCCGGCCGACATGGCTAGTCGTGAACCCAAAGCGGCACTAACCTATGGGGACAGGCATACATGAAACACTTCGAGCATGTCGGTCATCAACGATGAACTGGGCTGTAGCACTGGCTAACAGACTCCGTATCCCGGGCTGTAGCAGCTAGGCAGGACTCCAAGTATCACCGCTGACATTTCCCGAAGGGACGTATATAGGAACGAAATGAATCACATGCCGCCAGTCAAGTGTCCAAGCAGAGTCTTTGGGCTAGCAGGACTCGTGAACCGGCAGAAGGACTACTATCGCCGGAAGCACGAGACTACATTTCCCCATATGAGAGGCTGCCAAGGATAAACAACTAGATTGTCGGATCCCACTCATACCAAGCATTTCAATCATACACGCAATATGCCCGATATGAGTAAATACAACAAGGCATCACAACAAAACTCTACAACTCAAGTACTTTATTTAAGAGGCTCCGAGGAGCCATACATAACATAGTCATACAGGTAGGGGTCACATGACCCAACACTCAAGTCATACAATCATACAAGCACATGCGGAAGCAAAGTAGTCTGAGTACAGACTCTAGAAAGAAAGAAAGCTTGTTGGAGCCTTTCTATCTACAATGGCCCTTCACAAGTCTTAGATCGCCACCTGGGTGGCTAGCTTACTCGTCGAAGTCAACATCTACATAGAATCCGTCGGAGGGTAGTATAGTCCTCTAAAAATATTGATTACAAACATGAGTACAAAAGTACTCAGCAAGTCTTACCACGTAATCCTATCATACATGCACATTCTCAAGAAGGAGGTGGAGTTAATTGCAGCAAGCCAGCTTTGACTCTTGGCTAAGCTATCCCACGTGACACACTTTGTAAAGCATTTTGTCGCATACGAGTCCACTAATCACCATCACAATACTCCACCGTGGATCCTCTCTCGTCATCCCCGAGAGGGCCATCCACGATACTCACACTTATCTTGAGGCTTTTAGTAGTATCCATTTACTTGTCTATGAACTGATATAGGTAACCCGAAGTCCTTCTCCGTGGACACGGCTATTCAATAGATCATATTTAACCCCGCAGGGTATACTTCTTCACACACGCTCACCACTTATCGTCGCTATACACGACATGTACTCGCAACCTTCAAGCGGAAGCCCAACGTGGGTGTCGGCCACAGCCTACCTAAACACTCAAGTCCCTAGTCCAGTTTATCGCCTATTCGGTTCCATCCGCAGGAGTCCGCCGAGGTTTCCCATACAGCCCCGAACGATGTGTGCAGGGTTCCCGAGATACCAAACGGCACTCGGTACACCGCCCACGGTGCCTACCGCAACACAACCCACCCCTAAGGTCAGCGCTGCGTGCGCCCCCAAGATGCTACAAACACCGTAAACTACTTGCAACTCCCTTGACTATGAACAGGGGTGGTTAAGAAGCCGAGAGGGTCCATTGGTTTCGGGCCCAATGCGTGGTAGTAGCTAGTTCATGGATCACAAACACAGATCTCAGTTCTTAAGTTCGGCCTCAATGAAACAACCCACCATGTACTCCTACATGGCCTCTCATCGATACCTTTACCAAATCGTGTTCAACACTTACACTCTCGAACCAACACAACCTTTCACTCCAGCTCATCATCCCGATGAGCCGACCTGACACAACTCTAAGCATAGCAAGCATAGCATGGTAGGAATCACAAACATGGCTCAATCAACTCCTACACATACTAGTGGGTTTCATCTAGTTATCGTGGCAATGACAGTCATGCAAAGGAAGTGGGTTCAACTACCGCAGCACACAACAGTTGAATCGCGTTGTCTTAATGCAGTAAACGAGAGCGAAGCGAGAACATGGGTTTGTATCGAATGATCAATGAATTGCTTGCCCGATGGAACTGGGTAGAGAACCGCCTTCGATGGGTAATCGAGGTTATCTTCGGGCAGAACCTATCATGAAAACACACCAAAATAAACATACAAACAATATGCAACAATATGATGCATGCTATGACATGGCAATATGGATGTGTGTTGGCCTAATGCAAGTTGAAGGGATAGGGATGAACTCATTTGAATCAAAGGTTCAAATGATAGCTCATGTGAGTTAGGCCTAATGGTGCAAAATCTTAATCTGGTTATTCAGCATAGTTAACTTGTTTTAACATGCATGAAACCTGTACCAATGGATAGAGTGTATTTTTCTGATAATTTTCATATATAAATCTTTGCATTTGGAGTTATAGAATAAAAGTTATAAGCATTTGAAATTTGAATTATATTCTGAAATTTATTATATAAAATAATTCCAGAATTTGAATTAATGCGCCAAGATGAGGTCAAGATGACGTCAGGGGTCAACGGGTCATCCAGGTCAAACTGACCAGTGGGACCCGCATGTCGAAGTTAATTTAACTAATTAGTTTTAGTTAGAACTAATCCTAATTAGTTTAACCGAGGGGTCCACTGCCATTGACCCGTAGGGTCAACAGGCCCACGGGCGGGTCAACTCACGGCGCCTAGCCACCGGCGAGGCCAGACACGGCGGAGAAAGTGCTTTTGCACTTTCCGGCTCCAAATGGAGCGCTGGGAGCACCTACGTGTAGCTGGAGGTGAGCCGCGTTAGTGGTGGAGTCGGGCTGGGTTAGGGGTGGCGGAGTGGGCGCCGGCGACGAGTCGGGCGGCGACCGGGCTCGCCATCGACGGGTTTGGGGTTAGAGGGCCGGCGAGGCGCGGAAGTGCAGCGTTAGACCTGCTGGGGTGTGGTGAGTGTGATGGACGAGTGGCGTGGCTATTAGGTGACCGGAGCTTGCTTGGCACGAGCTCCGCGGGCGGTGGGTTCGGTGATCAACGGCGCCGTTGTGGTGCAAGAAGAAGAGAGCGGGAGGACGGGGAGTAGCTAGGCTCACGGTGAACCTGTGGAGAGCTTCGCCGGGTCGGGCGGTCTGATGCGGCGGCGACGGCGATGGGGATCTCCGCCGGCCTTGAGCTCGGTCGAGGTGCGTGTAGTGGCCTCGGGGTGTTTTAGAGCGAGGGGGACTAGCTAGCTAGAGGTAACGGGGTGCGGCGGAGCTGCTAGACATGGCGGGAGGAGCGTGGACGGCGGGAGCACGGCGTCGACGGTGGCGCGTCGGCGATGGCGGCGCCGGCCAGGTTGGGGGCGAGCGAGAGAGAGAGGCAGGGGGGGAAGTGAGGTGTCCAGGGGTCGGGCGACGACGCGTGGTCGTCCGGTCGGGCGGCGGCGCGAGGGCGGTGGCGGCCAGCTGCGTGGCGCGCCTGCGCTCGCCGGGCAAGACCAGTTGCTCTGGCAAGCCAAGCAAGCAGCTGGGCGCGCTGGCTGGGCTGGGCCAGCAGGGGCGGGTCATGGGCGATGTGTAGGCTTTTCTTTTTTAGTCTTTTCTATTTTCTCAACTCTGTTTAGGGTTTTTAAAATACCAAAACTATTTCAAAATTACCAAAATGCTCCTGGTCACTTGTTGGAATATTCCCAACATGAAACATTTTAGTTTGACAATTTTGAACATTTAAAATATTTTCCATAATTTGAAATGCTCATTTCAGAAATTTGTGGATTAATTCTAGAACCCTTAGGTGACCTAGAAAATGTTCCACCTTCTTTGACATGGTTCTGAACCCAAACAAAGAGGATGAGCATTTTGAAGGGCATTTCGATTCATTGAAATAAATTTTAGTAAACCCTAGTTCTTTTAAGGGGGTGTTCGGGGTTTCTGCCTTCCCCATTTCAAATTCAGATGAAATTTAAACATGATGCACACCCTAATGCATGGTCTATCCGGGATGTGACAACTCACCCCACTCAAAAGAATCTCGTCCCGAGATTTAGGATCTGCTATAAAAAGGTGGGTACTCAAGTCGAAGACGATCCTCCCTTTCCCAAGTTGCTTCTTGCTCGGAATGGTTTGACCATTGAACCTTTAGAAACTTGATATTCCGACGCCGAGTGGTACGCTTCGGTTTGATCGAGGATACGAACGGGTATTCTCGATAGGTGAGGTTATCTTGGAGATCAAGCGCTTGTGGTCCACTCCACGGATAGGATCCGAGAAGCAACGCCTGAGTTGGGAAACGGGAAGACATCATGGACCTTGGAAAGATGCGGAGGTAGTTCCAATTGGTAGGCAACTTCCCTCGCTTGGCAAGAATGCGAAAGGGTCCAATGTAACGAGGAGCCAACTTGCCCTTGATACCGAATCGATGGGTTCCTTTAAAGGAGTAACCCAAGGTAAGCCTTCGCCAATTTCATAAGCCATAGGCTTATGCTTGCGGTCATATTGGCTCTTCCGACGAGATTGGGCTGTTTTCAATTTCACGAACAACGCGAACCTGCTCCTCTCGCTTCCTGAATCATATCCGGGCCAAAGAGTTGTCTCTCCCGGTTTCACCAGTTAAGAGGCGCTCACATTTTCGCCCATAAAGAACTTCGAAGGGGCTTTGCCAGATCGGCTTGATAACTATTGTTATAAGCTTAACTCGGCGAATGGAAGGCATTTTTCCCAATTCATGCCGAAGAGATGACAAGCTCAAGCATATCCTCTAGGATTTGATTGACTTGTTCTACTTGACCACTTGATTGGGGATGGAAAGCGGTGCTAAAGGAGAGACGAAGTTCCCATAGCATTTTGGAAACTTTCCCAAAATCGAGAGGTGAAGAGACTCCCACGGTCTGAGTTAATTTCAATGGAACACCATGAAGAGACACTATTCGAGAGATGTATAAATCAGCTAGCTGACTAGCGGTTATACTCGCGAACGGTAGGAAGTGGGCTACTTTGGAAAGACGATCAACGACAATGAAGATAGCATTATTCCTCTCTTGGTCCCGGAAACCCGTAATGAAATCCATACCGATTTTATCCCATTTCCATTCAGGAATTTCCAAAGGTTGAAGGGTACCAAGAGGTCGTTGATGCTCGCTTTAACTCGACGACGACGCCGCAGCTTAGCAATGTATTGAGCGATTTCTCTCTTCATCCTAGTCCACCAAAACCTCCGCGAGATCTTGATACATTTTAGTACTACCAGATGAATGGTGAGAGGAGAGTCATGAGCTTCCTTAAGGATCAATCGCCTCAGTTGCGCACCTTGGGAACCACTAGACGGTCTCCAAAGAACACAACACCTTGTTCATCAATGGAGAAACAATCATGACTCCTTTCTTAATGTTTCTCCTAATACGGAGATTCCCTGATCTACCTTCCGTGCTTTGATGATCTGATCCGTAAGGTAGGTTTCGCCACCGTGGTGGAAAGGAACTCGAGGAACAATGTGAAGATTAAGCTTACGAAATTCCTCGTGGAGAATTGGTTGACCTTGTTGTAACATCAAATTGTTACAATAAGATTTGCGACTTAGTGCGCCAGCCATGACATTGGCCTTGCTCGGGTGTAGGATATTCCTAAGTCGAAATCTGTATCAACTCGACCCAACGCCTTTGCCCGAGATTCAAACCGTTGGGTGAAGATATATTTCAGACTTTGGTGATCTGTAGATTTCGCAACGATTACCCGTAAGGTAATGTCGCCAGGTTTTGAGTGCATGAACCACGCTGCAAGCTCTAGATCGTGTGGGATAGTTATCCTCATGTGGACGAATCGTCGAGAAGCGAGGCAATCACATGACGATCTTGCATGAGTATGCAACCTAGTCCTTGTCGCGAGGCGCCGCAATAGATAATAAAGTCCTTAGAGAAATCTGTGGAATAAGTACGGAGCAGATGTCGAGCGCCTTTTCAGTTCTGAAAGCTGATCTCGCCTTGTGGCGCCCATTCAACTTCTTATCTTTCTTGAGGAGTTCGTTAGAGGTTTAGCAACTTTAGAGAAATTCTCGACGAAGCGGCGGCAATAGCTCGCTAAACCGAGGAAACTCCGAACTTGCTTGACCGATTCAGGTGGAGTCCAATCAAGGACGGCTTGAACTCGCCGGATTGACAGCAATACCCTTACCAGAGATTACATGTCCTAGATAGGTCACTGCAACCAGAATTCACATTTAGAGAATTTGGCATAAAGGCGGTGCTCTCAAGTTTCATCAATACTAGCCTTAGGTGTTCGCATGTTCTTCCTCATTCTTGGAGTAGATGAGTATATCATCGAGGTATACCACGACTAATTTATCCAAATACTCCATGAAGATTGAGTTCATTAACCGAGAGAAAGTGGCTGGAGCATTGGTTAATCCGAAGGACATGACGGTGTACTCAGATTGGCCATAACGAGTGACAAAGGCCGCTTTGGGATGTCCTCGTTTTGATTTTGATTTGATGGTAGCCCAACCTCAAATCCATCTTGAAAAGATCGAGGATCCAGCGAGCTGATCATACAGTGTCGTTGATCCCGGGAGCGGATACTTGTTCTTGATAGTGACCAAATTGACAGTCGGTAATCTACAACCATCCGATCCGTACCATCCTTCTTCTTGACGAAGAGGACGGGCAAGCCCATGGAGATGAACTAGGACGGATGAAACCCTTTGCAAGGACTCATCGAGTTGTTTCTTAAGTTCAGCTAGTTCTAGGGTGCCATCTTATAAGGTCTTCTAGAGATTGGGACGGTTCCGGAATAAGATCTATCACGAACTCGACATCCCCGTCGTGGAACACCGCAGTTCTTCCGAAAGACATCCGGAAATCACGGACTACCGGAATATCTTCGAGATCCGGAAGAGGGTTGGCATTTAAGGAGTAAAGTCGACGCTAGACACTCGGGTTAAAACATCCACCGCTTTGCCCAAGGATGGGTAAGTTGAACAGTTCTAGTAGAGCAATCAATCTTAGCATAATGGGCTGACATCCACCCATACCCAAGATGATGTTTATGTCCGAGGACTTAAGAGCTATTAGAGATGCAAGAAAGACTAATCTGTCGACAAGAATTTCATTCCCATGACTTATTCTAGAGGTTTGCCATCTAGAACCAGGAGTTTGAATTTCCATGGAGGTAGGCATGTCACAGAATGTGGTGTTGTGCATCGAGCATAGCTCTCGAAATAAATGAATGAGATGCTCCAAGATCAAAGAACAGTTGCGGGATGGCAATTAACAAGAAGCGCATCGAGGACGACGTTGGGATCCTCATAGGTTTCTTCAGCGAGACATAGTTGACATGACCACGAGCGGCGGCAACCGGTTTGGCATAGGGAACCTTTCCTGCTGGCTTGCCGCGCCAATGACTTTCCAGCTTGATTGGGGTTGTTCTGGGACACTCTCGAATATAGTGGCCTGCCTCTCCACATTTGAAGCAAGTGATCACATTTGGCCGTGGAGCAGCACTAGCAGTTGGACCTCCATATGTCTTGGGTGGAAAATACGGTTGGTTGGGGCGAGGCGCCAAGGATGGCCTCGGGTGTACTGGGTGGTAGAGCCAGATTTGGGACCCAAACCCGGCGCTTCGGGACCCAGAGCGGATGACGATCCGTAATCACGGATGTGCTTGCGTGAAGCCTCAAATTCAGTCTGCCCAGCCTCGCGCCGATAGCCTTATTGACTAGCTTCGGAAAGAGGTACATTCATGCGACGGAGATCTCGGCGTAACTCGTGGCTAAGTCCCTTACGGAACCTCGCCGCTTCTTAGCATCGGTAGAAACTTCTTCGGAGCATAACGTGCTAACCTCCCAAATTCACGGTCAGAGGCATCCACCGTCACCGCCTTGGGTGAAACTGCAAAATTCTCACGCTTATGGTCCATAAGACCTTCTGGTATATGGTGCTCACGGAAGGCGGCACTGAATTCATCCCAAGTTGTAACTTGTCCAGCCGGACGCATAGCCTCATAATTTTCCCACCAGAGACTGGCAGGGCCTTCCAGATGATAGGCGGCAAAGATAACCTTGTCAGCCTCAGCCACATTGGCGGAACGCAGCTTGTGGTGGATATCATGGAGCTAATCATCGGCGCCGAGAGGCTCGACGGAGCATTTGAACTTTGGAGGATATAGCTTGACGAAATCATTGAGTGAAACCCCATCGCTTCTTGGCTGGCGTGCTGTGTTTTGTTCAATCCGCCCAATAAGCGGTTTGTTTCAAGGCTTATTATGCTCGCTTCCAAAGATCACCTCGCCAAAGATGGCGGTTGCGGCAGATTCACATTTCTGGCTGCATCGCCTCTCCCCGCCCGAACAGCAGGAGAATTTCGAGTGTTGACCATCCCGGGAGACAAAACAAAGGTTTAAACCAGGATGGCAGAATTTAACAAGGAAGTGCGGAAGGTAATGGACAGATGGAATGCAAGATGTTCATCCGTATGACATGGTAATATAAACTGCCATATATATATATACCAACGGTCATACACACCATTCATAGTTTAGTACAAGCCTGACGGAGTACAACTATAAGGAAAGGCGTTACATCTCATCGGAAGCATTCCAACTCCTATACATTATTTTTCTACACTTCCTAACGATACACACTAAGTCGTATTCCACGAGTCACGCAGACGGTGGAAACACAACTGGTACCATACTAGGAATACTACTACTATCTCGTGCAGCTCCATAGTAGTCCTCATAGAAGTCACCACCTGCACTGAGTGGAACATGATCGTCCGGAAATGATAATCCTGTGGGGCCTGTGGACCATAAGGACTCGGATGTGGCCGTGGACCCACAAATGGTGGCGTAAGAGGCCCACGAGGAGGAGTGATGCCTCCAACCTCACGCCACTCCATGAAGTCCGCAGACTACCGCACACGGGTACAAGTCTCTCATGTCCATACATCCGCTTGCACGGCAGTGCAAACCTAGTCGAGTAGCCCAAAGGTCGAACGGGCATTAAATAGCTCCATACGCAAGGCCCGGTTCTCACGGTCCTTGTCCTCCAAAGAACTCAAGAGTAGTGCGAAGGAGTGAGTCCTCATGGGATGCATCACCGCACAACACTCAAGGTAGCCATGCGCCCTGTGAAGGGATGCCGCATATAGCGGAAATCGTGTTGCTCAAAGAAGCAGTCCTGGCTCGAATAATAGTCATCATGGAATAGGCTGCATCTTGTACGCACATTCCAATAGTGATTCCGAGCCCATAAGAACAAAGAAGTGGCTCAAGAGGCTCGGATAGGATGGATAAACCGACCGTGCATAGATATTGGCTTTGATTGAAATCCTGAACTGCTCCTCGACGGTATATTCAGGATACCATCGATAACCAACCTCAATCATCACCCTAACCAACATGGCCGTGTGACCGCACACATCAATGCAGCGGGTCAGCGAACCACTTGGTTCGGGAACGGTGGCCATCTCAAAGCACAGCCATAATGCAAAGGCATTAGAATTTCTAGGAAAATCGGGCAGCATAACATTCAGAAATGCTCAAATCAGATTTGAGACATTCAAAATCAGATTTGCAAAACCACTCAACAACATCATATCAAGGTTCTGGTTCAAATGGTAGCATACTAAAATTTAGTAACATTGAACTGAGGATGTAACCAACAATCCTATAAGTTACTACGGATTAGTAACACGTGAACCTGATAGAGAGAAGAGAGCCTAGTCCTATACCCACGTTGAATGAGAAGAGGATGACTCAGATCAGAGGGCATAAGGTAAAGGAGTAAAAGAGCCTTACGCTCCTCCCACAATCAATTCCCTACATATAACTAAAGCATTTCTAGACTCAACTTCACCAGTTTGGCTTAGCGGACCTACAGCAGCCCCGCTCGATGCCAACGCTGTCAGACCCCGATTCCAAGTCACATCGACCTAGCTGGTAACACCTCATATCACTTTGCGGCCTCACGCACGGTATTCCCACGGTGTCGCTTACCATGGCCCGGACCGCTTATGCCTTTTGGCTCACGATATGATAGTGTCGCTAGCATCCACATGACAAAGAACCCGGCCGACATGGCTAGTCGTGAACCCAAAGCGGCACTAACCTATGGGGACAGGCATACATGAAACACTTCGAGCATGTCGGTCATCAACGATGAACTCGGGCTGTAGCACTGGCTAACAGACTCGTATCCCGGCTGTAGCAGGCTAGGCAGACTCCAAGTATCACCGCGACATTTCCCGAAGGGACGACATAGGAACGAAATGAATCACATGCCGCCAGTCAAGTGTCCAAGCAAGAGTGCTGGGCTAGCAGACTCGTGAACCGGGCAGAAGCGGACTACTATCGCCGGAAGCACGAGACTACATTTCCCCATATGAGAGGCTGCCAAGGATAAACAACTAGATTGTCGGATCCCACTCATACCAAGCATTTCAATCATACACGCAATATGCCCGATATGAGTAAATACAACAAGGCATCACAACAAAACTCTACAACTCAAGTACTTTATTTAAGAGGCTCCGAGGAGCCATACATAACATAGTCATACAGGTAGGGGTCACATGACCCAACACTCAAGTCATACAATCATACAAGCACATGCGGAAGCAAAGTAGTCTGGGTACAGACTCTAGAAAGAAAGAAAGCTTGTTGGAGCCTTTCTATCTACAATGGCCCTTCACAAGTCTTAGATCGCCACCTGGGTGGCTAGCTTACTCGTCAAGTCAACATCTACATAGAACCGTCGAGAGGGTAGTATAGTCCTCCAAAAATATTGATTACAAACATGAGTACAAAAGTACTCAAAGAAGTCTTACCACAGAATCCTATCATACATGCACATTCTCAAGAAGGAGGTGGAGTTAATTGCAGCAAGCCAGCTTTGACTCTTGGCTAAGCTATCCTACGTGACACACTTTGTAAAGCATTTTGTCGTACACGAGTCCACTAATCACCATCACAATACTCCACCGTGGATCCTCTCTCGTCATCCCCGAGAGGGCCATCCACGATACTCACACTTATCTTGAGGCTTTTAGTAGTATCCATTTACTTGTCTATGAACTGATATAGGTAACCCAGAAGTCCTTCTCCGTGGACACGGCTATTCGAATAGATCATATTTAACCCCGCAGGGTATACTTCTTCACACACGCTCACCACTTATCGCCGCTTACACGACATGTACTCGCAACCTTCAAGCGGAAGCCCAACGTGGGTGTCGGCCACAGCCTACCTAAACACTCAAGTCCCTAGTCCAGTTTATCGCCTATTCGGTTCCATCCGCAGGAGTCCGCCGAGGTTTCCCATACAGCCCCGAACGATGTGTGCAGGGTTCCCGAGATACCAAACGGGCACTCGGTACACCCGCCACGGTGCCTACCGCAACACAACCCACCCCTAAGGTCAGCGCCGTGCGCCCCCAAAGATGCTACAAACACCGAAACTACTTGCAACTCCCGGACTATGAACAGGGTGGTTAAGAAGCCGAGAGGGTCCATTGGTTTCGGGCCCAATGCGTGGTAGTAGCTAGTTCATGGATCACAAACACAGATCTCAGTTCTAAGTTCGGCCTCAATGAAACAACCCACCATGTACTCCTACATGGCCTCTCATCGATACCTTTACCAAATCGTGTTCAACACTTACACTCTCGAACCAACACAACCTTTCACTCCAGCTCATCATCCCGATGAGCCGACCGACACAACTCTAAGCATAGCAAGCATAGCATGGTAGGAATCACAAACATGGCTCAATCAACTCCTACACATACTAGTGGGTTTCATCTAGTTACCGTGGCAATGACAGTCATGCAAAGGAAGTGGGTTCAACTACCGCAGCACACAACAGTTGAATCGCGTTGTCTTAATGCAGAAACGAGCGAAGCGAGAACATGGGTTTGTATCGAATGATCAATGAATTGCTTGCCCGATGGAACTGGGTAGAGAACTGCCTTCGATGGGTAATCGAGGTTATCTTCGGGCAGAACCTATCATGAAAACACACCAAAATAAACATACAAACAATATGCAACAATATGATGCATGCTATGACATGGCAATATGGATGTGTGTTGGCCTAATGCAAGTTGAAGGGATGGGGATGAACTCATTTGAATCAAAGGTTCAAATGATAGCTCATGTGAGTTAGGCCTAATGGTGCAAAATCTTAATCTGGTTATTCAGCATAGTTAACTTGTTTTAACATGCATGAAACCTGTACCAATGGATAGAGTGTATTTTTCTGATAATTTTTCATATATAAATCTTTGCATTTGGAGTTATAGAATAAAAGTTATAAGCATTTGAAATTTGAATTATATTCTGAAATTTATTATATAAAATAATTCCAGAATTTGAATTAATGCGCCAAGATGAGGTCAGCATGACGTCAGGGGGTCAACGGGGTCATCCAGGTCAAACTGACCAGTGGGACCCGCATGTCAGAGTTAATTTAACTAATTAGTTTTAGTTAGAACTAATCCTAATTAGTTTAACCGAGGGGTCCACTGCCATTGACCCAGAGGGTCAACAGGCCCACGGCGGGGTCAACTCACCGCGCCTAGCCGCGGGCGAGGCCAGACGCGGGCGGAGCAAGTGCTTTTGCACTTTCCGGGCTCCAAATGGAGCTCGGGGAGCACCTACGTGTAGCTGGAGGTGAGCCGCGGTTAGTGGTGGAGTCAGTTGGGTTAGGGGTGGCCGGAGTGGGCGCCGGCGACGAGTCGGGCGGCGACCGGGGCTCGGCCATCGACGGGTTTGGGGCTAGAGGCCCGGCGAGGCGCGGAAGTGCAGCGTTAGACCCGCTGGGGTGTGGTGAGTGTGATGGACGAGTGGCGTGGCCATTAGGTGACCGGAGCTTGTCGGCACGAGCTCCGCGGGCGGGGGTTCGGGTGATCAACGGGCGCCGCTGTGGTGCAAGAAGAAGAGAGCGGGAGGACGGGAGTAGCTGGGCTCACGGTGAACCTGTGGAGAGCTTCGCTGGGTCGGGCGGTCGATGCGGCGGCGACGGCGATGGGGATCTCCGCGCCTTGAGCTCGGTCGAGGTGCGTGTAGTGGCCTCGGGGTGTTTTAGAGCGAGGGGACTAGCTAGCTAGAGGTAACGGGTGCGGCGGAGCTGCTAGACATGGCGGGAGGAGCGTGGACGGCGGGGAGCACGGCGCCGACGGTGGTCGGCCGGCGATGGCGCTGGCCAGGTTGAAGCGAGCGAGAGAGAGAGGGGGGGGAAGTGAGGTGTCCAGGGTCGGGCGACGACGCTGGGTCGTCCGGGTCGGCGGCGGCGGGCGAGGGGCGGCAGGCGGCGGCCAGCTGCGTGGCGCTTGCGCCAGGCGCCGGCACCAAGTTGCTCGCTCAAGCCGAGCCAAGCAGCTACATGCTGCTGCTTTGGGCTGGGCCGGTAGGTGGGCCGGTCGCGGGCGACATGTAGGCTTTTCTTTTTTTTAGTCTTTTCTATTTTCTGCAACTCTGTTTAGGGTTTTTTAAAAATACCAAAACTATTTCAAAAATTACCAAAATGCTCCTGGTCACTTGTTGGAATATTCCCAACATGAAACATTTTAGTTTGACAATTTTTGAACATTTAAAATATTTTCCATAATTTGAAATGCTCATTTCAGAAATTTGTTGATTAATTCTAGAACCCTTAGGTGACCTAGAAAATGTTCCACCTTCTTTGACATGGTTGCTGAACCCAACCAAAGAGGATGAGCATTTTGAAGGGCATTTCGGATTCATTGAAATAAATTTTAGTAAACCCTAGTTCTTTTAGGGGGGTGTTCTGGGTTTCGCCTTCCCCATTTCAAATTCAGATGAAATTTAAACATGATGCACACCCTAATGCATGGTCTATCCGGGATGTGACACCCACCCCCCCCCCAAACCCACCAACCCACCCCGGGGTTAACCCGGGGGAAGGGGGGTTTTCCCTTCCCCCTTTTTTTCCCCAAAAAAAATTTTAAAATTTTTCTTTTTTTTAGTTTTTTTTCCCAAAAATGGGTTAAAACCTTTTTTTAAATTCCCCGGGCCAAAAAAACCCGGGGGTTTTTAAACCCCCGGGGGAAAAAACCGGGGAAAACCCCTTTAAAAAAAAATTTTTTTTTTAAAACCTTCCCCCAAAAAAAACCCGGTCATTTAAATTGCCCAGGCCCAAAACCCTTTAGGCCCCAAAATTTTAAAAAAAAAAATTTTAATTTTTTAAATTTGTTCCAAAATTTTTAAAATGTTTTTCCCCCTTTTTTAAAGGTGGCCCCTTGGGGAAACCGGGGTTTGGGTTTCCCCCCTTTTTTTTGGGGGGGGTAATTTTGGGGAAAAACCCTTTTTCCCCCCCCTTTTAAGGGAAATTTTAATTTTTGGGCCGGCCCTAAAACCCCTTTTTAAGCTTTCCCCCAAAAAAAGGTTTAAAGGCCGGGAAACCCCAAAAAAATCCTTTAAAAAAACCCCCCCCCTTTTAAATTGATTCCCTTTTTGGGGGGGTTTTTTTTGGGGCCTTTGGGGAAACCGGGGTTTTTTTTAACCCTTTTTTTTAATTTTTAAAATTCCCCTTTAAAAACCAAATTTTTTTTGGTTTTTTTTTTTTAAAGGGGAAAATTTTAAAGCCCTTTCCTTACCATTTTAAAAAAATTTTTTCCCCTTTTTAAACCAATTTAAAAAATTTTTTTTTTGGGGGGGAATTGCGTTTTGGGGAAAAAATTTTTTAAAAAGAAAATTTAAATTCAAAACCCATTTTTTTAATTTTTAAAAAATTTTTTCCCCCCGTTTCTAAAAAACCCCAAATTTTGAAAAATTTTGGTTCCCCAAAAATTTTTAAAACCCTTAAAAAAAAATTTGCCCCCTTCCAAAGGGCCCAAAATTTCCCAAACCCTTTTTTGGGGCCCCCCCCAAAAACCCCTTCCCTTTTCCCCCTTTAAAAAATTTTTTTTGTTTTTAAAATTTTTTTCTTTTTCCTTTTTTTTTTCAAAATTTTTTTTTTTTTTTTTTTGAATTTTTTTTAAAAAAAGGAAATTTTTTTTAAAACCCAAAAAATTTTAATTTTTTTGGTTTTTAAAATTTTAAAAGGAAAAAAGGGGGAAAAGGAAAAAAAGGAAAAATTTCCCGGGTCCCTTTTTTTTGGGGGGGAAACCAAAACATTTCCCCCCTTTTTTCGTTTTTCCCAAAAATTTAAAAAATTTTTTTAAAAACCCTTTTGGGAAAAGGGGGAAGAAAATTTTTCCCCCAAAATTTCCCTTAAAAATTTTTCCTTTTGGGAAATTCTTGCCCAAATGGTTTTTCTTTAATTTTTTTTAATTTTTTTTTGGAAAGGGGCCCTTTTAAACCTATTTCTTCAAAAAAATTTAACCCCTTTTTTTTTTTTTTTGGGGGGAGGGTTTTGGGGGGCCCCCCAAAAATTTTAAAACCCAAAATAAAAAATTGGTTTTTTTTCCCCCCCCCCCAAAAATTTTAAAAAACCAATTTTTAAAAACCCCTTTTAAACCCCAACCAAAAAAAATTTTTCCTTTAAAATTTTGGGTTTTTTTTTTTGGGGTTTTTTTAAAAAATTTTCCCCAAAAAAACCCCCCTTTCCTTTCCCGTTTAATTTTAATTTTTTAAAAAATTGGAAATGCAATTTTTGGAAGGGGAAATTTTTTTTAAACCCCAAAAAAAAAACCGGGGTTTTTTTTTTTTCCAAATTTTTTAAACCCCCTTTTTTCCCCCCCAAAACCCTTTTAGGTTTTGTTTCCCAAAAGGGTTTAAAAAAGTTTAAATTTTCTTTAAAAATTTTTCCCCAAATTACTTAAATTTAAAATTTTCCTTTTTTTAATTTAAAAAAACCCCTTTAATCTTGTTACACATTGGTCCTCCGATAAGGTACTCGCTATGATATCACATCACAATTTGAACTACATTTCTACATTTGCCTTAATGTCTCACTTGTATAAACTCAGTAGCGTAAGAACATTCATTCTCAAGGGACCATAGAATCTCGCAACTATATCGCATAATCGCATTGCTCTTGTGAGTACCTCTTGCTCTATATGACCATACTTACTTTCATAGTTGTTTGATTATGTAGCATCACGCACATGTTAGCCTCAGAATCGCCCATTTGGTGGACATTATAAGATCCGTATGGACCTTACACAAATTTAGAATCAACCCAATGCTTTTGAAGAGGTTTAGCTCGCAGTCCTCTTGTAAGGATCTAACGTGGTCTATCACCGATTTACATTAACAGCTACTCCTCCTCTCCATAATATAAGAGGGATTGGTTATTTGTAGCATTCTGCATCTTATCTCCTCGCCACCATTTACTAAAAAGATAAGATCTATATTTAATCTTACCAACAAGTAGAATACACACAATGCCAAAAGTGTAGCCCATTGCTCTTGTCAAGACATTTTGTCCTGTAACGCTTGTACTTCCAGGATTGGTAGTTGATTATGTAGCATCAATTTGCATCTTATCTTCATTATCCTCTCATCCTTCCAAAGATTATCATATCTATAATTACTCTCTACAAAATGTAGAGTATGTGCAATGCTTATGAAGAAGATTTTGTGCTGAAATTTTGAGTTATCCTTCCTTGACATGGAGAAGGGCATTATAAACCGTGTTAATCGTTAATGTAAGTCATTCCTTCTAAAGCCTTTATCCTCAACTGCTGTTTATTTGCTCATACTCCCTATCGCTTATCGCTGTTTAGTTTGTTGTTTCTACCAAAATGCATGTTCGTAAGAACCATAAGTTCTAAGTTTTACTTGTAAAACCAAATTTTTATTCATACCATGCACATTACTTAATACTCCCTATATGTATGCTTGGTTTTGTGGATCTATAATCCAGGTGTGGTGAAGCAGCCCACGCTTGCACCTTTGTCATCTCCTGTTTTATCTTATCGATGGGTCGATGATATGAACAACATGCCATGCACATTATCCAAAATAGATACAATGATTTTCTTGGCCCTTCATCTATGCTTGTTATGTTGACATGGTAATCCAAGAGGTGGTGAAGCTCACCGCATTATGAACAATGCCAAATTATGCTATTGATATTTTGAACTTACTCTTTATTTTCTAATTTGAAATTGATAGAATTGATGACGTTATTATCTTTGTTTATACACGCAAAACCTGTCATCTCTCCTTTGTTTCAGGTGATATGCCCGATGGCATGCACAAGTCTCGTCAAGGTGTGAGACAAACCCAACATATATTGCAGCAAAGAAGGCAAAACATCTTGAAGATAGCGAGACAACCCCAAAGTCTTGTCTTGATGCAAGGTTCAAGTTACTTGAGACTAACAATGACAAGCTCATGTAATTCATTGTTCAATCAGTTCGACTTCTTCACCCCAAGTTCTAGCGTAAAGGCATTCTGCAACTCAACTTCGACTTGAAGTCCCATTCTAAGAAAGATTGCAGAACACCAATGAGAACCTCATCGCTAAACAGCTACACTGAAGCTATGACCACATGCTAGGTTGGTCTCACAGCCTTGCTCAAGACTATGCAGCAGCCTCTCAAGGCTAACCTTTCTTGAACTGTCTTGGAAGTGGTCTCGTTCAAGATATTTTGTTACGCGCAATGGTGCCCAGCTTTTGTAATCGCTTCTTCGCTGCTTTATGATCACCGTATAACTTCGATGCCCAGGATGTAATATACCTTAAATCCTTTATTGTATAGTGTAGGTTTATTCTTAGTTACTATGCTGTAATTTATTTATTGTATAGAGTAGGTTTGTTCTTAATTCCTACTAGTTACGCCATCATTCGCTATCTGAAAAAAATCAGATGTAGTCGATCGGCCGAAACATTCGATAACGGGCCAGGTTTTTAGCGGCCACAATTGGGCTGGCTGCTTTTCTTGGGCCCGAATGATTGGGGCCTTCACATTGCGCCAGCCCAAACTTACACCGCCTATATTTTAGTTGGGCCTTTTGTCGACTCCAGCTTAGTTTGGCCTGTAGCTATCCATTAAAGTCTGAATATTGTATCGCCTCACATACGAGATGAAACCATGGCCTTTAGCATGCCAAAATGCATGTTGGGCCTCAATTTTGCTAGTCGTCGACGGCCTTCAGCAGGCCAAATGTAGACCGGTCGTATGGGCCCACTTAGCTCACGGGTCGTTACCAAGTCAAACATCTCTCGGCCTTAGTTGCCCCATCGATATCATGGGCCTTTAAGAGGTCGAAGCATAGTACTGCATCAACGGGTCAATTACGCGACAGCCTTTAACAGGCCCAAAGTCACGCTTTTACTGCTACACTTTAGCACGGGCCATTAGTGGTCCCGATGTCCCTCGGACCATATATGGCCCATGGGCAGACGAGCCATTCCTGTGACGAAAGTCACATCATGAAATGGGCCCATGTTCACATCGTGCCTCTAACAGCCGAAAGTCACTTGTGTAGTTGGCCCAATATTCGCTAACAATTAACGGGCCAGATCTAGCTTCGTCATAAATGGGCCCAAATATTGGGCGTAATTAATGGGCAGATCGCTTCGTCGAATGGGCCCAAATATTGGGCAAAAATTAACGGGCCGATCTGTTTCGGCTGTAAATGGGCCTTTATTAAGGTGTTATTGGGCTGGCCCACTAGTACCGACAGTTCTACGCCTTTGACGGGCCAGAATTTTTAACCTATATGGGCCTATGTTGGGCCCAACACGGTCAACGCATCATAGGCATGTCTCTCCAATGGACGGCATATTCTGCCCACGACGGCCAATCAGAATTTTACATGGAAATTTCCCATTGGTCGGGTGTTAACGGGTTATCGGATCCAAAATCGACCCGATAGCTTAACGGCCTTTACGGATGCCACGGTAGGTCACCCCGACGAAAGCACTGGAACGCGAATCATCATGGAAGTGGACACTTCG